>OU026108.1:1200000-2400000 GCA_907269075.1 Idaea aversata
GCATAATATAGCCGTGCGAAGCCGGGGCGGGTCGCTAGTTACTCACTAAAAAAACTTTCCTCTTAGTAAGTAATAAGTACTCGTATTATTAATGTAAGTAGATGTAGATTTGTTTTTAGGGTTCCGTACCTTAAAAGGTAAAAAAGCGATCTTATAAGGGTTCCTTTTTTATCTTCTGAGGACGGAACCCTTATGAGATCACTCTCTTGTCCGTCTGTTTTAGTGAAAATAACCATGGTAGTTTAAATTCCTGGATGAATTCTAAGAATGAATTATTGGAACCTCCAAACAAAACTTCCTACATCCCCGTCCCCATCTGATTCGTCTCGCGCCATATCGCCGCGCGTTTTTCCCTCGCTAATATCATCCGCGTCGTTTAGAGACCGAGTTAGTTTGAAACCCACACTTTGGGATCCCATTCGGAACGTGTCTGACACCCGTTTGTGGTAGGTATGTACCTATACTTAACTAGCAAGCTGTCTAATTGTCTTGCCTTTATAATATTATTGCGGGGCTGTGTTAGTTTCACATTTGATAGGTAACTAGCTACACGCTAAGACTTCGCACGGGCAAAAGGGGAAAATCCTTTTAGATATTTTTGAGTTTACGCGCCGTACGCCAATAAAGCTCTAAATAATAATTGGCATGATTTCTTCGGATCATCAATCTATATTTCAGTCAAATTACACAACACCTTAAATAATTAAACACATATAAACCGTCTTCACGTATCACTCCGTTCATTGGTGTAAACCGTATGAAAATTCATCTAATTTTTTGTGGTCAGGTAGACAGATTTAACGGCATGAGGTCTTGAATAATTTATAATTAAAAATATAAGTACATAGTATACAAAAATATACCTACTTAGGAAAAACTTTTTTGGACACACAAATAGCAATAATTATATTTAATTAAAGACAATGGAAGCGGGTTGGATTAGGAACAGCAAAAAAATGAATAATTTAATTCCGAATGTAACCCTTATGTTCAGCCTGACCCAAATGTTCGAAATCGAAAAAAACTATCGAAATGGAATAAATAAAACAACAGAAAAATTCGCATTTAAAAAAATTCCGCTTATGTAGGTATACACCGTATACAGCAAATAAGAACATAGAACCGGTTTGTATAGTATAGTAGTGCAGCCCGAAGCCGCTAGCGGAGCGCGAGCTAACTTGTAATTGCTCCCACAAATACCGGAACGCCTAATATCGTTGCAACTGAGGCGCAGTTACAACTAATTGCTATTAGTTTTTTTGCAGGAGTTACATTTTTAATTTTGTTTTGTTTCTGTTTTTGTTGTTTTGGATATTATTACTGTTGTTTTGTTGTTGTAATTACTTATATTTTTTTGTGGAAATATTGTGATATTTCCACAAAAAAAATATTCTTTTACATACAGTCATATTCTTTTACGTCCCTATCTGTGGATAGGGACGTCAAAGAATATTGAGAAAGTAGTGCCAGGCCATACCTAGGTACTTTGACTATTTTTAAACACGAACGCAAAAATGACGGGGTGTTATAAGTTTGATGTGTCTGTATCTTAGCTATGTTTGATCGAAATCGGTTCATCCGTCTGAAAGTTATAGGGGATAATAGTCGGGGGTTTTTTAAATTCTAAATTTTATATTTAGCTTGCCCTGTTTGCACCCACCCACTTCTTTAATTTTTGTTCATCCGAAGGTTGCTTGGAAGAGATCGCTTTTAGCGATAAGGCCACCCATTGTCCCATATTGTTTAGTTTTTTTTTGTAGATATTTAATTAGGTATCTATCGTAATTGAAAATTCACATTCCTATTGACAGATTGATTTGAAAGGTACACACACACCTCTAAGGCAACATACAGTAATTTAATGCAAATGAAATTGTAAAATTTTAACTATATATCATTTACCCTATCTAACATACCTCTACTTCATATATTATCGGTAAAACTGGAAACTACCAAATTTCGTAGTCTGTGTGTTGCTGCGGACGCCGAAACGGTCACATAGGCGACTATTATTCGTATTTCTTACCGTAAAAAAACAAGATTAAATTTAAAAAGCAGGGCTATAAAACGAACACCGCGGGGCACCAAGCTATGTGAAACGTGTATAAACAACACGCTCACGCTGTGGCCTCGACCCGACGCGGTACGTATGCGATATTCTTGCGATATGGGGACGAAGCGACGCAAACTACTGCGTTTTAATCCCCAAAAAGCGGCAGTCGGTCACAAATTTATAATTCGTACAATTATCTGAACCCTCGAGACTTTTGTGTATAGAGTTTCTAAACGAACAGACAATAACAAGGAATATTTCTACACTTTAATATTATATCACTACATAGTATAAAAGAAAGTCGCTTTCTCTGTCCTTATGTCCCTATATCCCTATGTACACTTAAATCTTTAAAACTACGTGAATGATGAAACGTTCAAACAAACATACAAAGTCTTCTCTTTTTATAATATTACTAGCGACCCGCCCCGGCTTCGCACGGCTATATTATGCATGTATTATACATATAAACCTTCCTCTTGAATCACTCTATCTATTAAAAAAAACCGCATCAAAATCCGTTGCGCAGTTTTAAAGATTTAAGCATACAAAGGGATAAAGGGACAGAGAAAACGACTTTGTTTTATACTATGTAGTGATTTCAACCGCGTAGCTCCCGATCCCGTGGGAATATTTTATACTATAAAAAGTAGCTTATGTGTTAATCCGAGTCTTCAGATATCTACATACCTACGAAACTCATTGCATTCGATTCCGTTGTTTTTGTTTAAAGGAGTAAGTTGCAAACATACACACACCCCAACAAACTTTTTTAAAACAAAGCTCATTCAGGCATAGAATAGTAAATAAAAATTAAAAAATAAGTAAAATTTGAAGGTTGATGACCTCTCCGTTTATGTGACAGCTGATTTTCAGGTAAACCTAACCTCAAAATTTACAAAAAAATGTTCGAATTTCCAAAAGTCTGCTTTGTGAAGTGTAGCTAGGATTTGTCGAAATTCCACACCTATGAAGATGAAAATGCGGGCAAAGCCGTTGGCAATAGCTAGTATTATTTAAGTAAATGTGATAGGATAGAAAACACTATTGACTCCACAATAAACACTTTAAAAAAATGTCCATTAAAAAATGGCCAATCTGCGAGATTTTAAGAACCAAAGTACTAGGGAGTCAGCAGTGCAGCGGAGACCAGACAAATAAATTCACAAGATAACCGACGCATAAATCTCAACGCAGCCGCAAGCGTCGCGGAAAAATGGTACAAGAAATATATCCGTCCTGCTCACTCTTGTAGCTTCCTACTACTACGGTGTTGATCTGTCCTTGTCTAGCGTGTCGTAGCGTAGTGCCTTCGTAGCCGTAGCACACTGACTTTACTGGGTATGAATCAATTTGTACTATCAAGGGAATTGGGATACCTATACGAAAATGTATGTTTTTAAAAAGGGATAGATAAAGAGGGGTTAAAAGTTGATACTGTCTGTCTGTCAGTGTTTTAACACCAAAATGATTAAACCGATTTGAATGATAAGGTTAAGAGGAAAGGGTACCTGTGCTCTCTCCATACAAACGTAGTCGACTATTTCCTCCCTGGATAATAAAAATATGTTCTATAGCACATATTTTTGTTGTATAAAACTTATGTATGTTTTTGAAGTTATACTTCTTTAGCCGCGTTATGAAAAAATGATGAGAGTGAATTTTTATGATGCGCGCGCACCGTGACACGGAAAATTCACATGCTGAAGTTGTCCGCAAACCGCAAGATGACAGCTGTCATAAAACCAAATAGCTACCTACGTGAAACTGAAACAGACAGACAAACTGACAGTTACTTGCCATTTGTCGTCGTTATCCAAATTCATTTGTTTTCTGATCTTCATTTGTTTATTTTTTCGATCGTCGTTTGTTTCCGTTACGACCGTCTTTTGTTTATTATTTTCGATCGTCTTTTGTTTTCCTTGGAAATTCTATTCTAGTTTACTAAATAAAAAAAAGTGGTTGAAAATAATTATCTTGGTCCTACTCACAGTAAGAGTAAAACTGAGTGGTAACACGGTTATTACCCTGGTACTACTTTACCACCTGTGGTACTACGGTTATTTTTTTATAACTGTGGTACCACTAGAGGTACTACTGGGGTACCACGGTAATGAAAAAGTAACCGTAGTACCACTAGTGGTACTACTGGGTGTACCACGGTTACAAAAGGCAATTTTTCATCGTTTTCTTATGATGTTATCACGTAGAATTATCGTCCGTAAGCCCGACTTTACGGACCCGACTTTTTTTTGTTTTATACTTAAATAAAAAAAGAATAACAAAAGATTGAGTACATTTTCCTCTAAAATGTTCAGCTTACATAAAACAATCAAGTTTAATGTAAAATTTTACATAAAGTAGTGCCCCCATAATCCCGGCGACACGTTTGAAAAGAAAATTGCTATTTTCGCTCCGACCACATTAAAATGTTTCAGTGAAATTTGTGAATATTGGATAGGAATTTATATTAGGTAACGCCGCGTGGCCTAGCCTAGCTTAAACCATCCTTAACGAAGACTTAGGTAATGTTTAGACAGCGCAAAAACTTATAAACGTACGGTCGTAGTCAGAATTGCAGACCAGACCAGATTCCAGCAGCTGATCTTCTGGCAGCAAGTGGCACAGAATATATAAATAATTAATAAATATTGCAGGACATTCCACACATCGCCATCTAGCCCCAAACTAAGTAACTACACTTGTGTTATGGGTGCTAGACAACGGATATACTACTTATATATTTTTCTTTTTGTAAATATATACTTATTATACATAGAAACAATCAGACCACAGACAAATATCTATGCAAAAATACTTGTATGAGGCAGGATTCGAACCCGCAACCATGTGTTTGGTAGTCCGGCATGGTGACCATTGTGCCAACTGGGTTGTCGGCGGGTGTTTTACAAAAGAAAAGTATATCCGTTGTCTAGCTCACATATCACAAGTCTAGTTACTTAGCTTGGGGCTAGATGGCGATGTGTAGAATGTCCTGCAATATTTATTTATTTATTTATGGTACGGAACCCTTCGTGCACAAATCCGACTCGTACTTGGCCGGGTTTTTTAATTTATATAGACAGATTAAAGATATCTGAGGCTTCCGGCGACTGGGACCGCAATCAACTGGAAACGCGGTCCCGGTTGCCGGATTCATTTATTTTAGTATTTTTCTTCCGTCAAGCGGGACCACTCGCAAATAAACAAAGAAATCAATTGTTCAAGAAAAAGTACAGTCAAACAAAAAATGTTAGAAGTTAACTTAGAAGAATCTGTTGTTATTCTTAACTCTATGCAATTCAAGATTATCATTTGACGTAGGCAAGCGAGTTAGCGCCCTCTTACGGCATTTTGTCGCAGGATAACGTGGAGATAGCCGCCACGGGAAGGTTTATAGTCTTATTTTAAAGATATTTCCTACCGGGTGCACGCCAAATTCGAAAACAATGTTATTCTTTAAAATAACAATTTAGAACACATAAATATGTGTTTACAGAAACCGAGAAACAAATACAGTAGAGCCTCGATAATCCGAATTACCAAAAATTAACCCCTGTTCGGACTCACGGAGCGTTCGGATTATAGTATGTTAAAAAATGCAAGTATATTTTGACAGAATATATTTATTGAGGTTATTATAACATACATAATATTTAAACAACAGAATACGTTAGTCATCAATCTTAGTTTGGCGGGTTCTATTTATTGACCAAAAAATGGCTTTATCCCTCAAATTACGCAGCATCATCTTTTCGGACAAGTCATTCATCAAGTCAGCAGTTCGGATTACAGCGGTGTTCGGATTAGCCTGAGTACGGATTATCGAGGCTCTACTGTACTTAGTCTAACTTTATTATAAAATTTAGTGAATTGACAAAATATTCATTGTTTTTTATAAAAATTTAATAATGATATAACATGTACATTTGGATTTCTAACTCGCTAAAATTTTTAAAGTAGGTATTTGTTGTTATAGCAGCAACAGAAATACATCATCTGTGAAAATTGCAACTGTTTAGCTATCACAATTCATGGGACAGACAGACAGACTGACAGTAAAGTCTTAGTAATAGGGTCCCGTTTTTGCCCTTTGAGTACTAAAGAAACTTAATTTTTTTTCGAATTTGGCGGGCACTCGGTACTAAATACATTTGTGTACACAAATATTTGTTCGGCGGTGGGAATCGAACCCGTTATATTTTCGCAGGCGAGCGTTCTAGTGCGATTTAATTTATTTGCGATTTAGTTGCCGACCCAGTTGGCACAATGGTCACCATGCCGGACTGACAAACACAGGGTTGCGGGTTCGATTCCCGCCTTAGACATGTATTTATGCAAAGATATTTGTCTGTGGTCTGGTTGTTTCTATGTATAATACCTAAGTATAACTTTACAAAAGAAAAGTATATGAGTAGTATATCCGTTGTCTAGCACCCATAACACAAGTGTAGTTACTTAGCTTGGGGCTAGATGGCGATGTGTGAAATGTCCTGCAATATTTATTTATATTATTAATGACCTAGATGCTAAAGTGCTAATACTTTCTAAACTCTAAAGTGTTAATATAATGATGACTGTGATATCCCGAGGTGCATAAAGTGGAATACACAGGGGGAAAAAAAGGTTTTTTTGAAGCAAGAAATAATCCTATAAAAAATCTTAAACCTTCGCAGTTTTCTTATTATTTTTTTAATTCTTAAATTAAGAATACTGCCTTGCATTTAATTACTAAAACCAAGAAATTATTCTTTAGCGTTTTTATAGGGAGAGGATCTGTTCTCGAATCTATCTGAACTACATTTTTTGTTTTCTATGAGGTAGTATCGATCCACATTTGTCGTAAAATGGGCGTAGACCTTAAACAGTCGATAGGTCGGCAGTTCAGTAACAGACCGTTTCTCTTTTTAATTTCTCTGCCGTTTGACTTTATGTTCTGAGATAAATGTAGTTGCCCGCGGCGGGGTGGTTCTATCGGGACCATCGCGGGGACGCAGCGTGCTAGTTGTACGGTCGCACGGTCGCGTTGAGTGAGGGTAGAACTGTTTTAAATTGAGACAACTGAGAAAATATATTTTGAGAAAAGAATACCTAAAAATCTCTATCTATACTAATATTATAAAGCTGAAGAGTTTGTTTGTTTGAACGCGATAATCTCAGGAAATAATGGTTCAAATTGATTATTTTTTTCTTGTGTTGGATAGTCCATTTATCGAGGAAGGCTACTTTTAATTTTGATGTTCCGGGCGCAGCTACCGCGGGGCGCAGGTAGTATTATATAAAATTCATGTGTGGCAGTGCTAGTTTACCAACCGTTTTTATTATATTTAATGTAATTAAAAATGGCGTTTAGATTAAATATTTTATCTACCTACTTATCTAATTTTTTAAAGAAATTTTTGTAACGGCCATTCTATGTCCTCTAATAGCCGCAGTTTTGTATTTGTTTGTAAAACACGTCAGTTATTGGTATAGAATTATGACCTTTATCTGTTATTCGAACGTTTGTAGGGACGTACTACTCTATTGCACGCCGCGCGCCGCCATTATCGACACTCATTATATTAATTACATGCTATTTCAGTTAATGTTATTATATCATACTGATTAGGTAACTAATATCTTATATTTAAAAATGAATCGCTACTGGATCGAATTGAAAAAATATTTTTGTGTTGGATAGCCCATTTGTCGAGGAAGGCTATAGGATCTTTTATTTTTCGATATTCCCACGGGATCGGGACTTACGCGAGTGAAACCGTGGAGCGCTGCTAGTAATCTATACATATAAAATGCTTTGTACTGTATGAATGACTGACTGACTGACGGATCAACGCACAGCCTAAACCGCTGATCGTAGAGACTTGAAACTAGGAGGTTGTGTTCTTTGTATGACGTAGGCATCCGATACGAAAGAATTTTGAAAAATCCAAACCCTACGTGGACGAATTCGCGAGCGAAAGCTAGTATAGGTATAAACTGCGTCAAGCAAATAGCGCCATCCAGCGTTTGTAAATAAAAAACCCAGACACAAAAAAGCTCGTTTCTTAATTTTTTTGCAAGTTTGCGCAATTCATATTTTGAGACGTTTCTTCATCACTATCACTATCATCACTTCACTATCACTACATAGTATAAAACAAAGTCGCTTTCTCTGTCCCTATATCCCTCTGTGTGCTTAAATCTTTAAAACTACGCAACGGATTTTGATGCGGTTTTTTTTTAATAGATAGAGTGATTCAAGATGAAGGTTTATATGTATAATACATGCATAATATAGCCGTGCGAAGCCGGGGCGAGTCGCTACTTTATGATAATAAATACTTATTTTGCAAACTAATTCTCAAAATGATATACATAATTTTCAGAATTAGTTTGCAATGGAGGGATCTTAACCCCCACTCAAGCATAGCCCACATTGGTTTGTGTATCCAAACTTTCATCCCCTCTATAACTTTAAAACGGCAGAACCAATTTCAACCAAACTTATATAAGAACACTCTGAATTAAGTCACCTTTCAAAACAAAAATCGGTTTATCCGTTCTACTACACACACCCCTCTTTTTTGAGCCGGGGGTTAAAAATCATTGTCATTTTCAGTTTAAATTCAAGGAAATATAACTAAATTAGGCAAATAAGTACGCAAAGTTAAACGAACCGAGAAATTCGAAGTATTAACAATAAGCTTTGTAAAATCAAATCTCGTGTAAGGGTGAGCGCAGACTGTGGGTTAAGGAAGGGTGTGTAGAGGTGGCGAGGGGCGCAGACGTGGCAAGGACGTGGCGTCGACGAGGCGGCTACGGATGAAACAGTAATAAATAGTCTAGTTATCTTCGATTTTCGCGATTAGAACTCATAATGAAACTATTTTAACGTTTTTTTCTTGTGTTTCGAGAATTACATTTGAAAATTTGACTCGTTTCTATACTTTGGGCACGGAACCCTAATTGATCACTAAAAAAAACTTGAGAGGTGTCAAGGGACACCTGGATGGAACGAAGTTCCTTTCGATTAATCAGTAAAGGTTTTTTTTGTAAATAATCGTCGCCACACCACACTGTTCAATGCGAAATAGAAAGACGAAACGAAAATAACTGGCTTGCTTTCTATGAGAGAGAGAGAGAGAGAGAGAGAGAGAGACAGACAGAGAAACTAGCGCACGCCGCCCGGCTTACTATAGCAAAAAGTGTCGTTACAACTTTTGGTCTTAATTTTTTCCGTCTAGCCCCCTTTCACAACGCGCGATAAGGAACTATCGTTCCAAAAACAAAGTTGTTACTACATAGTATAAAACAAAGTCGCTTTCCGCTGTCCCTATGCATGCTTAGATCTTTAAAACTACGAAACGGATTTTGATGCGGTTTTTTTAGCAGATGGAGTGATTCAAGAGGAAGGTTTTAGTATATAAAACAGGAGGCTCACAGCTAAGCGACGCTCGCTGATCGTTTATGGTCGTGCAGGTTAAGCGACGCCTGGCGCGGTCATTACTTCGATGGGTGGCCAATTAGTAGTGCGGCAAAAATGTGTTTTCGTGAGCCCCTCCGTGCTTCGGAAGGCACGTTAAGCCGTTGGTTCCGGTTGCTACCTCTAGTAGCAGTCGTTAGGTCAAGTTAGAGGCCTTAAGGCGATCTGAAAACTCTAACAATAGGTGAGCCACACCACTATACGAGAAGAAGAAGAAGTATATAAATTAAAACTATCACGCGTACGGAGTCGCGGGCAACGGGTATTTTGTATAAAGCCAGCCTTATCCAGTCCGCCTAAAGCAGCATACACACAGCCTTCATAGCAACGTACAGTGTTCATATAACACAGCACACGAGACGTTGGGTTTGTGACTGCTTCCTTGTATTAGATTTAATACTCACTGATTATTCATAGAGCTTTTTATATTTTAGAAATGTCGAAATTGTACTTATAATTAAATTAATAAATATTGCAGGACATTCCACACATCGCCATCAAGCCCCAAGCTAAGTAACTAGACTTGCGTTATGGGTGCTAGACAACGGATATACTACTTATTATACTTTTCTTTTGTAAAAAAAGTGTCACGGTATTATTGTGTGACGTCATGCGTCATGGTAACATGACCATGACGCGTCCGTTCCCGTTACAAAACATAGTATATAATAATAATATAACTATCTGGGCTTGTGTTATGGTGACGATTGACGAATAGAAGACTTATCAAAGGAAAACAATAAATTAAAAAAAAAGAAATAAATAACAAAAAAATCTTAATTTTCATCGTTTTCTTATGACGTTATCACGTAAAATTATCGACCGTATACCTACTTTACAGACAAACATTTGTTTTTATTTAAATTCGACTTCTAAATACATACAAGTTCTCCCCCCCCCCCCCCGCGAGTCGCGACACCGTAAGGCCGCGGTTGTGGCTGCACCACCGTACCTAGCTTATTATCAGCTAATCATTTACCCCCATAAATTCCACTACACCCCAGCCTTTGCTAATACAGAGTACTGAGACATTTAGGTATTAAGAAGAAAGGGTACCGGCGCTCTCTCCATACAAACGTAGTCGACTGTTTCCTCCCTGGATAATGACACTAGAGCAAATATTTTTGTTGCATAAAACCTTTAACTGCCATATGACCACATGCCCCTATGTTTTGTTTTTTTGTTTTATAAATCTTAATTTCTATGATAATTAGAAAATGAAAAAAACCAAACCTAGGGGCATAGTCATGGCAGTTACAATTAACTAATTTGGAAGACTAATTTTAAGTCCTACGTGCTCCGGATTCCAGCTACGCTAAAGGACTTGTTCTTCTTGGCAGATTTTGGCCCGCCGGCATTGTATACCGACGCTACAGGGAGCCGAGACCGACAATAGAAAACCCTAAAACCTAACTTAAAATTATAATATTATCTATAATGTATGTTAGTCTGTAAGGTATATATTTTATACTAGCTGCGCCCCCCGGTTTCACCCGCGTAAGTCCCGATCCCGTGGAAATATCGGGATAAAAAGTAGCCTATGTGTTAATTCAGATCTCCAGCTATCTAGATACCGAGTTTCATCGCAATCGCTTTAGTAGTGTTTGCGTGAAGGAGTAACAAACATACATACACACACGCACACAAACTTTCACATTTATAATATTAGTAGGATAGGGTGGGTCTGTACTGTACTTATTTATAAGGAAATAAAGGGTTTTATTATTATTATTATTTCTAAAAACTATTTTTTAAATGATTCCTTAGGTAATTCGTTTTTAGAAATATACCTACTTAGGTTTTATAAAAAATATTTGAAAAAAAATATAGAAATAAAAATAAAGAAAAATAAAAACAGTAAAAAGATAAATATAAATAAAAAACAGCCGAAGCTGCAGCGGCGTTCAAAGGTGAATGGGCATTTTCGTATAGACGGTGTCCCACCTGTTGTATAGAGTCGAATTATATGTCATATGACAGGTCATGAAAGTAGCTTTATTTTATTGTTGACACTAATCCTGTAACTCGAATAGGGACGGATCTAGGACGTTTTCAGTTTTGAAAAAAAATGCTTTCTATTTAGGTCGAGATGTACGTCATTTGAAAGCTTTTGACAGTAGCATTATTTTATTACACGACACTGATCCTGAAATAAGAACAGGGACGGATCTAGAACGTTTTTAGTAAAAACGCTGTCCAGATTTATATAGTTTAAAAGGTGGTAACAGTAGCTTTATTGTTTAACACCATTCCAGAAAGATACGAACTGGAACGGATTCAGCGCATCATGAATTGATTGAAAAAAGAAATGGTTGTCTATAAAATCGGTTTACGGACGATAATTTTACGTGATAACGTCATAAGAAAACGATGGAAAATTGTGATTTTTTGATTAGCTTTTATTTTTATTCTTTTCCGTTATATTTATTTTCCTTTTTGTTTCATATATATTTTTTCTTTATATACTTAATTCTTCTTCTATTCGTCTTTCGTCACCTTAACACAAGCCAGATGACCGATATTATAAATAAACAATATAAAACAAAATCGCTCGGATGATGATGATAAAACAAACACGAGACGCGTGACGTCTACCGGAACAAAACGGCGTCATTGGCATATTGTTACCATGACGCCTGACAACAATCTTTTTGTGAATGCAGGTGTTCATCAATAATTAATTATACGTTAAAAAACTATCTATTTCAGTTGATTTGATAGTGATTGAAACAAGAATTAACTATTTTCTATGATTTATCAACTATCTTGTGTCTTGTGGAAAATCTTAAGAAATTGTAGTTATTAATTGATTAACCATTTGGTTCTCACCGATTGTATAACTATGACGCCAAAGCAAGTCACTGAATGAATTAATCAACATATAAAACCCAGTTTTATTTGAAGTATAAGAAATGTAATCCATGGGAAGATAACGAGACTCCGAAAAAGTTATTTTTAGGATCGCCAGTCCGGCGATCCTAAAAAGAACAGCAGCAGGGTTGCAGCTAGCAGGGTTGTCAAAATTAGCCTCCTTAAATGAGTATTTTTTTTCCCATTATTGGAGTTAGTTTCAATCCTCTTGTAGAAACAGTTATGAGAGATGTTAGTTAAAAAGAACTTTCTGAACTTCAGACATTGTTTTGTTTGAACTTATGATGACGACAGATGCATTATTTACATCAACTCGATGGCTATGCAAAGCTTTTTTCTGGCAGAAATAGCATACAGCAGCAGACCTATGGTATACATCATGCGTGGGTTGATCCTCTAATCGGAATACCGTTCGTTTTTTCTAAACCCACATTTTATTTTAGTGTTCTGACAGTGCTGTTTAAATTAAACATTTTTGTCTACGACAACGCCTTAATATTTTAGAGTTGCTGGTGTTTGTCACCCTTAATTTTTCATTTATTTACGTAGGTTAAATGCTCAGAGTTGGTTTTTAGTCGAATTAGTATTTAGCTAGTTCACTGTGTTGTCAGTAAAATCCTGGAAGCGTTTGATAAATCCTTCTTCTACAAAAGATTTCACCTGCAGGGTGAATCTTATATCATCAGCAAAAAGCTTTAGTGTTTTATGCTTGGGAGTATAGATTCAAAAATTAGGGTCACTATCCTTTGGCAATTCATTGTATTACGCCACATACTAACTCCATTCTGGTAGCAAACATAGAATGTTCTAAATTGAAGGTTTCCTATTTACTAGGACAAAATAAGGATTTTGAACTGTGGTGATGCCAATTTGGGTATTTTTTGCCAGTCAAGTTCCCTTATGAAAGCAAAGACTTTGGTAATAGTACTCATGTTTATCAGAACAAAGATTTAATTGTCATGAATTAAATCCTGGTTGTTACCTTTTTTGTAACGACCAATATTTAAAAAAGCAGGTATTTTATCTAAAGGTCAGTGTATTCACCCACTCTTCCACTCTACATTCCTCTAGTTTTAGACTATGACTGCTTAAACCTCCGACAACGAACATTATACCAGTAGCGCGATGGTGGCACTACCATATTGGCAATAAGAAATCTCCAATACGAGTTTAACTCCAGCGATAATCGGTACATTAGATCAAGTAGGTAACATTTCTGATATTTGTAGACGCTTTCGTTTTGTAGCAGTTCGTTTCATGACTTGTTCTGTTTCTATCGGTTCAGCCCAAGCCAATTATGGTCCCAAAACCAGACATTATAATCTTCCTGCCCTTAACCTAATTTGTTTGGGGTCGGCGCAGTATATCTTCTTTTTCCATTTACTCCTATTAGTCATCGTTCACATTTATCTCTATCATGTCTTGTCTCACGCAGTCCATGCATCTTTTCTTAGATCGTCGTCTTCCTCTCCACTCCTCTACATTCATACTCATCACTCTTCTAGTCACATGCATCTCTTCTCTTCTCATCACATGTCCATACCAACTCAAACGGTTCTATTTTAATTTATCAGTAAGTGGTGCTACTTTTAGGCTTGCTCTAATTTACACATTCCTTATTTTATCCATCCTCGTTACTCCACACATCCATCTCAACATTCTCATCTCCGCCACATGCAATCTTCTCTCATCCTTCTTCTTCATGGCCCAGTATTCCGATCCATACATGAAGACGGGTCATATCGGGGTATTCGCGGGTCACAAGTGGTTGATGTGATCTGTCGCCATTTCCACCATCCAGCCTTAATCCGATGTATAACGTCCAAGACCATGGAAGGCGATGAGTTCTCGTGGGCATCTTGACCAACCTCTTTAACCGCATACTCGAGACCGGCGAGATCCCTGCCCAATGGATATTGAGTGTTATTACCCCAGTTTTCAAGGGCAAGGGATCGGTGTAGGAGTGTTGCAGTTATCGAGGTATAAAGGTCATGTCCCACACCATGAAGCTCTACGAGCGGATAGTCGACTCTTGGATCCGACAGAAGTGCACTGTCTCTGGGTGTCAATATGGACCCTTTCGCCCTAAGGATCGCTATGGTGAAATACAGGACGAAGAATACGCCTCTGCATTTTCTATTCCTAGATTTGCAGAAGGCCTTTGACTGTGTTCCTCGCATGATGATCTGGTGGGCGCTGCGGCCCAAATAGCCCTTCCCTGTTACCGTTGGAGTCCACCAGTTCTTGTTCAGCGTAATATTGGATGCACTGTATGTAGCCATCAGAGATGCACGCGAGCAGCCTCCGTGGCTGCTCATGTACGCTGATGATATTGCGCTGGCGGACTCGGATAAGGGGCTACTGGTCCAACGCGTAGGTACACACGTGGAAGAAGTCACTTGAGAACGGCGGCATGCAACTGAATGTGGCGAAGACAGAGTACTTGGCTTGCAATACCACAGATTCCACACCTGTCTGCGTAGACGGTCATATGGTTGAGCGGACAGACCAGTTTAAGTACCTGGGATCTGTGCTTCACGCGTCCGGCGACGCGACGGATTACGACGTCAAGTCACGCATTTCAGCGGCTTGAGCCAAGTGGCATGAGGTGACTGGTGTCATTTGTGACCCCAAAATGCCGGTTAAACTAAAGGAACGGGTCTATAAAACCATCATTAGATCTGTTCTATTGTATGGTAGTGAGGCGTGGCCGGTGCTTGAGTGACATAAGCAGGAACTGCGTGTCACGGAGACGAAGATGTTGCGCTGGATGTCTGGAGTGACGCAAAACTCTTGCGTCCGGGGCAGCCTTCATGTCCGAGATATTACGGTGACGTCTTACGGAAACTCGCTAGTTACGTGGGGAACAAATGTCTTGCCATGGCGCCTCCGTCAGGTCGTGGCAGACTGGGTAGACCTAAGAAATGCTGGCTTGACGTCGTAAAGGGTGATATGCGGGCAAATGGCCTCAATAACCGGGATGCCGAAGATCGTGCGAAGTGGAGGCTAGGAAAGCGAACCCCGGGCTCCCGAGAGGGATGCAACCGGGAACATCGCTCGGATGATGATGATGACAACGTCCAAGACCAGTCGCCAGAAAGAAATCAAGGAAAAAACGGGTAGACTCTGTCGAGGACGCAGCCTCAGTGTAATTCATAAAACGTTTTATTTTACGTCAAATTAACACGATTCTTAACAGATATATCTTATTCAAAGTCATTGTTAGAAGGTTAGATTAGCTACGTCTTCTTTCTATGCACTCTTTACACGCTATAACACATTTATGACGTTACAACGTTCGTTGCATTTAATCTTTACAAGTAATTAAACCCCTACTCTTCTGACCGATTTAAAAGATTTATCACGTCAAAAAGCTTGTTCTAGCGTCTTGACTTATGCTCACGGCAAGGATCCGAGAATCAAAATAATTGTTTACCCTCCGAAAAGGCTTGCTGCGTCAAATAACATACATCTCAGCCTTTCAGATAACGTACATAGCAACATCAACCTGTTCTTTAACTATAAACGTCCTTAATCCGTTCCTGTTCGTATTTTTAGATAGGAGTCACACAATAAAGCTACTGTTACGACCTTTCAAACTATGTTATACATCTCGACAACAATATTTTTTACTAAAAACATCCTAGATCTGTGCCTGTTTGGATTTCAGAGTTAGTCCGTCACAATACAATTAAGCTATTAACAGTATTTTTCAAATCAAATCATCTCGATCTCAACTTTTTAATGTTTTTAAGTATTAAAAACGTTTTAGATCCGTCCCTGTTCATATTTCAGGACCAGTGTGATACAATATAATAGTGCTGCTGTCAAGAGCTTTCAAATGACGTACATCTCGACCTAAACGGAAAGATTTTTTTTTCAAAAACTAAAAACGTCCTAGATCCGTCCCTATTCGAGTTACAGGGTTGGTGTCATACAATAAAATAAAGCTACTGTCATGACCTTTCAAATGACATATAACTTGAATCAATACAATAGGTGGGCCACTATGCCCATTCTCTTTTCACATATTGCGACAAGTCGACACAATCCAGACGAATGTAGCTAATTCAACCTCTGTGTTCAAAGGTTAAGCCTTGCTTTGCTTAAGTACCTTAAATTTTTTAAAGGAAAAACGCATCTCCAGAATTTACCGGCGAGATATGAACTCGCGACCTCTTATCGTGCGAGTGCGATAACCATTACACTACGCTACCGTTTCAATTTATGACGCATTTGTGACGTTACATTTGGTTTTTACAAGTCACGCCATACTCTTCTAACTGAGAAATAGATCCCGAAGTTCCCCCGGGATCGGGACTTAAGCGGGTGAAACCGCGGACCGTATCTAGTCTGTACTAATATTTTAAAGATTTTTTGATTTTTTGTTTGTAACAAATAGGCTTCAAAACTACTGCCCCAATTTTGATGAAACTTGGTATAAGGATACATTGATTCAATGGGAACAACAAAGCCTTACTTTTTATCCCGATATTCCCACGGGATCGAGAGTTGCGCGAGTAAAACCGCGGACTGCAGCTAGTAATTAATAACTAGGCAACTACTACGGTCGTAGACAATCAGGAGCCTCTACGCTTTCCGTAGAGGCTCTACGATGAGGGAAATGTTTACGAAAATTATAAAAAATGATGACGTCATAGATAAAGTAGGTACCTCTACAAAATATAATCTCTATTAACCTAGTAATAAAGGATAATTGAATGGTTATATAGAATTCGTAGATATTCGTAGAGGTACTACAGCCCGTAGACCTTGCTACGAAAAAAATAAAAATATTTCAACCAAATTCTCCAATTGGGTATTTCCCGTTGGTCCCTATTATATTGATTGAACCCATTTATGGGGCGAATGAGATTATTTTCTTTCATATTTGTTTACAATAATTAATCAATAAAGAAAAATCGCAGCCTAAATCAACGTGGTGGTGTTTTCACACACACATACGCACTTAACATTAATAGGCGCGTCAGCTGAATAACATAAACAATCAATAATGAACTTTAAACACGACAAATAAAGTTTAAAATTACAATTGTTAAATTGAGATATTTTAAAAGCCCGAACGTACTTGAAGTGTTGAATTAACATGTGAATTTGAACCCTATCGGATAAAAGATAAAGTTTAATTTGTGTAAGAGTTGTAATGAACATGTTCCGAATTTGAAAGAGCTTTCCGAGTGTGTACGAAGCCGTACCGATCGGGACCGAGCGGCGCCGAGCGGGAGTGAGTGAATGCATTACGACGTAGTGAGATAGGGCTGCCACAAAGTGGGAAACTTACGATTATGTATTTTTTAATTACTTATTCAGAACAGTGACGTCATAAATATGACGTTTAAAAAAATCACCTTTTTGGTTGCGTGAGATTGTGTTGACAAAAACACTAAAAACTGTATAAATCTTATTTTATTTACTTAATTTATTTTGTATTGAATATTTTTTTACCTGTTTTATTTTTTATTAGTAATTTAAATATTTGGCATCACTACATAGTATAAAACAAAGTCGCTTTATCTGTCCCTATATCCCTTTGTATGCTTAGATCTTTAAAACTACGCAACGGATTTTGATGCGATTTTTTAGATAGATAGAGTGATTCAAGAGGAAGGTTTATATGTATAATACATGCATAATATAGCCGTGCGAAGCCGGAGCGGGTCGCTATCTTTTACAAATCACAATTATTGACAAAAAAAAAGTTGAATTAGAAAAAAAATCAATAACACATAGCAGGAACATTTGGAAAATAACAATAGAAAAGCAAAATTCATTATTGTAAATCGGACAAACAAATGACGAATTAAACGAATTTCACTCATCAATTATTGCATTTAAACCATTAACTCTATTTTTATGATTATAATTTATTTCATTAACTTTGTTTTATAAGTTACGTCAATTTATATCTCTAAATAATTCATTCAAAGAATCAGAAAGCTGTGCTTAATGCGTGACCCGGTGCCACACCATGACAAAAAGAGAAAAATGGTAAAAAGCTCGGGAAAGCGTGGTGAGACAGCCCTACGCGTAGGGCGGGCGCGGGTGCGGCGGAGGGAGACGCGCGCGCTGGCAGGGTGAGGGGTGCGGTGAGGTAAGGGAAGGGAGCGGGGTGGGGTACACTCGAGCTGGGCAGTCAGTCGGTCGCGGGGCGCCGCGCAGCCCGCTCGCCATGCGCGTTATATAGCGTATTATGTTCGTGCCCGACCTCCCGCGAGCCTGCATGGTTGACGACGTAGCGACGTACCTCCAAGCGCCCTCCACGGGACAGGTGGCTACAATATATTAACAACAAACCCATATGTAATTAACAATGATCATATTAACAGATGTTGTGAGCTATTGTCGCTTACCTCTGCGTCCGCCGCCCGGGTATTTTAGGTACGATTCCACTCAGTACTTCGATTCGATTTGGACCCACGTGATTCAAACGCATGTCTTATTTATATAACAAACTCTATTCAAAATCTATTCAACATAAAAATAAAAAATAAATATTTTTAACATTTAAAAAAAAAATTAAACACGTGCTCGGTTTTCAACCTTAAATATCACTTTAGTGCCTTTTTAAAAAAGTACGTTGTTAAAAAGTCAGTAAAAGATTTAGTGCCACTAAAAAGTCACTAAAATTAGTGCTGAAAAACAAAATGTGTAAACAGATCGATAGGGGTTAGCTCGCAAGCTCCGAGCTTTTAGTGACGTAGGAAGTGATGCCTACCGGAAACTAAAACTATGAATAGTCAATAAAACAACTATTTTTTGTTATAATTAAAGTGTTAATTACTAAAGTGATTTTTAGAAAAGTGTAGAAAATATAGTGAGTTTTTGATAGATAACAAAACTTGATTATCTAAAAAATGTGTAAACAATCTAAGATTTTTTTTAATATGTCATTGCTAGAGTATATTTAAAAGATTTAAACATGTTAAATTGCAATATCTTATTAAACTAACATTGAAATTTACCAATGAGTTTATTCTCGAATGAAATGACTAAAAACAAAATATTACACAATATTTTTGTGGTTTTCATGAAAACATTTCAGTTATACAATTATCTATTGGTACAACAGAAATGTATAATTGGGTACTGCTTTTCAAAAACGATTTTAAAACACAATATGTATTAATATAAAATTTGAACTTAATTTTTTATACGACACGTAGTTTGTGTTGAAAATAATTCAAACTATACCATTACAAAATACACCAAATTCTAGTTAAAATCGGTTTAATCCGAATATTTGTAAAATAATACAACTACATATTACAAAACACACATTAAAATGGTTTTAGTTTTACAATGATTTAACCTTTCAAAATACAAAATAATAAACATAAATTACCCTACATGAATCTTAGTAATAATCAAATTAATCTTGTTACATGCACTACTAAATACTAAAAAGGAATAAGTGCACATTTTACATGAATTAGTGCAATTATAACAAAACCCTTTTTCAAATCTTAATAATTCTCAATATTCCAAAAGATCTTTAAGTAGGTTTAGAAATTGAAAAACTTTTGTAATAAATACACTTTAATTTTTTATTTTTATTTTTTATTTATTAATAATAAAAAACAACACATAGTATATCACATTCAAAACAATGTCACAAAAACTCGACGAATTAAACGTTTATTTGTGCAATTTAAATAATAACATATATATCTTTTACGATATTATTAATTCGTAAAGAGTAACTAATCAATTAAGACCCTCAAAAGATTACACTTTAACATTATTATTAAGAGAATAATTGAGTAATTTAATAAATAACTTAATACATAATAAGTACTTACGCTTTAATTGAAAATTTTATCAATATATTTTTAGGATCTTGAAAGATTCGTCTATGGATTTCCAGAAATTTAATAACTAAACTCATATTAAGTACACTTTATTTGAAAATTTCACTTTTATCATTTGTAAAAACTAATATATTTCCAGGAACTTATAAAATTTATCAATATCCTAAAGAATTCTAGTAATAAATAAGCAACTTAATTCATAATACGTAAAATTTTGTTTGAAAAAATTACTATTTTCAGTAATATAAACAAATATATTTTTACGATCTTTATAAATTCGTCAATATTTGTAAATGATTCAAGAAATTTGATGACTGATATAATAACAATCTAATATATATTTATATCAATTGCAAATTTCAATATTGTTATTTATATAAACTAACATCTTTTGAGGATCTTAAAAGATACGTCAATATATCTAAAGAGTTATAGAAATTCGTAAAGTGGTGGTAAATCGATATGGTGGGTGGCAAAGATATAAGCCAACTGCAGGCAAAATACGGCATTGTAGCAAAACGCCCATTGCTATCTGCAGTTCTATCTAATGGTAGATTTTATCTTTATACTATTCGTATTTATTAAGAAATTACAAACTTAGATTTTCATTTTTTAAGGAATATTGATCAAGGTTTCTTTAAAAACATAAATAAAAAATATAAAACATAATGATTATTGATTTTTTCGTTAATTATATATTATTATATATAATTAATAATTATACTTATTTGTATTTTTTATTTATTAGTTTATGGTTTTTAGTATTGTAGGTAATAAAATGGTATTTTCAATGTGATAACAAACTATTTATCACATTCGTTTAAAATAGTTTTTATTGGGAGTTCGATAGTTTAATGTCGTGTCAAATTAACAGTTTATTTTGAAAGTTTCGTTATTATGTATCTTTTTGCTATATAAATAATAGATATAGATTAATATCTCTTTATATCTTTTAAAGTCTACTATCTTTACTAGGTTTTATTAAGTTTTGTTAAACACAAAATGCATTTATGGTTTTTTGAAGGTAGGAGGATAGGAATTATATAGATCATAAAAAGATTTGGATTTTAAATGATTTTAATAAAATATTTTAAATATCTTGAGTGAGAATTCATAGCTAGAAAATATTGTCTATGGTACAATTAGGTACCTATCATGACTTTTAAATGACTATAATAATTAACTGCGCGATATTTAATATAAAAAAATGGAATTCCTAAAAACTTATTTTAACAATTTTATAGTTTTTGTAATAATTAGGTAGGTATTTATTTAAAATTGTATTATTTGTCTGTCTAAACGACATTTTTAGATACTAAAGATAAAATAAATACAAGTACCTACCTACCTACCTAAAATAAATATAGAAAGTAAAAATGACTGCGTTTACGATCGACCATTATGTCTTAGATGAGTCTGTATACATAACAACATAATAAAATGTGAGACTAGCGCCCGACCGCGGTTTTACATCCCTCGTTGAATGTTCGAAGCTTTATTGAGATACCACAAAATGTGTTTAATAATCTTATAAACGTAGAAATTGATGGGAACGCGTGTAAAATAAGCTAAAAAGAATAAGAAATTTTCGTATTCGTAAAATGTATTAGAATAGAATGCAGTCATAGAATACTTTTTTTTAAAGGATAGAATCGCTTTTTTTTAATTGACACCTGACTTTTGGAGAGCTATTAGTAATACAGCTACGAAACGCGATTATATATGTTATCCGTCGTTTCATTATGATTACAAGTCGCGAAACCCTAATAAATTCTGGCAAAAAAACCATGTTACAAATACAGGCACATTAGATAAATAATATTAAATACCTTACAGACTAATTTTTTTTTAAACTCAAGTACATAAATCATCCTAAATAAAAGTTTTTAGAACTGGTAAAAGTGATCTATTGCAAATTGACCGCAATCAATAGAATATTTATGACTTTGATGTTAAGTTTACTAAAGATACGTAATAGAAAGGTAAACTAAAGTTATAATGATGGAATTTTGAGTACTTTGGAGAAAATTAGCTAATAAATTAACAAATAATATTGATTGCAAACGTAATGTAAATTTTAACTAATTGTGACACAATCTAACAGACAATATTTTTTCGAAAAGCTATTAGCCTTAGCGAATAATTTGACAAATATCAAATTCATACCGATTAGCAAAAAATACACACAAACATCAATTAGCACAAACTGAAATGCAAAGTACAACTAAGTATAAAATCTAACTACCTACCTCAGTACAAACATATGCAGTTATTTTGTATGAAAGCAGCCCAGGTAGAACGTTTCTATTACCGGGACACACCGGTGCCCACTCAGCAAAGTTAACTCGACCAAAACCAAGTGATATTTGAATTCTACGATACAGAAATTCTAATTTAATTTTCGTTCAAGTGGTTGCTTGTAGAAACTTGGTACTTTCTAAGTAAGATGGTATGTTATGTGTACTTTAATGCGGGGTAAAGTTGCACTAGTTAGGTTTATTTGAAATTTTGGTGTATCATTATTGTTGATGGATATAGTCAATAATATTTAAGATAATAATTGCATATTAAAGGGAAACATAGTGATCATTAGTAATTATTTCGGGTCTAAGTAGTATTGTTTTACTTCTCTTAACTCGACGTTTGGACTATGTTGTAATAGTCATGGTCGCGAGGAGACTTCGGCAAATAAAAAAGATAGCGTTAATTAAAAATAACGATAAAAAAAACTGAAATGCGTACAATGATAGTGAAAATCGCTTTAAAACAAAGGACAATAATAGTCCATCAAAATTTATTTTAATTTTAAAGGAAATTAGTTGACATAATATCTGTTTGTAAAATAACAATTTCTTGGTTTTTTATTGTATAAAAAACTTGAAATATTTATCTACTAGATAATATTCGTCATTAAATTACTACAAAAATAATTAATGACTAAAAATAAAAAATAAAAATTAAATTACCAAAAATACCCGGCCGGTCGCAAGAGTTCCGCGTTGCATCGGTGTTTCGAACAATATACCTAAATGTATAAACCCCCTCGATGTTTTTCTATCTCCCTCTATCTGGTGTTTATTTATATATACCTCTCTCACCTTTTCACACTTTCGATGTTTGAATGTTTATCACTAACTGTTAATGTTGATAACCTTGTATGTATTTCATAATGTTGTTAGTATTTTAATAATCATTCTCTTTTGCGATTATTACTAAAATAACACTATTTTTTTTTGGTAAAAATACTTTAATAGATGGATATTTTTTTGCTAAAAATACGATCTATAGATATTTTTATTATTAAAAATACTATATTTTTTGTTTAAATTACTACAATGTTTTTGCTAAATTTAAATTACTAAAAATCAATTGACTACTTTATTCAAAGTTATAAACGCAAAAGAAGAAAATGTATTTTCATAAATTAAATCGCCTTGAAACAGTAAAATTCTAAAAGTTTTGTTGAAAATTCGTTTTTTGGAAATCTTTTGATAAATAAAATTGTTTGAAGGCGTGTTAATAATTTAATATTACAATTTGTGATTAAAATCATTGTGACAAATTCCAACATGATAGATTTTAGGCTTATTTTAACAGAACCCATCTATCAGTTACCAAGAGTTAAACTGATATTTTTTTGATCGTTTTCATTTAGTAAAAATGTCAGAAAGATGTCAGTTTATCCTTTGGTAGCTAAATGATAGGTAATCAGTCTCGATCACTAGTGATTGTGTAAATTTTACAACACTAAAAAGACACTAAATATTTTATTTACTAAAAAGTCACTAAAAATGATTTCAGTTACGAATTTTTAGTAAATAATTAATGTAAATGTGCATGATTCCCGAATGCACCCTTACAGCGAGAATGTTGCACGAAACTATTTTTTTCGAACTTTCTTTTTTTCAAGGTTCCACAGTGAAGAGTTCATTAGGTAAATGGATATCTGGATATTGATTCGTAAAGGGTTTGTGAAGTGAACTATTTTTCACGAGAACGTATCGTTTTTTTCATGCAGTGTTTATTATTTCAGAGTTTAGTGGTTTTACAGATATTTACATTATTTTTAATACCATTTTTACAGTATTTTAGTATCTGTTACAACAAAATATTTTTTTTTGCGTTTCGAGACTATAGAAAGTTTTTCAAATGAGGGATGTTAGATTAGATTGTTTGGAACGAAGTTCCTTATCGCGTGTTGGTTGGTGGGGACCTAGCCGAAAAAAAATGTAACGCGTTACGTAAACGTGTTTTTTTCTAAGCCAGTTCCGACTCGCTCCATATACCTACTCAATTCGTATAACTGAATTTTAACAAAAATAAAAAAAACAATTCTTCCCAAAAAGTGTTACCAATTCAGCCCGAAATTATTTTAAAATTGGTTTTGTATTGTATTTTATATTAGACTTGTTTCCGCCCGTGGCTTTCCCCGCTATTGCCCCCCCTTAGAGGAAATTTTTTGAAAAACCCTTTTTTAGATATTATCTACAATTTACAATTTGTAAATTGTAGATAAAAACAAAGTGGTCTTTTATTTCATATTTTATAATTACAACTGTCAGGTACTGAAATTGTGTCACAAGAATCACTGTCAACTCGAAAGTGTCACACGTATTCACATAGTTTCATGTCGAAATGTCAAGTTTTACGTGATATTTACGAAAGATACAACGAAATGACAGTTTTATTAAACTCGGCGACAGTAAAATCAAATGACTGTCATATCAAAGTTTTATTGAATTTTTCTCAGTAAAATTGTATATTTTTAACACATTTTGAATCCGAATTATTCTATTATTAAATGATTTTACTTCAATATAAATGTCTAGGGTCCGTATTAATAAACCGAACTCAATATCGATTTCAATCTTGAGTTTGCTCTTGAGTTGTTGCGCTGATTAATAAACCTATCTTAAGACGCGATTGAAGAGCGACGTATCACTTGAGTCATACCGTATTAATAAATCAAACTCAGCTCTCAAGATATGTCTCAAGATGTAGTTTCGTGAACTCAAGATTGATTGCGGGTCATACAAATCTTACATTTTTTTAAATATTTTCACAATAAAAACAAGTTGACAGCAAAATATGACGACACTACCTACCATAGGGTAAGAACATATAATTCAAGGTAAGAACAAAGCGTTACTGTCATTCAAGATCAGTCTCAAATCTCAAGAGCGATATCAGCCTGGTTAAAACTTGAGTTTTATCTATTAATTAACGCCTAACTTAAGATAGTGACCACATCTCAAGACTCCCTCGATTGATACGCACTCAAGATCGATATTGAGAGCGATTTATTAATACGGGCCTAGGAATCTATGACAGATTAAATAAAATAAAAATTGCTGAAATTTTATAAATTACTTAAAAAGTTTAAAAAAAATATTGATTTTAAATCTATAAAATATAATTCTACTTATTTGCTTTGCAAATAAAAATGTTCAAAGTGTATTTATCTGTTAGATATTTTTATACAGAATCAATATTATTTCGTACAATTCATCAAAGACTACGTAAATAAAAAGATGACAAGAAAAAGCAAACTATTTACAAACAAATTTTCTATACAGCGTGTCGAGAAAATCCTACATGTAGTTACCCCCGGATCATATCCAAAAATATGAAAAAAAAAAGATAGAAAATCCACATTTTTTTAATTTGCGAAAATAACCATGATTTTTCACATTCTAAAGATTCTTTAAGTTTTCATGAATTACTAGGTATTTTTTGCAAACTTTAAACATCAATAATCATTTTATTTGCATATGGATTTTTAAACATTTTTAGCAATATCTTTAAGGTACTTACAAGGGATTGGGATTGACGGGCGAACATTCGCCTGCGACGCTTACGGGTTTGATTTCCGCCTTGAACAAATACACATATATTTATTTCTGGTCTAGGTATCTGTATGTAGTATGTATTTACAAAAGAAAAGTAATTAAGTTATATATCCGTTGTCTAGCACCCATAACACAAGTCTAGTTAAGTAACTAGACTTGTGTTATGGGTGCAAGCTAAGTAGCTTGGGGCTAAATGGCACTGTTAGCAATGCCCTTAATATGTATCTATTATAATTGACGTGATAAGGTCTTATAAATTGGTGGAACACCTGCATTCATACAAAAGTGTCACGGTAATATTGTGTGACGGTCATGGTAACTTAGGAAACGGGGTATTTAATAATAATATCGCTCATCTGGGCTTGTGTTATAGTGACGAGTGACAAATAGAAGACTTATATTAATTAAAAAAAATATACTTAAAAGAAAAAAAAGAAAAAAAAAAAAAAATATGTTTAATGTTTGCTTATGACGTTATCTCATAAAATTATAGTCCGGAAACCGACTTTACAGACTGTTTTGTACTGTTTTTTTACAGGGTTTTTGTTACACACCGTATAAACTTCGTATATACTCTGTGTATATATATAAAATATCGTTTATATACTATCTACATATATTTATTTACTGTTGTTTTCTTTCGTTGACAAAATGAGAGAGCTTCACTTATGACCGTAATAAAGTTTATGTCTGTTTGTTTGTCGCAAGATATTTTTGATTGCCTCCTAAGTTTTTTTCCTTCAAGGTTATTGCTTTTACTTTTTATTGGAGAGTCTTGAATAGAAATTAATGGGGTTGTTTCAATTCGTTGATAAATAAAACGAGCTTTCTTCACTAAGTAGGTATTAAGAAAGTAAAAAGGTTTTTTTAACGAAAATAATTTAAGGAAAATAAGCAGGTCATTTAATAGTACATGTGTTCTCTATTATAATAAATTACCTAAAGATGTATATGACATGTCCATTAACAGGTTCAAAACTTTTATAAAGCATAGATTGTGCAGTAAGGCGTACTATGATACTTCGTCTTACCTTAATGATAAGAACCCATGGACGTGACTTTAGTTGCTCCATTTCAAATAATACTTTCAAATATTTGTAATATTGACCATTGTGAGCGTGATCACATGAAAAAAAATACAACCCCCATGAGTTTCTTGTGCGTTCTTCTCATTGGTGGGCGCGTTCCGAAGGCACACATCCTAACTTAGTTTTAAGACGATTTTATGTGGTCTTTATACTAATGTATTAAGCTTCCAAAGAAATAAAGAAATTTGACTTTGACTTAACCGTAACAGCAATGTCAATTAATGCACATATTTTTTTCAAAGAATTCGAACTTACGACCTTAGGAATCGAACTCGCGGTATCTACCACTTGGCTAAGAACGCTTTCAGAAAACATGATATCTCTTTATTTACAGGCTGATTTTTTCACATAGGCCTTCAGGGCTATATCCTAAACTATAAGAGATAGCGAAAAATGCTGAAAGGATTTGCGTGCCCGATTTTGACAAAAACTAATACTGCATCATTAGATTTTTCAAAAAGTCATTACTAAGGTGAATTATGTTTACGTCGCCATGTCCACGCATAACTTTTTACAGAGTAGTCTGACTTTGATAATTCTTTTTTTATTGAAAAAGATATTCCGATTTGCCCGATATTTAAAAAAAAAAGTACAACCCTAATTTTTATTCTACACTGATCAATTTCAAATCCCAAAGCAGTGCCAAAACAATAGATTAGTTTTGATTCAAATATTTCGGAAACATTCGAACGGAAACTTTATTCCTTCCACATGAAAACACATAAATATTTAAAATGAAATATGTTTTTCAGAAAACTGAAATCTTATAATATTTCCTTCGCGTATGTCTCGCTGTTGATTGGATGACTTTAGATATTGTGGTTTTGTGAAAATATTTGAACACAAAGAGATGTTTGGTTTGACGAATATATTATAGAAAATACAAAGTTCTAACTT
Organism: Idaea aversata; assembly: GCA_907269075.1. NCBI lineage: Eukaryota > Metazoa > Arthropoda > Insecta > Lepidoptera > Geometridae > Idaea > Idaea aversata. The sequence continues at coordinate 1,228,053 of OU026108.1, forward strand.
TCCGCTTTATCCAGTGCTTGCTGCCATACAGAGCGAACCTTTCCAAAAAAAGATTGGTTAAAAAAAAACAGTTGCACTCTGGTAGTGCCGGCAGAAGTGAAAACAAATAAAAAATAACTTAACACTAAAAATTGTTTTTACAAAATATATGTACAGTCAGTTGCATAATTGCAGCCCACGGTAGAGTTCAAAAATTACTATTATTGGAATGTTTTCATTCTAATAATTTTTGTTTGATAAATTGATGAGTTAGAAGACTCTAAACTTAAGCAGGTGTCTAGTATCTTGCTTGTGTTGAAAACATTCTTGTAACAGCCGTTTTGGAGCTCTACGGTGGGTCTGCAATTATGCAGCCGACCGTACATGAATATTTATGTACACACTGTAGCTGCGTCTCGTAACGGTGTCGCGAGTTCAAAGATTTTATCTCATCTGATAATATGCACACACTGTAGCTGCGTCTCGTAACGGTGTCGCGAGTTCAAAGATTTTATCTCATCTGATAATATGCACACACTGTAGCTGCGTCTCGTAACGGTGTCGCGAGTTCAAAGATTTTATCTCATCTGATAATATGCACACACTGTAGCTGCGTCTCGTAACGGTGTCGCGAGTTCAAAGATTTTATCTCATCTGATAATATGCACACACTGTAGCTGCGTCTCGTAACGGTGTCGCGAGTTCAAAGATTTTATCTCATCTGATAATATGCGTACCGCGCTAAAAGAAGTTTTTACTTCAAAAAAAGATTGTAAGGATTGTTTGTTGTCGTTTTTTGTATTTATTTATCTAGTCATTAAACATTTATTCGGACGAAAAACACTCACATATTACCTACATTAAAAATACCTATTTACAAGTTTTTACCCAGATTTTGTTTTATTATTATGTTTATTACCTTTAATTAATTAAACGAACTTCAAAAAAGGAGAAGGTATAGTCAAATCGATTGTATAGATATTTTATTTTATGGCTGTTCGGGCATAACTTTATTGTTTTAACCCTTTTAGATGGTCCTTTTTTAAAATATAAATCACGAATAATACAGCTCAGACAAAACACCAATCTTTTTTCACACTCCCCCTTTGCCCTTTAAAAAACCTCAGTCCAGACGTCCCTTCCCAAATCACAGACAAATAAAACATACTTATTGCAACGGAAAGACAAAAAATAAGCAGCTCTTGCAACGAAAACATAATATACAGGGTTATTGGTAATTATACTAGCAAGCCGTTGAGAGCTACTTCTGTGCACCTAAACAAACAACTTTTGTTCTACGACATTTGGAAATTCTATCATTTTTTGAAAGTTTTAAGGTTAGGTTTACCTGAAAATCAGCTGTTCCATATACGGGGAGGTCATTAACCTTAAAATTTTACTTATTTTTTAAAGTTTTATCTACTGTTCTTAGTCTGAATGACCTTTGTTTTAAAAAAATCAGGTGTTTTTCGAATTTACATAACCTCAAAATTTTCATATTATTTTTTCGAATTTCCAAAAGTCGTAGAACAAAAGTTGTTTGTTTAGGTGCACAGAAGTAGCCCACAACGGCTTGCTAGTATAATTACCAATAACCCTGTATAAGACTAGTTAATCAGTAAATGGCATAAATCAAAGATGAAGTGGTTCAGTTCAGTACATAACAGTCAGAAACATACATCTTATTGAATACATTACCCTTGACATTCAGTATTATAGAGTTATGGTTTTGAGCCATTTGAAGCGGCTAAATCTTTAGTAATATTAGATAGGTATACTAGATGCGCCCCGCGGTTTCACCCACGCTAGTGTTGATCCTGTGAAAATTTGGAATCGTAGCCACAGAGTGCATTATCGTAGCGCGTATTCGCAAGAACGCGAACGGTCGCAGTTTTTCTTTGACCAAGCTATGCCTCGCATTACCACCACTTATTTGAGACGGTGTAAAAGCAGCCGCGGTTCACGGCCGAATAACCCCCTTTTGTCACTCGTGTAAGTTCTGATCTCAAAAAAAAATTTGCCTATGTAATTAACAAATATCTCTGTATACCGAGATTCAACGCATTCGGGAAGGTAAGTAGTTGTTGCGTGAAGGGATACAAACAAATTTTAATATATATATACTAACACACAAACTTTAACAACTATGTTTTGTTTTATTAGTCAAAAAAAATCCTTCTGAACAAAACTCACAACTTGCAAAACGTCTCTGTATGCAAACTGCCTAAAATACAAATGTCAAAATGTCATTGTATGCAAACTGCCTAAAATACAATTGATATCAAAATGAATAAATTGCAAACTGTCTAAAATAAAAATTTCAAATCGTTTTTGTATGCAAAGTCTTTGTCTAAAATCAATTTTAAAATAAACCTAGGAAGGCATACTTGACCATAGAATTGTCGTTTATGTATAAGTCAATGACATATCGATTTGTAGTATTAATAATGTAATGACTGGAAAATGGAATGGGGTAGAATACCTTAATCCAGGTCAACTTAAATATTATATGCTGTTTCGAGTTCCTTTTGACACAAAATGAATGAATGGTAATTCAAAATACCGCGGTGCACTTCGACGCATAACTACCAATCGATAGAGGGCACTACGGTGAACAAATAATGCCTTCACATACACCAGCACGGCGCCAAACAAAATGTCTAAATTGCAAACTGCCTAAAATACAAATGTCAAAATGTCTAAATTGTAAACTGTCTAATATAAACAACTAAAAACCTTCCTCGTTAATCACTCTATCTATTAAAAAAAAACGCATCTAAATCCGTTGCGCATTTTTAAAGATCTAAGCATACAAAGGGACATAGGGACGGCGAAAAGTGACTTTATTTTATACTACGTAGTGAAGGTACTTGTAAATTTCGATGGATTTTACTACATGTAACCATACAACCTAACTTAAAGTACTAGTAATACTGGCTAACATTTGTCATGTCAATGACATTATCGATTTCTTGTATTAATAATGTAATGACTGCGGGGTGTATTGCCTCAATCCAGGTCAACTTAAAATTTATGTGTTGTTGGTGTTTGATACCTTTAATCATTAAGCTGCTTTTGAAAGTATAGTAACTTAAAATGCCGCGGTACATACGAATCGATAGAGGGCATTACGGTGAACAAATAATGCCTCCACACAAAAACGCTAAATCATCTCGGAAACTGGATATTTGACAAAATGACACGAAATGTCTTAATTGCAAGCTGTCTAAAACACAAATGTCCAAATTGTAAACTGTCTACTATAAACAAGGTAACTATTTGAAAAATTGGGTGGAATTAACTACATGTATCTAAATAACAGTATTATTACAACAATTATAGTAAATAAAAATACAGTGGCACGCTTTGAAACGCAAACCAATCGATAGAGGGCATTACGGTAAACAAATAATGCCTTGCCACCAAACCTCTAAAGCGTCTCAGAAACGGGATATTTGAGCAAATGCTTTGTCATATGTTTTTCCGAAAGTGCGCGGAGCACTTTAAGACCAATATCAATCGATAGAGGGCATTACGGTAAAGAAATAATGCCTTAACACATCTAAAACAACACACCTTCACATCTCGGAAACGGGATATTCAAAGAAACGTGATGCGTTCTATGTTTCAACCAATATCCCGTTTCTGAGATTTTTTAGTTAGAGGTTGTTAATGTGAAGGTATTATTTGTTCGTCGTTTTGACCTCTATCGATAGGTAGGTCAAAGTATACCGCGCAAAAAAACACTATGTCAAGCTCCCATAGTAAATGTCTGTATCCCTTTTAAAGTTTACTTTCGAAAAACTTAGTAATCACGCCAGGTAGACTTCTGTTTGTATTATTTACTTACGTTTTTGCAAACTATCAGCTTAAAAATCCGCATAGAACCGCAGTCAATAATTCTCTTCAACACTTTTACGTATTAAATTTTAAAATTGTTCACAGACAAAACAATTCAAAAGATATATTTTGGGTTATTTGCTTCCGCTTTCCGCTAGTCCATTACAATGCGGAGAATGCGGGGTTTGTCTTGTTTATGGTGAAAAATTGGGGGTAGTTTGATCGTAAATCATAGGCCTATGTCTATTGTTAATCATCTTCGAAGGTCGTGCCTTTACTTGTCATACGAACTCCATTATCTTCAAGGACTTGTCGGTTGGTTGTTAGATGCTGTAACAGATCTTTGCAAGAAGGCCGCATACGAAATATGCTGCACCCTCCGTTTTCACCCTGAGTCCCGATCTTTATTACTTTTCAAGTATTATTTTCAAACCATTTAAACTTTCCCTGGGCTCCTACAAATATTTCAAAAACAAAATACAATTCAGCCTAACAGCAGTTCTTGAGTTATGGCGTGATCAAGGGTAATAGGGATTCATTTTAACCGATTTTAAAAAAAGGAGGAGGTTCTGAATTCGTCAATAAACTGTAAAAATGAGAGATAGAAGACAAATTATATTAGACTGCATATAAATTACAGTATATTATTAGGCGTCAAGAAAGGTAATAAAAAGGCATCGATTTGTTAATTCAGTTTGCAATATCGATCCCGTGGGAATATCGAGATAAAACGTCTAACTCTAATGAATCAATAATAATAATAAATATAAATAAATATTTCAGGACATATTACACATCGCCATCCAGCCCCAAGCTAAGCAACTTAATGCTTGTGTTATGGGTGCCAGATAACGGATAAACTACTTATATACTTTTTTTTTTGTAAATATATATACATATTATACATATAGGAAACACCCAGAATCAGAAACAAGAATTTATGGTCAGCATAAATACTTGTTCCCGCAACCTTCTGCGTCGCAGTCGGGTGTTCGCCCGACGCGCCACAGAGGTCGAATCAATGTATCCTCATTCCAAGTTTTACAAAATCGGTTCAGTAGTTTCTGAGCCTATTAATTCAAACAAACAATCAAATCTTTCTTCTTTATAATATAAGTATAATATACGTACAATCCTAGGTACTCTTTATTGATTGTTTTCGTAGTAATTTCTGGCCACAAAACGATATCAAACCATTTCCACAAGACAAAATCGTCATGAAGTGTTAACATATTTTGAAGAGCCAAGGTCAGGGGTGGATGACGGGTCATCGGCAACTCAAGGGTCGGAGTCAGTGCCAAGTTGGCACACCATCCACCACACTATCACCGTAACGGTTATTTCTTACTATTAAGACAAACTTTCTGCGGTTCCCGTACAAACGTTAAACTTGAATTGTATGCATTTTGATTGCCTAATTTTCGAGTTTTAATTCACAGTTTAAATGTGTTTTAAAATATTCGTCTGGGTTAATTTGCTTAATTATCTATTAGGTCTGAGTTTAGGATAAATCGTTATAACTAGCTACGATAATTTGTAGGCAAATTATTTGTTACTATTTCAATGGGGCAAATACCAAAAATCTATAGTGAAATGTTAAATGTTGCAACAATGGAGTCGCGCGACTATTCCAAAGCCCACTATTAAAAAAACGTTATTTTACCATGCCCATGATCCTAAGGACCTTCCCTATAAAGATACCCAAATCTTTCCCTTCAGTTCAGTTCCTTGCCAACATTTTGGGAAGAATTTGTATACTTGAAAAATTGTAAACAGATTAAGTCGTCTTTTTGTTTCTGTTTCGATCGTCTTTTATTTTTTGAGTCTATAAATATAGTATACATAGTTGAGCTACTTTATGCAGTTGATCAATTAAGTTGATCAGTGGGGAAGTTGTGAAATATATTCTTAGTTTTGAAAAAGACGGATTTTCTACTTGTCATGAAACTTTGCAACTAATGCTTTTATTGGTCATGGCGTCTTCAATAAATATTTCTTTATCTAAGAGCATAATAACAGACAGACCGCCATGCAGAGTTTGCGTGAAGGCTGAAGAGACGATCTTGCACGTTGCATGTAGATACTTCAGTACCTTCTGACGGAAGTTAGATATAAGACGACCCGAGTTTGGTATTTGACGACCCAGTTGGCACAATGGTCACCATGCCGGACTGCCAAACACAGGGTTGGTATTTGTCTGAGGTCTGGTTGTTTCCTTAACACAAGTCTAGTTACTTAGCTTCGGGGCAGATGGCGATGTGTGGAATGTCCTGCAATTTTTTTTTTTTCTTAATTGAAGGGGGGGCTGGTACTCCCTGTGACCGCAGAACCTTCACGCCAAAGGAACCGCGGTTTTAGAAATAATCCTACAAAAAGTAACCGTACAAGAAGTATTACAAAAACATCTGTTATTCCAGAATAACAAACTTTTTTATCTAATTCCAGGTCTTAATTTATCCGTCTTTAAAACTCTTGTAGCTACACGAGTCTTAACTTTTACTAAATACTCTTTTCACCCTTCTGATGCTTATCGTGCTTCGTCAAGAACTGACTCAAGCTTATTTTTATCGCGGGAAAAAGCCGACTTGTATTTTTGAAAGAGAAGTTTTCATAGCGAAGTTTTTTAATGTGAATATTCTAACACTTGTTGTGTTAGAAAATATGTCATCAATTAAATAGTAATCACAGGTTTTTACTTTATTGTTGTCTTTTATTTAATCATGTGTTGTCTTTATTTAATCATGTGTTTAATAGTGTGTTGTTGTGTTGGAGAATTTGTCATCTGTCAAATAATAATTAGAGGATTTAGGCGCGATTTAGCATGAAGATAAAATTGAAGTGCGATACCAAAATTTTCGTAATGTTCCATTGCTAGAAGACGAAGTTCGGGTAGGTGATGTCATTCCATTTAAACCCTGGCCAGGACTTACTGACGAACGAACTTACCTTGTGACATTGCGACCCATATTGGATTCATCAGTGGTCTCTAACATCTTTGAATGATGTTTTAACAGCGTCGTAAGTGGCGGCATTTGTACTACAATGCAAATATCTAGACAAAGGCTATATGTTCAGCTTTTCCCACTTTATGGAGTACTGCGCACAACATGTCATTCTCCGCTCCACTCTATTCCCCGTTAAGTCCTCGTTTACCCCATTCTCTCATATCCTCTCTAACGCAATCCCTCCACCTCTTCTTTGTTCGTACTCTCGCTCTACGACCAATTACTTCCAAGTCCTGCACTCTTCTGGTGACTCTGCATGACGTGACTAAAGGCTGTCATAGAAAGAAAGAAATATAATTTAATTTTCTGGACTGTAAATACAAAAATAATCACATAAACAAAAACAAGATATAGACGTATAAAAAAAACCAGCTAAGTGCGAGTCGGACTTGAATAGTTCCATACCACGTTGTATGGGAACCCCACTTAATTTTTGTTCTGTTTTTAGTGTTTACTGTTACAACGGCAACAATACATCATCTGTGAAAATTTAAACTGTCTAGCTATCACGGTTCACGAGATACAGCCTGGTGACAGACAGACAGTGAAGTAATAGGGTCTCGTTGTTAACCTTTGGCTACGGAACCCAAAAAAATTAGAGGTTAGTCCTCAGTAAGATGCTAGAGAAAGAAGCCCCAGCGCGATTTTCAGCACGACCCTTACTGAGTACGCATGGGCTTAATGGTACTCTATGTTGAACTTTAAATCCTAATAATTAGTCCAGGAGTAATAGAATATTTCAGCTATTTGTAACCATAGTAACATCCACGGAAATTCCCCCAGTAATTGTCGAGAAAAAAAAACAAAACAGCTCATAAACCAAATGGAACAGCGTAGTGACAGTGACACTTTCAGTGTCAAGGACTAGCTGACAGTTGGCAATGGCCACCGTGGGCATCATCTTTGCCAAGTTACGAGTATTTTCACCGAGGAAACTATAGTTAGGTAATGGATAATGGATTTATTGTGGGAGTCGTTCATATTTACAAAACTTTCATAAGTTGTTTAAAACCAGTGATATGCCAATCAGAGGTAGATCTTTGTGTAATATACTTAACCACACGAACTTAAGGTTAAACTGCACTCTCTCCATACAAACGTAGTCGACTGTTTCCTCCCTGGATAATGACTCTAGCACAAATATTTTTGTGCCATAAAACCTATAACTGCTATATGACTATACCCTTATTTTTTGTTTTTTTTTCACTACCTATGTAATTTCGAAATACGAAATTCAGTAATTTGTGAGACCGAATGTGTATCGGTACGATGTTCGTTAGTTAGAAAGTACAATGTCACGACGTTTAAAATTCCGTAGTTTGTGAGATCTAAAGTATACAAGTATGATGTACATCAGTTCGAAAGTGCATTGTAGCGAAGCTGTTTAAGAGGAAAGGGCACCGGGGGCTTTCTCCATACAAACTATTACTAACGTAGTCGACTGTTTTCTCCCTGGATAATGACACTAGAGCAAATATATTTGGTGCATTAAAATAACCACAGTAGTTTAGGATTCTATAGTAGGTTCAATAAAAAATAGGTGGTGACACACGGACAGAAAGACGGACTAGAAAGTGATCTTATAAGGGTTCATTTTTACCCTTTTGAGGTACGGAATCCTAAAAAGGACATAAGTATATTAAGTAAGTACATAGTAAAGTTATAATAGAAAATGATTTAAAAGACTAGACATAAAAACTCATAGGACTAGAAAAAACTAATTTAATAATCAAAACCAAATATCTTACCTAAACCTACCTTCTCTCAAATTAAAGTAAGAATTCAATTACAGATTTTACCAAGCTCATCACCATCACACTAGCAAGTACCAGCACTACCCCGTGGGGTAAAGTTCATTTTCTATCCGTTGTCTGTCTATCCTAGTTGCCTTACTAAGGGCTAGATGGCGCTGTGTACATTGTCGTTAATATTTAATTATTATTTATTTTATATCTGCAGGCAAACTGTTTAAAAACCATAGAAATGTCCATAAAATATTCGTTAAAATACAGATTAAAAGAGTCTAAAACATGTTGCAAATCATCAACATGTGATACCTTATCGTAATTTGAATCTACTTCTGTATTCGACAGAGATCACCCTTCATAAAGGGGTAAGGGTCAACCTGGTGAAAGGGTCAGTCCCTCTCAAAAACATTATCAATACTAAACATACTTAGGCAAATATTATTAACTAGCAGCGCTCCGCGGTTTTACCCGCGTAACTCCCGATCCCTTGAGAATATCGGGATGAAAAGTAACTTATTTTATTTTTAATAAATCAATGTATCCTCATACCAAGTTTTTATCCAAATTGGTCCAGTGGTTTCGGAGCCTATTCGTTACAAACAAAACAAATATTTCGTCTTATTAGTGGAGACTAGTAACACCCCACGTAAGCTCTTATCCTTTGAGATTATCAGGATATTACCGCTCATTTTTTATCTGTAAATTGTACGGTATTGGCCTAGCGGTAGATATCTATATTTTCATTCCAAACGGTTCGAATACCGCCCGACTAATAAATTTTAAGCAAAATTATGTGCGCAATTAACATTGCTCCTACGGTGAAGGAAAACATCGTGATTAAACCAACGGCTTAGTTGTATCATATTGAAGAGTTATTTCTAATTGACTAAGTTGATGGGGTGGTATAGGTGTTGAGCAAGTCTACTCCATCTAATACATGTCGTAGAAACTACGGCGCCCTGTATAGCATGGATTCAACTTGCTGGCTTTAAAATCATCTAGAAGGCGATTATTCGTCACTTTTTCAAATAAAATTTTGTTCTAAACTAGGAAGGTATAAGAACTAGCATTTATATAAAAACTAGCTGTCCCGGCAAACGTTGTTTTTCCATTTAAAAAAAAAACTAAAGGAAACAAAATAAAAAATAGATAGTAGCCGATTCTAAGACCTACTGAATATGCATATTTTCATAAAAAACGGTCAAGCCGTTTCGGAGGAGTATGGTAACTAACATTGTGACACGAGAATTTTATATATTAGATTGTGTCAATACAAGACCAATTAGGTACCATTTATTCAGAATGTTTTAAGGTGAAAGGGTACCTGCCATACCATTTTCTAATTATCATAGAAATTAAGATTAAAATAGTAAAAAAAATAAAAAATAAGGGTATGGTCATGGCAGTTATAAGTTTTATGCAACAAAAATATTTGCTCTAGTGTCATTATCCAGGGAGAAAACAGTCGACTACGTTTGTAATAGTTTGTATGGAGAAAGCCCCCGGTACCCTTTCCTCTTAAAGGCGATTATTCTTCACTTTTTCAAATAAAATATTGCTCTAAACTCCCAGGTATAAAGTTCTTATTTGTAAGCATTTGTATAAATATTGTGTACTTAAATACAAGACCAATTAACATTTATTCAGAATGTTTTAAATATTACATTTCACAATTCAACTTTTTCCTTCAGTTGATAGCTAGGTACCTATCGGACCCTGGTTGTGACGTCTCAGATTCTTTCTTCAGATATAGCATCGAAGTCTACAGATTGCAGGTATACAATTTTGTTTTGGACCTTATCTTTTTAAAACTATCGATAGAAATACTGCAGTGTAGGTTGATGTTTTGTCTTATTTTGAACGAAACAAATTAAATGTTATTATGAAACATACTTTGTTTCTTTTAAGAGGAAAGGGTACCGGCCGCGCTCTCCATACAAACGTAGTCGACTGTTTCCTCCCTGGATAATGACACTAGAGCAAATAGTATTGTTGCATAAAACTTATAACTGCCATGACCATGCCCCTATGCTTTGTTTTTTTGTTTTTTGATGTGAAGCATCTATAGCCGCACGTAAAACCGATTTCTGGCGTGGCGACGCATACCGTGGCGACGCATGCCGCGCACGCTATAATGATGGTATATTATATACAGTCTATATGCAGTAGTGTGTACGGTGTGCACACCGTAATCGACTGTGCGATTCTATCACAAAGTGTCATTATCCAGGGAGGAAACAGACGACTATGTTTGTATGGAGAGAGCGCCGGTACCCTTTCACCTTAAGTACTTATTTAATTTCTAAAAAACGTATTGAAGTCACTTAACTGTGGTCTAGTTCCTATAATTGAAGCTCTTAAATCTTTCTGGTACAAACTAAATCAGTCTCCAATTTAGTTTCCGTAAGTCTGTCGTTAGATTTTCATTCCTTATGCGTTATTGCGCATTGCGTTTCCGCCTGCGACGCTCCAGGAATTTCATTAAAGTAAGTACCAACGTCGAAGCGATCTGTTTGCTTCACTTCCGAAGCTATTGATTCAGTCAATAACTTATCCATTCCTTTGATTTTTGCAAACAAACCTTCGCTCAATAACAGTGATAAATCAAGCGAACTTTAATGAAAGCGTGACGTATGGTTGTAGATATAGCTCGGTGCTCTGTACAGATCACATAGAACGCAAACTCAATAAAAAAAAGCACACGAAAACCTTATAAAAGCCGTTTCAAAACATTGCCGTCGTCCATTTTTCCGATAATAGAACAGAGTTCGGTCACGATGCGTTGCGCAAACGGTTCGCTGCGCTAAAACAGACCTGCGTTCGTACTTCGTACTAAATTTAGTTCTGCAAGTTGCATCGTGTCCTACCCATAGAAAACATTAAACCGACGATATATGGACACCGCATAATATACAGGCCAGATTTTCGGCAACACAAATTGGTGTATAATATTCAATTAGGTCGGATATTGATGGGCCGGCCGGCAATTTTGGTCAGCGCATCTGCTGCCTATACGCTGTGATATACGATTAGTTTTCGGCTCATGGTTATTTCGATTGTTATGTGCATCGACAGTTTACTGATGGGGTTATTGTAGCGAGTTGATTCGGCTTTATATTATTAGGCAATAGCCATACCTAGCCACCTGCAATATGCATAGGTATTTGATGTGATAACTTTCTGGTTCGTGGCATCGAGGAACAGACGCTGCAGGTTGACGGTTTGGGGTTTTTAAGTGGACGGTAATTGGAATCGAAGAGCGTCTGTGTGTCTGCGTTTGAAGATATGTTAATAAGATTGGATATAGATAGATTCGACCGATTCCCGGTGATCTCGATCAGCACGGGACGGTTCGTCCCTCAATGTACGTCGCGGGGACGCGGCTATATTTATCCATCGCACGAGTCTCAATGATTTTTTCTCAGTCCGTCGCTCGTACGTCCGGCATTTTGCCAACACTACGTCACATTCGCGTTACCTCATAAACGCCAAACTTTGAGAAAGGACTTTAAAATTAGCAAGGACGCGGGTTCACGCGGGCAGACGGGCCGGGCGTGCGTGTATTTCGAGATAGCACGGCCACAGCGAGCGCCCCCTATAGTTACGCAAGGCGGGGCGAACGACGTGCGACGCGAGCGGGCGCGGGTGCGCGGGCGCAGCCGGCAAAACACGCGGGAGAGGAGAGATGAGCTGTCACGGTATATTTATGAAATTCGAACTAAAATAGAATGAGTAGTAGCTTCGTCGGAGTCACCTTGAGGGCGCGTGCATTATATAACCAATACGGACTCTATAGGAAAATCATTTCGAAAATGTCAAAACTGTGACGTCATCGGTGACGTATCGATGTGTGACGTAAGTTTAGTGTTGCCACTCCTCCGTTCGACTAATAAATTTATTGTTTGGCATGTAAACGGATGCGTCGGAGCCAAGAAATTACAACGTTCGGTAAAAAAAATATTGAATGAAGCAGGAATGATGGCGCAGCGTGATCGGCGCTGGATTGCAGCTTTGCCAAACTAGATATTGTTTATACTAGTAGATCAACAGTTGCCAATGTAACCATACATCAAGTCTAGCGCCGGAAAAACGCGGGTTTTTCTCGCGAATCTTTAATTACTCGAAGTCCTAATGACCTCGGGGCGTCCATTGAAACGACGTTGGACCACTCGAGTCTAAGTGGCGACGTGACTTTTTATTTCAAAAGTCGAATTTTAATGACCGAGCCGTTGTTCCTTAATGTCTAAACGATTGTAGTTTCACTTTGAAAAATAATTAATATTGTTTTTGTTAAAAGCTTTTCTTGAGAATGAGCTAAAAGAAAGGATTGTTTTTATACCCTTTTCTTTAATTGCACTTACTAGTTACCCTTATTTTAGTTGAGACTAGCGACCCGTCCCGGCTTCGCACGGCTATATTATGCATGTATTATAAACCTTCCTCTTGAATCACTCTCCCCCGAATACTGAAAGGCTACTTAATCTTAAGTGGCGCTTAAATAGAAATTTAAGTGTATGCTTTCAATAGAAAGCATACACTTAACGTCAATTTAAACGCCACTTAAGATTAAGTAGCCTTTCAGTATTCGGGGGTAAATCTATTAAAAAAAACCGCATCAAAATCCGTTGCGTAGTTTTAAAGATTTAAGCTTATAGGGATATAGGGACATAGGGACAGAGAAAGCGACTTTGTTTTATACTATGTAGTGATAGTGATAGTGAAGTACCTAAAACAGTTTCAGGATTTAAGGGGCTAACGGAGTAATTGCAATACTAAATTTAATTTCGAATTAGTGATTATTCCACCTTATTAGGGTGTTATTCAGATTTAAACAATGTTTTTCTGTGTTTCCTACCGTACCTATCTATCTATAATAAAAATGATATATGTAGTTACTTCTTATATTTTTTGTATTAAAGAAGAAACGTGTCATTTTCGCTGTAAAATTAACTAAATGAATTTTTCTTTTAGATCATTTAAGGTGAAAGGGTACCTGCGCGCTCTCCATACAAACGTAGTCGACTGTTTCCTCCCTGGATAATGAGACTAGCACAAATATTTTTGTGCCATAAAACCTATAACTGCCATGACTATGCCCCTATGTTTTGGTTTTTTTCATTTTCGAATTATCATAGAAATTAAAACTAAAAAAAAAATCAAAATTAAAAAAAAGAAAAAATAGGGGCATGGTCATGGCGTTATAAGTTTTATGCACCAAAAATATTTGCTCTAGTGTCATTATCCAGGGAGTAAACAGTCGACTACGTTTGTAATAGTTTGTATGGAGAAAGCCCCCGGTACCCTTTCCTCTTAAGCGAATAACACTGCCTAATCCAAATAACACTCTTCTTCGTCTCCATCCACCGTAATAAAGTGATATGTTTACGAATTACATTATAAAAAACCTATGAGTTTCTTGTGGTTTATTTTCATTAAAAAGTGCGTTTCAAGGCCACATATAGACGCTTGCAAGTGGTCATTTGTTTTGTAGATAATACAAAATAATAATACGCTTTTATGCATTAAAACTTTCAATTTTATGGAAAATGTAACTGCGTCGGCCTCATAAAGCTCCTATGTTCAACTACTTATTTATTTATTGTCCTATTGCAGGGCAAAGGCCTTTCTACCTATCTATCGCGACCTGTAGCCTATATTCATTTATATATGAGTCAAAATACCTAATAAAACAGACGGGCAATGAGAGTCATCTTATAAGGGTTCCTTTCTTCCCTTTTGAGGTACGGAACCAAAAGTCAAATGTCAATTTTTTTAATTCATTTGGATGCATAGGTACAGTTTGTACAAAGATCACGACATAGAAACGTCTTAAAAACTAAGTTAGGATGTGTGCCTTCGGAACGCGCGATGTGTGCCTTGGAGGTATTTTTTTCATGTGATCACGCTCACAAGGTCAATATTACAAATATTTGAAGGTATCATTTGAAATGGAGCAATGAAAGTCACATCTAATGGATTTTTATCATTAAGGTACGAAGAGGTATCATAGTACCTACGCATTACCGCACAATTTATGCTTTACTAGTGACCCGCCCCGGCTTCGCACGGCTATATTATGCATGTTATTATACATGTAAACCTTCCTCTTGAATCACTCTATCTATTAAAAAAACCGCATCAAAATCCGTTGCGTAGTTTTAAAGATTTAAGCATACAAAGGAAAATAGGGACAGAATAACCGACTTTGTTTTATACTATGTAGTGAAGTGATAACAAAGAGGTTGTTAATGGACAAATGGACATGTCATTTACTTACATCTTAAGGTAATTATAATAGAGCACACCATGTGTTACGTGTTATTATATTATATGTGTTATTATATTAAACGAACCTTTTATTTTCCGGAGCCCAAATATGAAAGAGCTTTTCCACAAAATGCATTAACTCTAATAAGTAGAAAGGTTACATAGTTATTCGTTCACAAAGTGCATAATACTGCGGCGTCAAACGCAACACACGTTTTCTAAAACTATCACGTTATTCGAACCATAATTCGTGATAACATTGCGATTCTACAAGAATCGACAAACGCAAGCTGAATTTAATGTAACAAGAAATTTATTAGAACTTGCAAGTTTTGCAACCAAGGATCATACCAATGACATTTTTTAATGAAGTTTTCGTTCCGAGGCAAAGTTGTTTTCATTTCTTAAATTGAAACAAAATATTATGTTATTGATGCGAATCGCTTGAATAGTTTGTGTCCTAGGCGCCACATGTTTTATTTTTATTTTAACTTATAACTTTTTAACTATGAACTAGGTGCACCCCGCGGTTTCACCGGCGTCAGTCCCGATCGTTTTCTCAGAATTTTAACTTTTCCTGGACTTTATTTATTTATTTTCAAATTAGCCAAATCGGTCTAGCAGTTCTCAAGTTATGGTGTGACCAAGGGAAATAGGGATTTGTTTTTATATAAGTACTTGATAGGTACATAAGATATATAGATTAATTACACTAAGATATATACATTAAAAAAAAGAAACATTGCGATCCTACAATATTAAGAAACGAGGTTTTTATTTTTGTGTATGGATTAGTGGTATACCTAATTATAGAAAAATAACATGAAAGGAAGTAGAAATGTACATGAAAATATAACATAATAAAAATACAAATTCAACAGTCAGGACGCAAGATTATTAAAATCGAGTCAATCATACATACATAAACAAAATAAAATAAAACGTTACTTCTATGTTGGTATGTGGTCCTCTTAAACTGATAACAATTTACGAGTATCCCGTCCAAAGACAAACCCATTTGTTAATACTCAGTTAGTCTGGGATACATTGGATATACCTATCCCAGTCTACATTATTCTCTACATTAAACACAGCAAATCGTGTGTATGTGCCAGAATAATCGTAACTCCATACATGTGTATTAAGTACAAATATGTTGGACAGGGGTGGATTCAGGATAGGGGTTTTTGGGGGCTCGTATTGCTCGCGGCCGTGAGATTTACGCAGGCTGGTGCAGCAAAACGGGCAGATTTTTTTTTGTTTCACTGCCTACCTTCACTGGCGTCCTTTGAAGGCCCCTGTTTAATCGGGGGTCTTGAAGTCACGAGCGTATATATAGGTCTAGGAAAGTGCGATACATCTTAAACCCCATCGTCATTTACCATCGTATGAGATAGTGGTCAAGAGCTGAGTTACTTATTATTTAAAAAAAAAATTGGGGCGATTGTGCTAAATTGTTTGAGCCAGCAAATATCAGCCGAGTGTTTTTAGAATGAATTTAATATTTTTTTTTTTTGCAAATACCTACGTTGTACTTTTATAAATTTAATTCCGTACTTTTACGAACGACCTAACTAACCCTATAGTTCTAGATAAAAATAAGAATATTTCCTTACAAAAAATCAATTTAATTTAATCGAATCTTTGAAATCTTTCTATAAAACAGAATGTCTGAATCACTTTACATTTTATGAATGTTTCATTTCCCGCGAGAGTTTTTATTATTGTAACATACATA
Source organism: Idaea aversata (assembly GCA_907269075.1). Classification (NCBI taxonomy): domain Eukaryota; kingdom Metazoa; phylum Arthropoda; class Insecta; order Lepidoptera; family Geometridae; genus Idaea; species Idaea aversata. The sequence continues at coordinate 1,244,630 of OU026108.1, forward strand.
AAATGTAGCTTATTTAAAATAGATATAGTTCTATAGTAACTGACTATCTTGATCAAATGTATATCGTTATATTTTTATAGTCTTTTTCATTCATAAATTATTCCAAGACCTATAATTTTTACTCGTCGGTATAAAATGACAGATTTATGAACGAAACATTAAAACTTCTAGTTCTATTTTTTATATTTTCTTATTTTCTTCTTATAGTCGGCTACAAAAGTGCAGGCGGCGGGCCTTAACTTAGGAATAGTTATAAGATTGCTGTTTTTAATATATTTTTAACTTAAGCAGGGCTTTCTATTCCTGCTTGAGTTGAAAGATTTTAATTAAAAAAACCCTACGGTAAGCATCGCCTCTTGTTGCCTGATTGTATATTTCTAAATATTGTAGTTTACTGACTTTTGCCCGCGGGTTCGTCTGCCTTTGCCCCCTCTAAAGGGTAAAATTTCAAAAAACCATTGATTAGTGGAAACCTACAGTTTACAAAGGACACACCCTCCAAATTTCATGTCTTTATGACCAGCAGTTTAAGCTGTGCGTTGATATATCAGACAGGACTTTAAATTTCATATTGAGTATAGATGAATTGTTACCTAATTTTAATACACGCCATCACACCTAACTGCACAATGTATTATAATACCCAAACGCCCTTAACAACCCTTCCCTTAATCCGTCCCAGCATAAACGTATCTTCAGTATAGACAGTAGAATCTTGTAGCACAGTGCTAAGTCTACGAGCTTAGTGATGTGGTGTTGTAATCCCTGAGTCCGGGACTGTATTAGCATAGTATCGCAGTTACCGTCAACGGGATGCTGTCTTAGCTTGGGTTTTGGTCGTGATTCGTGGGATTATAGGGTCGTAGGTCAAATGGGATTGGTTGTATGTAACTAGCGGATATTTGTGCTGAATGTTTGATTTAAGCGGATAATACCCACCGGGGGCTTTTTCCATACAAACTATTACAAACGTAGTCGACTGTTTTCTCCCTGGATAATGACACTAGAGCAATTGTATTTTTGGTGCATAAAACTTATAACTACCATGTTTTTTGTTTATTTTTTAAATCTTAATTTGTATGATAATTAGAAAATGAAAAAATCCCAAAACATAGGGCATAGTCATGGCAGTTATAGAGTTTATGCTTTATGCAGAGCGCGCACCTGCGCGCTCTCCACTCGGCGTAATCTTAAGGTGAAAGGGTACCTACCCTTTCACCTTAAGATTACGCCTCCGCCGGGTCGTTGCAGACTGGATAGAGCCAAGAAGTGCTGGCTTGACGTCGTAAAGGGTGATATGCGTTACAAATGGCATTACAAACCAGGATGCCGAAGATCGTGCAAAGTGGAGACGTAAAAGTAGGAAAGCGGACCCCGGGCTCCCGAGAGGGATGCACCGGGAACATCGCTCGGATGATGATGATGAGTTTGATTTAATTACGGTGTTGTTTTCGTGATAAAATATTAATGTTTGTATTGTCGAATTCTCTGCCTGAGTCATTGTTCCCTCAAAACTACAACCTTGAAGCCTTTATCGTGAGCTCTCGATACGCGGCGCGAGTAGGTGTTTTCAAAAATAACCCGTATCGTGCGATAGAGAGAGTTTAAGTTCGGACGTAATTGCCTACATTTTGCTTTTCAAATAATGTTGCGGACCGTAACGTTTTTACCCCCTTTATCCTTCACAAAATGAAATTAATTTGGTCTCATTTAATTCACTGCATCTCATTCTAGGTTTATACGTTTCTCTTTTTTGATAATTCAGTTTACTCTATTAAAAAACAATTGAAACGCTCGGTGAAGTTTTTAAGCCTGTAATCCTTGACCGTGGGAACTTCTGATAAAACACACACATTGATATTTTCTAGCCACACAGGTGCAACGCAGTATTAAAATTACGCACCCTGGAAACAAATAAATCTACTTTCGATGCATCGTACATTTTGTACAAGTTACATATTCATCAAGCGTTCGTCTTTGTAGGATGTTTATGAATATCATAGAAAACACGCAATGTATGTAGTATTTAACTTGTCACATCGCAAAACTGCAGTCCGGTAGTAAGTAGCTGGCGGGAAAGGGTGGGGTCAGAGTGTACGTTTTTTGGGTATTTTGTTTGATAACGAAATTGTCAATAAGTAAATGTTCTGTACTATAATAAATTTTATATTTATATATTTTTATAATAATAATTATGCGAAATAATTATTACATCCGTCTCTATATATTGAAAATTCACACATAAACGTTCGTATGTACCTATGTGCCCTACTAAGAAACAGGTTAAAACGTGTCGGTATCGGCATCATATATTATTATATAAATATTCAGGCAAAACACCTACCAATCTTTATAATATTCGATATAGTTGGGTAAAAAGATGAGTACATTATAGTTACTGGTTTGTCTTAAATCTTCCTTTATTTTTTTGGGATTTATAGTAATTTCCTTTTACTTTTCCCATTATTATTAAACTTGAATAAAAATAAGTTACGATATATAGGATTAAAATATAAAAATATAAAAATAAGCTACAATTTTAATACATCCTACCTACCTAAATCATACCTTTTCCATATTTTTATTTAATTTTTGACAGCTCAATAAATTCCTATTTTAATTTCTTTAGAGAAAACAAAAAAAAAAAAAAAGTCCTGCAAAAGGCAGGAACGTCAAATACTAGTTGAGTTTTTCTTTCCCGCAAATTGTTTGTAAAACATATCCAATTAGAGATCGAAATGTAAAGATCTTTGGACACAACCGGCATAGTAATTTAAAATGCCGCTGTGCAGTTTGATACCCATACCTATTGATAAAAGGCATTACAATAAAAAAATAATTTCTTTACACCAAACCTCTAAAACAGCTCAGAAACGGGATATTCAAATAAAAGCATTGTGACCAAGTATTTCTACAAGACGTATCACCGCGTCCTTTTCCGTGACACTTTTGAGGTTTGTTGTGTAGGCATAATTTTTTCGCTGTAATGCCCTCTATCGAAGGGTATGGGTCTCAAAGTGCACCGCAAACTTTTATAAAATCGTAGGATAAACGTTTCTTCAAATATCCCATTTCCGAGACGCTTTAGAGGTTTGGTGTGAAGGCATTATTTGTTTGTTGTAATGCCCTATATCGAAAGGTAAAAAACCACAGTCCATGAAGTATTTAATTTTTTGTCTATGTTTGCCTGTCATAATTATGTCAAAAATTAAAATGAAATATAGAAATAGTTATTTCTTAGGTTAAAATAAATAATCAATATCACATTATAACCCGCGCGCAATGAGAATGGGATGGAACCTTGTCAAAGTAAATCGAAAATGACAGAAAAGTAGCGTTAGAAAAAAAGTTCTGAATAATAATTAGGTATAAATTTAAAGTGATTAAATAAACAAATAATAAATTCCGACCGTGGTTTGTGTTGTTATAAATTGTGGTTTGTTTTATTATAAATGCTAGATTTATGTAATTAATTATTGTGTGATTATTTTAGTGATTTAGTGATAATGAGTGGAAAATGGGGTAAAACTTTGAATAGTCAACCACCTCAAATAGTTCTGGCAGTCGATAGATATTTCGATCAGGAACGAAGTCGGTTTTTCTAACGCATTGAAAATGATGACATAGTTGGCTGTGGATCACGAATCTAGTAATTCGGGAATTACATTGTCAAGAGATCTTTTTGACGAACCTATGGGTTTGTTCAAAAATACAAAAAAAAAACAGCGCACTCCGGGAGTGCAGGCAGAAGTGAAAACTGTATATCCCTTCACCTGTGGCCGCCATTTTTCCCAAAAACTATTATCTGTGGTAGTACTTCCGGGTGGTCCGGCGTGATATCGGCGCGGGTGATTAAAATGACTATTACTCTTAAGTTTTGTATCGAAGCTATATAATTTATATATAATTGGAATCGTTATGAAATAAGCTAACATCTTAAACATGGTTAAGTCTAGTTTTGTCTTGCAATGTACTATTAATTATAACTTAAATTTGGGGTGAGGCTAATTTTCCCAGTTTTTTAACAAAAGTCGTTATAAATAAAAAAATATACCAATACTTCAAATAGTTTTAGTTTCATTACATTGCTATGCAATAATACAAATTATTCCATATAAAATAATCATGTTTCTCAATACATTTCTTTCAACCAACTCACAATTTCACGCGCGGGCGGGAACGAGACTGACGCGATACTTTTTTTTAAACATGTCGTCACTGCTTTGGGTACGTTTTTGTAAGTTAGCATGTGACCTTGTGCCATCCTTGTTGTTTTCCCTACATTTTATGCAAGTTAGAGCGGTAAAGCCATAGTTCACAGAACTCGCTTTAGAAGCGTGGTCCACAGTTAAGGGTCATTTGACACATCGCTTCTAAAGCGCGGTCCACAGACGAGCGGATATCTGTGTAAAATCTCATCTGTCGAAATCTCATCTGTCGCGAGAACGGCTGAAAATGCTCACTCGTGTATCAGTGATGGCGGTAGCGTGCGACGCGAACTGCGTACGGCAGCTCGCTGCGAACCTGCACCATCCACCGAGAGATGTCGCTGTTAACACTGTTGTACAGAAGCGAGTATCGTAGTTCGGCCGTTTGCACAGAGATGGCGCTGTTTTCAATATTGCATAGTAGTAGAAGCACAATAACTGTTAAAATCTCATCTGTCAAAATCTCATCTGTCGCGAGAACGGCTGAAAATGCTCACCCACAAAAGTGCCCAACGCGCCATAAGAAGTTTTCACTTCAATAACCGAACGAGCAACAAGCATATCTAAAACACGGTGTCATGCATCCGAGGTGAGAGAACTTTGGCTGCATCAACTTCATTTTTTTCAGAAAGCGATACTTCTGAAGAAAGTCAAAGCTCTGATGATGATTCCCATGAAGCACATATGAGTGGCATTGGGGAATAATAATTGGAATAACTAAAAAAAATATTCCTAAACATTATTATTGAAAGGATTGCAACCATGAAACATTTTTGTGTATTTTTAACAGACTTCAAAAAAAGGCGGTTCTCAGTTTGACCCGTATATGTGTCAGTATGTATGTTTGTCCGTGAAGTCTTCACATACAGTAGAAATGCCTATACTATATATGTAGCTACACTAAATATGAATAAATAAAAAATAACTAATTACAACAAAACGAATTACCCATTATCCAGAACTTTTATGCTAACGCTACTTGAAGACGACCCAGTTGGCACAATGGTCACCATGCCGGACTGCCACACAGGTACGATTCCCGCCTCAGACAAGTATTTATGCTTAAATATTTGTCTGTGGTCTGGTTATTTCTATGTATTATAAGTATATATTTACAAATTTTTATAAGTAGGTAGGTATTTGCTGATTTTTTAAAACAAAGGTCATTTAGACCAAAAACAGTACATGAAACTTAAAAAATAAGTCAAATTTTAAGGTTACTGACCTCTCCGTGTAAGGAACAGCTGATTTTCAGGTAAACCTAACCTCAAAATTTTCGAAAAAAAGTTTGAATTTCTAAAAGTCGTAGAACAAAAGTTGTTGGTTTGGGTGCACAGAAGTAGCCCTCAACGGCTTGCTAGTATAATTTCCAATAACCCAGTATATGTAGTATATCCGTTGGCTAGCACGCATAACACAAGTCTAGTTACTTAGCTTGGGGCTAGATGGCGATGTGTGGAATGTCCTGCAATATTTATTTATATATGTATTTATAAACTGTCATTTTCGATTTACTTTGACAAGGTTCCATCCTATTCTCATTGTGCGCGGATTATACCTAGTTTCGACTCCTTGCTCGAAGAATAGGTACAATTACAAATAAGTTGTCGTGTGCAACACTCGCACCCCACCCTTATGCCAGGTCAAACAATAAATGTCGGGAAACAAATGGACGTGCTCTCACCTTGAATACTGAGATGACACTGTCACTTTTGCGCGCCGCGACATCTAATATAAAGCGAAATGTCACGAGCTACGGCTTCATACTAAAATGTATGGGCAGCGAGGAATGATTTTAACCAAAAAAAAAATCTATGTTTCGACATTGATTATTATTATTTGGTTTCAATAAGTAAAAAACTGCAATGATGAATGCATTCTCTATACTTTTGTCTCACAATTTAACCAAAAATATTTTCAAATATAACAACGAAGTAGCACAGATACTTAAAATAGAAAAGGTCGATTTCGATGTTTTTCATCAAAGTTAATAATTGTTTTTTCAAAAACTATGTATTATTTTCAAAATATCTGACAGTGAAACTGTAGACTCATCTAATAAGCTATCGAAAATTCTTTTTAGTGTCTTACAATGCAGGGAGTTCTTCAATATTTTTAAAATAGTAAATGACGTTTTTAGGGACTCGCCTCTTAAGATACTATTAACTCATATCTTAGGCAATATTTCTTTAAAATAAAAACGGTTAAACCTACTTTTCCATTAGATCTAGAACATTTTCAAAAATTATCAAAATCGGACTTCGTTTATGGGGGGGAAAACGTTACCGCTTTTTGTATGGAAATTTACAGCTTCACAGTGGTCTTAAGTCTGGAGCGAATAGGTACTTTCTAGGCAAGCATGCTACATCTTCGACCTTATCCTCGCTTCGCATCAAATGACATGAGGTCAAACGCCAGCCTATTTTGTGTAAAGAAATGGGATTACAGGGGCGTAGGTCAAATGGGGTTGTGGTTGTATGTAACTAGCGGATATTTGTGCTAAATATCTGATATAAGTTTAATATTAGCAACAATTAATAAAAATATTAGAATAAAAAACAAGACTGTACATCTTAATGATTTATACAGCCCTAGCAAATTTAATATTAATATTCGAACTCAGTAGGTTTCCCCCGCGCGATGCGCAATGGCCGTTCTTTAACAAAATTGATAATGAATGAATGAAAAACTTCAATGAGTCAGAAAATACCGTAATATAAACAAAAACTAATACTATACCTATATAAATATTTGTTAGAGGCGGGAATCAAACCTGTAACCTTCAAATTAAATTCAATTTGGAATGATTAAAAAATATCGCTCCAACACAACAACCATAAACTATCAAATTCAAAGATGGAGATAAAAATAAAACAAAATCTTACACAGCCAGTCACACTTTCTAGGAATTTTTAGGTTTGTTAATTCATTTAATTTTGTATTAATTAATTATTATAAAGAATATTTCCTTTGTTATTATCCCACGATTAAACACCGTTAAGTGTAAAATAAGTGGTAACAAGGTAAATTAAAATTCACAATACGCATTGCAAGGTAAATGGAGGCCGATGCACTTCTTACAATTATTTGCAAATGAACCTCCTTGTATTCAAACTGCGAACGCTAAACTTTTTTTTTACAATGGCCAGTCAGGATTGTCGTTTGACATTTATTCGATGTATTAAAAATGCAAATTCATTGTATTGTTTGTTGCGTAATGGTTTACCAGGATGTCATGAGTAATTAGAAATATTTAAATTAAATTATTTAGGTCAATGATTATTTTATTATGTACTAGCTGGACTTGCTGCGCCCAGCGTATCCCCCCCCTGGTGGGGAAGATTGGAATTTTTTCCACATATCTCTACCGTTGAGCTATTTGTAGGGATTGGTGGAATATTTGCGTAAGTCCCGGTCTTAATTTTTTTTTCAATTTTTCTATATTTTCTCACAACGTAAATTAGCCGAATCAGTCCAGCCGTTCTCAAAGTTTTAGCTAGACAAACGAACGGCATTTTTTTTATGGGTTATTGGTAATTATAAATCGGTTAAGGGCAATTTTTACGAAACGTTTGTACTACGACTTCAGAAAAAAAAAAACGAAAATTTTAAGGTTATCTGTACCCGAGAATCAGCTGTTACTTACACAGAGAGGTCATTAATCTTAATATTATATATTTTTTTAAAGTTTTATCGACTATTCTGAGCACTATTAATTTTTATAAAAAAAACCAGCTCCTTTTACGTATAAAAAACTTTAACATCTCACTGATAATAATAACAAAATACACAAAAATTCCCAAAAAAATGTTCAAATCAAATAAATTTTTTTATGAAATCATACAATAGCATGACAATCATTTTGAAGCGTCTTGTTCTACGAGTTTTGGAAGTTTAAACCAAAATTCGTAGAACAAAATTTGCTGGCCTAGACGTCTAAAACAATCTCCTTTCGTACTAGAAACTGTAGACTGTAGAACCCTTCTTTGAAACACAGCGTAAGTTATTTAGTTACTTCTGAAAATTTTCAAAAGTTTACAGAACTTTAATATCCCCATACTAAGTGAAGTGGTACGAATAAAATTGTCGCAGCCCATAAAGTATTGAAAACAAGAAAACTTCGTGACTGAAGCAATATTTAATTTGGCTCCCGTTCAAATAAATCGTCCCAATTTCAAGGTTATGTAATCTATTGATATATTTTTAATTTAAATTGCGGTAAATATTTTGATTGGATTACGTTTTTAAAGTTGATTGAATGTGTGATTGATGGTTTTAGGGTTCAGCACCCAAAAGGGTAAAAAGACTCCACTGTCTGTCTGTCACCAGGCTGTATCTAATGAACCGTGATAGCTAGACAGTTGAAAATTTCACAGATGATGTATTTCTGTTGTCGTTATAACAACAAATACTTAAAACAGAATTTAATGAACTGAACCCTTCGTGCGCGAGGCCGACTCGCACTTGGCCGGTTTTTTTGGTAATGATGCAAGATTCGGATAGATAAGATCTTAAATAGATTTTAACGATGGGTTCCGTACCATATTCTGTTTTTTTGAAGTGAAAACTTCTTATGGCGCGTTGGGCACTTTTGTGGGTGAGCATTTTCAGCCGTTCTCGCGACAGACGACAGATTTTCTCGCGACAGATGAGATTTTACACAGATATACAGTTTTCACTTCTGCCTGCACTCCCGGAGTGCGCTGTTTTTTTTTTTTTTTTTTTTTTTTTTTTTTTTTTTTTTTTTTTTTTTTTTTAATTTTTCTCTGTTGTTATAGCGCGAACAGAAATACACAATCTGCAACAGTTGCAACATTTTAAAATTTTACTCTCATAATTTTTTCATAATGCGCCTAAAGAAGTACCTATAACTCCAAAAAGATGATTTATAATTCATTTATTGTGACGTCACATAGCCTATAACCAGCAGACCATTAAGACGCTTCTAACGATACCTCATTTGTTGAATTATAATAAGTAGTTTTGAGGTTACGTGGGAACAGATGAACATACATACATACATACAGGGGCCTTATTCTGCTATTTGGCCAACCATTGTCATTATATCGAGACTCTATTGATATTATATCGAGATTGTGACTTTATTTGGTATTCTGCTAAAGTTTTAATAACATCACAATAGAATCACTATGGAGTCTCAATGGTATGGTAATATTTACCTTGCAGGTGTTGCCTAGCAACATGGTATATGTTGCTAAGCGATATACCGTTTTGACAACTATCGAGATTCCATTAAGCCACGATTGTAGAGCAGAATACAAAAGTGAGTCAGTGGTGTTTCGATAGAATAGTCAACGTTAGGAGAATACCAATTTGACATGTAATGTCATATTTTTGACATAAAATTTCTATTACGATTATATCGACACACTATTGAAACACAATTGTGTTAGCAGACTTAGGCCCCAGGTCAAACAAACCCTCCCTTTTGGCTTCGCCGTAGTCGGGTAAAAAATGGGAGAATGGGGCAGTAGGTAAGTATAGGTAGTAAGGAAAAATTGAAACATTTTATACCTTTCACATAGCTAACATAGAAACTAGTCATCAGATTAAATCTAATCTAAATGTACTCGTAAATATAGACCCAACAAGGCTGGATTAGAGGCAGTTAACTGATTATATCATATGAATTCATAAAGTATGGTCAAATCCGTGTATTGAGACGTGAGTTAGGTTACCTAGCCCTTATGAATGATAAGTAGGTATATAAATATGCTGGTTTTCCCTAAATACCTTTTACTTTCTATTTACATTGTATTCTTGGTCTTAGGAAAATATCGTAATGAAAGTCGTGGGTAATTGTCTCCAGACGTATTAAACATTCAGACGTATTAAAAGTAAGAGGGTGGTATGATCTGAAGGCCAATTCTCGTAAATAACATTGTTCAAATTACATTTCGATTGCATTTCGATCACAAAATATTACCCACAAAGTAGCTAAAAATATCCTCAAAGTTAGCTTTTTGTAAAAAAAATGACTTCAAGGGTTATCTTTTGCAATCGAAATGCAATCGGAATCAGTTTTTTTTTACAAAAAGCTAACTTTGAGCTACTTTGAAGGTATTATTTGTGATCGAAATGCAATCGAAATGATATTGAAATGTAATTTGAACAATGTTATTTACGAGAATTGGCCTTCTGAGCACTTCATCTGATACATGCTCCAGGCGCTACAGTGCCCTGAAGGCCAATTCTCGTAAATAATATTGTTTAAATTACATTTCAATATCATCCCGATTGCATTTCGATTGCAAAAGATACCTTCAAAGTCAGTTTTTTTTACAAAAAGTTAACTTTGAGGGTATTTTGAGCTACTTTGAGGGTATTATTTGAGATCGAAATGCAATCGAAATGATATTGAAATGTAATTTTAACAATGTTATTTACGAGAATTGGCCTTCTGAATATTAAAGTTGCTGATATAAAAAGCCGATATTATATATATTTCTCTATAAAAATATTTGATTGTGTTTGAATAAAATATGCTCTGAAACTACTGGACCGATTTTTTCCAAACTTGGTATGATGATACATTGATTCATTGAAAGTAACTTAATCTACTTTATATTATATTTTTATACCCGATATTTCCACAGGGTCGGCACTTACGCGGTGATGCTAGTTAATCAATACAAATGTAGTGCTTACTATGTGCTATGAATCATTCTAGTCAGGGCTTGTCAACAATTATCGCGCTCGTAGTGAACGTGGTTGGGGTGCTCAATCAGGGGTTCATCCTGATTCTAATTGTAGGCTTTTGACAAATCAAAGTGCGAAAATGTTTATGATACATGAAGAATAAAAACGAATGCTAAAAAGCTCGTTTTTCAGTGCAAAACCTCAATATTAAAAAAAACGCATTTTCAAAGGTTTTACAACAAAAGTTGTTTGCTAAGGCCTAGGCGTCTAGAACAATTTGTATTGTAAATAATTTACATCTCTTTTTACAATATTTTTGTTTTATAATAGGTCAGCGTTTGACCACTTTCTCATACGATACATAACGATTCGGTCTAAAATATAGCACGGTTTTCTCGAAGATAGCTACGCTCGTAATTCAAAGACCCTAAAATAAACGCGGACTTTCGAGGGACGCGAGTAAAGGTAGGAAGACAGCAGGGGAACAAACACTTTTCAGACATTTAGTGGCTGCACCGGCTTTTTTAAGTGAAACTTTTTATACTTAAGCCATTTTTAGCTGATAAATAAGCATATAAGCATTATAAGCAAATCGGTAAGGAATTAACTAACACTTTTATCTATAAAAAGAAAAATCCAACAACTGAATTCTATGCCTAAATCTGGTGACATCCTTTAACCTCGCCATCAATCAAGGAAATCCTGCTTTCTATTAAATTTTCTTAACCTCCATAACGGAGTTCCCATGGCTTTAGAACCGGCATTACAAACGTATGTAATGATGCGCGGGCGCAGCATGGCAATGTGCAAGTCTCACGCGCATACGTAGCTACGACGCGTGAGCGCGTGAGCCGCTCCCGGATGTCAAACCAGACTTCAAGTCTATTAGTTTTCATGTTTTGCAAGTTACATCGCAATCGCTTTAGTTGTTTTTGCGTTAACAAACATTAAGAGGAAAGGGTATTGGGTGCTCTCTCCATACCAACGTAGTCCACTGTTTCCTCCCTGGATAATGACACTAGCACAAATATTTTTGTGCCATAAAACCTATAACTGCCATGATTATGCCCCTATGTTTTGTTTTTTTTTTATTATTTTCTAATTATCATAGAAATATAAAAAAAAAAAAATAGGGGGGCATGGTCATGGCAGTTATAAGTTTTTTGCACCAAAAATATTTGCTCTAGTGTCATTATCCAGGGAGAAAACAGTCGACTACGTTTGTAATAGTTTGTATGGAGAGAGCCCCCGGTACCCTTTCCTCTTAACTCGAAGTTTTCGAAGACTTAATACCAGAAGAAGAAGGAGACTGGATGTTTCGCATTTACTAGTTCAAAATCGCTTGGTTGGTCTTCTTGTAGCTTTGTTTCCACTTGTACCATTAACAGTTCTATGATGGAACTAACTGATGTTTTTTTATAACTAGTTCCATTTTACAGGAATCTGAAAATAAATTTATGTTGAATTTTTTGATCACTAGCTCCTATGTGTGTGTTTCATACAAAATTGATTTATGTGGTGGCTGGCAATTATTAATCTATAAGACTTAGATGAAAAGACCATAATATGATTGACGACCCAGTTGGCACAATGGGTACCATGCCGGACTGCCAAACACAGGGTTGCGGGTTCGATTCCCGCCTCAGACATGTATTTATGCTTAGATATTTGTTTGTGGTCTGGTTGTTTCTAAGTATTTTAAGTATATATTTACAAAAGAAAAGTTTAAAAGTTTACATATATCCGTTGTCTAGCACCCATAACACAAGTCTTAGATTGGGGCTAGATGGCGATGTGTGGAATGTCCTGCAATATTTATTGATTATGGTGCTGGGATCAATTACTGTTTAAAGTTTTCTCTTAAGGCCTCTAACTTCTAATCATTTTAAAGTCTTCTTCTTCTCGTATAGTGGTGTGGCTCACCTATTGTTAGAGTTTTCAGGTCGCCTTAAGGCCTCTAACTTGACCTAACGACTGCTACTAGAGGTAGCAACCGGGACCAACGGCTTAACATGCCTTCCGAAGCACGGAGGGGCTCACGAAAACACATTTTTGCCACACTACTAATTGGCCACCCATCGAAGTAACGACCGCAGTAGGCGTCGCTTAATCGCACGACTGTAAACACGATCAGCAAGAGTCCCTTAGCTGTAAGCCTCGTCAATTTTAAAGTTACTTCAGTAGTATTTATTTATATTTTATCCTAAACATATTTAAGTAAATCGCCTTCTTGCTATAGGTATTCCCTGCCCGTGCGAGTCTCAGTAATAAATTCCTTATCCTCAAGGAATTCTAATAGAGTGCTGAGAGCTGTTGCGTTTTAATGACGCGACTTCATCGATGTTTTCCTGGTCTCGTATCAGGATGTCACCTATATTGTCTACAATCCATTTTTAAGGTTATTACGAAGGAATAAACCGTCATTTGTTTTCTATCTTTCATAAAAAAGCCCTAGTTAGAAATCAGAATGTTACACCTTAAGGGATTGGAATTAGTTGCCTGAGTCTGTCTTTCCTGACATCTTCAAGAGATCTACTTGCCAGCTGAAGAAAAATACCTAATTTATTTATTAAAATTTGAAACCAAAATGTTACATATTAAAATTTGTTCAAAGCGTTTCGATAACCTAATTTTCCCACTGCGGAAACCTATTGGACTGGATTTGGTTTAAAAAAAAATACAAAATTTTGATTTATAAAATTCATAAATAAAAAAAAAGTATTAATACTCGAAATTGACACGCAAAGAAGAAGAAGACTAGTAAATTCTTCCTTAGGCTTTGAATTTGAAACTATACCAAAGAATGAAAGTGACGTTTAATTGTTATTTGGGATAATTTATAATAATAAAGCATTTACTTTGACCGCCATGATCACCCGCCTAAGTGACAATGCGGTCCAAGATTTACGCACGTCTAAAAGATACTTGATCACTCGTCATTAGAAAGACAGACTCAGGCAAGTGATTCTCTTACCTTGCAGTGTTTCGATCGTCTTTCGTTTCAACTTGTTTCTAAATCAAAGTCGGTGTTATGCGTAGAGTTTGTATCCTGCTTAAATTAAATTGGCGGAGTTGGTATTTTGCGTAAGTGGTATTTTTCGAGTTAGGCGTTTTGCGTAAAGGTGGTGTTTTGCGTAGATCTTCCTGCAGTATAACTTACTTACTTATCACTTTTTCTTTTATGTGGTGGTAAGACCATAAGCCACGTGACCAGATGAAATCGGATCTATATCGGTAAAGATCGGTTGTTTCAGTATCATTACATAGTATAAAACAAGGTCACTTTCCGCTGTATGTCCCTTTGTATGCTTAGATATTTAATACTACACAACGGATTTTGATGCGGTTTTTAATAGAAATGTATAATACATACATAATATAGCGGTGCGAAGCCGGAGCGGGTCGCTAGTCTATCCATAAAGGAGCACTATTCAAAACCATTGCAAATATTAATCAATAAACACTCTAGCAAATTGAAACAAACCATTAAATTAAAGCTCCCTATGATTGTTCGGAAATATTCTAGAATCAGAGTCTGTAGCTATCAACATTTACCTATCTAGATGGCTCGTGATTACCTTCAAAAGATGCATTTACCAGTATCTACCTACTAGCTACTGATACCGATATATTTCGCGATATAAACGTTGCATTACATCGAAGTTTGAATGAAACTTGCGATCCGATGTAAGCCCGGTAGAGAAGGTCGAAGCGATTGCATTTCGGGTGAATTGCGAGTGCTAGCGGGGAACTTACAGCAGCTTTTATATAAATAGGTATCTTGCGACAAAATAAAGACTAGTCTGCCTGTGAATATGGAAACTGAAGAGTTTAATTATAAAATAAAAAAAAACAAATTTATCCGGTAATTTATGGGTGTTCAAGTCGCGAAGTAATAACTATTAACATCAATTTATTAGACGTTACCACGTCAAAAAATGATGCCGAAAGAATTTAAGTAAGTTAAACGATATTAACAAGGTCACACCTATAACACATGAGTAGAGTCCTTCTCTACTCATGTGCCTATAACTAACTATGACAAAGGTTACCTTTTATAAGTTACTAGCGACCCGCTCCGGCTTCGCACGGCTATATTATGCATGTGTTATACCTCTTGAATCACGCTATCAATTAAAAAAAACCGCATCAAAATCCGTTGCGTAGTTTTAAAGATCTAAGCATACATAGGGAAAGACAGCGGAGAGTTACTTTGTTTTATACTATGTAATGAAGTTTGCAAATAAATCAATCACAGAGAATTAAAAAATTACTTGTAAGTATAATTAAATCTTGCCGTGAGAGTTAAATGTAAATTGAAAGCTGTTTATTAAAATAAAACATTTCAATAATTATCTACAATAAGATGAATAAAATGACAGTCATAGTTTTGTCTCTGATACAGTTCTGAGCGGACGTATAAAAATAAATCCGACATTTTTGTGTTGAATTCATCTGACAGCTG
Source organism: Idaea aversata (assembly GCA_907269075.1). NCBI lineage: Eukaryota > Metazoa > Arthropoda > Insecta > Lepidoptera > Geometridae > Idaea > Idaea aversata. The sequence goes on from OU026108.1 coordinate 1,259,963, forward strand.
TAGTTTTGTTGTTTGGTCGTTTATCAAAACTTGTATGGACTATTTATATTCTGTTTCTCATCTCTTTCATGTTAAGATGGAAAATTATGGATTTAAAAGTTTCATTGTGAAAAAGATAATTGAATAAGCAGTCAATCACTTAATTATTGTAATAGGCCACTATAGACCTTGTGAAAAACTACATGAAAGTGATATTTAAGTCATTAGCCTTCTAAAAGGTGGACTAGTCTCTAGTTTTTGCAAAGCAATGAGAATGGAAAGTAGAGACCCTTTAGACGCATAACACCACATACGCGAAACACCACCTTTACGCAAAACGCATAACTCGCAAAATACCACTTACGCATAATACCTACCAACTAAGCATAACACCAACTTTGATATTAGCAAAATACCAACTACGCATAACTCCAACTTTGATATACCTTAGCAAAATACCAACTACGCATAACACCAACTTTAACATACTTAAGCAAAATACCAACTACGCATAACACCAACGGTCTACTAGAATCAATCTTTTCTTAGTTTATGTGACATGTCCATGTATTTATTTATGTTCTGAGCAAGTCTGGCTGTTGCTGGAACTTAATGATTGACTAGAAGAGTGATGATGAGTATGAATGTATAGGGATAGAGAGGAAGAGCACGATTTAAGAAAAGGATGGGTTGTGTAAAGCAGGATTTGAGAGAGATAGATGTGAAGACAACAATGGAAGAAGAAGGTATATCGCACTGACCCCAAATAGGATATGGAGAAGTTATTCATTTTCCAATCACGTGTTATCGTCCGCCAAATCTCTCGCACTGCGACCATACCTTTAGTTCTTGAAACTATTTTCTATTTCTGCACTCACAGTTCAGCTGTTCCCAGTCTTCAAGTCGTTGGTATGCCGATATAAATACGTTTAAACTACATTCGATGCACATTAACTTTATATTACCAATATTACTGTATTTTAACAATGTTATTGCTATTCGATGAGTACAATTATTTCTTAAATGATGCTGAATTGGCTGAAAAGGTGTTGAATAGTTAAAATTGCAAATAACTGTAGTATAAAAATGGTGGAACAGAGAACCCCAGATTTCCGATTAAAAACTCAACTAAACCGTCTTCAAAACATAAAGTGCGGCATATTAAAATTGTTATTTGTCAGTCTTTCAAATGGAATATTATCAGTGTTTATTAATAGCGCATTCTGTGTTTTATAAATATTTCAAGGAAACCTCGAGGTCGATAGATATTTGGAACCTATCTTCTTATTCAGATATTTCTTTGAAGTCCAAAAACATTTATTAGCATTTCTTTATATATAAACCAATGATAAGAAAAAGGAACATGCTTATGTTAATTTTCTGCAAACAATATTGTCACCGCTGCATAACAAAATTGCATTGTACGTTGTGACTCGGACGTGACTCTTCGTTCCTTCAACATTCACCATAAATTCCTTACACCGCTAAGTACCTAAATACATAATCAAATTCTTGGACATTATGCATTCGATACGAACGTTACGATTTATTGTGGATGTACGTGTCTTGTCAACGATACATGCGCGTACGCCGACCGCACGCTACCTGTTGAGGTTTCGCGCCAAAACGGCGCGTGGCAAGATGGCCGCTGCTGCTTTTTTATTTCGCGTCTTTCCGTGTGTACCGCGATTTTGGGCAGTGTTCCTGCGTGACGTAGTAACCCAGTTAGGTACGCCAACCGATGCCACGGCCAAGAACACCCGGGCATCCCCAGTGAACCGGAGCCAATATCTATAAAATAAATTGGACCGCACCTAAATAATGCAGAAAAAAAATAATGAAGTAAATCTCAGATTTGCCGCCAAAATTTTTCAGGGTGAACGCACTCCAGTGTTTTGGCATGATACGCTTGGATGTGGTCCTAATCGTTTGTTTGATTTGATAAGCGATTGTTTTATAAACTAGTTTGAAGGTGAACAGTAGTTTTGGCTAGGTGCGGAATCAGTTCAGGAAAAACCAGAAACTTTGTTCGATGGACTTCATCTGAATTATTTTCGGAAGCAACTTTGTTCTGCTATTGTCCTTACATAGTTACAACTCCATATATCTTATTTTTGTTTTATATTGGGACTAACAAAGTGTTGCTGTTTTATTTTAGGTTCAATTTTGTGAGATTACAAAGTCTCGAATTTCACACCGTTCTTGCTTCTAACAAATTCAAAATGTATCTTGTAACAATACATTTATTTTAAAACATTGTGTATTATGCCTCAAACTTTTCGCAGTAACGTAAGGTAAGTCTCTGTGAAGAGCATCTTCTATAGTAAAAAGCTTATTCTAATACATATAATCAATTGATCAAACTGTAGTAAATAAAAAAATGAATCAAATGCCTACAAACTTGATGCCAATGATATCATCGTAGTAAGAACACGGGGATTCCACAACTGCGCTCGTTTGCCAACAATCTCTTGTTGTTCTTATATTTGCCAAATATTTGTACCTTATCATGCAATATTCTGATAGTTTTATGATCTACCATATTGTTCACGAAGTTTAGTTCGTGCTTTTGTTAAAAGTCCGATGTTTTTTGAGGTTATGGTTTGAGATAAGCTTTGGCCTAAATGTGAATGGGTAGTTTTGAGGACGGTTCAGTAAAAATGTCGCATTGGCGCGTTCTATTTCAAAGATCAACTGAGAAAAATCATGTTCTTGAAAAGATTATTTGATAAATTGTGACATAAATTCGTATATTCCTTCAATATCAGTAACTTGTAAATTATTGCCTTCCTTTTTATGAACCAACCTGAAATCTTGGCCCACAACTCTGAAGGTCAGTCCCCTCTGAATGGGAGCACGTGGTGGCGAGGTCCTGCCAACTAGAGGACTGGCCAACCGTCTGTGAGAGCAGCCAACTGAATGTTTTGACTGGTTGCCACTACTTGCCACCGACGGCGGCGTGCTACCTGGATGTTGTCTGGAACCATTGTTTTACAAATCAGGAGTGGAACATTTGTTAAACAATTTAGACATGCTGTTAATGTTGCTTGATGATTAATGACGCAACTCAAACCAGACGGTCCTTACGTGTAAAACTGCAGAAAGCTACACGTAAAGACTTCTACCTATTTTTAAAGTAATCTGTGATATGATCTTGTTAATAAAGATTGTTTGATCTTGTTGATGAAGATGAAGATTTTTTTTAAGATGAGATGAGATCCTTTTGAAGAAAAGGATTACTAATTATAGCTGTTGCGATAATATTTGCAGGTACAGCTATGTCTATGCTATATCCTAGGGCAAGTCTTCTTAAAGTTAACCCTTAATTTGATAATCGATTTTACCAAAAATAATTATGGTAATCATTACATCTGTTAAAGGTGCTCGCAGCTAGCTAGATCTTAAAAAGTTTGCATACATATACAGGATTATTGAATTTCCAATAACCCTGTATTTTCTGTCATTGTCTCCGTTAAATTTGTGTTCCAAATACTTCATTATATCAGTAATCGTATAAAAATCACCGTTTATCTATAACACCACGTGGGCTAGGGTCCTGCCAACGGTTCCTGTACCGATGCCAACATTGTGTTTTGACTGCCGAATGTTTATACCGACGTTACCTACCGTTTGGCCTAGGTTATGGTGTGAATGAATGACTCATTATACCATAATGTTATAGTATTTGATAGTGTAGTGATTACACTTCAGCGAATTCAATGTGGTTTAACTTTTCATTTATCCAGTGATTTTTTTAAACCATTTTATCAATGTAACTACTAACTCTAAAAAATTTAAATAGATACCTTAAGTTTAATTCATAGGACAGTCATGTTTAGGTAAGCCGGTAGCTGCTTTTTATGTCTCTGATGCCTTCCTTTTTATAAACTAATCTAAAATCTTGACCCACAATCTTTATCCTCAAATTTTGGTCCTTTGTTGTTAAAAATCTGTACATTATATTATGCTTATTGTCATTGTTTGTTAATTTTGACATTTTGTTACGACCTTAGCATATACCTACTTATCATCGATCAACTTTCACATTCCTCAAAATCAAAACAAAGTTTTTAAAACTTCCTTCTACAATTTCCTAACAAAAAAAAACCAGACCATTAAATTCTTGACACCTCATACATACTAAAGTTGTGTATGATTCAGAACACATTTTCAAAAACTTTATCCTGTAAAGAGGTCGAATTTTATGCACATGGATTTGGCTTTTTATTTTGTAAATGTAATCATCAAATATAAGGTACAGTCAAGCTTGACATGTGTAAGTTTAATGATTGCTACGCAAGGATCTAAAATTAACAAATTATATTTCGTACTGAAATTTATTTTATCATTTATGTTATCTCATTAGTTTTTGTTTTTGTTACTCTGTGGATGTGGTCTGTCTCATTCCGGAAAAATAAAAATCGGATTTGTACATACGTATTTTGAAATATTATTTGTGTTAATCGAGAAAATTTCGGAATCTCTGGTACGCATTACCTTCTTTATTTGAAATAGCATTTATTAGGTAGTCATTCTATTGAACCACGATAGCTTTTCTTATCGAGATCGATATAAAGCCACTGATAAAATAATGAGCGAATTTCACATCTAAAAAGTTAATTTGATACCTATTCATCACGCAAAAAGAGTTCTCGGGTACAAATTTTGAAATTACTCGCAGAATTGATCAATCTTAGCTCTGGAAAGACAGAGTTATAGCACAGAATAGATAATAGTCCTATACAGGAAATATTGTTATATCTTTCATTTCTCGTATTGCACCACGATAGTTTCCGACGTGCTAAATTAAAAGCGTATATATATTGTTGTTTGTAGTAAATCTAAGGAATTAGGCCGGTGATAAAATGTCGGCCGGTGTAATTGTGTGCTCTATTTTGAGATCTCTAACCAACAAGCGAGAGGTGTAGTCGTCAATTGTAGATCTATCGTTGAATATCAGTTTGTTCTTTAATCTAGGTATAATATTAGGATTTACATTTATTATAATCAGTGTTATAGTGCCTAGCATAGTAAGATGAAAAAAGTTTTCGCAGATTCTAGAAATTCTATTTTTTTATATATATTATTTTAATTCAAAATTTTCATTTAGTTTTAAAGGTTACTTCACAAACCCTCGAATCACAAGCCAATTAAGTTCATTTAAAAAGTCTGTTTTATTTTTATAATCGTTTTCAATGTACAATATTTGTGTTAACAATATCGTCTGGACTGTATCTCGAAGTGTTATTGTTGTTTGCAACCGCTTTCTGTATGTAAATAAATTTTTAATTCTCGGTTCTCTGACATTGATATTTTTACCTCCAACCTTTGTAATAAAAAGAGTTTATTCTAAATTGGACCTTAACCCGTTGGTTTTGAAGTAAAAAGTTAAACTGATAGTATAGAACAGTCATAGCAAAAATGCTGCATTAGAGTAGTCCAAATTGTAAATAAAATAGAATTAAATTGAAAGTACTCAGCTCTAAGAACGAACCTACCTATCTAAAGAAAGCTTCGTACAGCGTTGGGCGCCATTTAATTCATAGTCCTACGTTGGGCGCCAATTTGAACCATACAAATATTGGTAATCTTTTTGGTTTTTTTTTCAGGACGAGTTCCATCCGTTCATAGAGGCCCTGATGCCATTTGTAAAGTCCTTTTCGTATACTTGGTTCAATTTACAAGCGGCCAAACGGAAATATTACAAAAAACACGAGAAACGGATGAGTCTTGAAGAGGAACGGCATACTAAATATGAATTACAGGTAAGGTAGAGATAGCTTACTATCTTCCTAAAGATGAACCTACAATATTATTAGTACTTACCTATTTTATTCATACCATTAAGGAACACTATCAGAATCTGTCCTATAATTCGATCATTTGATTTGAGTTTTATTCAAGCGATTAAACTTGTTTGTCAATTTTTTTAACCAGCTCCAGCAGCTTTCGGGGTCGATAAAGTGGAGGTGGAAAATATTAACCCATTTAATCGTGCTAATCTAATAACTTTAAATTTCCAGAACGAAAAGGCAGAAGTAAAACAGAAATGGGCATCGCGACTGCTAGGCAAGCTCCGGAAGGACATCACCCAGGACTGTCGAGAGGATTTCGTGCTCAGCATCACTGGGAAGAGGCCGGCGGTATGTGTGCTCTCCAACCCGGACCAGAAGGGCAAGATGAGGAGGATAGACTGCTTGAGGCAGGCCGATAAGGTGATTTAGTTAGTTTTATGCTGCGTATTTATTATTTAATGCTGCCAAGGTAAGTTTAACTATTCCGTCAAATAACAGACAATTGAGACACTTCATCTCAAATTAACGAGATCAATTGCTACCTACTAATATAAAAATAAAAAATACTTCTTAAGATCAGGTGAACTATCTGTTAGCTCTTACATTTCTTCCACATTAAAAGATTCTCACCTACTCCTATTTCTGAACTTTCAGGTGTGGCGCCTCGATCTGGTTATGGTAATTCTCTTCAAAGCCATACCTCTAGAGAGCACAGATGGAGAACGCCTAGAGAAGCACCCAGAATGCACGCAGCCAGGCCTCTGCGTGAACCCGTACCACATCAACGTCTCCGTCAGAGAGCTGGACCTGTATCTGGCCAACTTCATCAACAGCTACGGTAATGGGAGCGACGGTCTGCCAGGTCTTTCGCTCTGTTATTGTTATAACTAGCTTTATTTAAAGTCGTGTTTGTGGTGTGTCACGATACTTAACAGGTTTCATAGCAAGAGAGAAATATCTTGCTTTCTTGCCCTCCACTAGAAGAGGTTTTAATTTTCTCTAATTTGTGATGTGATACACCAAAAACATTATCTAGCGTAGTTTCCTAGCTTTGAGTAGTTTGTAATCAGTATTGGTTTAAAAGTTTAGGTATTGGATCTATCCATTAGCTAAACTTTTATATGTAGGTACATTTATTTAGCGTCTACGCCTACAAACTATCATAATATTAGAATCGTATTCGACGTAGCATCGGCAATCGTATTTCGCGATGATTCTTTTACAATCTCTGTTTTTGCACGTGTTTGGTCGGTGCGATTTTGTTTTGGTTCTACTATAATATCTACGGAAATGAATCACTTTCTGTTCCCAAGTCCCTGGTTTAAATCATAGATTGAAGACCAAAAGACGTGTGTTTCAGATATCCTAAGCGGTTCTCTATCACCTCACACACCTAGGGACAAAGAGAACGAACATGACGCTAAGAGTAAAGGTAAACCAGCCGAGTGACGTCATCGGTGTTGATGTGTTTTGTCTTTAGATCGTTGTGGCAATCAGATTTTATAAGATGTATTCTTAAACCTGAAAATTTACTTTTTAATCAGTTTATTCATAAGGGTTTGAAACTCGAAACTGCAGATGAACCTTTGGTGATAATGAAACCAAATGTTCTTTCATAATATTATCATCCAAAAATATCTGTCACTTGTATATTGATGTCGTTTTCGTGAACCCTAATACCTTTCTGAAAAAAATGAAAGCATTTATCTGCGTATGTATTGTGACTCAAAATAAGTATGTTTATTTAACTATCTTGACTGCCACAACAAATTGTCGTGTGATTGGCATTGCACAATGTGATTATATTTGTACCGTTTGTTTTGTTTTTCCAAATTTTTCTCCCTCTATTGATTTGCACTTTTACACTTTCATGCTTTTAAAACCTACGTTTTTTAAATACATTTTGACGTTTTCTGTCTTGCTCCTTTGTAGGTTTGTTTGTTGTTGTAGTCGGTGTTCTTTCTCTTTTCCATGTCTTTGTCTTTTTTTCCATTGTTAATATTTTAAAAATTAAAAGTATCTTGTCTAACAACTTCCATGACTTGTGGTAGCAAATATTCATGTTACCGGGACGGAATATGTATTTTTTTTATATTAACAATGGAGGTTTTCAGAAAAAAGATGTATTTTTGAATTTTAATCATTTACTTTTTTAGGTTCTAACCCTGTTCAAAACAGACTACATTTTAGTACCATACCAAAAAAATTAAACAAAATTAAACTGAGTTTTATACTAATAAAATTAGCATGTGAATTATACCATAAGGCTTTGGATAAACCGGCAAGACTTGTCGCACGATAGTTGCGCTATTTGTGTAGACCTGAAGTATTACATCAATCATTATACTTTAAAAATTTAACGTGTAGCTTTGTTTGCACATTTAAGTAATTCCTATCAACCTAGTAGTTTCTTTCGTATTACATTTTAAATTCAAAGTGATGCTTATCAAATGAAATAAACGGGCCTTAGACTAGGCGACTTTTTGTAGCGATACAATCGCCCGATAGCATCACGAATCTTTTGTATCTTTCAGTAGCCTAGATTTTATATAGCCACGAAATAAATTAAACAGTGATATAAGTAATTTTAATAAGTACACGTATTACAATAAAGTCATCAAAGTAGGTATGTTATCGCGCGGAAGTATCGCTACAAAAAGTCGCCAGTATTTTACCAGACCTATGTCCAGCAGTGAACGGCCTTTGGGAGTCGGTAGTTAGGTGCATAAAATATTATATTTACTTGTAATGGTGGCTTCCAGGCTACAGTCACAATCCGTACAATGGAGTTATATGCAACGATATCATTCTAGCAACCGGTGTCTTCTCCTCGAAAGAGCTGTGGAAGCTGTCTAAAGGTATGTATCAAATATAACAAACAATACATCTATATAGGAAGCGTTCAACTACAAAAAATCAACAAACTAATTACTCTGCAAGGGCAAGGAATAATCCAATATTTTTTATCTATTTTCGATTGTGTCTATCGTGATCTCCTAACCAGATCCCAGCGGATCCTTGTGAACTGATGAAGCCTTCATCAGAATCCTCAACATAAACGTCCATATATTTCATATCGTAAATAATCAGAATCATATTGGTAGATTCATTATCATAACATTGTTATAAAAAAAAATCTGGAGATGATATGTGTTAAACGGTGGAATATAAAGTGAGTAAAGTTGTTTTTTTTATAATTATTTCAGCTTCCATCCTCCAAGAGACGGGGTCAGAGTCTCCAAGCGGTTCCGGAGGAGGTATCAAGCTGGAATCAAGCTACTACTGCGGGTACAACAGTCCAGCTCCACCTGCATTCGAGCCGCCTGCTGAACGAGCCACCCCCTCAGCTATGCTAGTCGGACAGTGCTTTAGTGAGTGATGTATCTTTTTTACTACGATATCAGAAGTAGGATTTGTTGTGGTATCCCGCTTCTGATGTTAAAAATAATTAAGAATTAATTTAATTTAAATATAAATTAATTTTTCCCAGTATGACAGGTTAAAAACACAGGGCTGATGCTTTAAGTAATGAATGACAAATAAAATAAACATAAGATTATAACAAACTAGCTATAGCCCTAGGTTTTACCCGTATAAGTCCGATCCTGTGGAAATACCGGCATAAAAATGGCATAATATGTACTCGAAAGGTATGAAACGGTATAGGTCTGGTTGGTATAAGTCATACCAACCAGACCTATACCGTTTCATTTAAATTGGTCAAGTAGTTTCGGAATCTATTCGTCACAAACAAAAAACTTTCCTCTTCATAATATAGCGGAGAAAAACATTCGACCAATTTCTCAAATAAGATTTAAAGTAAACAAAACCAAACAACAACATCGTAATTAATTCACAAGTACAATTTAACAGTAATAAAGGTATGTTACGAATCAAATGCCGATTTGTATTCATATAGTGTGCTAAAAGTTGTCGCAGCGTCGCTCTAAATATAGTGATGTACGTACAAACAAACACGAGTATAATTAGTTGTGTGATTCAAGTGTCTTTGAACTCTGCTACTCAGGTAGTAAGAAGGTACAAGTACATCCGAATAAAAGATAAGCGTAACATTGATGCTAGTAAAAATGACTATTGAATAGTTTTAAATAGTAAAGCAGAGACTAGTCTCAACCCGGTTTCTGAGACGCTTTAGTTAGAGGTTTGGTGGGAAGACCTTATTTGTTTAATGATCTATACGTGTGAGAGTGCATAGCGTAAAAAATCAGTAGGTATACTTACCTATGCCAAGCTCCCAAACTAAATGCCCAGACACCTTTCATAACAAAAACTTTTAAGTTTAATTTGTTAGGCATTTACTATTATTAGTCAAATACATATAGGGTGATTTTTTTACATGGGCCTTCTGGGCTATATCCTAAACTATAAGACAAAGCGAAAAATTCTGAAAAGAGTTGCGTGACCGGTTTTGGGAAAACTAAAACTGCTTCATTCGATTTTTGCAAGTCATTGTCAGCAACACAAACAAGTCAGCAACACAAACAGTGTTGCTGATAGAAATGAATTCCTAGAAATAAAAATAGTACTTACGGCAAAATAAAGGAAATAGCTCTGAAAACGTAATTTTCATACAAGTATTCCTAAAAAAAATCAAGTGATCAGGTATGGCTAATGACGTAACAAAAAGTAGTAAGTAGTATTAGGTATCAGTAGTAACATCTTATGTTTTATGCACTGCGTTCATAATCGATATTTGTTACAGGTATTCCTCACAGTTCGTCTGGTCTGAGCGCACAATCACCTTTAGTACCATCTAATACAATATTCTACCAACATGCCCCACCGCTTACTGATACGCATACCACAGGTAAAATATTTACTATATTGAAATATAGGAAGATGATATTTTGTGTCAGTGGAGTCAGGATAATGGGAAAAGGCCAAGAAGTAGAAGAAATTAAAGTGACGGGAGCTAAATTCCGTTGAAAGTCAAATCTCCTTTATTAAACCTTCTTTAAAATTAATTTTCTATATTAATTTGCTTTAAGCCAACATTTTGTTCAGGTTTATTCCATGTGATAACTATTGTCATTCTTTCGTAATGGGCACATTCATTGGCACATGATCTCATTTTTGCAAGTCCTTTTTCGTATTATCTTATTTACCACTACCCACCACTTATATATTCGCGAAGGGTTTGAATTTACTAAAATCCTATATCAGCGGATGGCTACGTCATAATAGGTATATGTATCCCAAATTTTAGCCTGGTCCGGCCATTGCGTTGTATTTCATAGTCATAGTAGGTAAATCCAATATATTTAAATTGACTTATTTCATTTGATATAAACTCCTTTCTATCTATAAGTAGCTCGTTGAAGGTAGTTCTTTAAAGGATGCTGTACTGTCAGGCACTATACAACATCATCAGTTCAACCAGTTCTTTAATACTAGCAATAATGATACTTGTAATGTTCCAGCATCAGACGCGTTATCCAATCAGCACGGTGGTGCGAAGTACGATGGAGCCCCACAGGACTCACTCGGAGACTTTGTCACCTTCGTCTGTCAGGAGCCGAGTGATGTGCAGCAGTTACAGGTATTAACTTTAACATTTCGGAATAGGACCAGCTGGATATTTTAACCAGCGCAAAGCTATGTAAGGCTACCTCAGAAGGCTACGCAAACAATTAAATAAACCTAATGTCTATTTTGCATGAAACATACAACTATGGTGATCTAATTCCAATTTTGATGACGATAACATAGAAATCACTAGTTCGTCCCTTACAACTTGTGATTTCTATGGACGGTAAACCTAAAAGAAAGAGTTGGTATCGAATCGTTGCAAACTCAGGTCGTCTAAGGTAGCAATTCGTCTAAGCAGCGGATGGTCTAACTAAAGCTATTTATCGTCATAAATGCAGCTAAACTTCAATTTCGTCTAAATAGGGGGTAGTCTAAACAAAGTTTTCCTCATCAATCGTCGTCTACAGTTTAGTTTCGTCTAACCGAAAGATTAGTCTAAAGTTTCGACTTCAAAAAAACGACGGAAATAAAAGACGATCTGTATAAAACATGTTTTTTGGTTAAAGTTAAAAATAACTTAGTGACTATCCTAGATTTTGCTCTACCATTGTGATATTGTAAATGTTTCAGGTGCACAGCCTATCCCGGAGTCCGAAGCCGGCATACTTCACCAGCTCCATGCTACCCCCACCGCCTCTTCCACCCATGGCCAGGCCGGTCGCTATTATTAAATCAACAGGTAAACTTATTAATTTTGAAGTGTGTGTAGGCTGCCCTCAGTTTTTTATAATATTTATTTGGATATGCATTTTTCTTAAAAAAAAAATCTAGAAATCTCTCTTTTTAATTGTATTGTAGCAGTTTTGGCAGACAGAGCCATAGTTTTTACCAATGAACTTCTTATTGTGTCAGAGCTTACTACTGGGGATTGCAGTAGCGACCGCAGCATTATCGTCTTCGTAAACATCCTATCGTCCAATGTGCACTTGTTAGGGGCATTCACAGGGCACGTTGGACATTGGAGTAGATGCTTCGTAGATTGTGTTAGGGTCCAATAACCACATTTCTCACTTGAAGTGAAACTCCATCTACTTATTATGTACTTCTTTGTCTCTTTCAGGAGGTGAGATGGTAGGCAGTTCCGGCGGTGGATCACCTGAAATTCGGTCACCAGAAGTCCGATCACCACCATCATCGCCGCGACGTCGCTCACCCCATGGGTACCGCACCGACTGCCATCCGCCCATCTTCAACCACTTCCATACACAGCCACAACAGGTATGAACATCAATTGGTTGATGTACAAATTCGTCACCTGAAGTCTGGTAGATATTGGAAGTTAAGAATTCCATCCTTTGTAGGGAAGATAGCTCTTTTCTTCAAGACCAGGACTAAAACTACCTTGCTATTGCCTCTCTTATTGTTCTCTTCATATTATGTCAAAGCCTCTTCTTACTTGATTTCATCCAACTGGTCTTTATAATCTACCTACACTAAAATTATAAAGCTGATGAATTTGTTTGTTTGAACGCGCTAATCTCAGAAAGTACTGGTTCGAATTAAAAAAATAATTTTGTGTTGGATAGTCGAAGAAGGCTACTTTTTATTTTAATATTCTTTAACCAGAACCAGAAGAGTTCTGCAAACTCATGAAGACTAAACGACAAAAAGGTGTTCTAAAATATCGCTGTCACTAGATACCTCTACTTTTGTTCTATTTTCCAGATGTTCAGTTATGGTTCTCTGGGTGGGTTGGGAGGTGGAGTGGGTGGTGGTGGTGCGGTGCTGGCGGGCGGCGGGGGGGTGTCGCCCCCTGGGGGGCTCGGTTTGTACGCACCCAGGACTGCTACTAGAGCACCACCAAGGTAAGTTCTGCAGAAAGCGCCATAGGAACTAGGAACTAGGCTTGTGTTATATTTACTACAAAAGCGACGGATAACACTTATATATTGTGAAGACATTGGAAGCCGAAACAAAAAAAAACGGAATTTTCATGTTTTGTGGTAATAAAGGAACCCTTATAATATATAAGATCACTTTCTTGTCCATCTGTCTGTTTGGTTGTCTGTCTATCTGCTCGTGTGTCACCACCGATTTGCTTAGGAACAGCTGGACCTAGCAAGTTGTTTCTTGATGATGATGCAATCGAAGGGCCAATGCGGGAGGGTTACTACTTACTATTTCGTGTAACCCCCTTATCACCCCCTATTCAAAATATAGGGAGTAAAATCATAGCGTAACTTTTCAGGACCTATGTTTGTTCAGATCTCAGTTATGCAAAGTTCGAAGTTAAGTTGTCACTAAGGGCTTTTAAGGCACGTAAACTCAATTCGGTTAAAAAAATTGATAGATAAATAACATGTGCTTGTCATCAGATGGAACGCACCATTTTCGACCTTGGAAGAGGAGTTCAACATCATGGCGGCACCAGCTGGACCGGAGCACGTTGTTCTGCTTGACGATGGTAACTATCATAACCTTTCTAATCCACAATTTAAAATATTCAAATTACTTATATATAATATTTTTTTACCAACAACAAAGTTTTACTGGACAGACTCACCCATAACAAACTAAAATCAGTTTTCTCTACAGAGCGATTCTTCCAGTCAAGCGTCATTACTTCAGAAGCTACAGCCATGGATACAGGATCAGTCGGACCGTCAGTTGTAGAAACTGACGATATCGCGCCGGACAAGCCAGCACCAGATCTCCGTTCGCCGTGATCAACGCCCCAATCCGCCGAGTGCGCACCCGATCCGTCATCTTCAGTTTATGCATCAACCACGTCAGTCTACCCATCAAACTCGCCAAATTACTCGTATCCGTCTTCGTCTAGCTATGAGGTGACAGAGTCAAACTATCCGTCAAGCTCGTCCAGCTATACGTCAACATCGACGGTGTTGAGGTGGACTCCGGCGCCACTACCTCATTGGCGACCAGTGACGCATCGAACCGTATAATCTTGGTACGTAATGGTTAAAAATTACAAAATAAACATGTTTTTTTTATTGACGGTTAAGGGAAATCACGACAGCGGTCTTGGGGTTTCTGTATATACTAAAATTTGTAGTTGAAATTAGTTGTCAACGTTTTGATCGTCTGCAACTGACATATTGCCGATCCGGAGGTAGTGACTTTATCCGTCGTACAGACGACGTATAATAACAACGCCATCTAGTAATACAGGCAGCTATAATTAGTCAATTGCGGATAGTCAATGCGAATTTCATTTATTACTTGTTAAGGCGAACAAAATACAATACTCCAACGATTATTATATATAAAATAATAAAGATAATAATTAAAAAAATAAACAATAATAATATTCTAATATTTTTATAGAATGTAAAACGTATGATTATGATCAAGCCTTCCAGTAATTTAGTGAAATAAAATTAAATGCAGCTTGTTAATTATTATTTGCTGAGCTGTGAGACAGTTAGTAAGCTGATTACGAACAAGATGCTTCAGTGACTAGCGTCATTACATTTGACGAAAGTGTGATATTATAAGTTGTTTTCGTTTCGTTGTTGTGTGTTTTGTATTAAAAGAAACATTAGTATAAGCGTCACTTAGTTTTATAAAGTATTTTCTTTAATTTATTGAATATAATAAGAAAGACGAGCCTTGCTTAAGAGATTAGTTTAGTTGTAAAGTTAGTAGCAAACACGATTGGGGATTTGTTTGTATTTTCGATTCGGATTTTTAATTACTTATAACAAACAGTTAGAATGTTTTGAATAGGTATTCAGTATTAAAAATGTACTTAAATCTGATCTCTGGTATATATTTCTTCAACGAGAACTCCAATATCGAAAATAGTAACAAATCTTTGTAGTTTGACGAAAGTCAAGTGACATTTTATAGGTGCCTTTCGAAAAATCTATAATAAAACGTATGTAATAGAATTTGTATATTGTAGAATTCATTTGATAAATCCATCCGCGCATAATTGTAACTCATTATAATAAGTTATGTAGTTTAATGTTTTTTTGAACCTTAAAATTGTATCCTGGTAGAATATTAATAATTTTCGTGTCATAAAAATGATTTCTTTCGCAAATACCGTGGCCATATGAGGAAAGCTAGTCATTAGAGTAAAATTGTAAATTTACTTAAAAATATTTACATTAATACTAACCCCTCGCTGTTATTAAGTGAGGGGTTCGAAACTAAAATTGTGGCCAAATTACTTGTAATAAAATCCAAATATATATATACAAGTTTTTTAGATTTAGACTTACTTAAGGTAAGTTAAGTTGAAAGTAATAGATAACATGATTTGGTAAAGTTCAATAAAGTTGATTTTATGTTTTAACATGATTTGAAAAGCAATAATGAAATGTTCAAATTTAATTTAGTAATTGACATGGCTATTGGAATTCGTAAATTAATTGCATATAGTATGTACCACCTAAATATGCCTTCATAATGTTTTATATATATAAAAATAGAGAATAGTTGTAGGGGTAGCATTAAATGACAAGCAATATTAAATAAACACCTATATACTCGTAAATACAAATCGGCTTTAGAGAAGCTAGGGATCGGTACTGATACTAGAATGATATTATTCGTATTGACGTGCAGAATTATTTTTTCTATAGAAAGATGGCAGGACAGACTGGACTACGTATAAAATATTTAAAAATTAGAAAAAAAGCATTTTTGGTACAATTAGCTATCTCACAAATTAATATATTAGAATGATCGCGGCAATAGAAACGATTCGAGCGAAAATTAGTCAATTGCTAGCTATAAACATAATTAGATGAATTTAATGATACAAAATAGATGAAAATTGTATAAAATAAGGCTTGTTGAAATTCATACTCGTATTATCTGGGGACAAAATACGGTGAAGCAATATTGGTGACGAATTTAAAAGCTCATTGGTGCCGAAAATCCTAGACTGTGATTCAATTGTTCATACAGAACGTGTCTTATATTAAAATAGTTGTTTTTTGTATGATTGGCATCGCACGAAAGTGCTTAGAAAAATTGTTAAAAAAAGTAAAACAATATAATATAAAGTGTTCTCGGAACATATTGTAAGAATTGGATTTGTTAAAATTAATAAAAGAAAGCAGAGAAACGGTTTTTAAGTTGAATTTTTTTACAGCGTCAGTAGAAATGGTAGAACTTAGCTTGGCAGTTTTGTGACGAACATGGTAAATGCAAAGGGATGCTTGTTTTCAGATAAAGTAAAATGTCACTTAGAAGTTGATTTAATTTCAAAAAATTGATTAGCACCATTGATACTACGATATGGAGTAAAAGAAGCCTAAACATTATGTGCCTTAGATACAACAATATTGTATGATATTTACGAAGCGTGTATACAACGTGCTAACTAGAAAGTAAAAATAACATTAATTTCCAATGCCTTTTGTATCTTCATGTAAAATTTTGTTTTTTGCAAAGGCTTGATTGATACCTTCCCTTGAAATTTTCTACATAACACTCTTTGCTCCTAAATTAGCAAAATTATTATTATAGTTTATATCCTTGTTGGTTTTCCGATTATTTGGTAACTATATAAAACATTAATAAAACGTTTGTATCCTAGTGGTAGATTCCTCGACTTTAATTTCAAAGGTGGGTTCGAAACCCTGCTGAAAAATTTATATGCGCTAGTTAACATTGTTCTAACTGTGAAGGAAAACTTTATGATGAAACCTGCAGCTTAGTTGACCCTAATTTATTTCTATGGCATTCATTTTATCTTGGCTATCTGGTTGGCGAACACTAGTATGTTGTCCGTTCGATTTCCAATCTAAAAACATTTATTTCTGATCTAGGTTTTTGTATATATTTACCGTAGAAAGTATATAAGTATTCTGTCCATTGGCATTATTATTATAAGTCTAGTTGCTTAGTTTGTGACAACATTTATGGATTCATCTTTTACTATTTTTATTTAATCATTTATTTTATTTGCCTACTTACAAATATATAAAAGGGCTAACAATGTTGAAATCGGATGAAGAATTCTTTGATTTTTGTAATATTATTGTCTTTAAAGTTACCAAGTAACCACAGAAAACCAAAATACTTTATTTATTAAAATAAAAGTATCTTATTAATTTAATCGTTCCAAATTGTAAAACTGGGCATCTAGCAGTCTGGAAAAATGATTTCGAATCCAGAGTTTGTATGTAATCCTTTAATAATTACCTATACTATACGATTAAGTATCGCTTCAGGCGTAGTATCGCTGAATATTTAAATAAATAGAATATATATAAATTGTATAATTTAGTACTTATCTACATTATACCCATTTAAGTACGGGTACATCACTTTTACCATAAACTCAAATGTCCTAAACTAATAAGGCATAAGATTTATGCATAACTACATTTGACATTAACTACTTTGGCATAATAACGAATGGCATATACTAAAAAGCATAAGTAAATAAAGTATAAAACTAATTATGCATAAAATCTAGAACACATAAAAAATAAAAATCTCATTTAAATGCTATTTGTAAAACGTTCGCTTTGCTCGAGCGGTCTTTGTCACGATTTCAAACCTATTTTTATCTTATAAAAAATATGCCAAATGAATCTGTAATAGTTTGCTAAAAACGTCTATTATGCCAAATCATATTATGTCAAAAGATTTTATACTTACCAAAAATAATTATGCAAAATTAAATTATGCTAAAAATATTATGTCAAATGTAGCTTTGCTTAATGAAATTATGCTAAAACCGTTATGCCATGGGACTTTAGGATATTTGAGTTTACGGGAAAAGTGGTTTTCCCTCTAAGTACACGTATACTTTACTGACCTATAAATTAATCTTCATATTTCATTAGGCAAGCTTTATTTTTAAACGAAATTAGAAATATTGTTGCATGGCTTTTTGATAATACATGTTTCTACCCCAATCTACTCTATACGATAATTTCTTTTCATTTATACTTTATGAAACGAAAATCCGTCTTAAGTTTTGTGGGTTTCATAATTAAAATTAACTTACATACGTAAATAGGAAATAAATATAAGTATAATAAAATTAACCAATAGAAAATTTACACATAGATTTTTCTTTTTAGTTCATCTGATGTGCAATTAACATGGTTTATTAGCGAATTTAATTATTATTTAAATGTTAAAAATTGTGTCCAATTGTTTGTAAATATCTTCTGGAGAGTGTAATTTATAATTTTCTTAAAAAAAAGTAATTGAGAAATCATTTTGTGTTATGTTTTCTTTAGTTTTTACCACGCTTTCTTTTAATAGGATTCAGTTTTATTTCAACGTAGATGTTACAATTATTTCATATGTTCTCTTGACGAGACGGTTAAGAACAAATGATCTGATTGTTAACTAAAAAATAGACTTGTATAAATGTTATTACATGTATTTTTAACCTATATAATAGTAAGATATTTATAGATTTTTAGTCGTTTAATTATTTTGAACGACTTGTTATAAAGAAAATTGGTGCTTAAAGCTTCGACGACAATGTGCGTCAGTGTGTATTGTCATGGAACGGTCAGAGCATAATGGATGACATAGCATGCGTTGTTAAGCTTGCTTTTAACGGATCATTGTTTAAAATTAAAATAAATACAACCAACCAACCCAATATAACAAGTTTTCGAGTAATAAAGTCGGTAAAAATGCTTCAGAATATTCAAAATTATCTTTGAAATAACGCCATCTGTTGGTAACAGCTTGAATTTTACAATGGTTTTAAAAAGACGCTGCGACAAAGTTACCTTTGTCCGAAAACATGAAATTACAATTTTATGTCCTGCATCATAAATATAAATGCCGAAAAATAAAAAAATAAATTTTAATTAATATCTACCAGAAACTTACGCCTATTAAGTCTTTATTCTTCAAGATTCTCAATAAAAATTACGTAATTAATTCGAGACGGCCATTTTGCTGGTCATTCATTTTCGCGCGCCATTAGTGATGGGGGCACGCCAGAAATAAAATCGAAATTTATCGAAACGATTATATTTTATTCGGAAATTAAATTGAATTGAATATTTTATAATTTTAAACAATGGACCGTAGGGAAGCAAGCAGATAATAATAATGTAGGTAAACTTTGCTCAATAATGATGATAACTGAAAGTGTTACAGTTGATGCAATACAAACAAACACGAAATTGAGTTTTATTACAACCAATACCTTTTATGTTATTATTTCATTGTTTAATTTATTTATTTCACCTATAAATAGGTTATTGGTAACTATAATTAGCAAGCGGTTAGAGGCCACTTCAGTACACCTAAACTAACAACTTTTGTTCTACGACTTTTGAGGTTATGTTTACCTGAAAATCAGCAGTTCCTCACACGGAGAGGTCATTAACCCTTGTTCCCATGTTGAATACCATGACTAATGTAACATAGTCAAAACGTCTCGAGGTAAGAAAAATAAATTAAAAATACGCAATTAAGACCCGTGGAAAATAATTTCTAAGAAACGTTTGTTTGACCGTAAAGATAAGATGACTAGCCTTTGAACGTGGTTTTCGATCCCGTAAAGGTTAATTTTTACAAAATCCTTTCTTTTCTGGCAGATGCTTACATTATAGCTATTTGTATGACTTTTATGGAAAATTTCATCCCTACGCGGACGATGTCGCGGGTGAAAGCTAGTAATATTAATATCCCAAATAATATTACAAATCAGAAAGTTTGTTTATTTGTTAGTTCTCTTCACGGTCAAACGACTGAACCGATTTGGATGAAAACCGACAGAGTGGCAGTTTAAAAATTGAGAAGTACTTGATCCTGAAACTCCCGCGGGAAAGGAACGTGGGTGAAACCGCGGGGCGCAGCTACTACCTATGAAGAAAATCTTGTAGGTAGGTTATATTAGAAACCTTAGAATAACCTCATAAACTAATATTATAAAAGGAAATATTTTTTGTTTTTGAAGTTATACTTCTTGAGGCGCGTTATGAAAAATGATGAGAGTGAATTTATATGATGCGCGCGTAGCACCGTCACACGGAAAATTCACATGTTGAAGTTGTCCGCAAACCGCAAGATGACAGCTGTCATAAAACCAAATAGTTTGCATATATCTACTACCTACGTAAACCGAAAATGAGGTTAGTACAAAGAGGTACTACCACATGAGTAGTTGATTCATTGAAAGTAACGTACTACTTTTAATCCCAAAAATACCACGGGGCGTCGGGACTTACGCAGGTGAAACCGTGGAGCGCTGCTAGTAAATAACACAACTTATGAGAATGCAAATATTAATTTCTAAAGAAACTCTTCCAAAGGTACTTAAGTACCTATTAATTTTATTAATAGGTAGAAAGAAATGACACCTATGCATCGCAGTGGGACAATAAAAGTTAACTAAAAACAGGAAAACGTGGAAAATTTAACATTTAGATCAGGTAGAGAATGAACTATGATTAGCTAAGATTCTATGCCTTTGAATACCGTTTCGACAAGCAATTGCACATTACATAGTTTGCATAAAAACACCACAGATTGGATGACAGTAGATGGAATCATGGAACTACGTCGCGAAAGAAATTGTAGGTAGGTAGGTCTAATTATACAAAAGGCGCAAAATTTTATTTTTTTAGTTTTCTTTTTTAACTCAGGAATCTCGTGGACAAAAAGTGTTTAATAGAGTTGCACACGACTGCACTTACAGGCAGGTGAAGTTTATCTATGCAGGAAGAATATACAGGGTTATTGGAAATTATACTAGCAAGCCGTTGAGGGCTATTTCTGTGCACTTTAACAAACAACTTTTGTTCTACGACTTTTGGAAATTCGAAAAAAAAAAATATATTTTGAGGTTAAGTAAATTCGAAAAACAGCAGATTTTTTAAAACAAAGGACACTCAGACTAAGAACAGTAGATAAAACTTAGAAAATAAGTAAAATTTCAAGGTTAATGACCTCTCCGTGTAAGGAACAGCTGATTTTCAGGTAAACCTAACCTCAAAATTTTCGAAAAAATGTTTGAATTTCCAAATGTCGTAGAACAAAAGTTGGTTGTTAAGGTGCACAGAAGTAGTCCTCAACGGCTTGCTAGTATAATTTCCAATAACCCTGTATACAGGAGGATAAATACGTTACTGAACATAGAAATGGGACTACTCGAAACAGTTCTCCCTTGTGGTCCCAGTAATGGGACACAATCCTGGGACCACGAGAAAACAGCGGAAGTAATTAGTGTTTCTGCATTAATAATAATGAATCTTTATTTATGCCAAATAGTGTAGAACTTGTTAAGGTAAGTACATATTTTTCAAGTAAGATACTGAATGCAGAGATTCTAGTCACTACTGTAGCCTAGCTTGATAAATAATTATTCTGTGTTTAAGGGTAGCAGTCCAATTCTTTCCTTAAGGGATTGTGGTTGTGCTAATGAGAAATTATATTTATTTTAGCATTAGATTATACGATAAGTATTTATATCTACATAAACCTAACCTGGGTAGTTAAAACGATTAAAAACTGGTTGCCTGTAAAGTCGGTATACGGGCGAAAGTTTTACGTGACAACAACTGTGCTCGAGTGGAAGGGACGCGTGCCTTTCACTTTTTATGTCTGTCTCTCTCGCTCTTAGGCGGGCTAACCATGCCCGCGTGCCTCTCACTCGCTCTCATTGTGAGCGCATAACGTCAGCGGAGCGTAACGCAGTTTCTTGAAGTGTCACCCGGCAAACCAATTTATAAGACGTTGTCACGTCAAAACTGCTTTTCCATTATTATCTTATACTTAAAACTATAATGAAATTCAAGGCTTATATGTCTTTCTTCAGAGTTCTATCCTCTGAACACTGTCGAGTAAGCTAAGAGGGTGATAAGGGTGCTAGACAAGCCTACTCCATCTGATACAATGACATAGGTAGCTAAGTATATGTCAATGTCCTAACTATATAACGCTATTCATAGCATGGGTTAAAGGTAAAAGGGTTCTCTAGTTAAAAAAAAAAATGGTACCTGCGCTCTCTCCATACAAACGTAGTCGACTGTTTCCTCCCTAGATAATGACACTAGCACAAATATTTTTGTGCCATAAAACCTATAACTGCCATATATGACTATACCCCAATTTTTTGTTGTTTTTTCTTCTAATTATCATAGAAATTAAGATTAAAAAAAAGCAAAAAAATAGGGGAATGGTCATGGCAGTTATAAAATGCACCAAAAATATTTGCTCTAGTGTCATTATCCAAATAGTTTGTATGGAGAGAGTCCCGGTACCCTTTCCTCCTTAGTCATTTAGATTAGATCTAAAGTCCAATAATATTGTTCAAAATCATTTATTTTTCGTAAAAGTAGATTTTATAAAATAAACTAAGTAAATAATATAAAACATCGCTAAAGAAACTTGTAAAAAAAATTAAATGAGTATATACCTACTTATTTAAAATCATTTATTTTTAGCTTTTAGCTGTACTAAACGAAAGTGAACTATAAGGAACAGAAGCGAGATTTTTCAAAAGCGTATGTACTTACGAGGCATAATTCGAAATTACCTATTTTAAAAACCTAAGCCTAGAAGATTGTCGTGCGGCGGTATGGTTAGTCATGCGTTTAATATGTTTGATCAAAACAAAAAACCCCACTTCCAATGAAAAACGCAATCATCTTCATTAAAAACTCATTCGATACAAACTTATCCAATAAATCGAAGAACCGCTACAATAGTACGCGATCGCAAAAATCAATATTCGATGCCGTATGCCAAGCGAAACCATTGCCACAATCAAGAAAATCTTTAAAAAAACGAAAAGCACAATCAATACCTAACCATAACCTCTCGCAAATAAGGTTGATATCTTAGACAATCGATTTAAAACTTAAGTCGTTCTACAATCGAATTGTATAGAACGGATAATCGACGCCTAGCCTTGTGCGATATCGATTTTACCACGCGGCACTTTCTCTACAAACGTAACAACACTATAACACCTGTCTCATTCCCACCCACTATGAAATTGTACGTGTGAGAGAGAGACAGATAGTTAGCTACAAATGTCACTTTAACCAGGGGTTGTAAGTCGTGGCGTTGCCATGACAACGGGCGAGCGCAGGCAAAATTTTCCAATAGGATCCTTTTTATCAATTTCCGATATTTTTAGGTCATTCAATAATTGTTAAATTTACAATAATAATTAAAAAATGGGAAGATGGTTTACAATATAACGGTTTACAAATACTCTATTACCGATTTTGGTATTGATTTAGTAAGTTTTTCTTTGATTTTATTTATAGATTTGAGGTTAGTTTTTTGTATAGAAGTAGGTAGTGTTGTTTATTTTAAGTATTTATTATTTTATACTTTACTCTCTACTACTGTACTTTACTCTATCTATCTCTCATTTAAGTTACTTTTTAGGGTTCCGTACCCAAAGGGTAAAAACGGGACCCTCTTACTAAGATTCCACATTCTGTCTGGCAGGCTGTAGGTATCTTATCGACCGTAATATTTTCACAGATGATGTATATTTCTGTTGCCGCTATAACAACAAATACTAAAAACAATTAATGTTACTGAGTCCGACTCGCACTTGGCCGGTTTTTTATCTAAGTTTGTGGAGAGTACTTGTAGCTACTAGCTTTAATAGATACTGTTTCTATTATGGGTTTGTAGAATTGTTTGTAACAAGGACGATACGGCAGCCACCTTTCGGAGGTTGGGTAGGTATAGGTATAGGTACAGTCGGCAACGAAAGTGGAGGCTCACCGTAGAGTTTTAAAATAGCTTTAAATGACGAAGGCATCCGCTAAGAATTTGAGAGTCACGAATTGTGACGAAGGCATCCGCTAAGAAATAGAGTCACGAATTATGACGAAGGCATATTATGCTAAGAAATAGAGAGTTGCGAATTATGATAAAGGCATCCTCTAAGAAATTGAGAGTCACTAATTATGACGAAGGCATACGCTAAGAAATAGAGTCACGAATTATGACGAAGGTATCCGCTAAGAAAGAGAGTCACTAATTATGACGAAGGCATCAGCTAAGAAATAAAGAGCCACGAATTATGATAAAAGGTATCCGCTAAGAAAGAGAGTCACTAATTATGACGAAGGCATCCGCTAAGAAATAGAGAGCCACGAATTATGACGAAGGCATACGCTAAGAAATAGGGAGTCACGAATTATGACGAAGGCATCCGCTAAGAAATGGAGAGCCACGAATTATGACGAAGGCATACGCTAAGAAATAGAAAGTCACGAATTATGACGAAGGCATCCGCTAAGAAATAGAGAGCCACGATTTATGACGAAGGCATACGCTACGAAATAGAGTCACAAATTATGACGAAGGCATCCGCTAAGACATATACCCCCTTATTCCAAAACGAGGTTTAAGGATAGTCCGAGATGTAGATTTAAACCTTAGATTTCGACACTGATTTACTTGTGAACTATAGTCTAAACACTATCCCTTTATAATCGATAGGAAAGTGTTTAGACTATAGTTCCTTATATAATCTATAGGGATAGTGTTTAGAATATAGTTCACAAGTAAATCAGTGTCGAAATCTAAGGTTTAAATCTACATCTCGGACTATCCTTAAACCTCGTTTTGGAATAAGGGGGATAGAGTCACGAATTATGACGAAGGCATCCGCTAAGAAAGGAATAAAAATTCTAATTCTTTCTTATAAAAGGATTTTGGAAAATTCAACCCTTACGTGGACGAAGTTGAGCGTAAAACCTAGTCACTACATACTTATTATAAAACAAAGTTCCTTCCCCGCCGCGTCTGTCTGTCTGACTGAACGCAACAAATTCAAAAACTAGTGAACGGATTTTAATCGAACCGCGTTAAGTCGATAGTTAAAAAACAATAAACTTTTTAAACTCATACGATTTGTATTTATAGTAAAAATTTCCCGGGTCTTAATCGCGTATTTTTAGGGTTCCGTACCTCAAAAGGTTAAAAAAGAATCCTTATAAATACACTCTCCTTCTACTGTTTTTATCCTCGAAGTTACGACTATGTGTCAATATTCATGGTTGCGAAAAGACTGGAGAGCAAAGACAATATAAGGTAATATAAAATTCAATACCCAAGTCTTCTTCCTACCTTCAATTGCGTCCTTTGGAAGCCCCGGTTTATTTAGGAGTCTTTGAGTCACGAGCGTATAGGTATCTTCTAGAAGCGCGTGCCACATCTTAGACCGCATCGTCACTTACCATCGTGTAAGATAGTTGTCAAACGCTGACCTACATCACTATCACTATTATCACTACATAGTATAAAATAAAGTCACTTTTCGCCGTCCCTATGTCCCTATTTCTCTTTGTATGCTTAGATCTTTAAAACTACGCAACGGATTTTGATGCGGTTTTTAATAGATAGAGTGATTCAAGAGGAAGGTTTATATGTATAATACATGCATAATATAGCCGTGCGAAGCCGGGGCGGGTCACTAGTTAAATATAAATTGTTTGTTTGCATTGAATATGCTAGGGAGTGAAAAAGAGGGGCAAAGTTTGTATGGTTTTCGACTTCTACGCGGACGAAGTTGCGGGCAAAAGCTAGTTTAAAAGAAAACGACTCAACGGATTTTCCACTAGTAGCCGTGCGAAGCCGCGGTGAATCGATAGTAAAAAACAATAACGTAATATTTGATACCAAAGAGACTTTTTAATATCAACTCGCTTATTTTTATAAAAAGTATACAAAAGGATGTGGCGAGTGCTTGGGGTGACTACCCCAATACCTACTTCCTTTAGGGCTATAAGGGTAACGAAACCATACCACTATCCATATCCGCTGTGCTACAAAGTAGGTATAGGTACGTCCGTGTGTCATACCAATAATTATGTATTGCATACAGAAAAAAACAAATGGTTGTCTGTAAAGTCGGTTTACGGACGTGATAACGTCATAAGAATACGATGATTTTTAATATATATTTTTTCTTTTTTTTTTCCTTTTTTTTTCTTCTATTCGTTACTCTTCAACATAAAACAAGCTCAGATTAGCGATATTATTATTAAATACTCTCATGTGAGGTAACATGACGCATGACGTCACACATCGGGGACGGGACGCGTCATGTTACCGGAACATATTTCTAGAGCCAACTGAGGCGCGGGTTACACCAGGCAGAATGTTTTATTTCACCGCAAGAGCAATGGCACTTAGCGCATAATTATTTTCTGTAAGAAAAATAAATTGGTCCACCCGGCATTTGAACCCACAACCTTCGAAACGAAAGTCAAGGTATCAGCTACTAGGACCTTGTAAAATATCCTGTCTAAACGATGCATCATTCAACCCTTACCGCATCCTAAGAAAAAAAAGTAAAAAGGTCAACGCACCCGGAAGCCAGGGCGATAGTGAGTGGCACGAGCCACCACAGGTGTTCGCTCGATACTATCGATTCTAACAAAAGATCGATATCTGACGTCACGCCAAAATGGCGCACGAACGCGGCTCGCGCAGCTGTCTGATAAAAAAAACATGTTATGCTAATAAAATAGGGTTAGATAGTTAGGGTGATTTTAATATTTCATTTTTAAGACACGCAAATGAGTTTTTTTGGACATGTGCCGGAATTATTATTATTTTGTTAGCCTTTTTCATTTTAAAAAGGCGCGTTGACTTTTATTGTCTCAAAACGTGTTTTCATTGAAATTGTTCAGGTTTTGAATTATACTTAGTTTTTTGATATTTTAATTCTTATACTAGCATTACAACGAGTTTTTTTTGCCTCTGTAAATACTCTTACGATTTTGATTATACTTGTTATGAAGATACTATACATAATTCCTTGGTATTTAGTTACTTTTATCCCGAGTTATTCATGGCATCGAGACTTACGCGGTTGAAACCACGAGTCACTTCCTACTGTTTTATAGTAGACTAGCGACTCGCTCAGGCTTCGTACGGCTATATTATTCATGTATTATACATATATAAATCTTCCTCTTGAATCACTCTATCTATTAGAAACACCGCATAAAATCCGTTGCGTAGTTTTAAAGATCTAAGACATAGGGACGGCGAAAAGTGACTTTATTTTATACTATGTAGTGATGGTGGCTTTAGCTCGCGACTTTGACCGCGTAGAAGTCGAATATTTGAAGTAACACATTTGACTCATATTGGACTAAGGAATAACTTTGTCCCATACAAACTTAACCTCCTTTTACACACCCTAAGGGGTAGAATTTCGGAAAATCCTATCTTTTCGGATGCCTACGTCATACAAAGAACACATTCTCCAAGTTTCAGGTCTCTACGATCAGCGGCTTAGGCTGTGCGTTGATCCATCAGGCAGTCAGGACAAAGAATTTTATATGTATAGACTAGCTTTTGCCTGCGACATCGTTCGCGTAGGAGTCCTTAATCCTTTCATAGCAGAGACATAATAACTAGCTTTATGTATTACAAATATGCCGATCCATAAATTGACTTAAGCTGTGCGTTGATATATCAGGCAGTCAGACAAGACTTTGAATTTTATATCTATAGATGTATCTTTGGCTAAGATGGTGAACGAAAAACATGATATCAACCGCGGTTTTAAAGTACTTACTGATTTTTTGGATTTTCCTACGTTTCCTGAAAGCACTAATGTAAAAAAATGGCTGTGACATACGGCAGACAGACAGATATGACGAATCTATAAGGGATCCGTTTTTTGCCATTTGGCTACGAAACCCTCAAAAGGGATTTTCGGAAAATTTCACGCAGGCTTAGAACCTACGAGAGTGAATAAAATTGCGAGTCTTTTAAAACTTACCAATTGCCCAAAAATACATTTTATTCAATTAACAAGATTGCAGGTTGTATCCAGATATTTATTTAAAGTACAAAGCTGTGACGTAACAGTAAGTTAACACCGCGCACCGCTTCTGTGCAGGACGCGGTAGATATAAGGGCTGCTACTTAATAGTGATTGACTTAGAAATACATCGATATCGATAAAAATATTTCAACAATGTATTAGCGAAGGCAAGTTGTAGTCGATATTTTTGTCTTTCATGAAATGGGTACATTTAATAATAGGATTGCATTGCAAAAATATTTTTCTCTTGTGGGTATGAAAAGTGCTTTAATTTCTCCCAATATTAAAATAATTGAAACCTTTTAGTTGTACTGTTTCATGCCATGATTTCACGCGCGAAAGTCCCCGATTTCGTGTAATCATAATAAAAAGTAGCATTTTCAGTAGTGCATTTACTGAAAGATCTCAACTACTTTATTTGAACTAGTGCAGTGTAGAGGTCTATTTCAAACATAGTATGCTTCTGAAAACCTTATTCAAATAAAATCAAAATCATTTATTTGTGATTCACAGGTAAATTTAAAAGATATATATAATACAAATATTATTGCGCTCTGTGATCTGGCATTTGGTTATTTTTATCGATATCGATTAATATCTTAGTCGCTTGTTCAACACTAGAATCCCTTTTGTCGCGAGCTAGCCAGGTGTCGGGGGGTCATTAAGTTCGTATGTGTGTGTATCGAATCTAACACACACATACAAGAAACAATTGGGGCCTACCTCTGTTGACATGAAAATTCTAACATCTATTATTCAAAGTTTGTTAGTGTTATATTAGATAGTAGTTTTAGTAGTATAAAGGTACAGTTTTAAAATAACATGTTTACGTTTTTACTAAGCTTGGTTTTATAGGTAGGTACCTCCTTAACTAACTGTGACTAATGGTTTTGCGTGTAGGTCGTAAAATCGTGAGAATAAGAAAAAGGTAGTCTATGAAAAAAAGAATTTGAAACAAAACTTGGGTGGTACCTAATAACAAACAAATAAGAATTGTTCGTAGGTATCAAAGAATGTCCGTAATAAATTTCATCAAAATCGCGTCAGCAATTTTTACGTTAAGCACTAAACTTTACACTTGTCGATAGAGTTCTTAAGCTAAATCTTGTTGGGGAAGGAATACTATATATATACTAAGTATCATAGAGATAACTAAGTACTTGCTTATTAACAGGAAGTACTCATATTAGGTTCTTATAAGCAGAGCTTCAAGCTACCATGTGACTTCCACGCTTGAACCAGGACACGACCTGTACCAAGCGAGCAATTCTTCGTTGCTTATACCCTCTAACGCGTAGTGCTTCCACTGCTTCGTCATACAAGGCCTGTGAATACAACACAGATACAAACCAGCATTAGACGATGACCCATTTGTACTGTTAGAAAGACGGACGCTTTACCCCGAGGGTAGGTTAAGGGTGCATTGTGTACAGCTCATACTTTATACCCCGAACATTAGGGAGTCTGTTATAGGGATTCGCGTTTTAAATGATCAGGGTAGAGTTCACGTTCGTGTGACATTATAGTGATATAAGCTGTTTGGTGAATTGAATGGTGTAGGGGTGTTTGCAGGACGCGGGGTGCGATGGCAGGGTGCGTGGCGCAGGCGTGGTTCAGTCGGTCGCGCGAGCTCGCCGCCGCCGGCCGCGCGCCATGGACGAGGCCCGAGCGCGAGACCGCGCGCCTCTTACAGTCATCGTCGCCCCAAGTAACGCTTCCCCACCGCGGCTGTCCCCGGCGGATCTCCTGCCCGATGGTGACGCTGCCTTTCACCCCCTGTCCGCTGTTAATGGACGCCTGACGCCGCCGGGACTCGAGCCCGCTTCGTACGCGACGCTCACCCCACTTCTACCCCTGCCGCCTATTAGCACCGTCTCGGACAAGTTTGCATACCATGCCGGAGGGACGTTTACAGTCATACAGCAGCAGCAGTCTTACGCATCATTATCACCGGCACCTTACAATGAACCTTTATCTCCACAATCAGCTTATAGCAGAAGGAGTGCGTCTCCTTCTTCATTCGAGAGGCGGTCACCAACGCCGCCTCTACCCAGCCCTGGACTAGACTTGAATGCTGCGTTGATGGCAAGAGAAGAACAACAGGCGCAACACCAATCCCAGAACGACACTGAAGAGATAAATACGAAAGAGTTAGCGCAGAGGATAAGTGGAGAGTTGAAGCGGTACTCGATACCGCAAGCGATATTTGCTCAGAGGGTACTGTGTAGGTCGCAAGGGACGCTGAGCGACTTGCTGCGGAACCCGAAGCCCTGGTCGAAGCTGAAGTCCGGCAGGGAGACCTTTAGAAGGATGTGGAAATGGCTGCAGGAGCCTGAGTTCCAGAGGATGTCGGCGTTGCGGCTAGCAGGTGAGATGCATGATGCTTATAGATGTATTAGACATTTATGTTCCTATTAGATTCTAATTGATATATTTTGAGGTAAGTAGGTCCTGATGATGGAACCCTCGTTCTTTTAACTTCTCCGCAACTTGAATTGTATTCTATGAACTCTAAACCATTTCATGCCATAATATTATGAATGCAAACTTTGTTACATCTTCACAGTTGAATGTCTCGACCGATTCAGATGTAAATTTGTACAAAGATAGTGCATACTGTGGTGAAGCTACATATGGTACTATTTACGCAGATATAGCAGTGGTGGTACAACTAAGTCAATTTGAATTTAAAACTATAAGACAATTTGAAAATGTAGTTTTTTTTTCTTTTTTATACTTACTTTTATTTTGAAATTGTTACCGGTAAATAACTTATAATGTTTATATCTCCTTAAATCCATTTAGATATGACACTTTCGGTTGGAAGAAAAACAAGACAACAAAACATATTTATCCAGCAAGAAGCAGGGATAAAATAAGACATCTTAAAGATAATTATGTGGGCTTCAAAATACACAAGTAAGAACAAACGTAAATAGCATCATCTAATTCAACAGACAAGTATTAAAAAGAACTCTGTAAAAATCTAACCAAAAACAAATTCGCTAGTGAAGTTTACAAACAAAACCAGCTGCGTGCATCGATTGTCGCGAATCGATGCTTGGGTCAGCGGGCGCGAGACGCGAGGCGCGGTCGATCTGGCACGTCACTAGCCGGAGCTACCGTGAGATTTTACATACATTGAACTTCCGCGTTCAACGAAGGCACACATCTTAACTTAGTTTTTAAGACGCTTCAATGTGGTCTCGTAAAAACTGTATAATTCCAAATGGATAAAAAAAATGTTTTGTCTATAAGTTTGGGCAAAACTCACAAATTAAATAAAAAAAACAAAAAAATATTTCCTCTATTTAATATCTTTTTGTTTTTTTGTTTGCAATGAATAGGCTCCGAAACTACTGGACCAATTTTGATAAAACTTAATATAAGGATACATTGATTCAATAAGAGTAACATTGGCTACTTTTATCCCGATATTCCCACGGGATCGGGAGTTACGCGGGTGAAACACCTATCACCCCTGCCTGATGGTAGGTGACGATGCGGCCTAAGATTGTAGCACGCTTTCATAGAACGATACCTATTGAGAAGAGGGACATAAGAAAGGACTTTTCATCCCGAAATTTTGCATGGGATCGGGACTTATACGGGTTACCGCGGGGCGCAGCTAGTATCTCTATTAATATTAAATTCTTCTGACTGAATGATATAACAACATACTTACTGCTTAACCCAATAGTAATGAAGTAGGAATTTGATCAAAAGATTTTATTTAGGAAAATTCAACCTTTACACCGATGAAGTCGTGAGTGAAAGCTAGTTTGTAACATAAAGTACCTTATTTTTTAGGGATCTGTTTTCCTTAACAGATACCGGCAGTCGTTTTAGCACAAAGACATCCGGTACCGATTTCCGTTGATCAAAATACTGGTCAATTAATAGCACTGTTGGGAGTAATATTTAGGGCCATGTCGTCAACTAGTTGCGCTTCGCGGTTTCACCCGCGTAAATCCTGATTCCGTGGGAATATCAAAATGAAAAGTAGCATATATCCTTCCTCGATAAATAGACTATCAAACACAAAAATATTTTTTCAATTCGAACCTGTAGTTCCTGAGATTAGCGCATTCAAACAAACAAACAAACTCTTCAGTTTTATAGTAATAGTATAGATTCGTCACATGTCGTCACGTAAGGCAGGTGTGATAGTGGTCAAACGCTGACCTATAATTTATAAAAAAAAATTGGGGAGTATAGACCTGAGTATCTGGTATTTCATCAACTGCACCGCTAGATGGCGCCATATTAAAAATGTATGAAGAAACCGCCGGGGCGGTCAGCTCTGCCAGTTGAGACGTAAACAACTTGCTAGGTCCTCCCGTTCCTGAGAAAATCGGTGGTGACACACGGACAGACAGACGGACAAGAGAGTTATCTTATAAATGATCCTTTTTTACATTTTGTGGTACGGAACCCTAAAAAGTGGGTAAAGGATATAACCAAAACTGAACATTCGGCAAATAGTATTTTTTAAGATTTTCGCGATTTGAACTCATAATTAAATTAATTAAACGGATGTTTTAAGTAGACGATAGTTTGACAGCATTCCACATAGTTTTTGTAAGACGAATTTATCAACTCAGTCTGTCTGTGACCATGGGAACTGCAAAGTTCTGGAAACGTCAGATTTAAAAAAATAACTCGATTATATCCGTTTAATTATTTGGCAAGTCATCTTGCCTTACAAAACATAGGGGTACCGTCCACAAAAAGTGAAAAACCGTATTGTTATCGCACAAGCGTGTGTTAACAACCATGTACCTAAGCTACGTAAGCAGATAACGTTGTAAACATAATAGGGGTACTTGTGGATATCGATTTTATAAAAATCGATACAGCCAGCTGATAACAGTTCTCTAACTGATCGATAAACAGCAACACTGCAATAATATCGGAGAACATAGATTAAATAAATAAATAAATATTGCAGGACATTCGACACATCGCCATCTAGCCCCAAACTAAGTAACTAGACTTGTGTTATGGGTGCTATGTAACGGATATACTACTTACATACTTTTGTAAATATATACTTATAATACATAGAAACAACCAGACCACAGACAAATATCTAAGCATAAATACATGTCTGAGGCGGGAATCGAACCCGCAACCCTATGTTTGGCAGTCCGGTATGGTGACCATTGTGCCAACTGGGTCGTCTAGTCGATTGAACTAGGCCGTTTGAATTAGCTCCGTGCCGCGGTTTCACTGGCGTAGTTCCGATCCCGCGGGAGTTTCAGGATTTAATATATACATAGTAAAAGTAAGTACCACTATGCTGATTTTCATCAAAATCGGTCTAGTTGTTTGACCTTGAAGAGGGAACAAAGCCTTCACTATCATCACTATCGCTATCACTATCACTTTACTATCACTATATCACTACATAGTAAAAAATAAAGTCACTTTTCGCCGTCCCTATATCCCTATGTCCCTTTATCCCTTTGTATGCTTAAATCTTTAAAACTACGCAACGGATTTTGATGCGGTTTTTAATAGAAAGAGTGATTCAAGAGAAAGGTTTATATGTATAATACATGCATAATATAGCCGTGCGAAGCCGGGGCAGGTCGCTAGTTTATAATATTACTTAGTGATTTGGATTTGCTTTTTGATAGTTTTCCAGTAAGTTTTTAAATGTCGCTATCCTTATCATAACTACCCTAATCTATCTATTTATACAAATAAAATGCTTTGTCCTGAATGACTGACTGACTGACGGATCAACGCACAGCCTAAACCACTGATCGTAGAGACCTAAAACTTGGAGGGTGTGTTCTCTGTATGACGTAGGCATCCGATTAGAAAGGATTTTTCAAAATTCTACCCCTAAGGGGGTGAAAAAGAGGGGCAAAGCTAGTCCTAACTAATATTATAAATCCAAAAGTTTGAACGACCGATTTGAACGAAAATTTAACGTAGTTTAGGGGATGAAGAAGGACATAGGATAATTTTGATCCCAACAGTTCTACGGGATCGCAACTTACGCGGCTGAAGCTGCAACGGGCAGCTAGTAATGTCATATTTTATTGTTACAACCGAATTTTTAAGCAGGTTTTTTTTTTAAAACTTTCTTCTATCATAATTCAAACTAATCAAATCAAATCAAATCAAATTCACATTAAATAGAGTAATAAGATGTAAAAATTATAATAAAGTACTTGGCTATTTAACCTCATTTGAGGTATGTGAATGAGTCTAAATTAATAGTGAAATGTCAAATAATAAAATTAAAAAGTTATTACATAAAATCAAGTCAATTAAAACAATGTCATTAACTCATTCTATACATTGGTAAATACTCTTTAAGACTTTAGAAGGACTTTTCCGTCAAAAAATTATGTAATTCTCTCTTAAACTAACACTATAAATGTAAATTTCTTTGTTCTCTCTTTACAGTCAAATGGCTTGGCTGATTTTAATGCAATTTTGTACATCTATACCTCATAGTATGGTAAAGGGTATACAGGAAAAGTATTTTTGTAGTGCACATTTTTTTTCTGCTGAATATATGTCGGCAGTGGAGTACATTTACGCAAAAAAATAAATAAAAAAAAAACCAAAACTTAATGTGAAAAACTTCCTGCAATTTCTAAATTATTGGGCATCTCAGTATTGATACACACAGTGACGCGTAGGTATCTACCTTCATTTAGAGCGCGCTTAAACTCGCTGGCGCTAGTATTGTGTCCATGGACTTCGTCGTTTTGTTAGAAACACTTAAATGGTTATAGCTCTGAGAGTTTTTGAGTTAGCTCCAAAATAAAAACAACAGTATTTTTTATTTTAATGTGCTTAAAACATACCGAAATTTGTGCACTACAAAAATACTTTTCCAGTATAGGCTACTTTTTACGCAGATGAAACCAAATGAGCCTAGTAGGTTCAATGACGAGTTTATTCATTTCCAAGCAAACATTTTAAAATTGGCTCATACACCCAATTTTCAGTTCCTGGATGATTTTACAATTTAAATGTTTTATTGAAATTTCATAGGATTTGGTTATTATTTTTTAGTTTGCTACTTTCTTCATGCAAGATGTCAGAAAACCTTCATACAGCCAGCCTTCACCAGATAGATTTTTCAAATGGCTAAACTAAAATTGATACTGTCATTACAGATTTATAAGATGGTTTAAAAAAAGTGGTTGTCTTTAATGTCGCTTTACCGGCGATAATTTTACGTGAAAACGTCATAAGAAAACGATGAAAAATTAAAATCATTTTTTTTTAATTATCCCTATATCTATTCGTCACTCGTCACCATAACATAAGCCCAGATGAGCAATATTATTATTAAATACTCTCGTTTCCTAACTGGACCGTTCCAGTTACGCGTCAGTGACGCGTCCGTACGCGTCATGGTCATGTTACCATGACGCTTGACGTCACACAATATTTCGTCAGACACTTTTTTGTGAATTTGAGCTAAAATTTGCCAAATTAATTGATCTGTGGGAAAGTATCTTAGTAGTGTCACCTACTTACGAGCTGGAAGAATCGATACACGCGTTATCGATACTTCTCGAGTACCTAACCGATCGATGCAACGCGTCACAACACTACCGTACGTATTCTTATGTTGCGTGCCGTTCGTTGTTTCGGGTTTTATACGAAATGACTAGGCTACTACTAAAAATAATGATTACCTTTTTATTTCATTTTTATGTGTTAAATGTATTCGAAATAGCGGTATTCTATACCCTAAACAATAGCTATATAACTCGACTATTTGGCAATATTTTATGGCAATAGGTAATCAGGATTTAATTTTATCTCGCTTTCTTTTTCAATGTGTTGTATTAATTATTGACAATAATATGATATTTCAACGATATATTTATTTTAAAGGTTTTTAAACGAATACGTAGTATATTCATAGTATTAACGCGATTAAGAGCCGGGAAAATGAGTTCAAGAAAATGAAATATTGTCATTGGTCCCATCATTATTAGCAGTAGGACGTGTTTTCTTGCTTTTTCCATTATTTCCCCCTAAGAGTTTCTTGTGGCTTCTCATTGGAGGGTGAGTTCCGAAGCCACACATCAACTGCCGTATAAAAATTATTGCTAACTGCACGGGGACCCGAACACCTTTATTAATCTATACTAATACTAGCTGCGCCCCGCGGTTTCACCCGCGTAAGTACTCACCGTTTAAACCTTCCCTGGACTACAACAAACACAACAAAAAAAGAATTGGCCAAATCGGTCCAGCCGTTCTCGAGTTTTAGCCAGACTAACGAACAGCAATTGATTTTTATATTATAGATTATAAAGCTTAAGAGTTTCTTTGTTTGTTTGAACGCGCTAATCTCAGGAACTACTGGTTCGAATTGAAAAAATATTTTTGTTTTGAATAGTCCATTTATCGAGGAAGGCTATAGGCTACTTTTTATTTTGATATTCCCATGGGATCGGGACTTATGCGGGTGAAACCGCGGGGCGCAGCTAGTATAGAAATATGTGCCGGCCCCTTGCACGAGTCGCATCAACATGCGACCTATATTTAATAATAGAGTTAACTTTATCATATGAAATCAATATTATAAGTGATGTGGAAAAGAATATCGATTCAAGTCATCGATTTCACAAACAGCTGACAGATAAACGATATGACCGCGGCAGCCTCTAAACTCTTGATACAGGTGCAATATTTTTTTTTAAACTATAAATAATCACTGGCGATTAATTAACAAATTATATCTAGATTTAAAAGGATAGTTTGGAAGCTCAATCAAGTAGTTGCAGAAATATGTTATGGAGGCACAGATCAACGTACTTACCATTCGATTTCTAATTCGGCAGTTAAAAAAATACAATTTTCGTGCAACAGGAAAAGCGTTCTTCTTACACATATTTAATACTTTTTAATTGAGTCCCTGTAGGTACACTTTTTAGAATTTTCATTTTTCTTTGAACACGGTTCCGTCTTTTATTTTTTTTCTGGAAGAAGCTAGCTAGAAGAAGAAGATAACGGAAGAAGATGACACTGTGTCAAACTCAAATAAATTGGAATTGAATTGGGAAGAAGACATAGTTTGAAAAAAAAACGTTAGATATAGCTACTAAGTATATGAAACAGTACGTAGGTAAACCTGGTTCGCACGGCGAGTGAATCCCTGTTCATATTGTCTAGAACGTTCGACCTGAAACGTTAATTGCGAATCTGCGACTTAGATTTCGAAGCTATAATTTTTTTATTATTAAAATTAATGATAAGGTAGTTTTTAACGAAAGGCTATCCAATTAGATGGAGAAATGCACTGTTTTATAGTAGAGGACAATGTTTGCGTTCAAATAGCCAACCATTAACAACCAATAGCAAAAAACCAACCTTTTTAGCTTTTTACTATTAAAAAGCTTTACATTTCATAATTAAGTGTTTAGTTTAGATATTTTTACTTCCTCTTAAGAAGAAAGAGAAGAAAAGCATTTATTTGGAAAAGCAAACGATAAAGATAACAGATATTAGACAACTA
Organism: Idaea aversata; assembly: GCA_907269075.1. NCBI lineage: Eukaryota > Metazoa > Arthropoda > Insecta > Lepidoptera > Geometridae > Idaea > Idaea aversata. The sequence continues at coordinate 1,297,512 of OU026108.1, forward strand.
GTAAGATTTGGTAGGTTTTTTCTCACAAAATAATAAATAGACTCAACAATACTGTTACGAAATACAAATTAATCTCGCCACTAAGCGAATGTGAGGTACACGAACCGAAAGGGGCGACCGCAAGCGTGCTGGCACATGGCTCCCCTACTATGACGTCACACCACCCTCTGAATATCGATCGACGGACCCTCTCCTACCCCCGCAACACACCCCCGCCGGCTGCTCTACTTGCGACAGAGGTTTCCTCAGATTTTTTTACCTTTTGAAATGCAAAGGCTTTTAAGATTTCTTGTTTTGAAATATTAGCCAATTCCTTGAAAGCACAATATAATATACGTGTCTAATATTACAGTCTATCTTACCTTAAAATTATATTCTACAATTTATATTTTCTAGTTCTCCATTATTTTGTTTGAATTTCATTGAAAATTACATGACAAAAATTCAACATATAAAGACACCACGTGTCTAATTTTACAACCTATCTAACCTTAAAAAATATATTCTACAATTTATATTTCCTAGTGCTCCATTAATTGTTCGGATTACAATGAAAATTACATGTCAAAGTCAACATAATGTAACGTTATTTATATCTACAAAAGCTTTTAAATCGTAGCTGGTTTTTGAATAATAAATCTGTTAATGATTCAACTGAACCTACTGAGGTTTCAGTTTAAAAACTCATACCTTATACTAGGTGAAGTTTCAAATATGACACAAACAATAATATGGTTTAATTTAATATGTACGTTAGCTTATTTTATCAATGGTATAGTAATAGTACCTTTTTAGATTTTAATTTTAGGTTGCCAGGATTTTTTTTAAATAAATATATAATTGAAACATAAACTAAAACCTTAATTAATCTACTCAAGCCCAAAAAGAAATATAAATATGTATAGGTGCATCGGGTGAAGCTGTTGCAAGTTTTGTACCGCTGACAGTGTGCCAAAGTAATTTCTATCACATAACAACAATTTACTACTGTTAACTTTGCAGATACGCCAAATCAGCATCAAACGAATAAAGGCGACAATGTAAACAACATGGCACCACAGAACTCTTACTGCCAAACTCGGGAGTACCAGGGGGCTCTGCCCGCGCCTCAGGGCTCCGTGTACCCGCCCGGGCCTCCGCCCCAATGGGATACTCCATATGAACCAGCCGGGGACGTTTCTTGCTTGTGAGTCCTCCCCTATTGATTTCGTTCCTGTTTTCCTTCAGATCCCAATTCAAATGTCATATCCACTCATTGGTTTTTTTTTACGAAAATGACAATTTGTTTTTGTATATTTACCCGTTTTGGGTTTATAATTTCAATTGTAATTAATTTTGGATCCATTTATTATCAACAGATGAAAAATTCGTTTCACATTGATGACATTATTACTGTTCAAATATCTTTTCATTTTCATTTCTTTTTGATGAAGTTGTGGTGTAAATATGAACATAGTATAGTTTTATTGTTATTATCATACTACATCTTATTTAAAATTCATAATCCATCGTGATCCTTTTCCCCTCCTCTCCCGATCCGTGGCTGCGTAGCGGTGGACTTGGTTTCTTTTAGGTATTTTTATATAAGTTAATAGACTTGTCCCAAAGGTAAATCAATAGTTACGTAAATATTTTTATATACATAACTATAGAATTTAAAATAAAAATAATTATTTAAAATTTAATTCCTAAATGTCGCTTTGTGACAAGCCTCTTTTACTAGGAGAGGGGAATGTCTGAATGGATAATTTTATTTTATTTATGTCTATTATTATGAAAGTAAATGTGTATAATGTATAGAAATTTGCGCATATAGATGTCGTTTTATTTAATTAGGCAGTATCCTTCCCAGTGCTTAATTTCTTAGATGAAAAAGGTTGCTTTTGTTTATCAATGGAGTAATTGGAGTTTTGGTAAAGATACTGTCTAAACAGTCATCATTGTATTAGAGAAATGTTTTAAAAATTTATTTATAGCTGTAGGTATGTGTATTTTGTTAGCTTGAAGAAGCCAAGGTGAATGTTAGACTGCTACCGCTGCCCCCTCCCTCCCTTTTTGTTTTCCCCCGTGCCCGGGCTGCAATAGTTTTATTTAAAATATGATTTTATAGGTGCCTGCGAGATTTCAGAACCCTTTGTTAATGTTGTTTACATTGTCGCCAGGTATGCGTTTTAAATAATACTTTTAATAAATAGATTTATTAGACATTTTGGAACTAACTTTTGTATTCTGTAATTTATTGTTCCATTGTGTCTGATTAAGATATGAGAAAAATGACACTCATTCGTCATTAAAGGTCCCACGTTGGGCGCCATTTTTAGTCCTGTGTTACTTACACGTTGATGTTAATAGTGTTTTTGTTTTTAACTCTATATAGTTGTTTTGTACGCAGTAATATAGTACCTATACTAAAATTAAACAAAACATAAGTAATAGGTAATGATATTTTTTATTCGTTGTGTACTTACTGTTTTATTGCGTATAAAATTTATAGGAAAGTAGTACATGTTTAGAAGCATGGTCGATGTTTTAGATGAAGGCTACTTTAGCACCATCTTGTCATATCAAAATATATTAAATTTTTATTAAAAATTGTTTCGTCTTTTTGTTTCAGCGGCCCAGATTCCTCAGAGAGGCAGTGAGTATATTTATTGTTTATCCTACTAATATAATAAATGTGAAAGTTTGTATGTGTGTGTAAAAAAATAACATTACGGGTACTAGTCTAACACGGATTTTAGCTTATTATACAACATGCAATATTTAATTATTTCGAATGATTCTGAAAAGTTGCAGTAGTTTGGTACTTAACTAGATAAACAACCAAACGACTGCTATTAGACCTTTAGACCTTAGACCTCTAAATAAATATACCTATTCAATCAACACCAACACCACTCCAATCCAATCACCAATTGAAACTCCCAAGTTATATAGGAACGTCAGAAACCCAGACTCAGGCATCTAAAATCGTTCCTTCACTTGTTTCCAGGCTGCAAACGCAAGGAGGATATGGGTTCGGATACCCTTCCTTCTCCGAAGAAACCGCGTTTGGTTTTCACAGACCTCCAGCGGCGTACTCTACAAGCTATTTTTAAGGTTAGTAATTATGTTTTACGCCTTTTAAATTTTAAATTAGTATATTTTTAGCGACACTATAATTTACGTTTGATTCCACTTTAATATTTTATCTCCTAAACGAACAGTATATCAATGAGCTCTACATGTTAGAGTAAAAAAAGTAAAAACAGTTTCGCAAAAAAGGTTTAGTGAAAAATTATGATTTCGAAGCAGAAGTTTATGGAGTTTTACACTTAAGCTGTCTGAACTAGGTTCAATTTAAAAAGCATAAAAAATATAAATCACTGTATTGTCAGTTTGAATTCCTTAAACAATTAGAAGATGTCTTAAAATCTAGATATAAAAGGATATTTAAATTAATTCTTAGGAATATCGAAACTAAAATTTCAGGTGAAATTTCAAAGTGAAAAATTATGATTTCGAAGCAGAAGTTTATGGAATTTTACACTTAACTGTCAGTTTAAACTCCTTAACTTCCTTACTCCTCCTCAAAGGATATTTTAATTAATTCTAAAAATATCAAATCTGAAATTTCAGGAAACAAAACGACCCTCAAAAGAAATGCAAGTAACAATAGCGCGACAACTAGGTTTAGAACCGACAACAGTCGGCAATTTCTTCATGAACGCCCGAAGACGGTCCATGGATAAGTGGAAAGACGACGATGCACCAGCAGAACTTGATCCAAACTGTGACGGCCATGATCTCGATCAGGTACCTAGTTTAGATTCAGCTGATTCCGAAGATGATGATCAAAATGACGATCATCTGTTGTGACGGCGTGTAGTTCATCATCAATTGTTAGTGCTATGAGGGACTGGTATGATATGATATGGTTGACAGTGGTTTCGATGGTTAAATTGTTTTTTATGATCCTGGTGATGTTGATTCTGTTTCGGATGTTGTTGATTCTGATAAGAATGATTATTCTTAATTTGATGATTGATGATGTTGATAATAATAATGATTCAGTTGATTATTCTAATTTTGATGACGATTATGATAGACGTGATGATTCTTATAATATAAATACAGATTTTTGACTATTGTAATGTCAATGACTTGATGACTTATAAAAATGTAGTTTTTGTTAAATGTGGTAATTTTCTGACAATTATTATAATGACAATGATGATTTTAATAAACATGGTTATTCTGATTATGAAGATTCTAATATTGATCCTGTGTAAGATAATTCTACAACTAATTCTGATATTAATGGTTGAAAACCATGATTGATTGATTTATTTTATTTTTTTATTATTGATTGATTGATTGTTTGATTGATAATTACTATGAATACAAATCCTGTGAGTTTAAATAGTTTATTAATGATTGACTCTAATAATTAAGATTCCGGTAACACCCACTAATATTATTAATGTAAAAGTTTATTTGTAACGGTTAATGGGTTTGATAGATTTTGTTGAAAATTTCTATAATGGTAGTTAGTACATTAAGTGGATAATGCTATAGGATTTTTTGCGGGTGAGACCATGGGGCATAGATAGTTATGAATGATCGAAACCACTGACAATTCCTCTCAATAATGTACAGTTGAATATATTAAGATTTAAGCAGATTTAGTGATATATTAAGATAAGTAATAATTAGATATACGTTAGTGGTCCTTATTGCACTATGCATAATGAATATAATTGCATAAAGGTATACATAATCTTATACATTTCCAGTTTTATATTCGCTTTGATTGATTATATACTTAATTCAGATATTATTCAATGTTAGTTAAATTATTGCCTAGGTCATGCATAATTATGCATATTCATAAAACATAATTATACTATTTCATTATGCGTTATGCAAATAAGGACCTATTATAGTAACTGTATTGATCTCAATATCAAAACGTTGCTAGTCAGTCGTGAATTGTCATAGGGTTTTAGTTATTATTTCAAATTACTTATAGCGTATATTTGCTTGAGATACAAAACAGTATTGTGCAACTAGTCAAAAGTAAAATGTGCAAGTTTATCCTAATAGGATACAATTATCCTAATCGGATATTTTTATTACAAAAATATCATAACTTTCCTTAATTTTTAATGAATCAGGAAAAAGTTGATCCTAACAGAATTAATTTAAAAATGACAGGATAAATTTAATCCTCAGAGGATAACTTCTAACTTAAAAGGATATGTTTAATCCTGAAGGAAAAAAATGTTAATAAAATAAATATTTAAGCAATTCCTCATTTTAAAACATAACAATTTGAGCAAAAAGTTAGGTAGTTATAGGATTATTGATTTTGAAAAATTTCAAAATCGATATCTCAAAATTAGCAAAATTTAGACGAGCATTATCGAAAACAGTTTAGCCGAATATCCGATTAAATCGGATGATTTTTGACCTTAAGTAGCGAATGAACCGAAAATTGCGTTTGCGGGAAAATGCTTAGGAAAATGATAGTTAAGGCTATTTTTTACTTTATTCACATTTGTTTATTGACAACATGAAAGATCTAAAAATCTAAGTTACCTACAAATATAAATTTTCGGATTTTAATAAAATTGCTAACCAAAAACATACATAGAAGCCTTACCACGGAGTTGTAGTTTGTAAGCTATTTATCTCGCCTCGTGTATTGACCGATTCCAATTTTTAAATAATGATGGCAAGGCAATACACAATACACAAATACATACATATACACAAATAGAAAAATTATTATAAAATTCTCTGTTTTTCTAGATTACAATGAAATTGATATAGTATTTCGTGAACTAGATGTGGAAAAATAGTACATTGCGATACAAGTGTGGAAAGTTGATCATTCCATAGAGGCGGTTTATGACGCGCGAGCGGAACGCGAGCGTGGCAAAAGCCGAGATGGAGGATAAATCCACACCTGTATCGTACGACGTTTTTTATCACAGTTGTGAATAAAAAAAAAGACTTTTTAAAATAATAAAAAGTTTTTAAGAATTTTAGGTTATGTTTACTAGTTTTTGTTAATTACACTCCCGAAAGGCTAGGCAAAAAACTTTTAACCTGTACAGCCTCGTCTGACATAAAATATTTTTTAGGGTTTTTTTCATTTGTTTTTGCGTCGGCGGTTAAAAACAGAATATAATGGTAAGGAAAAAATATATTTATGTACCTAAAGAAAAAACAAAATAAAAACAAAACTCAATTTTTAATTATTTTCAAAGACGTTATCACGTAAAATTATCGTTCGTTATCAGACTTTAGAGACAACCTTTTGAAAAGAAGAAAAAAGGTACCAACAAAGAGTTTTAAGCCAGCAAGGCTTAAAAACTCCTTTTTTCTATACATCAAAACAGTATAACCCAGATAAATTAAGAATGTTTCATCTACCTAATATGTCATTAGCAGTAAGATACGTATTTGACTTATCGGGATAACGTATTATTTTAGCACTAGTTGGATTTTTTTTATCGCACGCGAGTATAATACGTTGCATTATGAGCCTAAAAGCGGTTTAATAAGATCCACTTTATGAGCAACTGTGATAAAATAGTAGATTATACAACAAGTGAAAAAAAAGGTAATTTAATTCGAGGGACTAAGTTGGATCCCTAGTTGGATTCTAGATTAGAATCCTGAGCGGAGCGAGGGATACAAGGACCGAGATAAATTATTTTTTTCACGAGTTGTGTACTCTACTTTTTACCATTGACTGCGAGAAAATAAATTTAGAAATGGTTCAAGAGATTGTGTCTCATTTTCGTTACTGGAAGAACTCATTTTAATATAATTTATGTTATTAGATGTTTCAATAACTTAAAAAGAACCACGATGACAGATCGAAAAGAAATTTTTTAATTGTATATATTTTTAAGTTTTATTCCCTAAAATTGAATTTTATTCCATGTCATTCCATGTCATATATAGGTACTCCCATTGTCATGCTCCCGAGATTTTGGCGGCAACAAATTATCTACTATAATTGCTACTTTATTTCGAAATTATTCTGGAGTCAGTGTCTCATTTTCGTCACTGGAACAACTTTTAATATATAAGTTATTCGATTTTTCAATGACATTAAACAACCATTAAACAACCACTTTATCAGAAAGAAAAAAAAACTAAATTGGCGGTATACTTTTTTTAAATTTAATATTCCATCCAGCCAGTACGTTCTTTCAGCACTTTCAGTACGTTTTTTTTTATAAGTCCATATTATTTCGTATATTCGTGCATGTTCCAAATTCAAAATGATTTTATTCACTCAGTGAGTAAAAGAGCGTTTTATTCACTGTTATCGATGAATAAAATGCCCCTTTTCGAGTGGCAATGGTAAAAAAGATATTTAATGCATTTAAAGTCACGTGTTTTTCATTTTCTTCATCAGCATCTGATGCCATTACACATATAGGAACTTCAAGAACCTAACCTCTTTGCACACAAGTAATTTTTGTTTAAAGTTTTTCCATTATGATTTATGGTAAATACTAATTACGGTACATCTAAACGAGTACGTAAAATGCGTGGTAAGGCTTCTTGTAACCGGCCAATTCCTTTGTTAATCTCTCTATTCACTGGAAATTGGCAGAATTGCGATGCAATGTGGGCAGAATCGCTATCAATCAAGAATTGAATTGAACTTGTGGTAAGGCCTCTTAAAAGCTAGGCGACACCTAAAATCAGAATTTTAGGTGTCGCCTAGCTTTTAAGTTTATAAACATTCCACAATAATTAATTCTAATGTTTTTTTTGGATTAAGTAATTCTAAAACAAATGGTAAAGACATGTTTTTCTCTAGTCAAGAGACCTCGACATTCCAAAAATATAATTAACTAAGCGATCAATACCTAGTCATTTGCAGTCCTACTGCGTATGAATGAAAGCAACTGATAACTTTTAAACCAAAAATTGAGAAAAGAGTTCGTTTAAAAGCGATTGCAATTAATATCAGCATTAAACTTACAAACGATTTTAAAGTGAACATTAATATTTGTTATACAATACTTAATAAATAAAATAAATATGTGTATTTATTTATTTAATTCTAATTTAGTTTTATGTATTGATATCTAGTCTGATGTGCAAAATAGAACAAATAATTAAGGTATTTATAAGCTTTGCTTCTAGCTACGTTCTTTAAAACCGTATTACTATGTTTTATCCTGTTTTAAATAACTTTTAGTACAAAAAAACCATGTTAGTGTAAAATTTGTTTCAATTGTGTCATTTTAAATCAAATAAACTTTATAACAATTAAATTTGAAGAAGGCACTTTAAAAAAACCATCTTCCGTGCTCTATCTTCATCAGTTACTTTGGAGACAGCTCACTATCCCAACATAATTTTTACATATTTTACAAAATGGAAAATCACTGACTCACTAATCAAGAATCTCTGAAACTACAAGAGCTACTAGTCTAAAAATTCGTCCCCCTAACGACCCCCCTACGGGAAACGGTCCTCCTGTCAAAAACTTTTTCAAGATTAACGGTCTCCCTGAACTAGGGGGACCGATTGGTCTCCGTATCTCAGTTGGTAAAGAACACAGCCACGCAGCTGAGGTTCAGTGAAATCCCCCTATATGTTTAGAATTAAAAAAAAATGGAAGCAAAGCTTGCAATGTAGTTTCAGTTGAACTAAGTAATGTTAAAAACATATTTATTTAATAGTTATTTTTAAGATTTTTATGTACCTACCTAATTTATTTATTTTACATTTTTTCTAGTCTATGTAGTGTTATATTTTCGTCTGTTTTGTGAAATGGTTAATTTAGGCCATTTACAGGAATAGATTAATTTTTACTAAACTTAGCAATGCATTTTTGATAGAAAGTTAAAATCGTGTCAAACAAGCAAACATTTTGCTGTTTCACTGTAAGTGGTCGTTACTCGTTTTTTGTAGTCACCACTAAAATAAATCGATGGCAATAAAAAGATTTAGTACTTAATTTTTTGGATTTCCTTGAAAGAGACTGTAATAAACTTATGCTACAGGTAGAGGTCCAAATTTTTAATGAGAATTTAATATTTAAAAGATCATTAAAAATATCTAGCCATTTTACAAAACAACATGAATTTAGATAAATGACTGCGACATTTTTTATCACCAAAGATTACAAGTGCAATTTTTGTTTTATTAACAGAATATAATATTTAAGTATAATTAGTATATCAAGTTAAAAAACACATTTTTGTCAACAAACAGAAATTGCGCACAATTTTGATAAAAAACAACACAAAAGAGTCCGTACACGGGTTTAATTTTAGTCAAATATAAACATTTCACTCATCATTTTTGATAAACTCAATTGTCATTATTGAGCAAAAATATGTACTTCGAAATTACAGTGCTAAAAATTTATCTGGTTTATTGTTAAAGCATCGCTATAATTTTGGCTACCTATAACAGTATAAGTACACAAAACAATAATAAGTAAGAAAAGCAAATAAATGAATTGAATTGAAGAGAATAATGTCATAAGATATTTTTTAGAGAGGAAAAAACGTAATTAAAAAACTGTTGTTTTGGGAAAAAACTGTTTTTTTGGACAATTAAAATTTACAGATTATACAAAACAAGTAAGAATAATGTTGTTTTTCCTCTCATATAAAATAATATAAATTCTAAAATTTAAAATATAAATTCAAATAAATTCTCAAATAACATTGCAATATCATTTCGATTGCAAAAGATAGTCTCAAAGTCAGATTTTTTTACAAAGAGCTGACTTTGAGGGTATTTTGAGCCACTGTGAGGATATTTTTTGTGATGGAAATGCAATCGAAATGATATAATAAGAGAATTGGTCTTGCACTGTAACTCGAATTACCCGTGTAAAAACCTCTTAATATTGACTGAAGTTGACAAGCGATTTTTGCTGTTTTCATTTCATATTTAGGCGTAATGTGAGTTTTTGAACACTTATTGTTAACACAACAAACAAATGTTTATTTCAAAATTGGATAATTCGTTCAATTTAAGGTGGTCTAACTATAGCACTACTAAGTAACGAGCATGTTTTTAATTTACTCGAACCACTCTTCGAACATTTGCCTGTATTGTACCATTAATAAGAACTTTAAATTACATTGAAATGTTCGAGGAAATGCACACTTCGAACATTTGCCTTGCATTTGCTTGTATTGTACCATTCGTAACAACTTTCCATTACATTGAAATGTTTGAGGAAATGCACACTTCGAACATTTGCCTGTATTGTACCATTTGTAAGAACTTTACATTGAAATGCTCGAAGAAATGCACACTTCCAACATTTGCCTTGCATTTCCCAGTATTGTAGCATTCGTAAGATTTTTATATTAAAATTCTCGAGGAAATGCATACTCCAAACATTTGCCTGTATTGTACCATTCGTAAGAACTTTACATTACATTGAAATGCTCGAGGAAATGCACACTTCGAACATTTGCCTTGCATTTGCCTGTATTGTACCATTCGTAACAACTTTCCATTACATTGAAATGTTTGAGGAAATGCATACTTCGAACATTTGCCTGTAAAATACCATTTGTAAGAACTTTACATTGAAATGTTCGAGGAAATGCACACTTCGAACATTTGCCTTGCATTTCCCAGTATTGTAGCATTCGTAAGATTTTTATATTGAAATTCTCGAGGAAATGCATACTCCAAACATTTGCCTGTATTGTACCATTCGTAAGAACTTTACATTACATTGAAATGCTCGAGGAAATGCACACTTCGAACATTTGCCTTGCATTTGCCTGTATTGTACCATTCGTAACAACTTTCCATTACATTGAAATGTTTGAGGAAATGCACACTTCGAACATTTGCCTGTATTGTACCATTTGTAAGAACTTTACATTGAAATGCTCGAAGAAATGCACACTTCGAACATTTGCCTTGCATTTCCCAGTATTGTAGCATTCGTAAGATTTTTATATTGAAATTCTCGAGGAAATGCATACTCCAAACATTTGCCTGTATTGTACCATTCGTAAGAACTTTACATTACATTGAAATGCTCGAGGAAATGCACACTTCGAACATTTGCCTTGCATTTGCCTGTTTTGTACCATTCGTGAAATGCTCGAAGAATGCTCTCTAACCGTAGAAATGTTTGTAAAAACTCTCATTACGTTACGTTTGCTAAGAGTATAATTCACCTGATGAAGTATTTTTGTGTATGTATAGAGTAATATAGGGTCGCTTTCCATTGTACATAGTTGGTGATTAATTGTAAGAATAAATGTACATTTTACAAACGATGCATGCGTTGTTTTTTTCTCCTTATTAGGGTTCCGTACTCGAAGAGTAAAAACGGAACCCATTTACCAAGACTGCACTATCCGTCTGTCTGTCTGCCCTCAGGCTGTATCTCATGAACCGCGATAGCTAGACAGTTGAAATTTTAACAGATATGACCAGAATATTTTATGACATATTTTTGGTGACGCTATAACAACTAAAAACAGAATATAATGGTACGAAACCATTCGGGCAAGAGTCCGACTCGCACTTGGCCGGTTTTACCCGCACTAATAATATAAAGAGAAAATATTTTTTGTTTCTTTGTTTTTAAGGCATAGCTCCGAAACTACTGGACCGATTTTAGTGAAATTCTGTATGAAGAAGATACATTGAATTTTTGGCAGTAACAAAATTATTAATATTGTAGGATACTTAAGACAGCGCCATCTAGCCGCAAGCTAAGTAACTAAGCTTGTATACGATTCATCCGTCAGATCCCGCTTTCATGAGTAGGTGGATTTTTGACTATTTTTTTTCAGTTTCGTCAGGAATGACTAAAGTGGAAAACTGAACAGACCAGTCACATTCCGCTTTCGTCAGTATGTTATGGTAAGGTTTTAGGTTACGTTTTATTACCATAATTATATTACCATTATTTATACTACTATTTTAAAACTAACAGCACTCCGCGGTTTTACCCGCATAACTCCCGATCCCGTGGGAATATCGTGATAAAAAGTACCTACGGTACTTCCAATGAATCAATGTATCCTCATACCAAGTTTCATCTAAATCGGTCCAGTAGTTTCGGAGCCTATTCGTTGCAAACAAAAAATTAATAAAATCTTTCCTCTTTATTATATTTTTAAATAAATACAGACGGACAAGAAAGTGATAAGGATAAAGTGACCTTTTTTAGTATTTGAGAAACAGACCCCTAAAAAAAATACATTCAAACGAATTGAGAACCTCCTCCTTTTTTTTGAAGTCGGTTAAAAACAGCTGACATACAGCGCTAGTAGCGCCATCTATTGACAATTGAATGAGTCTTTCTTAGTAAATGGGTAAAAACATGAGATTCACTTCGTTCTAGTTCTTGTTAAAGCTATTTACAGATGGCGCTGGGGAGTTGTCAAAGTAACATCCAGAGTGTAAAAAAAACCTTGAATCCCTCTAAGGTACTTGTAAGCACTTGTAAGTACCCCGACATTAGGAACCTACTTAATAATAGGCTCAGTAGCAACTGGAAAGATTCGCAGTTGGGCAGATTCGCAACTGACACATTGGCAACAGGGCCCTTATTCTGTAAGACTATCACTACATAGTATAAAATAAAGTCGCTTTCTCTGTCCCTATTTCCCTTTGTATGCTTAAATCTTTAAAACAACGCAACGGATGGTTTTTTTTATAGATAGAGTGATTCAAGAGGAATGTTTTGGTACATAAAATGAAACTACCACGCGTACGAAGTCGCGGGCAACAGCTAGTTTGTAATAAAATAAAGTAAATGAAGTTGTCATTTATGAAAATACTAGCGACCCGCCCCGGCTTCGCACGGCTATATTATACAAGTATTATACATATAAACCTTCCTCTTGAATCACTCTATCTATTTAAAGAAACCGCATCAAAATCCGTTGCATAGTTTTAAAGATTTAAGCATACATAGGGATATAGGGACAGAGAAAGCGACTTTGTTTTATACTATGTAGTGATGATGAATGGAAACCACACAAAATAGAAATAATAAGTTTAATGATACAAAGCCACTAACGGACTAAACTAAGTCAATAGTTTGTGTCAATTCTTTAGTAATTTAAAAAAATCATGAAAATATTTGAAAAATATAACTCCTGGGGGGCGGACGGAACCGCAAGCAAAAGTTAGTCCTATAGCAATAAGCGAAATAAGTCATTTTCCATACAAATGTTGCCTGGAAAAATTGTTTTTCACCGATAAGGCCTATTAACTCTACTTTTTGTATGTGTATATCGTGTTCTATGTTCCTTATTGTGTTGATCTATCCATCTATCTAACCTAAGAATATTTATCCGTTCTAGCCACCATAACACAAGTCTAGTTGCGTACCTTGGATCTAGATAGCGGTATGTGAAAACAAACCGACAAAAGTTGAATGACTGTTGAAAAGCAGTTTAATAATGAATAAAATGACATGTGATAATGACGATTGCACGACACAATCGGTTCGTAGAATCGATCCCAGGTGACGAATACAGAACGAAATAAGTAATTTTGATGTGTTTTAGTAGGGAATGACGTAATCTATGGATTCTGGTTTTTTTAGGGTTCAGTACCTCAAAAGATCAAAAAGGAACCCTTATAAGATCACTCTCTTGTCTGTCTGTCCGTGTGTCACCACCGATTTTCTCAGGAAGGGGTGAACCTAGCAAGTTGAAATTCATACCAGATACTGAAGTCTATAGTCCCTATTTTGACGACCCAGTTGGTACAATGGTCACCATGCCGGACTGCCAAATCAGGATTGCGGGTTCGATTGCAGTCTCAGACATGTATTTATGCTTAGATAGGTATTTGTCTGGGGTCTGGTTGTTTCTATGTATTATAAATATATATATTTACAAAAGAAAAAGTATATAAGTAGTATATCCGTTGTCTAGCACCCAAAAGAAAGGCTAGTTTCTTAGCTTGGGGCTAGATGGCGATGTGTGGAATGTCCTGCAATATTTATTTATTAGGTGTATAAAAATAAAAGTCAACAAGATAAAAAGATATGGGCAAATTTACATTTTCGCGAAAACTACATAGGTACGTGCAATTACAAAAATTTACCATAATTTACTACTTTTTTCAACTGGTGTATCTCGAATTTTAGATTGACGACTCGTCAATATTGCATACTCGTCAAGTCTCAAAAATGCCATGTTTTAGTGGATTATTCAAGTTTTTTAAAACGGTATAGGTACCTATATTTACTACGTTTATTGTTTTTAAACTTGTTTCGTTGAAAATGATGTTTGTTACAATAATCACTACCACTACCTAGTATAAAACAAAGTCGCTTTCTCTGTCCCTATGCCCCTTTGTATGCTTAATAAATCTTTAAAACTACGCAACGGATTTTAATGCGGTTTTTTTTAATAGATAGAGTGATTCAAGAGGAAGGTTTATATGTATAATACATGCATAATATAGTCGTGCGAAGCCGGGGCGGGTCGCTAGTCTATACTAATATTATAAAGCTGAACAGTTTGTTTGTTTAAATGCGCTAATCTCAGGAACTTCTGGTTCGAATTGAAAAATCTTTTTGTGTTGGATAGTCCATTTATCAAGGAAGGCTATAGGCTACTTTTTATTTTGATATTCCCACGGGATTGGGACTTATGCGGGCGAAACCGCGGGGCGCGGCTATAAATTATAAAGTACTAGCGACCCGCCCCGGCTTCGCACGGCTATATTATGCATGAAAATCAGCTGTTTCATACAAAAACTTCGAACGAAATGTTCGAATTTCCAAAAGTCGTAGAACAAAAGTTGTTAGCCTAGACGTCTAGAATAATCCCCTTTCGTATTAATACCCCTTCGCTGAAACACATTGTATAACCGGGAACATCGCTCGGATGATGGTGATTATAACTTAATTCAAACATAAATATCTGCTAAAAAATAATTATGAACTAAACAATATGGCACAATGGACGGCCTTATCACTAAAAGCGATATCTTTCGTTTCGCGTTCACGTACGCGAAAGGTGGCAACCTGCCGCATAAAAATTATAAATATACTGGATTTCTTTTACAGTTTGTCTAAAAAACCTTTAAAATATTATTTTGGTATATCTATTTAAAACACACAGACAGACGGACAAGAAAGTGATCTTATAGGGTTCCTTTTTTACCTTTTCAGGTACGGAACCCTAAAAGTACGTCTTCTCATTGTTTTAATATTAATTTGGTCTGAAATTCAAATTACAAAAATATAAATTATTCATTGGTTTCTCAGTGACATTTCGAGTGATACCTACTGAAAGAAATTAATTATAAATAACTGAAAACCTGAACAAAGACTTACTTTACATTACTCTTAAGGTGAAAGGGTACCTGCGCGCTCTCCATACAAACGTAGTCGACTGTTTCCTCCCTGGATAATGACACTAGCACAAATATTTTTGTGCCATAAAACCTATAACTGCCATGACTATGCCCCTATGTTTTAGTTTTTTTCATTTTCTAATTATCATAGAAAATAAGATTATAAAAATAAAAAAATAGAAAAAAATAAAAAATAGGGGCATGGTCGTAGCAGTTATAAGTTTAATGCACCAAAAATATTTGCTCTAGTGTCATTATCCAGGGAGAAAACAGGCGACTACGTTTGTAATAGTTTATATGGAAAAATCCCTCGGTACCCTTTCCTCTTAATACATTTTTTTTATTTGATTGCTTATTTTTAATTAAAAATTGTTTTGAAAGTAAAAAGTCAAAAGTTATTGCGCATATAAGGCTAAGTAAATGGGTGACTTATTTTTTTCTACCTCGCCCCCCAAACCTCCAGCATACTTTTTATGAAAATCGTTGGAATCGTTTCCGAGAGTCGATCCTGATTAAACATAAATATAAAATAATTACTCGTTTTAATTTATTAAACAGATTAGATTAATTATTAGTTATTTTTTGTATGAATTATCGTATTTTAGGTATATTGTTTTCCTTTATAAATAAAATAAACCATTTTTTAATATTAATCTGTAGAAATAAATAAAACCTAATAATTAAAATGAAACGACTTCAAAATCCAATCTGTTACAAGTAATAAAACTCCTTCAACAAAGAAGCAAAACTCAGCAATAACTTCCCTCCATTCTCGGCACTTGGCCTAACCTTAACATTTACAATATTATTCAATTATAACCAACGAGATTAGCTCTATATTTAGAACTGCATAGCCCACAGAGTACACCAGTTTTGTTTGAACAAAAAAAATATGAAATCGTCAAAAAAATATCGCAGCCTCAGGCAGTATTCAAGTCTTTTCAGCGCCTCAAGACAAAAGGCTTTGAATTTGTCTTTTGGGGCAGCGAAAATATACAAAAGGTTGGCCGAGCTTAAAGCCAAATGAAAGAGATGGATTGATCGGAAAATATTGTTGGTAGAAAGAGACGGTAGTATGAAAATCAATTTATTAGGTAGTGACGTCACGGGTGGCGCATGCGTGTTGCGTTCTATCCCGGGATGGGGTTGCTGTGTTAGGAAAATGTGGGGGATTCGGGAAAAATATAAAAATATAAATATATTTTATTAAATATAAAAATATTTTATGACAATATTTATAATGAAACAATAAAAATTAAAATTTATATATAATATTAGACATTAAAAAAACAAAAATGTTATGTTCTGGAAGTTTTTAAAGTTTAAAGTCTAATAAAAGAAAATTTGATAGAGTAATGTTAATAGTTTGTGAGTAATTCAGAAATCTGTTTATGTAATTGTTCTTTTGTACATTACTTTTTAATTCCTGGAACTCAGGGATTTCCACTAATAACTGAATGCCAAAAAACAAGTTAGTTTGTAATCGATAAACGAATCCTGTTTAACGATCGTCTAAACACGATTGCGCTGCGACAATAACAAAGGCACAATTAACACGAGACTAAACATCAAACGAATATTAAATCATAAACAACAACAAAGTACAGAAATAGCTGCAAATGTATAGGTTAATATGAGTGGAGGAGCTGGCAACACCGGCGTCATCTGGGCGGTCTGCCCGAAATAGTGTGGCGGGGGGATCAGTTGTCGCGGCGCCGGTGGCGTGCTTAGTCGCCATGGCGTCCGTCGCCGCGTGGCTCCCGTTCGCTAGGGCCGCCGCCATCGGCTGGGTCCCCATCGCGACGCACCCGCTGCCTCCGCCTCCTGTGCCCAAGGACCGTCGCCGAGCTGAAGATGAAAAGCTTCTCATCAACGTATCAGGGCGACGTTTCGAGACATGGCGGAACACCCTCGAAAAGTACCCAGACTCCCTCCTCGGCTCCACAGAAAGAGAGTTTTTCTATGATGAGGACAGTAGAGAGTACTTCTTCGACAGAGATCCTGACATATTCAGGCATATCCTTAACTATTATAGAACGGGAAAGCTACATTATCCTAAACACGAGTGTCTTACGGGATACGACGAGGAGTTAGCATTTTTCGGTATCCTTCCAGACGTTATAGGTGATTGTTGTTATGAAGACTACAGGGATCGCAAGCGCGAGAACGCTGAGCGGCTCATGGACGATAAACTCAGCGAAGCGGGAGATCAGAGTCTACCGCAGCTTACGGATTTGAGGCAAAAGATGTGGAGGGCGTTCGAGAACCCTCACACGTCGACAGCCGCTCTTGTGTTTTATTATGTTACTGGATTTTTTATTGCCGTGTCTGTGATGGCCAACGTCGTGGAGACGGTGCCGTGTGGTCACAGGCCAGGCAAAGCTGGTACCTTACCGTGTGGTGAACGATACAAGATCGTATTCTTCTGCCTGGATACGGCTTGCGTGATGATATTTACTGCGGAGTATCTGCTACGGTTGTTCGCGGCACCGGACAGGTGCAAGTTTGTGAGGTCCGTGATGTCGATCATTGACGTGGTGGCGATCCTGCCCTACTACATCGGTCTGGGCATCACGGACAACGACGACGTGTCGGGCGCGTTCGTCACGCTCCGAGTGTTTCGGGTGTTCAGGATCTTCAAGTTCTCGCGGCACTCGCAAGGGCTGCGGATCCTCGGGTACACCCTCAAGTCGTGCGCCAGCGAGCTCGGTTTCCTCGTGTTCTCGCTGGCGATGGCTATCATCATCTTTGCTACGGTGATGTTCTACGCTGAGAAGAACGAGCAGGACACCAACTTCACCTCGATTCCGGCCGCCTTCTGGTACACCATCGTCACGATGACCACGCTCGGGTGAGTTATGTTTCTACATTGTTTGTACGTGTATTTTTAAAGCACACACTGACACCTGTCGGCCGCCATTAAGCGTACGCGGGAAAATATTTATGATGGCAGGACTGCCATAAATGGTTTAAACCGTTGAATCTTTGACGATGTTCGCGGTTTTAATTGTGTTATCATTTGTAAAGTGTTGGGATTGTGGGTGATGGTTCGTAACACATTTGTGTCGGAGATACGACGTGTCGTCACGGTAAATGTGTGACGCTCCGGTTCGCACTACACAGATGGTTGTGATATGTTTTTATTTAATTACGTGTTCAGTGTATCGATACTCGACGCGTATTGCGTCTTACTGCGGATATTTGAATTTTACTCACTAACATTTTATTGAATGGCATTCGTTTTATTCAAACGTCTGTATACCGATTAACCTTTAGCCGTGTATCGATATTATTATTTAGTATCTATGCTTATTCCACTTGCAGAAATGGGTGTGGAGGTTAACGTTGAGCTAATATTATTTTTTTGATAATTTGTGTTTATACTTGTAACGAATAGGCTCCGAAACTACTGGACCGATTTTGATGATACTTGGTATGAAGATGCATTGATTCATTGGAAATAATATAGGCTACTTTTTATGCCGATATTCTCAGGGGATCGGGAGTTACGCGGATGAAACCGTGGAGAGCTGCTATCACGAATATAGGGAAAAGTTATTAAATGAGAAAATAGGAATAAATGGAGTAACCCAAACAGTAACCTTCATAAAATTGCTCCATTATGAGGGACACAACCACTTTAACCATAAGAGGGACATATAATCATCTTGAAGTATATTATATAGCCTTAATACCATATATTCGAACTTTAAGAGGAACATTTTATCATAACCAAAGAAATATTAATATTTCAGGACAATGTCACAGCGCCATCTAGCCCCAAGCTGAGCATTTAGGCTTGTGTTATGGTGACCAGTTATCGGATAGAAAACTATAGAACCCTATTACTAAGACTCCACTGTCTGTCTGTCACCAGGCTGTATCTCATGAACCGTGATAGCTAATAGACAGATTCACAGATGATGTATTTCTGTTGCCGCTGTAACAAGAAAAATATATTTAAAACTTAATATAATGGTACGGAACCCTTCGTGCGGGAGTCCGACTCGCACTTGGCCGGTTTTTTGAAACTACATCGATTTATGTAATAATTTGTAAGCTATTGCATAGCTTTTATCGCGGGCTTTTAGCGCGGCGACCGAATCAATAAATTCCGTAACGAAAATAAAACCTAACACCCCCCACTCCGCTTACCATGTAGCTCGGCCGAGCGTTCGCTGTGCAACATTTAGACGAGATAACGTCTAATAAATTGATGTAACACCAGCATTCACAATAAAAAATGACATCATGCGTTCCATTCCAGGAACGCGTAATGTTATTGACAAGGTAACTATGGCAACGTATTTAAAAAAAGGCCATTTTTCTAGACGCCCTAAAAATTTATGCAAAAGTCAATAATTTAAAAGATAAGGGTAGGTCTCAAGGTTCGTTATCTCGTAGCTGCAGGCAGCGGTTCTACATACTGTCCTTACTGATTTAAACAAAATAATCATCCTGATAACTTGAAAATCTGGATCCAATAAGAAATACATAATCTCATTAGATCCACGATGGATCTGGGAAAGGATCAACTAAGAAAGAAAAATCTTAGTAGATCCACAAACTGAAATCTGAATCCAATGACAGAAGAAATCTCACTCAATCTCCTGGATCTGGAAAATAGAATTTTCTTCTCGTAAATCGCTTAATAAACAATTCAAAACAGTAGGTACCTAAGTATCTGACTTTCTTAAATTCGTAAAGATTTCCTTAGAAATATTTCTTATTCACAATGTTTTGGAGCCTTTGCAGACTTTCGACTTTCCGATCAGCTGATTATTTGCGACAAACTTAATATATTTTTTCGGAATTAATTGAGATTTGTTTTTTTGGGTTTCATACCTCAATAGGATCACTCTCTTGTCCATCTTTTCTTAGGTCGCCCTCTTCCCCTCCATCTCTCTACATTCATACTCATCATTTTTCTAGTCACATGCGTCTCTTCTCTTCTCATCACATGTCCATATCAACTCAAACGGTTCCCTTTTACTTCGTCATTCCTTATTATTATAGCAAGGGAATGGAATCAGTTGCTTGTGTCTGTCTTTCCTGACGTGTACAATGTTGTGTGTCTTCAAGTGACGAGTGAACAGGTATCTTTTAGACGTGCGTCTTACATTTTATATTACATTGTCACTTACCATTAAGATTTACCAGTAAAGCCCTTTATTTTTTATCACATACCATTATAAAAAAATGAGAGCTTGGTCCTCGTCGACAAACTGATGAACTGATGATGAACTGCCAAGCAGTTTGGTGGCTGTATTTATTATTTATTTTAACTTTAATGACACAAAAAACTTACACTAAAGATTTTTGGAAAAAAATAAATTAATAAAGTGTTTTGTGTAATTAATTATTTATTTATATTTATATAGGTGTACCTATTTGTGGTCAAACGCTGACCTATTTTTGTAAAATATAAGTTATAAATGTGGACAAAATCAGACTTTTTGTTCGTTTATCGGCTAACAAATAAGTAATAGCGGCAACAGAAATACATGCTTATTCTGTGAAATAACTTCAACTGTCTAGCAATCACAGTTCATGAAATATACACCCTGGTGACAGACAGACGGACATACGGACGGACAGTGAAGTCGTAGTAATAGGGTCCCGTTTATACCCTTTGGGTACGGAACCCTTAAAAATTAGATTACCTTCAAATTGTCAAAAAGCCGGCGAGCAATCGGCCGAAACAAAGTCCTTACAACATCGTCGTGGTATTAGTAAATTTGTAGTCCGCTTCATAAATATCGGGTGAAAACACAGAGGAACACCTGTGTTTTTTTGAGTGAAACCATTTTTCAAGACCTCCTTAGGGACGTTTTACATGGGTAGGTACCTCCTTGTGTTGACTTAAATACAATTCGAGTTTCTGTTTGCTTTTACGTGTGAATTTAAAATTTTATTTTTTCTTGTGTTTTTATAAGAATTAGTATTTTCTTAGGGTTTAGCGAATTGCATACTTACATAAATAAAAGAGTTAAAGAGGAAAGTGTACCATAGGCATAGTCGTGGCAGTTATAATGGGACAAAAATATTTGTGGTAGTGTCATTATCCAGGGAGGAAACAGTCGACTACGTTTGTGTGGAGAGAGCTCTCCGCCTCACCCGCTGAGACAGGATTCTACAAAACTCAACCCGGACGAAGTCTTTATAACAGCTGGTATCCCTTAAGGTGAAAGGGATACCAGCCTGCCTAGCATGAAGACCAAAACACGATACGATAAAGCTATATCACGCGATATAACTACATCAACTCTCAAAATATGATAGATAAAGCCGCCATGTTGAATTTTTATTATAAATTGCGATAAAAATTATGATAAAAATTCAACATGGCGGCTTTATCTTTTATATTTTGAGAGTTGATGTAGTTATATCGCTTTATCGTATCGTGTTTTGGCCTTCATGCTAGGCTAGCAGCTGTTATAAAGACTTCGTCCGGGTTGAGTTTTGTAGAATCCTGTCTCAGCGGGTGCCTGCGTCTATCTATATGCCAAATAGACCAATCTCTTAATAGGTTTGAGCTGTGCGTTGAATCAGTCAGTCAGGACCATGGACTTAATATTATTTAATATCTATTAAGTCCATGGTCAGGACTTTGAATTTCTACCTGCGTGTAATAAGGGCCTTTTTTTAAAAGTCAATCAATGTTAGGTACTAATAAAATTATGTGTCAAATATTGAAATAGGACAATTATTATTAATGTCAATAAAATCAAGCTACATTAAACAATTTAATCTTTTTGATTTCTAATTAAAAGATTTTCAAAATCTGTTACTCAAACGTCGAAAAATGGCATTGTTATTTCAGCAATATAGTCATCCGATCTTAGATGTTGACGGGGTATTACAAGTTCCAAGGAAAAATAATAATCATATATTTGTATTTTACGAGAAAAAAATAATTGTTATTCACCTGCCCACTTATTCTTTCTCTATTCAAAAACAAATGTGTACCTACCTATTGCTTTCCAATTATTTATAAAATACAATATTCTAAAAATACGTCCGTTGTACGAAATGGTTACAAAACAAATGGCATTGACCTGGTTTTTGACCGATTTTGGAGGTCACTCCCTGCCTTTTTCCGAGCTACGATTCTGTATGAACTTTTGTGTATAGTTGACTACCTGTACCCCGCGGTGTTACTTGTAATATTTTTCATTTAAATAATTGTAAAGTTCTCGTTATGAAGAAACGTATATTAATGATTCAATTTATAAAGATGTGGCACCGATTCATAATGGAAATCCCAGACGAACGCACTAAGCGTTTGAAAGAAATATGAAAGAAAGTAAAAAAAATATATTTTTTCTGGACTGTACTGTACATACACATCAAAATAACTTAAACAAAAAAACTCGAAAAATTAGCACAGCGAGCGCCTTGAAAAAAGGTTTTTTTTCGGTTCGTACTCAGCACAATACTAGAGCAAGAAGCCCTAGGTAGCGCTGATTTTCAGTACGAACCTTACTGAGACAAAAAATCGGTGTCACACGGACAGACAGAACGACAAGAGAGTGATCTTATAAGGGTTCCCTTTTTTTACCTATTGAGGAACAGAATCCTAAAAAAAAGAATACTTTTTGATTGAACAGCAGAAAGCCAATTCTCGTAAATAACATTGTTTAAATTACATTTCAATATCATTTCGATTGCATTTCGATCACAAATAATACCCTCAAAGTAGCTCAAAATACCCTCAAAGTAAGCTTTTTGTATAAAAAAAACTGACTTTGAAGGTATCTTTTGCAATCGAAATGCAATCGGGATGATATTGAAATGTAATTTAAACAATGTTATTTACGAGAATTGGCCTTCTGAACACAAAGGTTACTTATTTGTTTTTTTCACAGTAGGAGATAAGATTTTTTTTGTAACGAATAGGTTCCGAAACAGGACCGACTTTCATGAAACTTGGCATGAGGATACATTGATTCATTGGTAGTAACGTAGACAAATTTTTATCCCGATATTTCTACGGGATCTAAACTTAAGGTGAAAGGGTACCGGCGCTCTTTTCATACAAACGTAGTCGACTGTTTGTTTCCGCCCTGGATAATGACACTAGCACAAATAAATATACAAATATTTTTGTGCCATAAAACCTATAACTGCCATGACTATGCTCCTATGTTTTTTTAATTATCATAGAAATAAATATTTCAAAAACAAAAAAGGAAAAAAACAAAACATAGGGGCATGGTTATCCAGGGAGGAAACAGTCGACTACGTTTGTATGGAGAGAGCGCCCGGTACCCTTTCCTCTTAAGCGGTTGAAATCGCAGGGCGATGCTACAATCTGTATCTGCGACAGACGCAGTAGGGGAGATGACGAAACGTCGAAAATTGAGGATAATTCATGGATAATTTGTATTTAGAGAATGGTGATCGTTTACGTGACTTATCAATGTATAACATCAGGGAGAGAAAATCTCTGCACTTACTTAACTTTTAAATTGCGTAAAGTTCAACGCCCATACCTAGTTTACGATAGTTGAATGGTTCACTAAGGGCAGTTCCTTAAACTGCTGCAGTTAAGAGAAAATATAAGATTTTTTTTTATATTACAGATTTCACTATACACGTAATTATCGGGGCCATTGAAAATTAATATATATTTTACAAGTCTTAAAAATACACTGTGGTATTCAAACCAATTCATACTTCTTTCAAGACGAAGCCACTCGAGCTGGTGTGTAACCTGGCGGCTACAATTTTGCTCGTAGCTCACTCTTCCCCGGCTTAAATTGTAGAAATTACGGCTTATAAGTTTTTAAAAATATAAAATTTGTTTTTGAATAAAGAACAATTATCTCCATACATCACTACATAGTATAAAATAAAGTCACTTTTCGCCGTCCCTATTTCCCTTTGTATGCTTAGATCTTTAAAACTACGCGACGGATTTTGAAGCGGTTTTTTTTAATAGATAGAGTGATTCAAGAGGAAGGTTTATATGTATAATACATGCATAATATAGTTGATTGAATCCGGCGTTACTTTTCGGAACTCCATAATATCTGTAATGGAAGTATTAATATTTAGTTTTTAGTTCTGAGCCTAGTGCCAAAACACAAAATGCAATGAGCACCGCCCTCCCGCCCACTTGAAGAGGCATGCAATGAGGACAAGCAAAAGTTAGTATTAGTATTTGTGACACCATTCATAAACCACGACACGTGTTTCGCGTCTACACGACGCATCATCAGGATTGGACTCCGACCGCGCTATAAGGGCGACAAACGTTAGATACGACGTCGCTCTCCGAGATGTTGCCTCGCTGAACGCTGGAACAAGAGTGAGTCAACGACGCCCGCGCCGCTCCTTCCCTATTTATGCACTGTCGACGCCACGCCCACTACCTCGCCCCACTATTGATCTGAGTAGTGGAGATGGAACTATGTTTGTTTGTTCGTTCAGTAGTTCATTTTGTGGATTATTATTTTTTAGAATTTCCAACTGTTCCAACACACACAAACGTAATCCTTTCTCACAAATGTGTAATATATTGTAGGTGTTAACAAAAGAAGGTAGTTCGCTCACTTCTATATGCTCAACCACCAGAAACATTTGTTAATAAAAATGTGAGCAGTCTGACCTACGTGGGCCCATTATCATACAAAATACAAAATACTCTAAAAAAACATGATGTCAACGTGGCGTTCCGGACTAACCGAACGATTCGTCGCCTTTGTAACGGCAAAGATCGTTTAGAGAATTCGAAAAAGTCCGGGGTATACCGATTGGTTTGCGACGAGTGTAACGCAGTTTATGTGGGTCAGACGGGTCGCAGTTTCAACACCAGATATAAAGAACACATTGCCGCGTTTAGAAATGGCCATCCCGAAAAATCATACTTTGCAAAACATTTGATAGATACAGGCCATTTATTCCAGGACAATAACACCTACAATATATTACACATTTGTGAGAAAGGATTACGTTTGTGTAACAGTTGGAAATTCTAAAAAATAATAATCCACAAAATGAACTACTGAACGAACAAACAAACATAGTTCCATCTCCACTACTCAGATCAATAGTGGGGCGAGGTAGTGGGCGTGGCGTCGACAGTGCATAAATAGGGAAGGAGCGGCGCGGGCGTCGTTGACTCACTCTTGTTCCAGCGTTCAGCGAGGCAACATCTCGGAGAGCGACGTCGTATCTAACGTTTGTCGCCCTTATAGCGCGGTCGGAGTCCAATCCTGATGATGCGTCGTGTAGACGCGAAACACGTGTCGTGGTTTATGAATGGTGTCACAAATACTAATACTAACTTTTGCTTGTCCTCATTGCATGCCTCTTCAAGTGGGCGGGAGGGCGGTGCTCATTGCATTTTGTGTTTTGGCACTAGGCTCGGAACTAAAAACTAAATATTAATACTTCCATTACAGATGCATAATATAGCCGTGCGAAGCCGGAGCGGGTCGCTAGTTTAATACTAAAACAAAAGACGATCTTAAGAATAAAAAAGACGATCTGAGCAGAAACGCAGGCATCTGCTAAGACATAATTTTGTGAAATTCAACCCCTACGCTGGCGAAGGCGCGTGTAGGTACCTATATATTTCGTCTCTCTAATGTAGACACTTACATTATTTATTCAAATAAAGGTCTCTAACTTAAGTAATATTTAAACAGCACCTTCTATGCTGCCAATCAATCAAGATAAAGGATGTTCGGAGCGAGAAGTGTCAAAGTTTGATGACATTTCTCAAAGGGTCTCGGGGTAGGGGGTAACCTTTGCTTTGTTCACTTCGATAAGTAATATACTTAAGGTCTGAGGCTACTGTATTATTCACTTAGTGCGCCCTGCTGTTTTACCTGTCATTAGGTTAGTTCCAACCGACTAATAATATGCCCATAGTTCTCGTATCCTTCTACTAATACTCTACTGGCTGTCTGTCTGTCACCAGGCTGTATCTCATGAACCGTAATAGCTAGACAGTTGAAATTTTCACAGATGATGTATTTCTGTTGCCGCAGTTGTTGTTCGCACTTGTTTTTCATACATTTAGTTTCGCCGCTGCTCGGGAACAAATAACTCTTAGACCAACGTAGATACGTTAGAGTATCAGAAACTTCGCGAATCACAAAAAAAAACATAGATTTTTTTCCTGAAACACATTAAACTATTGTCCTAAAACTTCTTTTATGTCGATATTCCTACAACCGGGCCTTACGCGGGTGAAGCCGGTGAGAGGTTACAGCATCAGGGGCCTAAGTCTGCTAACACAATTGTATTTCAATAGTGTGTCGATATAATCGTAATAGAAATTTAATGTCAAAAATATGACATTACATGTCAAATTCGTATTCTCCTAACGTTGACTATTCTATCGAGACACCACTGACACACCACTGACTAACTTTTGTGTTCTGCTCTACAATCGTGGCTTAATGGAATCTCGATAGTTGTCAAAACGGTATATTGCTTAGCAACATATACCATGTTGCTAGGCAACACCTGCAAGGTAAATATTACCATACCATTGAGACTCCATAGGGATTATATTGCGATGTTATTAAAACTTTAGCAGAATACCAAATAAAGTCACAATCTCGATATAATATCTATAGAGTCTCGATATAATGACAATGGTTGGCCAAATAGCAGAATAAGGCCCCTGGTTCTGTGATTCTAACCACTTTTTAAGACATTTGCTCGTCGCCATAGCTCTGTGCCATCGTCCATACGGTTGTCCTTTACCTTAATTACCTCGGAGTTATCCGTTTAGCAAGATTAAATGGAGCTTTCGTGGTACATTTTTAATCGAATACCGAGGGATTTTAAGGGATGTAGGTACTTAATTAATAGTGAAAGAAACAAAACAGATTGCTTTCAGAGATTGTCTGAATTATTTATCACTACTTATTATAAAGCTATACCTACTAGCTGTTGCCCGCGACTTCGTACGCGTGGTAGTTTCGTTTTATATACTAAAACTTTCCTCGAGAGCAGCATGCAAAACGGTGTAGTAATTTGTTAGTTTATAGCGAACAGACAGACAGACATAAGACTTAGAGGACTTTGTTTTATAATGAATTTTATAATATGATAGTGAAGTCTGGCACATTTGTCTGTCTGAACGCGATAAATCCAAAAACTACTAAATGAAGTTTCACGCGGTTTTCACCAATGCAATGGACGGAAAGGAATGCGGAAGATTTATGCGCATAACTCATTAAGGTTTTTTGTAAATTAACTGTAATATGTCAGTAAAACAAATTACAACAAAACATAACAAAACAAGGGTTTTATAATTAAAAAAAATAAATAAAAAAAATATTTCAGGACATATTACACATCGCCATCCAGCCCCAAGCTAAGCAACTTAATGCTTGTGTTATGGGTGCCAGATAACGGATAAACTACATATATACTTTTTTTTTTTGTAAATATATACATATTATACATATAGGAAACACCCAGAACCAGAAACGGCGGGAATCGAACCCGCAACCTTCTGCGTCGCAGTCGGGTGTTCGCCCGACGCGCCACAGAGGTCGTCAAAATTAACTTAATTAAATTAATTAGTAATTAGCTAGCTATTTTATAAATGAGGTAAATAATATTAACAATATTTTTTTTTTCAATATTTTTCAGTTGTCTAATTTAGAAATAATTGTACGCACGTAATATTATTAATATTTTTCTTATTATTTTTCTAAAGTAAGCACTTATCTATCATTAATTAGTGTTTGGTTACGACCGTTCTAAAAAAATATCTACCTAAATAAACATAAGTACCAAATATGATACTTAAAGAAGATCGACTGCTATCATAAAAAAATGTCACACACGTCACACAAAAGAAGATATCTATGCGCGAAAATCTATAAAAAAAATACATACATCCGAATTGAGAACCTCCTCCTTTTTTTAAAGTCGGTTAAAAACAGCTCTAAATATCCATTATTTTCAGATGGCACCACCGCTATTTATCTATACCGTGTTTTATTTACCGTACCTTATTATAATAAGATAAATACTTTGTCCTGTCCCATTGTTTCCGGCTGGTTATTTACCAAAGAAATTCGTGCCTACGAATTAATAATAAAAAATTCATACTAATATTATAAAGCTGAAGAGTTTGTGTTTGTTTGACCGCGCTAATCTCAGGAACAACTGGTTCGAATTGAAACATTATCTTTGTGTAGGATAGTCCATTTATCGAGGACGACTTTTTATCCCGATATTTCCACGGGATCGGGACTTACGCGGGTGAAACCGCGGGGCGCAGCTAGTAAATAAATATAACCTGAAAAAGTACTTGTTTGAGGCGGAAATCGAAGCTGAAATCTTCTGCTTCGGTGAATTGATAGTCTTTTGTTCTACCCATATGCATAGGCAAGTCAGGATTGTTCGTGTTTGTTCGTACGTAAGAATAATTAATGAGAAACCGTACCAAGTGAGGGTCAGACGCACGCACGAAGGTTCCGTACCTATATGGTATGTTCTGTTTTTAGTAAGTATTTGAAGTAGCGGCAACATCTGGAAAAATTTCACCTAGCTATCGCGTTTTATGAGATACAGCCTGGTGACAGACAGACGGATAGTTGAGTTTTAGTAATAGGGTCTTGCTTTCAGGGTTCTCATGAGTTTTTTGTGCCTTCTTCTCATTGGTAGACGCGAGGCACACATCATAACTTAATTTTTTTTTTTAAATCTGTATTTATGATTCTTAATAATAAAAAAATAAAAAAAATTTTATTCGATACCATGGATGGACCCACAAACAGAAAATTCAATTTACAATAAGAATAAATTATGGGATTGCCTCGATTTTGTAGTGCTTCAGGCATGTTTGCCGATTCATGTATCGATGGTTTCCATGCCATACTAATAAAAAGATCAGTTTCACTGTTACACAGAATACGGGGTAGTTCCAATAGTTATCTGTCACTTTTTGTCCACAGATTAGACAATGACATTGTTAGGCATTGGAATAATATGCACAATTCCAAAGCAAATTTTTGTTTATATTGGTAGTTCCATATTATGTTTTTATTATTTTATCTTTAATTTCTGTGTTAGTTTTAACTTTTTGAATATTGTATGGATTTCGATGTCTGATAAATTATTATTAATAAAAAAAAGTCAATCAATATTAATAATTCTGAGTCAAATAATTTAATAAGAAAATTAATGTCAATAAATTCGAGCGATCGATGAATAAAGTATTTTCACTTTGACAAGTACGGAACCTAAAAAAAACAATATCAATAGAGCTGTTTAAAAAAAAATCAGTTCTTCCAACACCCCCATATGACGACCCTCTATTTGCATACCATTACACCTTGAGCAAGTTTAACAAACGTTTACACACATCAAACACAGGTACTAAGCTATCAAGCTGACTGAACTAACCACTTGTTTTGTGTAAATATGGCTTGGAAATAGCTTATTAAGCTACTTATGGGACTCTTCCACGAGTTGTGATAGCATTTGTCAAACGTTATTATTAAGCGATGAGGCTGTTCAGTATTATAGTTCCAAAAAATACCTAATATAGATTAGGTATTTTTGGAACAAAAATGCTAGATTTAAGGTGAAAGGCTACCGGCGCTCTCTCCACACAAACGTAGTCGAGTGTTTCCTCCCAGGATAATGGTACTAGCACAAATATTTTTGTGCCATTAAACCTATAACGTTATGACTTTTCCCCTATGTCTAAGTTTTTTAATTGCATAGCTTTTATCGCTGGCTTTGAGCGCGGCGACCGAATCAAGAAATTCCGTAACGCAAATAAAACCTAACACCCCCACTCCGCCTACCATGTAGCTCGGCCGAGCGTTCGCTTAACGTGTATGTACATGGTACGACCCCTCCATCGCAACTGGACAGATTCTCAACTGGACAGTTTCTCAGATGGACAGATTAGCAACTGGACAGAGTAGCAACTGGACAGAGTACAGTCGTGACTGTACGTAAGTTGATAAAAATGCTATGCAATAGCTTTACCGCGGCAGTCCCCGAGTGCCACACGTTATTTTTTTCATTTTCTAATAATTATCATAGAAGTTAAGATTTAAAAAACAAAAAATAAAACAAAACATAGTCAAACATGGTCAATATGGTCATGGCAGTAATAAGTTTTATGCAACAAGAATATTTGTGCTAGTGTCATTATCCAGGGAGGAAACAGTCGACTACGTTTGTATGGAGAGAGCGCCCGGTACCCTTTCCTCTTAATTGTTTGCATTAAATAGGCTCTGAAACTTCTGAACCGATTTATATGAAACTTGGTATGAGGATTTCTTTCTGTGCCGTGAATAATAATGAATGTGAGTAGGACCTGACACCCTTTTGTGACAGGCAAAGTTTGAAAAAAAAATGCAAGGCGTGTCCCTGCTGAAATGACAATTTAGTATAGTTTTAAATGTGTCATTTAATAAAATCAGCTTTACTTAAAATCTAGATGAAGATTTAACCAATGCTCTTCAGGGCAACATAGTGCCTAGGTCGTGTATTAAGTAGGCTTGAACAGAACCTATACCATCCTTCTCAACTTAGTCGGCCGTGTCGAAGAAAAGAAGTCGTCAATACATCTGAAACCAACTAAGCTGTGTCTCTTATCACGATGTTTTTCATCACCTCAAGAGCAATGAATAGTGCTCAATGTTCATAAATAAATATTGCAGGACATTTCACACATCGCCATCTAGCCCCAAGCTAAGTAACTAGACTTGTGTTATGGGTGCTAGAAAACAGATATACTACCTTATATACTTTTCTTTTGTAAATATGTACTTATATAATACGAAACAACCAGACCAGAGACAAATATCTAAGCATAAATACTTATCTGAGGCAGGAATCGAACCCGCAAGCCTTTGTTTGGCAGTCCGGCGTGGTAACCATTGTGCCAATTGGGTCGTCAAAACAAAATATTTCTTAAGTAAAATATATTGACGCAACGGTCGGAAATCGAACCCACGTTCTTAGAATAAAAACCCTATAAACCACTAATCCAACATCACTCAACTATTCATACTTAAAAGCAAACACACAACCCTCCCCGTAGTCGGTAACAAATACCATCTGACCACCAGAGCATGTAAACATAGCACGGTAACTTAGTTCATAACTTAATCAGTAGCTTAAGTGGACAAACCCTGGAGGAAAGTTATGTGCTTAGCTTGGACTAACTTTGATGTTGATTTTGCTCTGATTTTAGATGAAAACTTAAATAAAGTTAGGTCTCTACTTAAATATGTAGGTAGTTCAGGTCTGCTATTTTACATCGAAACGCTCTTGTGGGTGTCTCGCTAGTTCGAAAAAATGGACGCTAGATCGAATCCCTTTCGGTACTTGTACGAGTACGAGTACTTGGCTTGCAATACCACAGATCCCACACCTGTCTGCGTAGACGGTCATATGGTCGAGCGGACAGACCAGTTTAAGTACTTGGGATCTGTGCTTCACGCGTCCGGCGACATCGATTGCGACGTCAAGTCACGCATTTCAGCGGCTTGGGCCAAGTGGCGTGAGGTGACTGGTGTCATTTGCGACCCCAAAATGCCGGTTAAACTAAAGGGACAGGTCTATAAAACCATCATTAGACCTGTCCTTTTGTATGGTAGTGAGGCGTGGCCGGTACTTGAGCGACATAAGCAGGAGCTGCGTGTCACGGAGATGAAGATGTTGCGCTGGATGTGTGGAGTGACGCGAAAGGATCGCGTCAGGAACTCCCGCATCCGGGGCAGCCTTCATGTCCGAGACATTGCAGATAAATTGCAAGAATGTCGCCTACGCTGGTACGGTCACGTCTTGCGAAAACCGGCTAGTTACGTGGGGAACAAATGTCTTGCCATGGCGCCTCCGCCGGGCCGTGGCAGACTGGGTAGACCCAAGAAGTGCTGGCTTGACGTCGTAAAGGGTGATATGCGTGCAAATGGCCTTACTAACCAGGATGCCGAAGATCGTGCGAAGTGGAGGCGTAAAAGTAGGAAAGCGGACCCCGGGCTCCTGAGAGGGATGCAACCGGGAACATCGCTCGGATGATGATGATGAGATCGAATCCCTTTCGGTAAAAACCGACCGTTAAAGTCAAAATTCTTTATCCATTTGGAATCTTACAATTTTCATGACATCTTATTAAATATAATGTCTTAAGAGTTAAGTTAGGATATGTGCCTTCGAAATGCACCCGCGAATGAGAAGAAGGCACAAGAAACTCATGGGTTTTTTATCATGCTCACAAAGGTCAAAATAACATGTGAGTAGTGAATGACTTTAGATCGAAGGCTCTTTTGATTGAAATCATAAATAGTGTTCCTATCTATCGTATTATGTTTTGGGGTTGAAGCGTGAAAATGCTACTCCAACTTAAAGGAGAATTAAAAAAGGAGAATTAGGTACTGTTATTTTGCCATTCAGGCATTTTACGTCTTCGGTGGTTAATATTACTTTTTAGATATTCGTTTAATGCATTTGCTACAAAAGCAATGAAGGCTATTTTTTGTATTGTAAAAGTAACTTCATATTTTAGGATCCATTTAGATTGAAACCCAGCGTTGTTCTTATGTAGATATCTATATTTATTTTCCTTCTTAAAAAAGACAGCACAGTGAAATACGTAAAACATCATCAAAAAAGAGTTCTCATTTTAATGCAATACACAAGTAGCATTAGCAGTAGTAGCAGTTGCACGTTGTAAATGTGGGATTAATTTAATTTGCAAGTGACAAACAGATACGGTGATGGGCCCTGCGGTGTATAACAGGTAACCAGACGAAATAAAAGACTCACAAAGTGTTGGGGAGTTCAAATCGAAGGTAAAAAGCTGGCTAGTGGAGAAGACGTTCTACAGTATCAAAGAGTACATGTCCCAAAAAGATCATAGCTATTATTGAACCTAATGAGACATCTATACATAATTATAATAATTTTTAATTTTATTAATTTTTAATTGTACTTATGTTTTATGAATTTTACTTATTTTTAAGTAAGTAGAATAATAACATTTTATTAATTTAAGTGAATAAATGAGTATTTGAGTAAGTATTTGAGTATTTGATAGATGGACGTATAACTTCTCAAGCGCGTACATAAGTACACGCACCTATTTTTGTTCGTACTAAAGAGCTTCATACAAGAGTGTTTCGAACTAAAATGATAGACCATTATAATACATATACTCAAAGATTTTCCTCAAGGTTGGAATGTGAAGCGAACGATGAATGAATCATGGCGTAAATGATTTACTTATCGATTGAAGTTTTTTAGGAAGTCATGTGATTTCTCGTCCAGATGGTATTTAGTGGTTTACGAATTTCAAACAAATAATGGAATAGTGAGGAATTCGTTTTACGACCGGATTGAAGGTTGTAGTGAAGTGAACAATAAAATAGTAGGCAGAATTTACGTATAAAAAAAAGTTGAAAATTAATGTAGTTTTTGGTTCTTAAGAGAAAAGGTTACCGACGCTCTCTGCATACAAATGTAGTCGACTGTTTTCTCCCTGGATAATGACACGTTAACAAATATTTTTGTTGCATAAAACCTATAACTGCCATGACTATGCCCCTATGTCAATAGGTTAGAATATAAGGTAAAATAATGATTGTAGCATCTTTGTTAATAAATAAACGAGAATAAAAAAAATCGATAATGACGAAAAATAATAGATTAATACCTATTAGTATGTACCTGTACCAATTTAGTATAATTAGTGATCTAAGTTTCAAGCATCTATGTTTTTAACATTGTATGCTCGAAATGAGTAATCTGTTGGAACCAAATTATTTCTAAGATCTTTATGTACGGTCGGCTGCATAATTGCAGACCCACCGTAGAGCTCCAAAACGGCTGTTATAAGAATGTTTTCAACACAAGCCAGATTCTACGCACCTGCTTTAGTTGAAGTTTAAAGTCTTCTAACTCATGAATTTATCTAATTATTAGAATGAAAACATGGTAATAATAGTAATTTTTGAACTCTACCGGGGGCTGCAATTATGCAGCCGACTGTACCTACACAGATAGGACAATAAATGATATTCTATTCTATAAAAATAAATGTCAAGTCGGTTATAAGTAATGAAATTGATACTATTTCGTGAAATAGATGTAGAAAAAAGATAGAAGCATTTAAAAGTCACGTCTTTAACCTCCTTGCAAAAAAGTAAGTTATGTTCGAAGTTTTGCTGTTATTCTTTTTACGTGTCCCAAGTAAACTACAGGGGCATGAATAACATCGTTCAATTTGATGGCGTTGTATAAATTGTTACTAGATTAAATGGCATGCAATCAATATGCTATGCATAAGAAATGAATTAGGTGGAGTACTATATTTCTGATTGACAAGGTGTATTTTACTATTAATTACTTCTTAAATGATAGAACAATTAAATGACATCGACAATGCCTATTCTTACACAATATACTTATACTCACCTGACATTATATTATACATCAAAATTACTAGTTTTAGCTTCGGGTGACCAAAGGGCTGGCTCGTACCTCGGACAACGGATAAGCATCGCCATCCAACGTGGTAACGCTGCCAGCCTTTTGGGCACACTTCCTAGGGATCCCCATTTGGACTTTTAATTTAGTGTAAGTAAAGTAGGTAGTTTATTTAATTAATTTAAGTTTTTGTTATTTAATTGTTATTTAGTATAGTTTAGTTACTTGTTCATTTATAATAAAATATTATACATACTATTGTGACATTAATATTGAAACAAATTGGCATTGTAATATCTATAATAATTTTAATATAACTAGGTATAATCAAATCGCTATTTTTTTAAATAATTTATTATGATATTAATCTTATATAAATAAATTGTAAGATTTGCACGCCTCTTGGGCAGAGTAAAGAGAACTATAAATTAATTTGTAATAACATCAAACTATGTACCTTTATTCGCAAATAAATGATTGATTGATTGATATATTCCCTAACAACTTGGCTTCCGAATGCAGGTTAAGCTAGCTACAGTTTTTGAATCCTTTAGGAAGCACACGGCATAGATCTTTATTGATTTTTGATTAATTTTCTTAATTTTTAGCGTTCCCAAAGGGTAAAAATGAGACCCTATTACTTAGTAATCCTCCACTGTCCTTCTGTCTGTCTGTCACCAGGCTGTATATCAGAACCGCGATAGCTAGACAGTTGAAAATTTCACAGATGATGTAATTGACGACCCAAGTTGGCACAATGGTCATCAAGCAGGTCTGCGAAACACAAGATTGCGCGTTCGATTCCCGCCTCAGGCAAGTATTTATGCTTAGATATTTATCTGTGCTCTGGTTGTTTCTATGTATTATAAGTATGTATTTACAAAAGAAAAGTATATGAGTAGTATATCCGTTGTCTAGCACCTATAACGCAACTGTAGTTACTTAGCTTGGGGCTAGGTGGCGATGTGTTGAATGTCCTGCAATATTTATTTATTTCTGTTGCCGCTCTAACAACAAATACTGAAAACAGAATATGGTACGGAAACCTTTGTACGCAATTCCAACTCGCACTTAGCCGGTTTTTTTAATTAAATTAAAAATATTGTATGCACTCTAAATGGATATAAAAAGGTCAAAACGAAAGTTCAATAGGTCGAGAGAGCGTTCATCGCAACATCTTGAGTTTAGAACAAAACAATCTCATATGTTATTCATTTTATTAGCAATTAATCATATTTTTATTGTTTAAATTCGAAGTAAACATGAATAGATCATTATTCAGCCAATCGATAAACATGGTTTTCTTAAAAGGAAAACCCTTTCTTTGTTTGACTACGTTTGTATGGAGAGAGAGCCGGTGGGTACCGGCTCTCTCTCCATACAAACGTAGTCGACTGTTTCCTCCCTGGATAATGACACTAGCACAAATATTTTTGTAGCATAAGTCAAGTACCTTCATAGTTGAATTTAATTAAGTGACGTAATTAGTAAACACACTTGAACGGTATTCAAGGGATGCGAGTTCGAGTCTCGTCTCAGTTGCAATTTTTGAAGACGCATTTTTCCTTAAAAAATATTTTCAGATAGCCCAGTGCAGGCCATGTATTTTATATTAAAATAATTTTGATTAAGTAGATGTATTGCAGAATAAATATTGCAGGACATTCCATACATCGCCATCTAGCCCCAAGCTTAGTAACTAAACTTGTGTTGGTGCTAGACAACGGATATACGACATAAATAATTTTCTTTTGTAAATATATACTTATAATATATAGAAACAACCAGACCACAGACAAATATCTGAGCATAAATACTTGTCTGAGGCGGGAATCGAACACGCAACCCTGTGTTTGGCAGTGCGGCATGGTGACCATTGTGCCAACTGGTCGTCTAAATGCCGATATTATATTACCAAAAATAAGGTAAAAATTTAATATTTCATTGAAGGGTAAAAATATTAATATTACCAGCAGCTGTAAATAATATTTGAAACCCACCCAAAACATGTAGTGTCATTTTGAAAAGGTTACATTGTTAGGCAATATACAATGTGTTCCATCGAGGGTACGGTAATACGAAAGGGGGTTGTACTAAACATCTAGCGAACTTTTTTTTCTACGACTTTTGAAAATACGAACGTTTTTTAGTATTCAGTATTCATTTGTATACTATAATCATGGTTATAATTCAGTTGGGATACATTAATTTTGAGCGTTTTGAAAATTTTGAGGTTATGTTTAAG
The DNA here is from genome assembly GCA_907269075.1 of Idaea aversata. Lineage (NCBI taxonomy): Eukaryota > Metazoa > Arthropoda > Insecta > Lepidoptera > Geometridae > Idaea > Idaea aversata. The sequence goes on from OU026108.1 coordinate 1,334,521, forward strand.
TACTTGATAATCAGCTGTTTCTTGGAACTTTGACCTTGGGGTTCCATTTGTTTACAGAGTTTGGATAGTTATTCTAAACAATAATGTATTTTAAACAATTGTGTTATCATTACATACTATAAAACAAAGTCGCTTCCTGCTGTCTGTCCGTATGTATGCTTAGATCTTTAAAAGTACGGTTTTTTTAATAGATAAAGTGATTTAATAGGATGGTTTTGGTACATAAAACAAAACTACCACGCTTACGAAGTCGCGGGCAACAGCTAGTTTACAATAAGATGAAGCGCACAGGTGAAGCGTGATTTAAGCTCATAAGTTCAATTTAAGACCTCTATGTCTTCGTGTTTATGAATAAATGAATTGAATTGTTCCTTGTTTACTAAAAAAAATAAAGGTCGAATTTCAAAGTTCGAGTTATATAGACATACAGCCTATTTAGACAAAACAACCCCTCCACGTATTACATACTCTCATCAATTCACATTGTATAATGTGTATTATTTGTATGATACAGGTGTAATATAACGATACCTCGCCCCGCGTGACGTGTTAACAGACATTGACCTATATCTAGTCGATGTTAAAATGTAGGATTAAGTATTTTTTAATTTGTCTTTTCTACCTTTCTTATAACTTTAGAAAACAACTGATTTTCAGTAACTAAATATCTTCAAAACTTTCTCTTTTCTTCTTTTCTTTTAACTGTAGAAAATAACCGATTTTCAGTAACTATATACCTTCAAAACTTAAAAAAAAATGTTCGATCTATCATAAGTTGTAGAAAAAACTTTTTCCGCCTAGATGCCTAGACAACCCCCTCACGTATTACTATACTCTCATCAATTCACATTGTATAATGTATATTATTTGTATGATACAGGTGTAATATAACGATACCTCGCCCGCGTGACGTGTTAACAGACATTGACCTATATGTAATCGATGTTAAATGTTTTCTTGAAACTGATCGTAAATTTTGACGGTTAATGTGACAAAACTCTGCTAGTTGGTTTCAATAGATATTTGAAGTGAAAACTTCTTTAGCGGCGTTGAGCACTTTTTCTGTAATGGGTATAAAATCTTAAACTCGCGTCAGGACACGTGACCTGATCGAAAAAGCGTAAGACGGATGGAGAGTAGACAGCTATCCCCTCTCTACGGCGCGGCGAAAATGTATGCCTGGGCCTACTGTTTTTAATTTGGCTGTGAGTGTATTAAGACGTACATATGGTATTTTTTAACGGACGACTATTGACGGACGACAAATGTCGGACGACTATTGACGGACGACAAATGTCGGACGACTATTTGTTGGACGACAAATGTCGGACGACTATTTGTTGGACGACAAATGTCGGACGACTATTTGTAGTCCGACTATTTTTTTTTTTCATCTAAAACTCTTTTTGCGTATGTTCTCGCGACATATGAGATTTTACACAGATATACAGTTTTCACTTCTGCCTGCACTCCCGGAGTGCGCTGTTTTTTTTTATGGCCACTTGCAGTCTCGATTTTGTTTTAATTTGTACACAGTGCCCTCTAGCTCCAAGCTAAGTAACTAAGCTTGTTTTATGGTTACCAGACAATGGATAGAATTCTTTATACTTTTTGACGTGCTAGTGTCTAATTAATTGATGGAACACAAGCACAAACATTCACAAAAAAGTGTGAGGTCATGCGTCATGGTAACAATATGACCACGACGCCGTCATGTTCCGGTAAACGTTAAGCGTCTCGTGTTTGTTTCATATTGTTTAATATTAATATTAAGGTGAAAGGGTACCGGCGCTCTCTCCATACAAACGTACTCGACTGTTTCCTACCTGGATAATGACATTAGCACAAATATTTTTGTTGCATAAAACCTATAACTGCCATAGTATTACATAGTACCTTAGTATTCGGGGGATAAGGGCATGGTCCCTTATCCCCCGAATACTAAAAGGCTACTTAATCTTAAATGGCGTTTAAATTGAAATTTAAGTGTAGGCTTCAATAAAAAGCATACACTTAAGTAGCGTTTCAGTATTCGGGGGTATGTCTTTCCTCTTAATATCGCTCATCTGTGCTCGTGTTATTTATGATGACGAGTGAAAAAAAGAAGACTTATATCAAGAAAAAATATAAAGGCAAAATAGGGGAAAAAAATTATACAGGAAAAGTATTTTTGTAGTGCACATTTTTTTTCTGCTGAATATATTATGTCGGCAGTGGAGTACATTTACGCAAAAAAAATTAAAAAAAAATTAAAACTTAATGTGAAAAACTTCCTGCAATTTCTAAATTATTGGGCATCTCAGTATTAATACACACAGTGACACGTAGGCACATTATTTACTCATGTGACGTAGGTACCTACCTTCATTTCAAGAGCGCGCTTAAACTCGCTGGCGCTAGTATTGTGTCCATGGACTTCGTCGTTTTGTTAGAAACACTTAAATGGTTATAGCTCTGAGAGTTTTTGAGTTAGCTCCAAAATAAAAAAAAACAGTATTTTTTATTTTAATGTGCTTAAAACATACCGAAATTTGTGCACTACAAAAATACTTTTCCTGTATAAAGGAAAACAAAAAAATCTCAATTTTTTTTTATCGTTTTGTTATGACGTTATAACCTAAAATTAACGTCCGTAAACCGACTTTACAGACAGCCTTTTTTTTTAGAATTATACTTTCCTACTTGCTAACGTTTGAATTGCAGTGAAATGACGGAATGTCTTTGTAATTTATTGTTATTCGTCATTCGTAATTCATTTGTATTAGCCAATGTAAACCATAGAGCCTTTATATTAACCGAATACCCCTACCCCTACGCTCAAAAGTCCACTGCCACCGTAACGTTTACAATCCTGTGCAGCACTATTTGAACATTATAACAACGTAACATGTGGATTGAACCCACGTCGGTTGGTGTAGCGGGTGGCGGCTTAAACCTCTCACACAACTAAATACGTAGCTAACATGTTGAAAATAATAATCACACTGAGTACTTTTAATTCAAGTATTTACGTTAGTGTGTAACGTCTATTAAAGAAGGTCCAATACTTGTTTATAGTATTACGACCCGCCCCGGCTTCACACGGCTGTATTATGCATGTATTATATCTAAAAACCTTCCTCTTTAATCACTCTATCTATTAAAAAAAAACGCATCAAAATCCGTTGCGTAGTTTTAAAGATCTAAGCATACAAAGGGACATAGAAACGGCGAAAAGTGACTTTATTTTATATTATGCATGTATAATACCATATAAACCTTCCTCTTGAATCACTCTATCTATTTAAAAAAAACCGCATCAAAATCCGTTGCGTAGTTTTAAAGATTTAAGCATACAAAGGGAAATAGGGACAGAGAAAGCGACTTTATTTTATACTATGTAGAGATTGTAGCATTTGTAGCAAACTGATAGTAGACTTATGACGCATACTGTACAAGTGTAACCAGATAAACCTAGATGTAACCAGATAAACCCAGGTATACCCGTACTTCTAGCTCTGATTTACCCAACATAAATCCAGCGTTATCCCCAGTTTTTCCCGCGTAATTTCGTTACAGGGGTCACCTTATTAAACACGCAATTGCAATAAATAACAAAAGCTTGACCTGCCTAATTTGGCGCCTGTATAAATTAAGGTTTCTACCTTAATTTATTTAATTGTTATCGTGTTTATAACAATTTGACGTCCCAGTTGGCACAGTGGTCACCATGCCACAGGGTTGCGGGTTCGATTCCCGCCTCAGACATCACTATCACTACATAGTATAAAATAAAGTCACTTTTCGCCGTCCCTATATATGTCCCTATTTCCCTTTGTATGCTTAGATCTTTAAAACTATACGCAACGGATTTTGATGCGGTTATTTTTAATAGATAGAGTAATTCAAGAGGAAGGTTTATATGTATAATACATGCATAATATAGCCGTGCGAAGCCGGGGCGGGTCGCTAGTGTATTTATTTATATGCTTAGATATTTGTCTGTAGTCTTGGTTGTTTCTGTGTATTACAAGTATACACTTACAAAAGAAAAATATATAAGTAGTATATTTGTTGTCTAGCACCCATAACACAAGTATAGTTACTTAGCTTGGGGCTAGATGGCGATGTGTGTAATGTCCTGCAATATTTATTTATTATTAACTATAGCTGCGCTCCGCGGTTTCACCCGCGTAACTCCCGATCCCGTGGGAATATCGGGATAAATTAAGATGTATCCTATCTTTCAAGTTGGATTAAACTGCACACGGTGTGCAAATTTGATTAAAACCGGTTAAGTGGTTTAGGAGTCCATCGCGCACAAACAACGTGACACGCAATTTAAATATATTAGACTAGCGACCCGCCCCGGCTTCGCACGGCTATATTATGCATGTATTATACATATAAACCTTCTTCTTGAATCACTCTTTCTATTAAAAAAACTGCATCAAAATCCGTTGCGTAGTTTTAAAGATTTAAGCTTACATAGGGATATAGGGACAGAGGAAGCGACTTTGTTTTATACTATGTAGTGATTAAACTAGTAGTTGTCTTATGACGTCATCACGTAATATTATCGTCCGTAAACCAACTTTACAGACAACCATATGTTTTTTTTAAGTTGAAAGTGATTATCACCACCATTCGACCTTTGAGCTGAGCTTCCGATAGACTTGTTACCATTGATACAAAGAGCATATAGAACTGTCAAAATCTTTGATATTAGAACATGAAGCCCAGTATTAGAACTAGCTGTTGCCCGCGACTTAGTTCGCGTAGAAGGTGAAAATGGTTCTAATAGGATGTTTAATAAGTTTTTTTACGAAGAATAAATTTTTTATCCCCCTTTATCACCCCCTATGCGGTAGAATTACAGAAAATCCTTTCTAATCGGATGCCTATGCATATGCATACAAAGAACACACCCTTCGAGTTTTAGGTCTCTACGGTTTAGGCTGTGCGTTGATCTGTCAGTCATTTAGGACAAAGCATTTTATATGTATATAGACTACTAGCGACCCGCCCCGGCTTCGCACGGCTATATTGTGCATGTATTATACATATAAACCTTCCTCTTGAATCACTCTATCTATTAAAAAAACCGCATCAAAATCCGTTGCGTAGTTTTAAAGATTTAAGCATACATAGGGATATAGGGACAGAGAAAGCTATTTTGTTTTATACTATGTAGTGATAAAGATAAAATTTTAGACCTAAGGGGCAATTACATAATAATATTATTTCACTAGTGTACTTTTTGGGTGATTTGTATTAAAATGATAACTCTTTGAATAGAGGTAAAACATTTTTATTTACTTAAGTAAGTACTTAATTTACAACTTAATTTAGTGGAAAAATAATATTAAAAATCGAAATGAGTTAGAAGTTACATACTTATCTAATATATTTAAACGAGCATTTCTTGTACGTTTTTCATAAAAATTAGTATGCAGGAGGTTTCCGGGCGAGGTAAAAATAAATAAAAAATTGTTAGGGGGTTTAAAAATTGTTGTTGCCAGGGGTTATTATACAAATTTTTTTACCCGGGTTAAGTAGGTACCCGGGTAAAAACCTACCTTGTATTTATAGATAGATAGACTAAACAAGTCGACATTATTTGCAAATAACGTAAAAAACTACGCATTTAACGTAGACAAGACATAGACAAGCATACATACAGTGGCTATAGCTAAAGCCACATTATTGCCAACTAGAATATAAACAAACAAACAACAAAAATATGCTCATTACGACTCATTTACGGTATTTTTATAATACAATTAAACATACTAAAAACCGGTCAAGTGCTAGTCGGACTAGGACTAGTCGCGTAAGAAGGGTTCCGTATCATTACGATCGAGCAAAAAACCCTAAAAAATATTTTGTGTCAGACGAGGCTGTATACGTTAAAAGTCATTTGTCTGCCCTTTTGGGAGAATAATAAAAAAATAAAAAAATAAAAATATTGAAGGACATTCCACACATCGCCATCTACCCCCAACTAGACTTGTGTTATGGGTGCTAGACAACGGATATACTACTTATATACTTTTCTTTTGTAAATATATACTTATAATACATAGAAACAACCAGACCACAGACAAACATCTAAGCATAAATACTTGTCTGAGGCGGGAATCGAACCCGCAACCCTGTGTTTGGCAGTCCGGCATGGTGACCATTGTGCCAACTGGGTCGTCTTAATTAACAAAAAAGATATTGCCAAAAAATTATGAACATGAAAATAACCTAAAATTCTTAAAAACATACCAAAAATATTTAATTTCTTCTGTTTTTAGTATTTGTTGTCGGCTACAGAAATACATAATCTGTGAAAATTGCAACTTTCTAGCCATCATGGTTCATGAGATACAGCCTGGTGACAGACAGACAGACGGACAGTGAAGTCTTAGTAATAGGGTCCCGTTTTTACACTTTAGGTACGGAACCCAAAAAAAAGCATTCGGGTTAAAAATAACTGATAGATAACTGACTGACTGATAATAAAAAAGTCACAACTTTTACATGGCTTTACAGATTTTCAGTAACTGCAAAATCAACGAACATGCAGACGAGCCGAGACGAGATTGAAAAAAAATAAAAAGTGTGTGTGTCAGCTCCGACGCACGACTGGAGTTCAGCCAAATTAGAAAGTTGCGCACTAAAGGTGCGCACCAAAAACGTGACACGATTTCGTTACTTGTTAGTAGGTTTTACCCCTCGGATTTTTCTCATACCGGGCGCCTTATATATGAAAATCGATTCTTAAGGAGTAAACTCCAAAAAAAATTAGATTGACAACTTTAATTTTATGTACCTACTTTTTTGACTTTTTATCCAATTATTTGGAATTGAAGATGGGATATCTTAATTTTTAAGACGCTTCAAAGTGATGTAATGCACTGTGCATTATTGACTTCTATTGAATAAAAAAATTTGAATTGAATAATTATTTATGGTTTTTGGCCAACTCTCCTGACCTATATAAATTTTAAAAAAATTGGGGCCCAAAGCTAAACAACTTCTTCGTCGTGTCGTAAAAATAAAGACTGTTGATAGTATGATTGAATTAGACATGCGTATTAAATCCATTCTATGTATCAGAGTCTCCACGGAAAATAGCAATAGTTATTAATTTCAAATGACTTGGAGTTAGGCCAGTAAAGTGGGGTGACTATGAATTATTGGAAATATTAGGATAAGATCATCGAATCTTATTTTTAAGATATATTTTTATTTTTAGAACAGGTGACCTTGCTGTGGTTTATTTTAGGACGAGGTTTAAAATAAATATTGTAAACTGGCTGCGCCCTGCTGTTTGATCCGCGTAATATTTTTAAGCTATTGCATAGCTTTTATCGCGGGCTTTGAGCGCGGCGCCCGAATCAAGAACACACCCCACTCCACCTACCATGTAGCTCGGCCGAGCGTTCGCTTGACGTGACGTGTATAGTACGACTGTACGAAGCTCGCACGATGCAATAGCTTTACCGCGGCAGTCCCCGAGTGCCACAAGTTTTTTTTCTGAGTAACTTTCTTTATTTTCTCATTCATAAGAACCTTCTCCTGACAATAACAAACACAACAAAAAAAGAATTAGCGAAATCGGTTCAGCTGTTCTCGAGATTTGCGCTTAGCAGCACATTCAGCGATTCATTTTTATATTATAGAAGATACTGTAAATATAAAAGACCGCGTGTATACTCTATTAAAAATGGCATTCTGCTGTACCGAGATATTGTGCATTTAGATACAGTGCCGTCGTCTATAGAGCGATTTAGAACTAATAAAAAAAATATGAGTGAAAACCATTAATAAAAAAAACTTTAATTTAAACGGCTTGTGAAAAATTTCTACATTTAGTATGCCATAATCGTCGAACCATAATATTTTTACTCAAAACTAATGAAAATCCTATTGTCTTTTAAAAATATGGTCACCCTAAGGAAAACAGTAAACATTGAATATTGAAAGCGTGATTCATAAATCGTCTCGTAAAAACTATAAACAAAACCTGTTCATACATACATACGATCAACTGTACATTGTTACATACATACATTTTTACAAACAAATAGTTTTTTTACTAGACGACCTCTGTGGCGCATTGGGCGAACACCCGCCTGTGACGCAAAAGGTTGCGGGTTCGATTCCCGCCTCAAATAAGTATTTATGTACATATATTTGTTTCTGCACTGTATTTATGGTAAGTTTATTTTTACAAAAAAAAGTATATTCTGAAACGATTTCTTCACTTATATTTAACGATCTTAAACGATTTCTTCACTTATATAACGACCTTCAACGATTTTTTTACTTATATTTAACGCCCTTAAACGATTTCTTCCCTTATATTTATCGACCTTAAACGATTTCTTCACTTATATTTAACGACCTTAAATGATTTCTTCCCATAAATTTAACGACTTTAAATGATTTCTTCACTTATATTTAACGACCTTAAACGATTTCTTCACTAATATTCAACGACCTTAAACGATTTCTTCGCTTATATTTAACGACCTTAAACGATTTCTTCCCTTATACAGGGTTATTGGAAATTATACTAGCAAGCCGTTAAGGGCCACACCTAAACAAACAACTTTTGTTCTACGACTTTTGGAAATTCGAACATTTTCTCGAAAATTTTGAGGTTAGGTTTACTTGAAAATCAGCTGTTCCTTACACGGGGAGGTCATTTACCTTAAAATTTAACTTATATTTTAAGTTTTATCTACTGTTCTTAGTCCTAATGACCTTTGTTTTAAAAAATCAGCTGTTTTCGAATTTACATAACCTCAAAATTTTCATTTTTTTTTTCGAATTTCCAAATGTCGTAGAACAAAAGTTGTTAGTTAAGGTGCACAGAAGTGGCCCTCAACGGCTTGTTAGTATAATTTCCAATAACCCGGTATTTAACGACCTTAAATGATTTCTTCACATAAATTTAACGACTTTAAACGATTTCTTCACTTATATTTAACGACCTTAAACGATTTCTTCACAAATATTTTGTCGTTTACATTTTGTCGCTCAATCACAGTGCACTGTTCACTACTCTCAAGGCAAGGGTAATTAATAACCGGGGTCCAATAAAGGGCTTTCTGCCCGAGGCCTCTCGGGTCGCAATATACCACTGGCCTACTTTACCCGCCATTTGTCCGGAAATGGACGTAACAATGCAAAACTTCCTTCTAGGATCTTGTTGGGAAAATATTTTAATTAAATATATTTAGGTTGACTTGCACGACAAAAGTTAAAAGCGTTTAAGACCTTAAAAATGGTTATATATAACTGTAAAATTAATAATAATTATTATTAATAATAATTCTGTGTAATATTAACTTTCTTTTAGCATAAAGGTAGTTACTAAAGTTAGATTTTTTTATTTTTTTTATATGTTATCACTAGCGACCCGCCCCGGCTTCGCACGGCTATATTATGCATGTATAAACCTTCTTGAATCACTTTATCTATTAAAAAAACCGCATCTATCACTGTTCATGAGATGGTGACAGAAAGGCAGACAGAATTTTAGTATTATTGTTCCGTTTTTACCCTTTGGTTACGGAACCCTAAAATATCCTTTTTTCACAATGGATTTGGAGCATATGGGAATAATACATACAAGAAACCAATTGACCGAAATGAATGTGTACAATCCACGGTCAAAAGTATCTGCCCACCGTAACGTTTACAATCCTGTGCAGCACTATTTGAACATTATAACAACGTAACCTGTGGATCGAACCCACGTCGGTTGGTGTAGCGGGTGGCGACTTATACCACTCACACAACTAAAAAAATAGCTAACATGTTGAAAATAATAATCACACTGAGTACTTTTGATTCAAGTATTTACGTTTGTGTGAAACGTCTATTAGAAGAAGGTCGTAAGTCTAATAGTTGTTGATAGTATTATTATAGCAAACAGAAGGCCAATTCTCGTAAATAATATTGTTTAAATTACATTTCAATATCATCCCGATTGCATTTCGATTGCAAAAGATACCTTCAAAGTCAGTTTTTTTGTCCAAAAAAACTATTTTGAGCTACTTTGAGGGTATTATTTGAGATCGAAATGCAATCGAATTGATATTGAAATGTAATTTGAACAATGTTATTTACGAGAATTGGCCTTGATAATAGACTTATGACCCATACTGTACATTGTAAAACGCAACCCTAACACACAAAAGTCCGTATAATAAGACCTGAAAACGAGATTCAACAATACACTGTTAACAAGTACCGATAAACCGGTTACATGATAATTTGAAATGCCAACAGATCTACCTACTAGGTTGGAGGGAGCTTGTGTAGCGAAAATTAGGATTTTACTTATTTTAGGCATTGTATTCATAGCTTGCATTTTAGGCACTTTATTCATAGTGGCGTTTTACATTTTAGACACTGTATTGTTTTTAGGCATTATATTTATTGTCATATTTTACATTTTAGGCACTGTATTCATAGTGACGTCTTACATTTTAGACACTGTATTGTTCTTAGGCATTGTATTTATTGTCATATTTAACATTTTAGGCTCTGTATTCATATTGGCGTCTTATATTTTAGACACTGTATTGTTTCTAGGCATTGTATTTATTGTCATATTTTACATTTTAGGCACTGTATTCATAGTGGTGTCTTCAATTTTAGGCACTTTTTTATTCATAGTGGCGTCTCAGGGTTATTGGTAATTATACTGGCAAGCCGTTGAGGGCTACTTCTGTGCACCTAAACAAACAAATTTAGTTCTACAACTTTTGGAAATTCGAATTTTTTTTTGAAAATTTTGTGGTTAGGTTTACCTGAAAATCAGCTGTACCTTACACGGAGAGGTCATTTTAGGCACTGTATTTATTGTAGCATCTTATATTTTAGGCACTGTATTCAAAGTGGCATCTTACATTTAAGGCACTGTATACATTGTGGCATCTTATATTTCAGGCACTGTATTTAAAGTGGCATCTTTTTAGGCAGTTTCATAGTGGCATCTTATATTTTAGGTACTGTATTCAAAGTGGCTTCTTACATTTTAGGCACATGATAGGAAGGTGTTGGAAGACGGTGAAGGGTCCTGCAGTTGCCTTTCAGTGTGTTGCCATTTATAATGGTACTGAAGAAGAAGTTAAGAGAAATTAAATACTTTCATAGAATACAAGAAAATATAGAAGACCGATTTTCAGCATTAAAATAAAATAAAATCGCAAAAAAAATGTTTCAACGATTTTCAGCAATAATCGTGAGGATTTTCTATCTGATAAAAAAGTATGAATTCTCTCTGAGTTATCTCTATACAAGCCCCCGAACGCCAATACAGAATATTGGCATGTTTGAATGTTTACACGAACCAATCAAACGGCTCGAAACGATTGCGATGTTCATTAATGTCGACGGGAAATCAACGTCAACTGTTCTACAAACTTATCTGTTCATACTACCTACACTTGGATTACGTTACGTAACTTTACTGTGAGATTATTAGGGTTCCGTACTGAAAGGGTAAAAACGTATTGAGTCGCAAGTGCTCAAATAATTAAAATTAATTCCCTTGATAAAGTCCGTTTGATTTATAATTATTGGATCGAATTGAAAATAGCACATTGATACCCTTGGGGTGAAAGTCGGGTAAACACCGTGCTCTTTATTACGAATATATATCAAATTCTTCTTAATAACGAGAATGAATAAGATACTCCATACTACCTGATCAATCATAAATGAAAAACCACATTTAACTTATTACAAAAACTTCTTAAAATAACAAAAGACAATACTATAATTAAAACGTTTAAAATAATTAAAAACGCAAGCATTTCCCGCCAGTTTTTATTACTCAAAGAACGACACTGACCGGACGGTCGGTGGTAATGACATGAGCAACATCACGACAGGCAGCATGGTCATACGTGGCTTTGACCATTTTCGTCTATTAATTTTACACATATCTTGAACTAACTAAATCTACTCGAATTCGATTACTGAGAAAAAACCTACTATGTACTAAACTCTGGCAGTATCCATGAGCCGTGCGAAGACATAATGGTTATTCTTTGGTTCCGACTAATGCAGCAAGGAGGTTGGGTCTTTGAAGTTCCTAATGTGTAATGATAATTACTGATACTGGCTATATGCACGTGCGAAGCCATAATTTGACAAAACAGCTGTCAGAGAAAGCAATTCTCCCTAGGGCTGAAAGTTGTATTTTCAACACGCTCTTCACGCATCTTTAGACCTACTTTCGGAGTATGAGTAATGAAAATTCTTTTTGTGTTGAATAGTCCATTTATCGAGGAAGGCTATGGGCTACTCTTTATCCCGATATTCCCACAGTTACGCGAATGAAACCGCGGAGCGCTGCTAATATCTGAATAAATAAACACATGTATGCCTAAAACTTCAAGCCTAAACAAGTTTCATAACATCAAAACAGCCTATCCAGTTGAAAATACCTAGTTCCCAAGCCTGATACCAGAATAGCCTTCCAATTAAAGGTAAGAGGCAGTGCAAGCGAGGAACTGGGTCACTATATTTATTGCTGTTACACTTAGAGTTGGGATTTCAAACTATTTTTAAGGTTCCGTAGCCAAAGGGTAAAAACGGAACGCTATTACTAAGACTGTCCGTCTATCTCATTTGGCACAATGGTGTCAACACAGGGTTGCTGGTTCGATTCCCGCCTCAGATAATAGATAGATAACTTTATTTGTACAACACAGTAAGGAACATATAAATACACAAAGCAAAGTAAAGTAATACCTAGAAAGTACAAGTTGCACAAATGGGCGGCCTTATCGCTGAAAGAGTTTTCTTCCAGGCAAACTTTTAAAAGTAAGTTTTTAACGATAATAATTGTTTATGCTTAGATATTTGTCTGTGGTCTAGTTGTTTCTATGTATTAAAAGTATATTTTTACAAAAGAAAAGTATAAGTAGTATATTCGTTGTCTAGCACCCATAACACGAGTCTAGTTACTTAGATTGGGGCTAGATGGCGATGTGTAGAATGTCCTGCAATATTATATACTAGCGACCCGCCCCGGCTTCGCACGGCTATATCATGCATGTATTATACATATAAACCTTCCTCTTGAATCACTCTATCTATTAAAAAAAACCGCATCAAAATCCGTTGCGTTGTTTTAAAGATTTAAGCATACAAAGGGATATAGGGACATAGGGACAGAGAAAGCGACTTTGTTTTATACTATGTAGTGATTTATATGTCATCAGGCTGTATCTCATGAACCGTGATAGCTAGACAGTTGAAATTTTTACAGATGATGTATTTCTGTTGCCGCTTTAACAACAAAAAACTTGCCATCATTCGCCAATAACGGCATCCATTCTTATCCCATCCGTCCCGGTGGTTGTGCCCAGTCAACGGGGCAGATGGGAAAATAGTTTCATTGTCCCCAGTAGCGTCGGCGTCGGCGATTAGCGGGGACAAGAGCACCCCAATATTGCGGGGAAGATTGCACTTTGTCATGCAATCGAGCGGTTATGCTATATTTTTAGGGTTCCGCACCTCAAAAGGTGAAAAACGGACCCTTATAAGATTACTTTCTTGTCCGCCTGTCGGTCTGTTTTTGACGTGATAACGTCTAATAAATTGATAAACACCTGCATTAACACAAAAGTATCATGTTACGGTCACGTTGTTGATATGGTAGGTAACAATACCAACGTAATAAAGTATGTTTGTATTATCATGTTTTATATTCCTTACTGTAAATAAAGTTATCTATCTATCTATCTATGCAAAATGGTAATGTCAATGATGCAATAGTACATTGTTACCCTAGGTGTGAAACTCACTCATTAAAAGTCCCGAGACGGAGTTTGTGCGGACGCTAATAGTTCGAGGGACTTAATGAGTCTTTCACCCGAGGTAAACACTGTGCTTTTCATTACGAATAATACATAAAATTCTTCCTAACAACGAGAGTGAATGAGAGACTCCATACTACCTGATCATCTTACAAGGTTAAGACCAAAGAGGTTATATACATGTAGTGTTATTCTTTGGTGTTACTTAAAGCAAGGAGGTTAGGTTTTTGAAGTTCCTAATGCGTAATGATACGGATACTGGCTACATGCACATTGCACAAGCCGTGCGAAGCCATAATTTGACATGACAGCTGTCAGTGAAAGCGATTTTCCCTAGGGCTGAAAGTTATATTTTCTACACGCTCTTCAGGCATCTTTAGACCTACTTTCGGAGTATGAGTAATGAAAAATAGTTTTATTGCAGGAAAATCCACACATCGCCATCTAGCCCCAAGCTAAGTAACTACACTTGTGTTATGGGTGCTAAACAACGGATATACTACTTATCTTCTCTACTATATAAAAATAAGTCGGGTTTTCCTTCCTGACGCTATAACTCCAGAACGCACGAACCGATTTAGATGATTTCGGTTTTGAAATGTTTGTCGTAGTCCAGGGAAGGTTTAAACGGTGAGAAAGATCGGACTTACGCGAGTGAAACCGCGGGGCGCAGCTAGTATTATATACTTTTCTTTTGTAAATATATACTTATAATACATAGAAACAACCAGACCACAGACAAATATCTAAGCACAAATACATGTCTAAGGCGGGAATCAAACCCGCGACCCCGTGTTTGGCAGCCCGGCATGGTGACCATTGTGCCAACTGGGTCGTCGAAGAAAATTGAGAACAGATAACTAAAGAAGTATATACAAGGTATCAGCATACTTTTTGTAAAATTTTACCCGACCGCAATCGGGTTTTCATCTAGTTAAATAATAATTGTAGGAAATCTAAACTTATTGAAGTGAAAACTTCTTATGGCGCGTTGGGCACTTTTGTGGGTGAGCATTTTCAGCCGTTCTCGCGACAGATTTTGACGCGACAGATGAGATTTTATTTGTGTTAGTCTTTTTGTTTAACTTATACTGCCATCTATTACACAAATTGAGAAACTTAGTTTCTAGAAAGACCGCTATTCGAATGTAGATGGCGCTGATTTAAATTTTTTACTGCCATCTAGCGAATAAAAAATAAACTAAGTATATTTGTTTAAGTGAGTGCTAATAGATGGCAGTAGCAGATCGTTTCAAGAAATATTCTATGAGAAATAACAAGTTTATTTTTTTTATTAGTAATTGTTTTTTCTAAATACTTATTCTAAATTTTAATATAGACAGCAAATCCTTACATTTCGTTAACATTGCACTTTACAGTAAGGATTTACAGAATATATTGAAATTCATGAAACTCAATCTGAACCGAACCAGCATCTCATTTACCTATATACATCACATAACGTACATATAACATACATAAATTACTGAGAGAGTTTAATGAAACGCCGCCATCATCGCGCCGCGCGGATTATTTTGTGCAATTTAAATGGAATTCATACTAACGTTCCCTTTTGAAATGGAGGTTAAATCAGGAGGTGTTCCTTATTGCGCACCTATTTTAATGCGCACCCAAAACTGCGCACCCAAACTATTCCATATTTGCGCACCTGTTTTGTTACGCTCACGATAGGTATTAAACTAAACTATTGAATAGAGATGGGAAACTGACTGAAACTATCGATAACTAGTTATACACTATATTTTTTTTGCAAAAACTTAGGTATAGAGTTTAATTTGATTTTGAAAAAAAAATAAGGTCATCCTGGTGAAACATTATGTTCGTTCTGATGACTGTACTTCACCAGGATGACCTTATTGTTTTCAGTCGTTCCCACCTAGGTACGTACCTAGGTGGGAACGACTGAAAACATTATGTTCGTTCTGATGACTGTACTTCACCAGGATGACTTAATTTTTTTTCAAAATCAAATTAAACTCTATACCTAAGTTTTTGCAAAAAAAATAAAGTGTATAACTAGTTATCGATAGTTTCAGTCAGTTTCCCATCTCTATTCAAAAGTTTAGTATACCTATCGTGAGCGCAACAAAACAGGTGCGCAAATGTGGAATAGTTTGGGTGCGCAGTTTTGGGTGCGCATTAAAATAGGTGCGCATTAAGGATCACCTCTAAATCAGAACTTAAAGATCTAATCTGCCGCTGTTTTGTTTTTTTTCATTTTTTAATTATTATTTTTTTATATTATTAAGATTTAAATAAAAAAGAACAGGGGCATAGTCATGACAGTTATAAGTTTTATGCAACAAAAGTATTTGATCTAGTGTCATTATCCAGGGAGGAAACAGTTGACTACGTTTGTATGGAGAGAGCCCCCGGTATCCTTACCTCAAAGTCGCAAGTCTCTCGCACTTGGGCGGTTTTTTTCAGTGTGCCCGGTAAATCTCAGATTAAAATTTTATATCAGTACTAAAAGAGACTAGAAGTGGTCCATTATTATCTAGATATTGTCGTTGGTTCATACTAAAGATATCTTGTATAAAGTAGATTCGACCAGAGTCAGCGATATCAGGGTAACTTAATGGCTTTGGAGAGGCGGACAAGTGGGTCTTGTGCTCCGTTTACATCGAGTCTTTTTGCTTGACTTGATACTTCATTTGTCATGGTTACTGAAATTATGTTCATCACCTATTCAGGGGAAAGCAATATACTTAGGAAAAATGCAACTTGTTTTTTACAAATGATAGGTCAGCGTTTGACCATAATCAGACCTGCCTGATTGTAGGTGACGATGCGGCCTAAGATGTAGCACTCGCGTCTAGAAGATACCTGTTCACTCGGGACTTAAAGACACCAAAATGTACACGTCAGGAAAAACAGACGCAGGCAACTGATTGCACTCACTTGCAGTGCGAATAAGGAATGAATAAGCATGTAATTAACTTAAATTAAAATATTTATTCAATGCAAAACAATCACAAAATAAGTAAGTACATAAAACAATGACAAAATAAAGCATATAATTATATTTTATACTAGCGACCCGCTCCGGCTTCGCACGGCTATATTACGCATGTATTATACTTATAAACCTTCCTCTTGAATCACTCTATCTATTAAAAAAAACCGCATAAAAATCCGTTGCGTAGTTTTAAAGATCTAAGCATACAAAGGGAAATGGGACATATTGACGGCGAAAAGTGACTTTATTTTATACTATGTAGTGATTTACAAAAGATTATATTATATTCTTAGTCTGACTACCATAACACAAGTCTAGTTGCTTAGTTTGAAGCTAGAAGGCGCTGTGTAAAGTGTAACAATAGTAATGTAAGTTTTATTTATTACAATTTCCATCAAATAAGAATTTAAGGAATTTAAGGGGAGATGCCACGCTAAATTCTTCCATTTTGGGGATTACATTTGGGGATAATAGGGATGACCCATAAATTCACAAACAATTATAGTTATAACTCAACTTGTAAAATTAAAAATAAAAAATTAAAGTTGAGTGCATAACAGTTACCGTTAACTTAAAAAACATAAGGCATAGTTGAACCTCCTTTTTAATAATTCGGCTAAAAATACTAACTTATTCATATAAAACATGACGCAACATATAAATATAAATGATAATTAATAACTACCGTACCGTCAAAGGAATTTCGATTGTATAAAAACAATATACATTCCGTTTACCCTCTGTGATTAATGATCGGATTATATTCCTTTAATAATCGACGCTGAGGGGTCTTAAACCGCTGTAAGTCATAATCATTTCACATAAAAAGCGGGGTTAGTGGTTGGCACTAGTTTTGACAGTTTTGATATATTATTTTAAACTATTATTATATATTATTAACCTTTACTCGAATAAAAAAAATACCAGCCAATAATCTTGTTGCTTGATCTTGAAAATCTCTCAATTTTCAGAAAATTAAAGTAATTCCCCAACTTGAAAAAAGAAAAAAAGATTCATCAAAATCGGTTGATAAACAAAGAAGATATGCGGGAACATCCATAAAAAAATATACATACAACCGAATTGAGAATCTCCTTTTTTTAAAGTCGGTTAAAAAGCATTTATTGAGTACAAACACAGGAATGAAGAAATGAACATGACACTGAAAATTAATAACCTACATGAAAACAAAAAAAAGTGTCAAAATAAAAAAAAAACAACATAAATAAGGAGTCGTGTGCAGACCTTAGCTAAAAACTTGGCGCTCTTTACCTGCTTTTTAAACGAATACGGATTTAGTTACTTAACTAAATCTACTAAACACAGCACGTACTCAAACCAAGAGTCAAACTGAACGCTTTTATAACAAAAAGTAAAACAAAAAAAGTGTCAAATAAAAACAAGTTAAAACGCACTCCGGGAGTGCAGGCAGAAGTGAAAACAATAAACTTGTTATTTCTCATAGAATATTTCTTGAAACGATCTGCTACTGCCATCTATTAGCACTCACTTAAACAAATATAGTTTATTTTTTATTCGCTAGATGGCAGTAAAAAAATTAAATCAGCGCCATCTACATTCGAATAGCGGTCTTTCTAGAAACTAAGTTTCTCAATTTGTGTAATAGATGGCAGTATAAGTTAAACAAAAAGACTAACACAAATAAAATCTCATCTGTCGCGTCAAAATCTGTCGCGAGAACGGCTGAAAATGCTCACCCACAAAAGTGCCCAACGCGCCATAAGAAGTTTTCACTTCAATAAGTTTAGATTTCCTACAATTATTATTTAACTAGATGAAAACCCGATTGCGTTCGGGTAAAATTTTACAAAAAGTATGCTGATACCTTGTATATACTTCTTTAGTTATCTGTTCTCAATTTTCTTCGACGACCCAGTTGGCACAATGGTCACCATGCCGGGCTGCCAAACACAAAACTTCCAGCCCTAGGGCTTTTCGCTTTCACTGACAGCTGTCATGTCAAATTATGGCTTCGCACGACTTGTGCAATGTGCATATAGCCAGTATCATATAGCCAGTATCAAGTCATTATACGGAACTTCAAAACCTAACCTCCTTGCTTTAGGTAGCACCAAAGAATAACACTACATGTATATAACCTCTAAAAAACAAAAAAAGTGTCAAATAAAAAAAAACAACATAAATGAGGAGTCGTGTGCTGACCTCAGCTAAAAACTGAATGAAAAAATGAACATAACAATGAAAATTAATTACCTACATAAAAACAAAAACAAAAGTGTCAAAGAAAAAAAAACAACATAGAGGAGTCGTGTGCTGACCTCAGCTAAAAACTTGGCGCTCTTTACCTGATTTTTAAACGAATACGGATTTAGTTACTTAACTAAATCAACTAAACACAGCACGTACTCAAACCAAGAGTCAAACTGAGCGCTTTTACAACAAAAAGTGTAGAAGATCAACCGAAGCGCTTATGTACTCCTATTTTTATTGCTTGAAGTAGATAAATGCTAGGAGACAATGAACTTCGGGCATTATAGAATATGTTTTGAAGTGGGTTACGTAAGAGGATTGTTGTAGAAGTCTAGGAAAACAGTTTTTGGAACTTTGTTTTTTTTAGGTTATGTTTAGGATTGCGGTCCAAACTCAAAAAATATTAATAAAACCGGTTAATGACCTATTAAATCAAAGAAACAGCTGATTCTCAAATAGTCCTAACCCCCTACTCTTCTGAACGAAGAACGAAAAAAGGGGCCTTCGCAATAGACGTACCAGTCAGACTACTGGGACAACAGAAGACGATCGAAAAAAAATAACAAAAGTCGATCGAAAATAAATAAAAACCGGCCAAGTGCGAGTCGGACTCGCGCACGAAGGGTTTCTTACCATACTTTATTGGAGTTCCAGTTTTTTTTTCTGCAGTTTTTAGTGTTTGTTGTTAAAGCGGCAATAGAAATACATAATCTGTGAAAATTTCAACTGTCTAGCTATCACGGTTCATGAGATACAGCCCGGTGACAGATAGATAAACAAACAGTGAAGTCTTAAGGTCGCTGCATACGTGGCACGGGACGTGACAATTTCTTGACATCGTTTCATATAAAAATATCACGTACCGTCCGGCACGAGAAAAATCACGTTACGTATGCAGCAACGTGGAAACAGGATTTTGCGCACATATTCGATGAGTCGGCATTCCCTCTAATATTTACAAACGTAACTGAAGTTTATAAATAAATGTTCAACAAACTTGCAGTAGTATTTCAGTATCAATTAAAATAACATTTGGCAAGTATCGCGGAGATGTTAAAATATTAAATGACCATTTTGTATCTGTCTTGTGATAATTATAGAAAATATTGTATGAGTTATGTTGTATGAGTTATGTTGTATGAGTATTTTAAAATCGTCGCGTCTACACTTGTGTATGTTGAATGAATTAAATTTAATAAGAAGAGTTAAATTATGCAATTTAATATAGTAATCAAAACACAAGCGTCCGTGTTTTTCACGATCACACTAAAGGGTTTTTTAATCAGTAAGGCGTACTATGATAACTTTCGAACTAACGAACATCGTACTGATACACATTCGGTCTCTCAAATTACGGAATTTCGAAATTCAGTAGTCGAGTCGATACTTCGTCTTACCTTAAGAACCCATGGACGTGACTTTAGTTGCTCAATTTCAAATAATACTTTCAAATTTTGTTATATTTACATTTGTGAGCGTGATCACATGAAAAAATACCCCATGAGTTTCTTGTGCCTTCTTCTAATTGGTGGGCGCGTTCTGAAGGTACACATTCGCCCCGGCTTCGCACGGCTATATTATGCATGTATTATACCTACATATAAACCTTCCTCTTGTATTACTCTATCTATTAAAAAAAACCGCATCAAAATCCGTTGCGTAGTTTTAAAGATTTAAGCATACAAAGGGATATAGGGACATAGGGACAGAGAAAGCGACTTTGTTTTTATACTATGTAGTGATAGTGATGACGTTTCTATGTGATCTTTGTACAAATGTATTAAGCATCCAAATGAATAAAAAATGTTGACTTTGACTTTAACAAAATATGATAGGTCAGCGTTTGATCACCTGCCTGATACTGACCTGCCTGGTAGGTGACGATGAGGTTGAAATATGTGACTTTTTTTGAAGATCCCATTTCTAAAATGTCTATTGATATATTGGTCTCAAAGTACACAGCAGCATTTTAAGTTACCTACTGTATTTGTTTTGTCCAAAGGTCTATAATAAATAAATAATAATAATAAATAAATATTGCAGGACATTCTACACATCGCCATCTAGCCCCAAGCTAAGTAACTACACTTGTGTTATGGGTGCTAGACAACTCATATACTACTTATATACTTTTCTTTTGTAATATATACTTATAATACATAGAAACAATCAGACCACAGACAAATATCTAAGCATAAATACTTGTCTGAGGCGGGAATCGAACTGTCTATGTGTGTTTCATACCTTTTTACGCAAAAACTACTAATTCAAACGCGATAAACTTTGAAATATAGAAAACTGAAGTCCCAGAAGGCCAATAAATAATATTGTTAAAACTATTGCAAAAACAATCAAATTGTATTTCGATTACTAAAAATACTCTTAAAATAGCTCAAAATACCATCGAAGTCAACTTTTGGTATTCTCAGAACCATATTGCAACGTAATTTGACCAGTTTTATTTATGAGAATTGATTCAAAAGCGAATTATTACCCCGTTATTCCCACGGAATCGGGAATTACGCGGGTAAAATCACATGCCACTACTAGGTTAAACACATAATTTAAATATAAATCTAACACAAACAAACAACATTAATATGGTATAATTAAAAGAGACGATCAAACGATATTATTATGATGTATGTACCAAATACAAGCTAAAACTCCAGACTTGACGTGTAATTAATCATTTGGTAGCGTATTACAGTGTAATTACAAATTGACTGTAATGACAGAGGCAGGAGTGATGACCAAACTCATAGTAAACATACTGTGATGAGAATGTAAAGATGATGATATACCGGGCTGTTTTTATACTTACCTAGTAAATAGATAAATTCTTTATTGCAACCACCATTTTGACGTCTATAGGTGCTTTTTCACCAGAGATGTGCTATGCAGCTATGCTGCGAAGATGTGAAATCTACGCTACGCCATTTACACAAAAGTACCACGGTGATATTGTGTGACGTTATGTGTCATGGTAATGTGATCAGACGCGTCATTGTAACTTAGGAAACCGTAGACCTCCTTAGATAGTCGGTTAAAAAAAAACTTAAAATTAGCATTCAAAAAACCCCCGACTTTTATCCCTTATCCCCCATAACTTTTGAACGGCTGTACCGATTTTGATCCAACCACGCTAAAAACACTCCCGACTTATTCATCTTTTAAACAAAAGAAACAAAATCAATATCGGTCCATCCGTTAGGGAGCTACGATGCCAGACAGACACACACACACATACACGTCAAACTTAAAACACCCCGTCGCGTCGTTTCTGCGTCGGGGTTTAAAAATGAAGTACATTCTCAATTAAATGTATTGCAAATGAAATTAATATCTTAACTTAACCACAATTAATTTACGTCTATTTTTTCGTTTTGTTTACTGTTTTCTATGCTATTAACTGGTTCATGTTTTTTTGTCAAAATGTATTTTTAACCCCCGACGCAAAAACGCCGGGGTGTTATAAGTTTGATTACTAAATTGTTTGTATTTTTTTTAAATATATTTTTTCCTATTTGCAAAGCAAAAGTCCCCAGTGTATACTCAACTCACAGCTAATGTGCTTAATGATGGCCAGTCCGTAAATACATTCGTTAGATGATTTATTAAAGTTCTTTCATGGACGCTTTTAACGGCACGGTGCTTTCTGAGCTTTTCAGCGAGAGTTTAATCTGTTATTTCAGTCATTTATATTTGAACTAACTGCGCCCTGCGGTTTAATCCTCTAACATGCAATTTCTAGGCTTGTATGATGGTGAAGTAAAACATCGTGATGAAACCCTCGGCTAAGTTGTCTCCAGACGTATTTCCGAGTTCTATCAGCAGGATATAGTCGACTAAGCTCAGAGGGTGATATACTTATGTGTTAGGGAAGCCAACTTCATCTAATCCATGTCCCAAGTACCTACCACAGTGCTCTGAATAGTCAAAAATAATGAAAACTTCAAACAAATACTACAGATCTGTTCACTCACAAAGGCGCGCCCCTCCAGGGTAACTTTTCTCGGTGTGCATTAAGGTGAAAGGGTACCGGCGCTCTCTCCATACAAACGTAGTCGACTGTTTCCTCCCTGGATAATGACACTAGCATAAATATTTTTGTTGCATAAAACCTATAACTGCCATGACTAATGACTATGCTCCTATGTTTTGGTTTTTTTCATTTTCTAATCATCATAGAAATAAAATAAAAAAAAATAAAAAAAATAGGGGCATGGTCATGGCAGTTATAAGTTTTATGCACCAAAAATATTTGCTCTAGTGTCATTATCCAGGGAGAAAACAGTCGACTACGTTTGTAATAGTTTGTATGGAGAAAGCCCACGGTACCCTTTCCTCTTAATATGAGTGTCGCACGTGCTAACAAAATGTCTTTATGTGTGTGTGAAGACTATCAGTAGAGACAGCAGCAACAGAGATAGAATTATATAACAGATTATGTTTACAACAACATTCTTGGTGTGGAAGGGCGCGCCTTCGTGAGTGAACAGATCTGTACTTGTTTGCAACGAGGTTAGGTTCCTGAAGCTCCTATATGGTGTAATGGCGTCAGATGCTGATGAAGAAACTGACAAATGCGTGACTTTAGATGCTTATTATCGTTTTTTCACATCTATTTCACGAAATACTATAATATTGATTGTAATATAGAAAAACGGAGAATATGATCAATTTCTTAGATGTTATTTATTTTAGACTAAGGTTCTGAAAATAAACCATTTTTTATTTTTTGTTTGTATTTAAGCAAAGGTGACGCGACTAACGCCGCGCGCCGTTTGGCGGCTTTTAGAAGTTTTTTTAACCACAAAGTTTTCGTTTTACTTTTACAACCAGAGTTAAATTGAGTGCAAAGTAATTAACAGCATTTCCTTCGCAGCGCTTGAACTTGGCATAGAGCCAAACGATCACTTTTACATCACGGAAGATCGATGTCTTGAGAACGCCACTACGAATTTCTTTAGTTTGTAGTGTATGAACACCAAGCATGTGCAAATACTCGGTGGTTAATTAACTGACAAGGGACACTAAAATTAAGTTTTAACAAGTGTGAGCAGATAAGATCAAATCAAGTGAGTCTGTAAAAATGTAGGTATAAAGATAGTTTTTCGCGATTTGCTTTTGATGCTTGATACAATACCCTACGTTAGTAAATCACTTGAAGACGTTAGTCTAAAAGTGATTTACTCCTTATTCGAAACCAAATTGATCAATGCTAATAGTACATTGCGACACAAGTCTGGAAAATTGATCTTGAAAAGAGCCGAGATACAAAGATCAATCCACACGTGTATCGCACGACGTTTTTTTTTTCACAGTTGATAATAATAAAAAAACTTGTTAAAATAATAAAAAGTTTTTAAGAATTTTAGGTTATGTTTACTATTTTTTGTTAATTACACTTCCGAAAGGCTAAGCAAAAGACTTTTGACCTATACAGCCTCGTCTGATATACAATATTTTTTTAGGGTTTTTTCCATTTTTATTTTGTTTATGTACTTACCTAAAGAAAAAAATAAAAAAAAACTCAATTATTAATTGTTTTCAAAGACGTTATCACGTAAAATTATCGTTCGTTATCAGACTTTAGAGACAACCTTTTGAAAAGAAGGAAAAATGTACCAAGAAATAGCTATAAATAATTTTTAAGCCAGCAAGGCTTAAAAACTCTTTGTTGGTACCTTTTTTCTATACATCAAAACAGTATAACCCAGATAAATTAAGAATGTTTCATCTACCTAATATGTAATAAGCAGTAAGATACGTATTTAACTTAACTTATTTTATATCGCACGCGTGTATAATACGTTGTATTATGAGCCTAAAAGCGGTTTAATAAGATTCACTTTATGAGCAACTGTGATAAAAATTACTTTTGGATTACGCAGCTGCAACACATGACTTTTGTGTTACAGATGCGCGTCACTCTTATAATTTTTTCTTAAGATTTTTCATAACGCCCGTAAAGAAGTATAACTTCAAAAATCGTTTTCGTAAAATGGCACATTTCTCAGTATTTGTACCAAACACAAATAATACCTACCTACATTTACCTACTGCAAAAGTTATTTATATCAAAAATAAGGGAAGAATATTTTCTCGTAGCTTGCGATAAACCTACATGTACACAGGGTGAATTTTATAAATGAGTGTTCAGGGCCATTTCCTAACCTTTAAGAGATAGTGAAAAATACTGAAAAAATGTTTTGTATCAGCCTGCCTAGCATGAAGACCAAAACACGATACGATAAAGCGATATCACGCGATATAACTACATCAACTCTCAAAATATGATAGATAAAGCCGCCGTGTTGAATTTTTATTATAAATTGCGATAAAAAATATGATAAAAATTCAACATGGCGGCTTTATCTATCATATTTTGAGAGTTAATGTAGTTATATCGCTTTATCGTATCGTGTTTTGGTCTTCATGCTAGGCTAGCAGGGGTAGGTAGGTATATTATTATTTAATTGTCATTTTATTACTGTTTGAATTTTTATTTTACTTTTATTTTACTTGTCACTTGTAAGTATTTATAGGACGTGTGATAATGTTTGCCTGTAATAAAACAATTTTATTTTATTTATTTATTTTATTATACAGGGTTATTGGAAATTATACTAGCAAGCCGTTGAGGGCTACTTCTGTGCACCTTAACAAACAACTTTTGTTCTACGACTTTTGGAAATTCGAATATTTTTTCGAAAATTTTGAGGTTAGGTTTACCTGAAAATCAGCTGTTCCTTACACAGAGAGGCCATTAACCTTAAAATTTTACTTTTTTGGAGTTTACTCCTTAAGAATCGATCTTCATATATAAGGCGCCCGGTATGAGAAAAATCCGAGGGGTAAAACCTACTAACAAGTAACGAAATCGTGTCACGTTTTTGGTGCGCACCTTTAGTGCGCAACTTTCTAATTTGGCTGTGATACTTAAGGAGTAAACTCCAGTCGTGTGTCAGAGAAGTTTTATCTACTGTTCTTAGTCTGAATGACCTTGGTTTTGAAAAATCAGCTGTTTTTCGAATTTACATAACCTCAAAATTTTAATTTTTTTTTCGAATTTCCAAAAGTCGTATAACAAAAGTTCAAAAGTTTTTTGTTTAGGTGTACAGAAGTAGCCCTCAACGGCTTGCTAGTATAATTTCCAATAACCCTGTATAAATAGATATCGATATACGACACCAAAATTCGACAATATTAAAAGGGGAGAAAAGAGCCAGTTTTTTTCCCCGGAAAAGTACTCGGTATTTAACTAAGTAAACAGACAATAAATAATATAAACTGTATTGAAACAACAGCTGTTTCAAATATTAATTTTAATACGCAGTATAATTCTTGTCCATTAACACTTTATGTTTGAGAATCATTTTATATAAATATTTTTGTTTGGACTTCAATTAACTGTAAATAAATCAAAATAATGACTCGGAACTGAGAAAGATGGCATTATGATTGTTTTAACCAAAAAATAGGGGCATGGTGATGGTAGTTATTAGTTTTATGCACCAAAAATATTTGCTCTAGTGTCATTATCCAGAGAGAAAACAGTCGACTTCGTTTGTATGGAGAGAGCCCCCGGTATCCTTTCCTCCTAACGTGGTACGGAACCACTTCATGCGCAAGTTTGACTCGCACATGGGCGGTTTTTTTTCAGTGTGCCCGGTAAATCTCAGATTAAAATTTTATATCAGTACTAAAAGAGACTAGAAGTGGTCCATTATTATCTAGATATTGTCGTTGGTTCATACTATAGATATCTTGTATAAAGTAGATTCGACCAGAGTCCCTTTCCTCTTAACTACTAAAAATACTATTATTTTAAATGTGATAGTACAATAAATAATAATGATAAATCATTGTCTGTCATGTGTCCCATATCACGGGGTATAGAGCCCCGGACCTTTGGAAGGCGTGCGTGGAGCCGAAGCCAACACGTAGAGGCCCTTTACAATAACAACGTTTAAAATATGATGTGGACGCAAAATATGATGTGGACGGGTATTAAAAATAAATTAATAAACGGGCGCTCTCTCCATACAAACGTAGTCGACTGTTTCCTCTCTGGATAATGACACTAGATCAAATATTTTTTTTACATAAAACTGCCATGACCTATGTTTTTTTTAGTTTTTTTAATGTCTTAATTTCTATGATAATTAGAAAATGAAAAAACCAAGACATAGGGGCATAGTCATGGCAGTTATAGGTTTTATGCAATAAAAATATTTATGCTACTGTCATTATGACGACCCAGTTGGCACAATGGTCACCATGCCGGACTGCCAAACATAGGGTTGCGGGTTCGATTCCCGCCACAGAAAAGTATTTATGCTTAGATATTTGTTTGTGGTCTGGGTGTCTGTATGTATATTAAGTATATATTTACAAAAGAAAAGTATATAAGTAGTATATCCGTTGTCTAGCACCCATAACACAAGTCTAGTTACTTAGCTTGGGGCTAGATGGCGATGTGTGGAATGTCCTGCAATATTTATATTTATTATTTATTTATTATCCAGGGAGGAAACAGTCGACTACGTTTGTATGGAGAGAGCACCGGTACCCTTTCACCTTAAGCTAGTACTATTCTTAGTAAATGAAACTGCATTCTATTTCTGAAATAAAATCCCTTAGCACGGTGTCAGCTACACGCCGACTCTGGTCGACTCCGGCTAACAAAGGCTACGTCACTCACCTGTCCTATACGTAAAGGCTAAAGTTTTGTGTCCACTTTCACAAAGGATATGTCATTGTGTCACGAGTAATTTTGTGTCACGAAGTAATTTTGCGTCACGGAAAAATGGTAGTTCTATCGTTTTATTTGTTTGATAAGGGTGGGATTAGATACTACTAGCTTTTACCTGTGGCTTCGACCGCGTGGGAGTTGATTTTTCACATGATAAAGTCTTATAAATCGATGAACAAAAAAAGTGGAGTGAAGTTTAAAAGTGTGACGTTATCGCTCACGTTCCGTCATTGACAAGGTAACCATGGCAACGTAGGTATTATCGTTGCTATGGTTACCATCAATGTTTTCTTATGACGTTATCACGTAAAGTTATAGTCCGTAAACCGACTTTACAGACAACCAGTATTTTTTGAAGTGATAACGCCTAATAAATTGATGAACACCTGCATTCACAAAAGATATGACGTCATGCGTCTCGTTCCATAGCAACGTCATGTTATGGACAAGGACCGTTCCATAGCAACGTCATGTTATTGACAAGGTAACCATAGCAACGAAATTACGGTGCTATGATTTTTGACATGATAACGTCTTATTAATCGATGAACACGGGTATTCACAAAAAATTGTGACGTCATCGCTCACGTTCCGCCATTGACAAGGTAACTATAGCAACGTATTATCGTTGCTATCAATGTTTTCTTATGACGTTGTCACGTAAAATTGTTGTCCGTAAACCGACTTTACATGCTTGTCTGTAAAGTCGGTTTACGAAAGGTATTTTTTTTTTCAAAAAGAAAATCTTAGCTGCCTACGTCATACAAAGAACACACACAATCAGGCCTCTACGATCAGTGGTTTAGACTGTCCGTTGAATAGTCAGTTATATATGACGACCCAGTTGGCACAATGGTCACCATTCCTGCCAAACACAGGGTTGCGGGTTCGATTCCCGCCTCAGACATGTATTTATGCTTAGATATTTGTCTGTAGTCTGCTTGTTTCTATGTATTATAAGTATATACTTACAAAAGAAAAGTACATAAGTAGTATATCCGTTGTCTAGCACCCATAACACAAGTCTAGTTACTTAGCTTGGGGCTAGATGGCGATTTGTGAAATGTCCTGCAATATAAAAAAAATACTTCGTCCAGAGATTGATTTCTTGTTCTCGATTCTGTAACATTTTCATACAAACTATTCGTTTTACCTGTTGTTTACCCTTTTCAAATATCTCACAGACGCATTCGAGTAAGATAGGGACCTACTTTAAAATTGCTTCACCGAAATTGGCCTAGTTTAATCCTATGACGTCACTTTATATTTTGTCGCATTGGGTTACCTGCAGAATTTAAGTCAAACTACCTACACTATACAGGGCTATTGGTAATTATGTCAAGCAGTTAGGGCTATTTCGGTGCACCTTAAGAGAAAAGGGTACCGACGCTCTCTGCGTACAAATGTAGTCGACTGTTCCCTCCCTGGATAATGACACTAACGCAAATATTTTTGTTGTATAAAACTTATAACTGCCATGACCATGCCTATGTCTTATTTTTTATTAAATTTAATATAAAACCTATAAAATCAGATTTTCCGTGCAGCGCGCGGCGACGCAGTTCTCGCGTTTGAATTTTAGGCAGCAGTTATAGGTTTTATGAAAGAAAAATATTTGTGCTAATGTCATTATCCAAGGAGGAAACAGTCGACTACGTTTGTATGGAGAAAGCGCCGGTACCCATTCACCTTAACAATCAAATTTTGTTCTACGGCTTTTAGAAATTCGAACAGTTTTTCTAAAATTTTGAGGTCATTGGTAATTATGTCAAGTACCTAGTTGAGGGCTATTTCTGAGCATCTAATCAACTTTTGTTCTACGGTTTTTAGAAATTCAATCAAACTGTTTTTCGAACATTTTGAAGTTATGTTTCTACCCGAAAATCAGCTGTTACTTACATGGACAGTTCATTAACTTTAAGATTATACTTATTTTTTAAGTTAAATGTTCTAAGTCTGTTGACCTTTAAAAGAAATGATTTTTGAATTAAAATAACCTCAAAAATGTTCAAAGAATGAGTAAAAGTCCAAAAGTGTTGGACAAAATTTGATTCCTCAACCGCTTTCTTATAATATAATAACCAATAACCCTGTATATCAAAGAACCTACCAAATACATGTAACACCTAGTTGTCTATCTGAAGAATGTATATAAAACTAGAAAATCAGATTTTATGTATTTATAACGACAATATTTATGTTATGTTTGTTTCTAGCCTGAGTGAAAATATAATAAGTATTCTATTTACTATAACAGAAGCCTAATTGCTTAGCCTGGGGCTAAATGGCGTTTTGTGCATTGTCCTAAAATATCTATATTTATTTATAACTAGCTTTTGCCCGCGACTTCGTCCGCGCAGGAGTCGAAAATAGTTAAAATAGGATTATTTTTTGTTGATTTCAAATTAGATTGAGTTTGAAACATGTGTGTCAAAATAAAATGTACTTACTTAATTTAATCAAAAGCACTAAGGAGTTCCAGTCGAAGTAAATCGCCTTTTTTTTTTTTTTTTTTGACCTGGGGAAACCCGGTCGGGTACCACTCCGTTGTTGGGGCCAACGAAGTGGTTATGTCGGGCTAGAACCGACTAAAACCCCAGGGTGCTCCGTCTCGATGCCTATTGTCGGGGCTACCGGGAAAGCTTTCGCATACAACAGTAGCCCCGACGGCATTTGTCCGTGAGGACCCTCCTCTTACGAGGCTTTCGCCCCTCCGCTTGTTGCGACGTACCAGAGCACGTGGCATGTCGCAACCACCTTCTCGGGGACCAAGCGGATGGTCGCCAGACAGCCCCATGTCTGGAAGCCCGTGGTCCCCTGCGATGGGTCAGATACGTAGCCCAATCGCCAGCCACTCCGGTCGTAGAGGACAGGGAAAGCGGCAACGACACACCGACAGTCCTCGTCCTCTGCGACCCCACCGCGTCCGCCATCCAACGGTGGCGGCCCCGTCAGGGCCACGGAAGGTAGGGGAAACGGCTCACCGCAATACCGGCAACCCTCTCCCGCCGTGGCCCCTAGTCCTCAGTTGCGGTGCAGCCCATACTACACCGCAACCCGCCTCAGTCGCAGTACCGCCCATACAGCACTGCGACCTACCTCTCGTACCGCTCACACCGGACTTTGCGGGGAAGTCGGTGGAGCGGTCCCTCTCGGGTCAGCCAGCTCCTCCAGCCTGGCCCGGCCCTGGGTTCCTCTTGGCTTCACCGTGGTTGGCTAGGCCACGGTTACTAAGCCCCCCCCGCCACGACAAGGCGGGAACCCACGGGGGGGGAAGTAAATCGCCTAAAATAACTTTCTACTCTTTTTTAAACCCGGTAGGTAATTAATTTCGTAAAATCCTTTCTTATCGGATGCCTACGTCATACGAAGAACACACCCTACAAGTTTCAGGTTTCTACGATTTAGGCTGTGCGTTGATCCGTCAGTCAGTCAGGACAAAGAATTTTATATGTATAGAGAAGATAGATTTTTGAATGAGATGTATTTTAACTTGGAACATGAAAACCTCGGGTGCACCCAATTCTCTTGGGATGGGATCCAAAATGGGTATACGTCTAAGTACCTAAAGTTCTAAACCAAAAAAATGAATTCTTCTATTTCTGTCTTTCTAACACAGAGCCAATAATGCACAAAACTCTACGATTACCACATGAGTAAATCTTTAATCATATCGTGCTAATTAGTAATTACCTATCTATCATAGTCATCTTTTGTGTTTTTAGGGTTCCGTACCTTAAAAGGTAAAAAAGGAACCCTTATAAGATCACTTTCCTGTCCATTTTAAAAATGAAAAAGGTGTAAAAGTCCTATTCATTTGTTTAGGTATTTTCGTATTCATAACAAAAGATATTTCTTTTAAATTACTTAATAATTAGTATCTACTAACTTTGGGAACTGTGACTTTTGGCAAATTGTTCAAAATTTTATTATTAGGTAGGGCTGAACAGTTGCGCAGAGAGTAATTTTGGCGTATCCTAATAAAAATATAGAGTTTTAAGTGATTCAGTGGCTATCCTATAACAGTTCTATGTTTTAACAAATATCCCGTCTCCGAGATGGTTTAGAAGTTTGGTTAGAAAGCATTATTTGTGCACAGCGCACTTTTGATAAAATCTTAGTCATAACGTTTGGTCAAATACCCCATTTCCGAGACGCCTATGAGATTTGGTGTAAAGGCATATTTCATTTGCCGTAATGTCCTCTATCGACAGGTATTAGCAAACGTATCGCGCAAAAAAAAAATACTATGTCAAGTTCCCAGTACTAAATGGCAAGACACCTTTTTTCAGTTCAATGTTCGAAGTTTTCAACCTCTTAGGTTTTACGTTAACGCTGTCAGCTTGAAGTGACGTCTTACCAATCATAGATTAATGAGTATGTTACCAATCTAATCAAAAGCACTAAAGAGTATTGATATCAACTTCGAAGCAAATCACTCCCAAAATAACTTTCTTCCCCTTTTTAACCCAGTTAGGGGATGAATTTCAATAAAATACGAAACACGTGTTCCATTAATTCTGTTAAAGAATGTTTACGCAAAATTTGAAATAGATTGGACTAAGGAATCACGTTGTCCAATACAAACTTTGCCCCCCTTTTTCACTCCTTTAGGGGTAGAATTTCGGAAAATTCTTTCTTATCGGATGCCTACGTCATACAAAGAACACACCCTCCAAGTTTCAAGTCTCTACGATCAGCGGTTTAGGCTGTGCGATGATCCGTCAGTCAGTCAGGACAAAGGATTTTATATGTATAGAAGAAGATATAGATAAGAAGATAATACATGCATAATATAGCCGTGCAAAGCCGGGGCGGGTCGCAAGTACTTTGATAAAAGAGATCCAATCAAAGAGTATTTAAGTTTTTAATAACCCCAGCACGCCGCTTCATACACATGTTCATACAAAATTGCTGGAGCGTTGTAATGTTCCAAATTCAAAAAACGCTCCTGCATTGGATTTAATTTTCTTTGACCGCGACACTGGCTATATGCACGATAGTAATAATGCGAAGCCATAATAAAATTATAAATAAAAAAGAGATGGCGCTAGATGCTTCTTTCCGTATGTCAAACTGACAATTTTGACATCATCCCTACGTTCTGTACGTTTTCATGCAAAAATATTATGGTTTATTTTTTACGCCAAGAAATATCAAATTTTAATTAGTAACATAAATCTACTTGAAATACCTAAACCTCTTCTGATATTTTCTGAACACATTCGTGAAGATTATGTTAAAATCTGTTTCCTAGTTCCCGAAATTATACTGCACAAACAAAGGTAAACAAATAAAATCAACATTAATTCTGAGATGAATGGTAGTTTCGCGAAAACGAAGAGATGGCGCTAGTTACTTGAAATTAAAAAAAATATCTTATTAAATTAATTACTTTATTTTCTAGTTAAAAAATGTGTATATTGCTATGTATTCTTAAAATACATAAGTGTACAAAATTTTTAAGCAGAACAAAAAGAAT
This sequence comes from Idaea aversata, assembly GCA_907269075.1. NCBI lineage: Eukaryota > Metazoa > Arthropoda > Insecta > Lepidoptera > Geometridae > Idaea > Idaea aversata. The sequence goes on from OU026108.1 coordinate 1,367,793, forward strand.
AATCAACTAATTTGTGATTTTCTAAATTTAAGAAAACCTGAATCGCGCATGCAAGATTTTTTTCTACCGGAGCTATATAAGGTTAGCGAATTCTATAGTGCTAAGATCATTATGGACGTAGAACGCTTACTTCCAAAACTTCGAATTTATTATATGTAGAGATGGTTCGGGGCTCAAAAAAGACAAAATCCATTTTTTTTTATTCATTTAGAATCATGTACAGGGCATGGGTTCACTTTAAATGGTTTAAAAACTAAGTTAGGATGTGTGCCTTTGGAACGCGCCCACCAATGAGAAGAAGGCACAAGAAACTCGTGGGTGTTTTTTTTGTGAGCATGCTCCCCAACGGATCCTCTACGCTCAACGGAGCTCCTGTCAAGAACTTCCCTGACTTCTGCCCTGGACTGGGGGAGCCAGTAAGCGGATCTATACTAATATTATAAAGCTAAAGAGTTTGTTTGTTTGTTTGAACGCGCTAATCTTAGGAACTACTGGTTCGAATTAAAAAAATATTTATTTGTTGAATAGTCAATTTATCAAGGAAGGCTATAGGCTACTTTTTATTTTGATATTCCCACGGGATCGGAACTTACGCAGGTGAAACCGCGGGGCGGAGCTAACTGAATGCTTGCTGTAGTAGGTATACAACTAGGTAAAGTTGTCATTTATTCCACACTGAAATCACGACCTACTCAATTGAAAATTCACCTCTCATTACCATTTTAGTTCCGTGAACGATTGATAATTCATTAAAAACGTTGGCTTTATTATTATTGCGAAATCCATTAAATTTGAAAATGGTACTGAAACCGATGGAATGGGACAGGGCCGGAGTAAGGGCGGAAACACCCAGGGTGAGTGGGGTTACAGCGGGATGGAAGAGTTCTAACTCCTTGTTTATACGGACGATTTCACAAGCCGGCCCCCGGCCCTGTGATTCAACCTTTAAAGTGAGTAAGGAAAGGAATATTCTAAAAGATTAAAGGTGACAGATGACAGGTGATTGCCTAAGTAGTGACGCTGTTTCAATTATTAAGTTGACTTGAGTGGAAGGTTGCTTTTGTCGTGATTTAGTTAGAATTATTAATATTGTTTTATATGAGTCCATAAATATGTTAATAGTTTTGCTAACTAATTGTGTGAAATAAAGCCGCAGATAAAGGTCAAACACTTCAATTTGTAAGTAAAGTGTCGATTTTATCATAAATCCCCAGTTTTTGTAAGTAAATACTCTCTATAGGTTATGCCCCGCCGCCGTCACCGAGTTTAACTTTTTTTCTTTATTAGAAAACCTATTAGAAAAATCTGTTACTCAATTTTGTTATTCCTCACATTAATATCTTATAATATTTCTTATTTTTTATACATCGGTCGCTTATCTCAAAAAGATTGTACTGAAAATCAGCATTGTAGCCACAGGATTATACAGAGTACAATCCTTTTTTGGTTGCACTGTACTTACTATACATTCTAGTCTTCAGTTATTTGCTTAGTGTATTGTACATTACTAATAAAAAGCAAAATCATCTGCTAAAATATGTTACTAAATTTTACATAAATAAATATTACAGGACATTACACACATCACCATTACCGTCCGCGTCCCAAACTAAGTAACTAGACTTGTGTTATGGGTGCTAGGGTGGATATACTACTTATATCCTTTTCTTTTGTAAATATACAGGGTTATTGGAAATTATACTAGCAAGCCGTTGAGGGCTACTTCTGTGCACCCAAATAAACAACTTTTGTTCTACGACTTTTGGAAATTCGAAGATTTTTTCGAAAATTTTGAGGTTAGTTTTACCTGAAAATCAGCTGTTCCTTACACGGAGAGGTCAGTAACCTTAAAATTTGACTTATTTTTTAAATTTTATCTACTGTTCTTGGTCTGAATGACCTTTGTTTTAAAAAATCAGCTGTTTTTCGAATTTATATAACCTCAAAATTTCCATTTTTTTTTCGTATTTCCAAAAGTCGTAGAACAAAAGTTTTTTGTTTAGGTGCACAGAAGTAGCCCTCAACGGCTTGCTAGTATAATTTCCAATAACCCTGTATACTTAAAATACATAGAAACATCCAGACCACAGACAAATATCTAAGCATAAATACTTGTCTGAGGCGGGAATCCAACCCGCAACCCTGTGTTTAGCAGTATGGCATAGTGACCATTGTGCCAACGGAGTCGTGGATTCATTCATTCATTTAAATTATTTATTTATTCTATTCTCCCCCCTCCCACAATCCTCCTGAGTACGTCCACTTCTCGAATGCGTAATCAGAACGGATCGCTAACCGTATTTCAACGATTTTATGCTATTTCGATATTTTTTACATTTTAGCCTCGTTTTATGAAACCGAACGACTTTTGCTTAAAAATGTTGAGGGTGTAAATATTTTACCAATAAATGTAGGTTAATGAAAAATGTTATTGCAAAAATTCACATTCAGAGCTTTTAAATTACACGATCAAAATGCGTAGACTTGAAAGCTTGAATAACGTAATTTTTTGACATAATAAAATCTAATAAATGATGGAACTCATGCATTCACAAAAAATATGACGTTACGCGTCATGTTCCGGGAACGCGGCATGTTATTGACAAGGTAATCATAGCAACGTATTACCGTTGCTGTTGCCACATGAGACATGATTAACAAAAAAATAGAAACATTGATAACCATAGCAACGATAATACATTGCTATGGTTACCTTGTCAATAACAGAACGTGAGCGATGACGTCACACTTTTTTGTAAATGCCTTCGTCGATTTATAAGACGTTATCACGTCAACAAGCCTAAATTAGTCAACAGTACTTCAAGTGTGTTCATCAGTTTAATGCTTTAACTTGAAGCTTGAAGCTCGGCTTGATCGTGTCTGTACGTTTTAATACGTGTACAACATTCATGAACGCACGCGTTGACATTGATAAATAAGTGCTATATTTATTTTTAACTTTATTTTCATAAGGTTAAAGTAGTAAATAGCATTTACGATTTAATTGCAATTAACTAGTTATTGATTTTTCTTAAGCCCTTCACGGTAGTTACGTGTGTTTGGAATTTCTAGTTTTGTTTGGATTCTATTTTTGGTTAGGTATTGTGAAAAATAGCTAATTTTACTTATTTTTATAATGTACTAGTTTCAACCCGCGACTCCAATCGCGTAGGAGCATCAAAATCCTTTGTTAGCCAAATTTTAGACCAATCCAAACCCTTAAATGCGCATTGTGTTATGTATCAGTCAAGACTTTGAGTTTCAACTTTATAGATTTCTAGTGTCAATCTGAATATACATAATAATAAATATGGACACATCGCCATCTAGACCCAAGCTAAGTACCTAGACTTGTGCTATGGGTGCTAGAGAACGGATATACTACTTATATACTTTTCTTTTGTAAATATTTACTTATAATACATAGAAACAACCAGACCACAGACAAATATCTAAGCATAAATACTTGTCTGTGGCGGGAATCGAAACCGCAACCCTGTGTTTGGCAGTCCGGCATGGTGACCATTGACCAATAATACAGCTATAATTAAAAGATTTTAATTGACTCTGCCGTCTAATAATCCGTCATTTTTATAATTATTCGAAAATTTTAGGATTTAGATAGATTACCTAAAGTGCTTTTTGGGTGATATTTGTGATGACTCTAAACCTCTACACCGAATTGGATAAAATTTAATAGGAGAAAAAAATAACCTGATTTTAACAATATTACTAACTAGCTGTGCCCCGCGGTGTTACCCGCGTAAGTCCCGATCCCGCGGGAATTTTGGGATCAAAATTATCTACGTCCTTTTTCATCCCCAGACATTTTACTGTGAAGAACAATAAAAATAAAAAATAAAAAAAAACTTTCAGATTTATAAATATTGCTTAAAAACAAATTAAATTTTTATTCCGATATTTAAAACCGGGACAAAAGCGAGTAAAACACTGCCGGTTAAAAAATGATTTCGTTACTCCCTTACCTGTGAAATTTGACGCCCGCTCTCAACACTTCAAAACATTTCTCTCAAAATTCAACTCAGTCAACTGTAAACATTTTAATAATTTTGTTCCCAACTCGGGTAAAGTTTTGGGGAAATTCGCCAACTTTCCGTCGAACTCGGCAAAGTTGGGGGAATTATGTAACTTTAACGTTCGATACTATGTTGCAATCGAGATGCCAGTTTAGCGGGTAAATAGGTTTATTGCTAAAAATTGGGTAACTTTACTCCCCTGGGTTATAATGTGAAGTTTTATGTAAGTTCGTTTTAAATGTTTCGTACTAGCAGCGCTCCGCGGTTTCATCCCTGCAACTCCCGATCCCGTGGGAATATCGAGATAAAAAGTAGCCTATGTTATTCCCAATGAATCAATGTATCCTCATACCAAGTTTTGTCAAAATCGGTCCAGTAGTTTCAGACCCTATTCGTTACAAACATAAAAACAAAAAAACACTCCGGCAGTGTCGACAGAAGTGAAAAATTATTAAAAAAAAACTTGTGGCACACGGGGACTACCGCGGTAAAGCTATTGCATTGCATTTTTTATCAACTTATGCAATTATTATTTACTAGCGACCCGCCCCGGCTTCGCACGGCTATATTATGCATGTATTATACATATAAACCTTCCTCTTGAATCTATCTATTAAAAAAAACCGCATCAAAATCCGTTGCGTAGTTTTAAAGATTTAAGCATACATAGGGGTATAGGGACATAGGGACAGAGAAAGCGACTTTGTTTTATACTATGATATGACTGATGATGATGATAGATGACTATGATAGTGATTTATTTTTTATATGCAGTATTTTTTTTTCTCTATTAATTCAAGTACTAGTTCAAGTACCTATATACTTTCTCACAAACAGCTATTTACGACGTTAAGCGAACGCTCGGCCGAGCTACATGGTAGGCGGAGTGGGGGGTGTTAGGTTTTATTTTCGTTACGGAATTTCTTGATTCGGTCGCCGCGCTCAATGCCCGCGATAAAAGCTATGCAATAGCCCAACTAAACAACTAAATACAAAATATATGCATATATGCACACACTACCTGCGTCTCGTAACTTCGTCGTTAGTTCATCTAAAAAAATATATACAGGGTTATTGGAAATTAATTGACACGGCGTTAAGGGCTTCTTCTGTGCACCTTAACAAACAACTTTTGTTCTACGACTTTTGTCGAAACTTAATACATATCCCAAAAAAAATATTTAAGTGTTTCTCGTACTGTCTGGTAATTTTCTATGTCTATGAGGCAAGTGCGCGCGCGCGATCGGCACGGGGGCGCACTGCGTGCGACCCGATCGGGTTGTACCATACCTACTATGATTGATTCTGTGACGTAGACGTAGAGTTGAGTATTATTTGAACTGTTGGATTTAATTTTTTATTTTTGTATGGAATATTTTTATACTGAATTTCCAAAAGTCGTAGAACAAAAGTTGATCGTTAAGGTGCACAGGAGAAGCCCTTAACGCCGTGTCAATTAGTTTCCAATAACCCTGTATAGCGCTAAAATAAGTTTTCACTTCAAAAACATCCCGTTATTTCCACGGGATCCCCAAGTAACACATTTGGTAACAAACAGCTTGCATATAGTATTTTTTTGGAACCTTTAGTAATAAAATCCACCTTGATTAAGTTCTATATAGGTGGTTAGACCTTATATGCAACCTATATATTACTAAAGGGAGAAAAATTGCAACTCATTTATAGTTGCAGAAGCGTTGCATAAGAGTTCGAATTGTTACCCTGAGTGGCACTTGGAACTAACGGTGCGAATTGCGCGCTGTGAATGAATGATTGAACGATAAAGCGATACCGTTCATTCGTTGAGTGACAATTTGTCATAACTAGTCTTATTTTCGGCGGAGACAAACGAAAAACGGTGTGCTTTGTTCTATTGTGTTAATTGTGACAGCCATATTGCATCTATTTGGCGAGTATTAAAAATGTACGTGTAAACCGCAGCATAATATCACGGAGCCCTTGCAAATGGTTTTTTATCGTGAAACCATGGTATATTTACTTAGTAAATTTTGATGCGCTTTCAATTTAATCAAAAGTATTAACAAATATGTGCTGATCAAATAAATAAGATAATACTTTACAACAATTTGGTTGTTAAAAACCTAACATTATAGTTTCACAAAAAGTATACTGTCAACAATAGTCATCAAAACTTATTTTGTTTTATGTTATTGTAATAAAATATCATTAAACAAATAATGCTTTTCAAGGTTATTATTTTTGAACATGGCGATTTAAAGTAGACCTTGTAGTTCTTATTTTCACTTATTTGTTACCTTATTGGAACTCTTAAGCCCAAAAATCACTCATTAGTACCTAGTAGTGATATTTTTCACTTCACAGGTCTTGCTGTCTCTACTTTGAATTGGGGATTCTCAAGACGGGTACAAAACCCATTGTGAAGGATAATAAAGTAAAAAAAGTAAAATTTACTTAACTTGTAAAGTCGAGGACTGTCTGTACAACTGTCTGTGCAATTGTCTGTACAACTGTCTGTCACTGACTGGTACTGTCTGAAACTGTCTGGTACTGTCTGGTACCGTCTGGTACCGTCTGGTACCGTCTGGTACCGTCTGGTACCGTCTGGTACCGTCTGGTACAGTCTGGTACAGTCTGATACAGTCTGGTACAGTTTTGTACAGTCTGGTGCCGTCTGGGACCGTCTGGGACCGTCTGGCACCGTCTGGCACTGTCTGGCACTGTCTGGCACTGTTTGGAACTGTCTGACACTGTCTGTAACTGTCTGGAATGAAACTAATGTACGGAACCCTCAGCGCGTGAGTACGACTCGCACTCGACCCGTTATTATTTTAATTAGATCTTGTGGTTCTAAATGAGATAAAAATGGAACCGATCTACGCTTTACAGTGGCATATAAGAGTATTTTCGACCTTACAAAGGCAATTACACTAAGGTTCCAAATGAGCTGCAATAATAACTCTTGAGCCACTACAAGTGATAAATAACTCATATATACTACTTATTTAGTACTAAAGGTGCCAAATGAAGGAAAAATACCACCTATTAGGGCACAGTTCTTTAGGGGGGATTTTAAGATGTCATATGCCTCTTTGAGTTCTATAAGAGAGAAAATTAAAACCTTTATGCGCCTATGAGTAATAGATTCGGCTTAATGCTACCATAGGTAATAAAGCAGAAACAAAAATCACTCAAAAGCAACCGTTAGTGATAAGAGTTACTCATTTGCAAATTCGAGTGCTGTTTGCATCTTTAAGTAATACCATACACTCTTGCATCACCTATATGCTACCTACAGTTGCAAAATAAGTTCCAAAATTCACTAACGTGCTACTTGGGTCGGGAGTTGTGGCGGGTGAAACCGCGGAGTACTGCTAGTACCAAACATTTCCAATGAACTTGCTTATAACTTCACATTATAACACAGGGGCGTAAAGTTACCCAATTTTTAACAATAAAGGAGCGGAGCGCTGCTATTTCAGATATTTCAACAGGATCGGACAATGTTACTAATGATTTGGTCAAAACACAATGTATATTATTGGCATAGATAAGTTTTATATCTATGTAAAACATGGAGGTCGAACAATAAATCAAAGAGGAATCACTATTAAATTCTTTACAACACATTCTCTCTGTCGATCGTAAGTGAAAGAGATCTAACAATAACATAGTTATAGATAGAACAACTCTCGTCAAACAGTTTTAAAAAAACTCGCTGTGAAATTTTGCTTTTCCATTTCGTTTTCTTTTTTAACAGGTTTCAAATAAAACACCGACAGACAGACAGATGGACAAGAAAGTGATCTTATAAGGGATCCTTTTTTTTTTACTTTTTATGGTACGGAACCCTAAAAAGAACGAGTGTGAGTCGGACTCGCGCACGCACGGTTCCGTACCATGTTGTACTTAATTTTGTTTTAACAACATAAATATTTAATCTGTGATAACTGTCTAGCTATCACGGTTCATGAGATACAGGCTGGTGACAGACAGACGGACTGACAGACAGTGAAAACTAAGTAATAGGGTCCCGTTTTTACCCTTTGGGTAGGGAACCCTAAAAAATAATACTAGAGACGTTATGTACATTTAAAACGGGATTAAAGTTTTGCTAAAACAAAACTTAAAATGTGTGCCAACGAATTGTTTTGCAATTTTTGTTTTACGCCTTATTAAAATTCGAAAATTTTTGGTTATTTAAGGTTTTGTTTATTTTAGAAACATACATTTGTACATACTTACTTACTTACGCTGGCTCAGCGACCCGAAGTGGATCTTGGCCTCCGACACCAAAAGCCGCCATTGCACCCTATTCTGCGCCACTTGTTGCCAATCGGCTGCATGAAGGGCTTGCAGGTCTTATTGGACTTGGTCTATCCAGCGATACCTAGGTCTGCCAACTGGCCGTCTCCCCTGAGGTCGTCCTAGATATGCTCTTTTGACCGCTCGATCCTCCTCCATTCTCTCGATGTGGCCAAGCCAGCGAAGTCGGGCCGATTTGGTCTCGCCGATGATATTAGGCTCAGCCACAAGCTCTTCCAACTCCACATTTTTTCTTACTCTCCATGAGCCGTCCTCTCTCTTGGTTGGTCCCAAAATTCTCCTCAATATCTTCCTCTCCGCTACCAAGAGTTTGTTCTCCTCCTTTAGCGTTAGTGTCCAGGCTTCGCAACCTTTTTTTTAAATAAACACATTACCTTTCTTGGCGCCGAATAGTCGGTTAAAAAAGAATTTTGCGATTGTTGCGATTTAAATATCTTTGTCGTAAGCATATGATTTACAAGATTATACTCGCGTTCAATAAAAGTCCGGAACGGTTTAGTGATGGGACGTGGTTATCCGGATATTATCCGGGTTTTACGACTTTTTACGGATTTATTCCACTCGGATATTATATGGTTTTAGTGCTGTTTACACGTTGATTTCATCCGGATATTTTTTGTTTTCGATTAAGGTAATCCATTGCAGAAACACTAAAGTATAATAAATCCTACTAATATTATAAATGTGAAAGTTTGTGTGTGTGTGTGTGTGTGTGTATAAATAAAATATAAATAAAATATATAATACTAGCCGCGCCCCGCGGTTTCACCCGCGTAAGTCCCGATCCCGTGGGAATATCGGGATAAAATGTAGCCTATGTGTTAATCCAGATCTCCAGCTATCTACATACCGAGTTTCATTGCAATCGGTCCAGTGGTTTTAGCGTGAAGGAGTAACAAACATACATACACACACACACACACACAAACTTTCATATTTATAATATTAGTAGGATTGCAGGACATTCCACACATCGCCATCTAGCCCCAAGCTAAGTAACTAGACTTGTGTTATGGGTGCTAGACAACGGATATACTACTTATGTACTTTTCTTTTGTAAATATATACTTAATATACATACAGACACCCAGACCACAGACAAATATCTAAGCATATATACTTGTCTGTGGCGGGAATCGAACCCGCAACCCTATGTTTGGCATTCCGGCAAGGTATGTATGTTTGTTACTCCTTCACACTAAAACTACTGGACCGATTGCGATGAAACTCGGTATCTAGATAGCTGGAGACCTGGATTAACACATAGGCTACTTTTGATCCCGATATTCTCACGGGATCGGGACTTACGCGGGTGAAACCGCGGGGCGCAGCTAGTGAAATTATAAACCCTATTTGTTTATTTATATGTTCTCTCTTCACGGTAAAACGACTTAACAGATTTGGATAAAAATCGCCACAGTAGGAGTTTAAGGGATGGAAAAGGATATAGCATACTTTTGATTACTTAAATCTCGCGGGATCGGGACTTACGCGGGTGAAACCGCGAGGCGCAGCTAGTGGAAACATAATTAAAAATTAATGTATGCAAAGTGAGTAGTTAAGTACTTATATCCTAATAAAGTTTTGAATTAAATCCGTTAATCTTACGATAGTTTAGTTTTACGGGGCTATTTCCGCATTAATCTTACGATAATCGGATTATTATTTAACCTACTGTTAAATTAACCGCTTGTTTTACATTAATCCCTTACACACTAAATAATAAATATGTTGTCTAAAGGTGACCTCAGATTACAGACTTGAAATCGACCAATCGTTTTAGTAAAACACCTTAAAATAAAATTAATAAAATAGTGTCCCAAATAAAAAAATTAAAAATGTAATTATTTAATTTCTTTTTTTTTGTGTAACTTTTAGCATAATATACCATATTAATACAAAGATTGTGGCAGTCAATGAGTTTTCAGTAACCTTTAGTACTGTGGACATTTGTGGTTGCTACCTCTAGCAGCAGTGGTTAGGTCAAATTAGAGACCTTAAAGCGATCTGAAAACTCTAACAATAGGTGAGCCACATCACTATATGAGAAGAAGAAGAAGAAGTACTGTGGAAATTTTGTATTGTGGAGTTTAAGCAATTAAAGTCCATATTCTGAGATAGCGCTTACAAAAAAAATCCAACAAAAATAATAATCCGTAACTATTACCGTAACTATTCCATCACGACTCCGTTTTATGCGTCACATTACACTCGTCGAATCCTTAACATTTTGTATTGCTTACTTGCTTACATATTGTGTGTGTGTAGGAAAGACAGACACAATCAACTGATTATATTCTCTCGTACTTCGAATAAGGTCGACTGGGTGGTTTTTAGCTGCAGCAGTAGTTGTATGTTCTGAGTTCGCCCTAATTTAAAAAATATATTCAAATTTTTGTCTGTAAAGTCGATTTACGGACGATAGTTTTACGTGATTACGTTTTCGTAAAACGATGAAAAATTGAGTTTTTTTCCATTTATTTATTCTACTCGTCCCTCGTCATCATAACAAAGCTCAGATGAGCGATATTATTATTAAACAATATAAAACAAATCCGCATCTGTTCCCGGGACGTGACGCGTCGCATGACGTCAGCTTTTTTGACGTCAAAACAATGTTAATCCGTAACTATTAAATTGTACAATCCGTAATCCGTAACTATTTGACCATGACCTTTTTCAGTCGACCTTGTATTAGTGTTCGCCATAACTACATTTTAAAATAATGATAATCCGTAACTAACAAATCCGTAATCCGTAAATCATTACCGTAACTATTCCATCACGACCCCGTTTTACGCATCACATTACTCGTCGAATCCTTTACATTTTGTATTGTTTACATGTGTGTGTGTATTCTGTATATGTGTGCGTATATCCCTTCTCGTTATATTGTAACTGTATGCATGTGTGTGTGACGTAGAAATATGAGATCCTTAAGGATCACGAAGTTTGGATAAATTGAGCTTTTTACGCAACTTCAAAAAGAGTAGCTATTCAGGGTTCCGTACTCAAAGGGTAAAAACGTTACCCTATTACTAAGACACCACTGTAAGTTTGTCTGTTTGTCTGTCACCAGGCTGTATCTCATGAATTGTGATAGCTGCACAGTTGAAATTTTCACAGATGATGTATTTATGTTGCAGCTTTAACAACAAATACTAAAATAATCGTTACAAAATGTACCCTCAAAGTAGTTAAAAGTCAGCTTTTGGCATTCTCAAAAAAAATCGTAATTGAAATGCAATCGGAATGATATTGCAATGTAATAGCTGGAGATCCCTTTAAGGACGACCTTCATCGATCTGTTTAATGGATGAAAAGTATATTATATCAAATTAAATAGGTCAATAAATATTTTACAAATGGGTTGTTTAAAAAATTTCAGTCCAGAAAATGATTCATTACCAATTTAATTTTTTATTTTGTTTTTTAACCCTTTCACTGACTTGTTTAAGAGACAAATTTTATACCAATCGAAAGTATGAAGCGTATAGAATATACAAACGTTAGGTTGACTATTTTTTTCCCGTCACAGCTCTTAGGTAGGCAGGTAAAACGATACTAGTCATTTGCACTGGTTGGGTAATTAATAAAAGTTAAGTTAAAATAAAGATAATGTATTTCATTGGTACGGAATTTGTCTATTGACCAAACCAGTCATCATTGGCCTATTCCGTCTATAAGCAGACGATTTAAGTAGAGCCGCGGCAGCTCTTTTGGTGGCTAAATAACCCTATCGGTCTATATAATTTGATATTAAATAATTTTCATCCATTAAACAGCTCGATGAAGGTCGTCCTTAAAGGGATCTCCGACTATAACAAAACTTTCGGATTAATCTATTAAGTTAGGATTAGTATTTCACCATTTATAAATAGTATGGCCTCGGTAATCCGAACAATCAAAACCAAGGCCCTTTGCGGATTATCAACATTTTAATCGTAATAAAACACATAGACCCGGGAGTCTCCGTGGCAAAAGGCAGAAATGTGCTCAAAAGGCAGGCTGCGTTAACCCGTAGGATGGTAATGCTTTTCTGCTGTCCGAGGTCACCTGAAGCTAAAATTGTCATTTTGAAACTTCTGATTAAGTATATTATTTAATCAGATCCAGATTTCACGCTCAAACTGATCACTATCACCTAATACGTAATAAGTACGACAAAACTGATGTGTGAATGAGCCCTCATTTTGTGGTGTACTAGCTTCTGTCCGCGACTACGTTCACGTAAAAGTCGAAAATGGACCAAGGAATCAAGTAGTCCAATACAAAGTTTTTCACCCCTTCAAGGGTAGAATTTTGGAAAATCCTTTCTTATCAGATGCCTACGGCATACAAAGAACACACCCTCCAAGTTTCAGGTCTCTACAAACAGCGGTTTAGGCTGTGCGTTGATCCGTCAGTCAGTCAGTCAGTCAGGACCAAGCATTTTATATGTGTAGAGAAGATCAGACCCAGAATTCACGCTCAAACTGACCACCATCACCGAATACGTAATACGTCAAAACTGATGTGTGAATGAGCTCTCATTTTATGGTGTATTTCAAATAGCTTCGTTTATTTGTCTAACCTCACTACTTCCGATCGTCATTTTCACCAAGATAGATCGCACACTTACATTGATTAAGTGCCAGTTACAGCGCTTAAACGTAAATTATATGAATAGCTAATGAAATACCAACTGAATTCTTTCGTTTTATGTCGGCCATTGTTGATGTTTTACTTTTGATTATTCGGACGTTCTTTGTCTTTTGAGATTACGAAAATGTTGAATATGTATATATGGATCAAAGTCAAAGCCAAAGAATGATGGCAAGGAGCATTTACACAAATATGTGAAAAAAAATCTCTGTTTTTCTCATCACTATCACTACATAAAAAATAAAGTCAAAAAATAAAAAATAAAAAAATAAAGTCACTTTTCGCCGTCCCTAGGCTATGTCCCTTTGTATGCTTAGATCTTTAAAATTACGCAACGAATTTTGATGCGGTTTTTATAATAGATAGAGTGATTAACGAGGAAGGTTTTTAGATATAATACATGCATAATACTAGGAAAACAGAGGAAATATTTTTTTGTTCGTTTGTAACGAATAGGCTCCGAAACTACTGGATCGATTTTAATGAAACTTGGTATGTAGTTAGTTGGAGACCTGGATTAACACATTTTATCCCGATATTCCGACGGGATCGGGAGATACGCGGGTGAAACCACTGCTAGTTTACAATAAAAATACAGATGTGGAAAAAAGGCTTTTAGAGTTACGTTTTTTTTTCTTCATCAGCATCTGACGTCATTACACATAGAGGAACTTCAAGAACTGAACCTCTTTGAAAACAAGTAATTTTTGTTCGAATATTTGCCATTATTCTTTCTTTATCCACCCCTTTCATAATTTAAGGTGAAAAAAAAACTTTTAGTACGTGTTCGAGGGATATTTAAGGAAACACGCACTAAGTTCGAACACAGAGTTTATTGTGGCAACGGGTTCATAAAAACTTCAATGTAATTGGAGAAAACGGTGATAATTTTTACAAACGTCTCAGTAACATTGCGCGCGCGACAAGAGCCGATTGTCGAAGAAGGAAGCGGAAACAAGTCCATGAGCTTGTCGTGTCGCAGTGTTACCATTATAAAATACTAGCGACCCGCCTATTATGCATGTATTATGTCTAAAAAACTTCCTTTTTAATCACTCTATCTATTAAAAAAAACCGCATCAAAATCTGTTGCGTAGTTTAAAAGATCTAAGCATACATGGGACATAGGGACGGCGAAAAGTTTTATACTATGTAGTGATAGTGAAGTGATGATAACTAGAAATTAACACAATGTGTTGGCGGACACCCTCTATTGGCCATGTTGGGCATGGTATTGGCCAGGTTTTCTGTAATCTTCTTTTTCTGCAATATGGGTATCAAATTATTAATCCTGATATTCCCGCCGGAGGGGTAAAACTACGTCGTCCTGAGTTCTGAATCCAATGACCTAGATATTACAGTAAGATAACAGTAGGTATCTAATATCTTCCTCTCGGTTAGACTCAAGTTTCGTACAGTTTTATAGTGTCCCTTCGATGTTAGTTTTATGTATCTTTCAATAGCTCTCTATTGGATAAACTGTATTTTATTATCTAACTTCAGTGACGTTAAATTATGTCTTGCAAAAACCAAGGCAGGTATGATGTCATAATTTATGACGGATATAAGGTTAGGTACCTTCTAACAAAGAGTCCAAAATTAACTAAAAGAAACACATAATATAAAGGGTTTTTTACTATAGATGTGCTGACTATGGCATTTGCCGACTAGCCGACTAATCGGTATTCAAATTGCTGACTAGTCGGCAGTGCCGATCATTTTAATACTAGCCTTTCAGAGGTATTCGGACTATGTCGTCATCACTCGGCTCGCAATATTGTTGTTTTATTAATTTTGTTTGCTAAACGTGCAGTGATTCCATTGCTCTTTTGATTATATTATCGTAGAAAATACTTTAATAGTACATTGCGATACAAGTGTGGAAAGTTGATCTTTCCATAGAGGCGGTTTATGACGCGCGAGCGGAACGCGAACGTGGCAAAAGCCTATCGCGAAACTGCCAATCGTTTTCAAAAGATCCATTGGCCAGATCCAGGATGGATCTCGTAAAAAAAACTCTTAGGATCCAGATCTCCATTTCTGGATCTACTGAGATTTTACTTAGATTTCTTCCCAGATCCAGAATGAGAAAAAAAACTCACTAGATCCATCCTGGTTTTCCCAATGGATCTTCTGAGAATGATCGGAAATTCATGGGTAAGCGAAAGGTATGTTACTTTTGGCTTCAATTCATGCCTTATTTTAACTAAAGCTGTGAATACTATATGTAGATATACAGAGTAGGGGTAACATAATATTTTCCTTTATCCCCGCCCGCCATTTTGATTACGTTATTATCTTGTTCATCTCTCCTATTGTTTTGTTTTACAAAACCCTGACTGCTTTCTGGGAATTTTCAGGGTCTGAAATGTTTTAAGATTTCTATTTTTTTAAATAACGTAGACTGAAACTGTAGTTTATGAAGTATGTATTTTTAAATGAAAAGGTTTAAAGCTTATGCTGATAACGGTAAAACTCTACTGGTTTTCGGGTCTTTTGGCGTTGAACGCTGAACATGGAAAAATATAATTAGAAAATGAAAAAAAACCAAAACATAGGGGCATAGTCATGGCAGTTATAGGTTTATGGCACAAAAATATTTGTGCTATTGTCATTATCAAGGGAGGAAACAGTCGACTACGTTTGTATGGAGAGCGCGCAGGTACCCTTTCACCTTAAGACTGCCAAAATGTTACTGTTGTCGTTTGTGTGTCTGTTGTTGTTCTGTTGTCTGTTGTTGTTGGGTTTAGTCCCAAGTAGGTATAGTGCCTTAAATATCATGTATTAAGAGTTTCTTGCGCTGCATAAATCATCTAGACACTTAGACTTAAGCTTTGTTTATTATATTTTAATGTCATTTAAAAATGGTGCTTACAATAAAGAATTCGTATCGATAGCACAAATTAATCTTCTGAGACTTTTGGAAAATCGAACATTTCGTTCGAAGTTTTTGTATGAGAAAGCTGATTTTCAAGTAAAAATTCCCTCAGAACGATCAAAAAAAAAGTTCGAATTTCCAAAAGTCGTGGAACAAAAGTTGTTCATCTAAACGTGTAGAAAACATAGAATATTATAAATGAACAAGTAACTATACTATACTAAATAACAATTAAATAACGAAAACATAAATTAATTAAATAAACTACCTACTTTACTTATACTAAATTAAAAGTCCAAATGGGGGTGGGTCCCTAGGAAGTGTGCCCAAAAAGCTGGCAGCGTTACCACGTTGGATGGCGATGCTTATCCGTTGTCCGAGGTACGAGCCAGCCCTTTGGTAACCCGAAGCTAAAACTTCTAATTTTGAAACTTCTTTATAAAATTTTAAGGCGTCTGGACCCCAAGGGCCAAGTGTCTCCGTTGCAAACGGCAGAAATATGTGTAATAACGTCTACAACAACTCCCTTTCGTATTATAACCCCTTCGCTGAAACAAAAATATCTAGATTTAAAATAGATAGTATTCAAAGGGAGTGTTCGTCCTAATTCGAACTTCTGCAACACATAGTCACATATCCAGCCAAACTTTCTATCTAATTTCGATTCACCAACGTCATAGGATTGTGCAATGTCACTAATATTATGTACTCAGAATAGATCTATCTTTTGGCAAATTGTCCAGATAATAAATTAGGTAATTGGGGTTTAAGAACCTATATTATATTTGACAGCTCGATAGATGACCTAAGGGCTATAGACTGCAGATTTCTACAGATACCTCTCCAATCATTCTAGTTTACTTAAATTTTTACAGTAGACGAATAAATATCACCAGCCTCGAAACTGGTGACCCCTCACATCACTACTTAGTATAAAATAAAGTCGCTTTTTCTGTCCCTATTTCCCTTTGTATGCTTAATTCTTTTAAACTACGCAACGGATTTTGATGCGGTTTTTTTTAATAGATAGATGATTCAAGAGGAAGGTTTATATGTATAATACATGCATAATATAGCCGTGCGAAGCCGGAGCGAGTCGCTAGTAAATAAATAAATAACAAACAGAGGAATAAGTACGAAGCTACTAAATCGCTTCAACTTTAGTCATCAGACGTAGATACCTAACAGAATACCTACCATTTGTTTGAACAATACTCAAAACTAACAAACTTACCTCATAATCCGACTTTACTAACTATAATCCGGAGAATTGGGTCGATCAATAACTGAACAATAATTCATATTAGATAACTATCTGATGAACTTTGTGGAGCGAAGGTTGCTGGTTCAATTCCAGCTTCAAACAAATATTTATGTCCGGAAACCACGACTTTGGACTTTGGGTTAGAGTTGGATTTTCTAAAATTTTCTCTTAGCGGATGCCAAATTTTAGCCTGATCCATTATTTTGAGCTGAGCGATGATATGTCAGTCAGAACTTATTCTTTTTAAACGAATTTTAATATTTATAGATTTACTACCTGTGTCCTGCAGTTTTACACCCATAACACAAGTCTAGTGACTTAGCATGTGGCTAGATGGCGATATGTGTGGAATGTCCTGCAATATTTATATTTTTATTTAGTTTGTTCCTTTTACGACGACCCAATTGGCAAAATGGTCACCATGCCAGACTGCTAAACACAGGGTGTATTTATCAAACTCAGACATATATTTATGCTCAGATATTTGTCTGTGGTCTGGTTGATTCTATGTATTGTAAGTATATAAGTATATATTTACAAAAGAAAATTAAATAAGTACAAATAGTATAAGTAGTTGTCTAGCACCCATAACACAAGTGTAGTTACTTATCTTGGGGCTAGATGGCGATGTGTGGAATGTCCTGCAATATTTATTATTTTTCATTATTTTAGGAAATTCAGAGTCGTAGGTCTTTTGGTTTCAGAGATTTTTTGATGAGTCTTTTTCTCGGGTTAGTAACGGAGCAACCCGTTTTATTTTATGCATACTATATAGATTATAGATATCATATAGATAAAAAAAGGTATTTTTAAATGAAATGTAACTTTTGAAGTACTTTATCCATCGATATCGATGTAAATAAAGTAACTTTTCGCCGTCCCTATGTTCCTTTGTATGCTTAGATCTTTAAAACTACGCAACGGATTTTGCTGCGGTTTTTTAAATAGTTAGTGATTCAAGAGGAAGGTTTATATGTATAATACATGCATAATATAGCCGTGCAATGCCGGGGCGGGTCGCTAGTTCTATAATATAAAAGTTAGAAGTCAATGTAAAATCTGTTGTCTAGCTACCACGACACAAGTCTAGTTGCTCTGCCAGTCCAATACCGAAACGGTATAATACGCGTAGAATCCTTAAAAACGTAAAACTCGTGCTGGTTTCAAACTATTGTTACGAAAACAAGAGTATAATAGTAAAATAAACAGTTATAAAATAAGGTTAATTTTAAATGTTGTATATTATTGTTGTTGTTACAATGTTGCCAATATAAATAGTTTTCTATCTCGTATCAGTTGTTTGTCTTGGGTAAAGGCTATAACACACTACTGACTACTGCTATAGCGATATCCTTCCTACTAATATTATAAACGTGAAAGTTTGTGTGTGTGTCTGCGTGTGTGTATGTATGTTTGTTACTCCTTCACGCAAAAACTACTGGACCGATTGCGATGAAACTCGGTATCTAGATAGTTGGAGACCTGAATTAACATATAGGCTACTTTTTATCCCGATATTCCCACGGGATCAGGACTTACGCAGGAAAACCCCGAGGCGCAGCTAGTGTAGCGATATTTTTTGACGTGATAGCCTCTTATAAATCGAATTATACACCGTCATTCCCAAAAAAGTGTGACGTCATGCGTCTTGGTTAAAAAGTGTGACGTTGTGCGTCATGTTCCGGTACCATGACGGCGTCATGGTAAACGTCACGCGTCTCGTGTTTGTTTTATATTGTTTAGTAATAATATTGTTTATGTGGGCTTGTGTAATGGTGACGAGTGACGAATACAAGACTTATATAAAGGAAAAAAATGGTTGTCGGTAAAGTCGGTTCACGGACGAAAATTTTACGTGATAAAATCATAAGAAAACGATGAAAAATTAAATTTTAATTAAATAATTAAATTTTTTTTCATTTTTTCCTTTATATAAGTCTATTCGTCTCTCGTTACCATAACACAAGCACAGATGAGCGATATTATTATTAAATACTCTGCTTCCTAACGGAAACGGACGCGTCATTGTCATGTTACCATGACGCAAGACGTCAGGGACGCTAGGGTACGGGTCGCATGACGTCACACTTTTTTGTGAAATTTCATTAATTTATACGTTTTCACGTCAAAAAATATCCTAATTTCATCTCTGAAAATATCATGCGGTATAGTGACTGAGATACTTTATATTATGTTGGTTAACTGGCGGTTTCTTTTGTTGTGACTCATTCCATGTTTACATTGAAAACTTTCTGTGTTTATTTCGTTTTGAGATGTGAATCGATTCGGTACATTTTACTGATGTTAACGTTTTCCAATTTTTGTGTTTTATTATGACATTATAGTTTTGTGATGTCGGAAAACTTGGGTTTTGGGAAGAAAGAAAAATATTTTTCTTTCTTTCCGACTTGACGGAGTTAGATTGATAGGTGGATTAACACTTTATTTGTATAACACTAAAATAATAGAACTAGGAAGATATTATTCGCTTTTTAGGGTTCCTTATTCAAAGGGTTAAAACGGGACCCTATTACTCAGATTTCACTGTCTATCTGTCACCAGGCTGTATCTCGTGAATTCGTGAATTTTTACAGATGATAATCACTACATAGTATAAAACAAAGTCGCTTTTTCTGTCCCTATTTCCCTTTGTATGCTTAGATCTTTAAAACTACGCAACGGATTTTGATGCTGTTTTTTTAATAGGTAGAGTGATTGAAGAGGAAGGTTTATATCTATACTAATATTATAAAGCTGAAGAGTTTGTTTGTTTGTTTGAACGCGCTAATCTCAGGAACTGCTGGTTCGAATTGAAAAATTCTTTTTGTGTTGGATAGTCCATTTATCCAGGAAGGTTATAGGCTACTTTTTATCCCGATATTCCCACGGGATCGGGAGTTACGCGGGTGAAACCGCGGAGCGCAGCTAGTAAATAAATAATTACAGGACATTCCACACATCGCCATCTAGCCCCAAGCTAAGTAACTAGACTTGTGTTATGGGTGCTAGACTACGGATATACTACTTATATACTTTTCTTTCGTAAATATATACTTATAATACATAGAAACAACCAGATCACAGACAAATATCTAAGCATAAATAGGTACATGTCTGAGGCGGGGATCGAACCCGCAACCCTGTGTTTGGCAGTCCGGCATGGTGACCATTGTGCCAATTGGGTCGTCAATGATGCTGATGATGTTTTTATGTTGCTGCTATAACAACAAATACTAAAAATAAATCTATAGTAATATTATAAAGCTGAAGAGTTTGTTTGTTTGAACGCGCTAATCTCCGGAACTACTGGTTCGAATTGAAAAACTCTTTTTGTCTTGGATAGTCCAATTATCTCGATAAATGAACTTGACTTGATATTCCCACGGGATCAGGACTTACGCGGGTGAAACCGTGGAGCGCAGCTAGTAGAATATAATGGTACGGAACCTTTTTTCCTCGAGTCCGACTCACACTTAGCTGGTTTTTTAAATTTACTGCCAAGTAAGGACTTTTTGTCCTCTCTTCCTTATTAGTAGGTAAAGATATGGATTATATTGGACCACAGGCATATCAATAATGAACCAAAACTCGTAATTAGTTTTTCCAAGAACAAATTATTTTTAACTAGCGACCCGCTCTGGCTTCGCACGGCTATATTATGCATCTATTATACATATAAACCTACCTCTTGAATCACTCTATCTATTAAAAAAAACCGCATCAAA
Organism: Idaea aversata; assembly: GCA_907269075.1. NCBI lineage: Eukaryota > Metazoa > Arthropoda > Insecta > Lepidoptera > Geometridae > Idaea > Idaea aversata. The sequence continues at coordinate 1,388,646 of OU026108.1, forward strand.
ATCCGTTGCGTAGTTTTAAAGATCTAAGCATACAAAGGGAAATAGGGACATATAGGGACGGCGAAAAGTGACTTTATTTTATAGTATGTAGTGATGATAATAGTGAAGATATTACTTACCTCTGTACTTATCTAGGGGACTTATAAAAAGTGGTAGAATAAAAAAGTTTAGTTTTAAAATTCATGTCTGTATTCTACTCATAAAAATTGGCAATCTGTATTTAAAATTTTAACTGTGGTCGGTGTATAATCTAAGCTTCTAGGCTTCGGCTACGTTTTTTTTTTGTTATTTTTTTTTAATTTTGAGGTTAGGTTTAGGAAATTAGCAAAAGCCATTAGCCTGGAAATTAGCTGTTCCATCCACGGAGACGTCATTAACCTTAAAATTTTACTAATTTTTTGAGTTGTATCTATTGTTCTTAGTCTGAATGACATTTGTTTTAAAAATTAACTGTTTTTCGAATTTAAATAACTTCAAAATTTTCATTTTTTTTTTTTCGAATTTTCAAAATTCGTAGAAAAAAGTTGTTTGTTTTGGTGCATAGAAGTAGCCCCCCAACGGCTAGTATAATCACATGAGTAAATAATACACTACTCATGTGGTACAATTACCAATAACCCTGTATACGTATAGGTACTATCAACGGTCAAAAGTACTCCGCCACCGTAACGTTTACAATCCTGTGCAGCACTATTTGAACATTATAACAACGTAACCTGTGGATCGAACCCACGTCGGTTGGTGTAGTGGGTGCCGGCTTATACCACTCATACAACTAAATACATAGCTAACATGTTGAAAATAATAATCACACTGAGTACTTTTAATTCAAGTATTTATGTTTGTGTGTAACGTATTAGTATTATAGCTTTTGCCCGTGACTTCGTCCGCTTAGAAGTAGAAAATGCACCAAGAAATCACGTTGTCCCATACAAACTTTGCCCCCCTTTTTCACCCCTTTAGGAGTAGAATTTCGGAAAATCCTTTCTTATCGGATGTCTCTGTCATACAAAGAACACACCCTCCAAGTTTCAGATCTCTACGATCAGTGGTTTAGGCTATGCGTTGATCCGTCAGTCAGTCAGAACAAAGAATTTTATATGTATAAGAATTTTAGCAAAGTGATAGTGGATTTATGACGCTTAATGTACGTTAAATCTTAAAATAAACCAATCAACGCCAACACGCTACTCCTAGTTAACAATTTATATCAATTAACTGCTAAACTACTATAGGAACGAACGAACTGAACTCTGGTCTCAAAGCTTACATCAAAGTTCATTCTAATAGTATATTTATACCTGTCTGTTACTCCGTAAATTGTAGTCAACGATATCTTTATGTAAAGACCCTTTTATATTTGGAACATCTATTATCTATCTATATTTATGTAATCCTTTCTTATCGTATGCCTACGTCATACAGAGAACACACCCTCTAAGTTTCAGGTCTCTACGATCAGTGGTTTAGGCTGTGCGTTGATCCGTCAGTCAGTCAGTCAGTCGTTCAGGACAAAGCATTTTATATGTTTAGAAGATAACTCCCGACCCCATGAGAATATCGGGATAAAAAGTAGCCTATGATGTTGTCAATGAATCAATGTCTCCTCATACCAAGTTTCAATAAAATCGGTTCAGTCATTTCGGAGCCTATTCGTTACAAAATAAAAAAAATGTTTTAATATTAGTGTAGATAAAAATTAATCCCTATTTTCCTTGGTCACGGCATCACGCGTGAGCGGCTGGACCATTTATACCCAACTACGGCGAAGCCAAAGGGGAGGGTTATGTTAGCTAGTTATTTTTTTGTTGTGCTTGTTATTGTCGAGAGAAGGATCTTATAAAACATTTTTTTTTAATTATTAAGAAACCGGGAGGCGCAATTAGGCTATTTATATAAAAGAGAAAGCCTAACAAAAAATCTCTGAATCTACTAGCGTTTCGTGTCTGAAACGCGTATGGGAGTTCTAGGACACTGGCGAGTACTAAGGAAAGATTTTTGGAAATTCAACCTCTAAGGGTGTAAAAAGGCAAAAAAAATAGCTGTATTGGCCTACTGGTAGATACTTCGACTTTCATTCCGAACGTCGTAGATTTGAATCCCAGCCGGCCGGGCGGCCGTGCACTAATGTATTTTTCTTACAACAGAAATTACGGGGGTTAATTGACATTGCTTTTACGGTGAAGGAAAACATCGTGATGGTTTCATCACGATGTTTTCCTTCACCGTAAAAGCTAAGTTGCTAAGTTAAGCTAAGTTGCAGCTAAGTTGACTCTAGGCGTATTTGATAAGGTCTTTCGTCTGGGCACAGGCGACTAAGCTGAGAAGGTAGTATACGTGCTAAGCAAGCCTGCTCCATTCTCACGTAAAAAGTACCTAACTAAAGAAGTCCGCTGCGAAAAACAGCTCGCACACAAGTAAAAGCACTAATAAAATGATATTGAAACACAAGCACGTCGTAATCGTCATGATACTCGCCACAACCTGTGTTCTTCGAACATAAAATACCTTTTTCTAAAATGCGTGTTGAATGTAAAATAACCTTTACAATTTATGTTCCAGTGAAAAACACGTCGAGAATAGAATTTGTTTGTGCTGTATTAGGTTAGGTTAAACGAGGTTATTTTGTACGCTGTGTTTACTTACGATTTTGGTATAAATATGTTGGTATCTTTTAGGTATTTATAGTAAATTACCTAAAGATGTATACCTTATATGATAATAGCGACCCGCTTCGGCTTCGCACGACTATATTATACATGTATTTTACATAATAATATAAACCCTTCTCTTTAATCACTCTATTTATAAAAAAACCGCATCAAAATCCGTTGTGTAGTTTTTAAGATCTAAGCATAGGGACAGACGGTGACTTAATTTCGTTTATACTATGTAGTGATAATGATGATGTTCGTTTAAATCTTTTTTTGTGGAAGTTGTCGTAGACTTTTGTGGAATGCGTCGTAGAGGGCTGTTGGGAAGATGTCGTAGACTTTTGAAGCATTGTAGACTTTTGTGATTAGTCCGTAGACTTTTGTGAAGTGTCGTAGACTTTTGTGGAAGTTGTCGTAGACTTTTGTGGAAGATGTCGTAGAGTTTTGTGGAAGATGTCGTAGAGTTTTGTGAAAAGTGTTGTAGACTTTTGTGATGGAGTTTTGTGAAAGTGTCGTAGACTTTTGTGAAAGGTGTCGTAGATTTTTGTTGAAAGGTCTCGTAGACTTTTGTAAAGTGTCGTAAACTTTTGTGAAGGGTGTCGTATACTATAATATTGTGTAAGTTGTCGTAGACTTTAGTGGAGGGTCTTGTAGACTTTTGTAAAGTGTCGTAAACTTTTGTGGAACGTGTCTTAGACGTTTGAAGCGTTATAGACTTTTGTGGATAGTCTCGTAGACTTTTGTAAAGTTGTCGTAGACTTTTGTGAAAGTTGTCGTAGACTTTTATGGTAGGCGTCGTAGACTTTTGTAGAAGGTCTCGTAGACTTTTGTGGAGAGTTTCTCATATTTATTTAAACAATTCGTAGCCCTTTTAAGGAATATTACAAAAGTAAATAATAAAACATAAACAGACATCAAAATTCTTCAACGAAGATTCTCCTAAACATTCAGTTTTATTACGTCTCTAGTATAATAAACGGTACAAGTAACTTTCAGTCCTAATTGTAGACAATAAAGTTTATTTCTCTTTACAGTTTGAAGGGCCTTGTGAACATACGCAGTCGTTTTGTGAATTAGTGTTGATGTGTAAAGTTTGGAGGTAGTTGTTTTAATTTGTGAGTGTTAGAAGATGTTATCAAAATTAAACTGGTGTGTAAGTATACTAGTAGGACTCCGCAGTTTTACCCGCGTAACTCCCGATCCAGTAGGACAGCTAAGTTTTGAAACCATTTGTAACAAAAAAAAACTATTTTTTTATCTACACAATATGTATTAACTAGCGACCCGCCCCGGCTTCGCACGGCTATATTATGCATGTATTATACATATAAACCTTCCACTTGAATCACTCTATCTATTAAAAAAACCGCAACAAAATCCGTTGCGTAGTTTTAAAGATTTAAGCACACAAAGGGATATAGGGACAGAGAAAGCGACTTTGTTTTATACTATGTAGTGATTTTATTATATAAAAAAATGAAAAGATAAGAGTATGTAAGAAAATATAAGAGTTTTTATAATTTAAAGTTCGAGAAAAATAGATAGATAGATGAACCTTTTTTTTTACAACACAGTAAGGAACATAAAACACAATATACCTACTCAAAGCAAAGTAAACAAAAATACTTGAAGATGAATTTAAAGAATTTTCATGAGGTGGTAACTCCAATAATGACAACGAGCCTCAAAGTTTCTTTTTTTATTTCTTTTTTTTTAACGAAGTTCCTTATCGCGCGTTGCGAAAGGGGGCTAGACGGAAAAAATTAAGACCAAAAGTTGTAACGACACTTTTTGTATAGAAAGCAAGCCAGTTATTTTCGTTTCGTCTTTCTATTTCGCATTGAACAGTGTGGTGTCGCGACGATTATTTACAAAAAAAAATTACAATTCCTTCACTAATTAATAGAAAGGAACTTCGTTCCATCCGGGTGTCCCGTGACACACCTCTCAAGTTTTTTTTTATTTTTTTTAGGTAAGGTCATGTTCTGGGTGGTCAGTGTGTTGCAGATTCTGATCTCATTGAGTCAATTTTTTGAAAAACTTTAATTTTGTTCTTCTAACATAAAATTTTCTTTTTTTTCAAGATACGGCGACATGGTACCGGGAACAATAGCAGGCAAGATTGTCGGAGGTGTTTGCTCTCTCTCTGGCGTGTTGGTGATCGCTCTACCCGTCCCTGTCATCGTATCCAACTTCTCCAGGATCTACCATCAGAACCAGAGGGCTGATAAACGGAAGGCGCAGAGGGTATGTCATATTTATATCGACCTACTACTAACCTATTTACACGTTACAAAACATTACAAAAGATGGAAAAAATTATAATTTTATAAATCTTAATAATTTTCCTTAGGTAGTGTGCCCAAAACGCTACTAGCATTGCCTCTTTGGATGGCAATGCTGATCAGTTTTGATTTTTTATTTTGAAAGTTTGAAATCTCACATATACAGGGTTATTGGTAATTACTATAGCCATTAAGGGCTACTTCTGTACACCTAAAGAAACAACTTTAATTGTTCTACGACTTTTGGAAATTCGAACATTTTTTTGAAAATTTTGAGTTTTGGTTTACCTGAAAATCAGCTGTTCCTTACACGGAGAGGTCATTAACCTTAAATATTTTCTTATTTTTGAATTTTTATCTACTGTTCTTAGTCTAAATGACTTTTGTTTTGTTTTTGTTTTTGTTCTGTTTTTCGAATTTACATAACCTCAAAATTTTCATATTTTTTATCGAATTTCCAAAAGTCGTAGAACAAAAGTTGATCGTTAAGGTGCACAGAAGTAGCCCTCAACGGCTTACTAGTATAATTACCAAGAACCCTGTATAAAATTCTCATGTCACACTGTTAGTTACCATACGCCTCCGAAAAAATATTTTTAGAATTGAAAACAATATAGCAGCGCTCCGCGGTTTCACACGCGTGACTCCCGATCCCGTGGGAATATCGGAATAAAAGTAACCTATGTCACTCCTAATGAATCAATGTATCCTCATACCAAGTTTCATCAAAATCGGTCAAAGAAAGTAGTTTCGGAGCCTTTTCAATTCAAACAAACAAACAATCAAATATCTTAATCTATCTTTATCTTAATCTTTATAATAATTATTAGTATAGATTTAGAGTGGTGTTGGCTTAGTGGTAGATACCTCGATTTTCATTCTAAAGGTCGTGGGTTCGAATCCCGGCCGTGGACCAATGGATTTTTCTTAAGAAAAAATTATGTGCGCTAATAGACATTGCTCTTACGGTGAAGGAAAATATCGTGAGAAAACCCGCGGTTTAGTTAGCTTCGGAAGTATTGACAAGCTCTCTCCTCTGGACATGGTCGACTGAGGTGAGAGGGTAGTAGGTGCTGGGTAAGCCTACTCCATCTTCACGCAAAAAGGACCCCATTAAAAAGGGTTTAATCGCGGAAAACAGCCTGTATACAAGTACAAGTAGTATAGATTCTTGAAATTGACATGAAAAAACATTTCTTAAAAAGAATTTTAACGTAAAAACTTTCATAAATTTCAGAAAGCCCGCCTCGCTAGGATCCGTATCGCGAAAGCATCATCAGGTGCCGCTTTCGTTAACAAGAAGAAGGCAGCCGAAGCTCGACTGGCTGCGCAGGAGTCTGGCGTGGAACTCGATGACGCTGGACGAGATGAGGACATCTTCGAGTTGCAGCACCATCATTTACTTAGATGTTTGGAGCATACTACTGTGAGTCATAAGTACAATAAACTGTCAAATGTCTCTGCCCACCGTAACGTTTACACCGTAGCACTATTTGAACATTATAACAACGGAACCTGTGGATCGAACCCACTCGGTTGGTGTAGCGGGTGGCGGCTTATACCACTCACACAACTAAAGACATAGCTAAAATGTTGAAAATAATAATCACACTGAGTACTTTTAATTCAAGTATTTAAGTTTGTGTGTAACGTCTGTTAGAAGAAGGTCGTAAGTCCAATTACTTGTGGATAGTATTATTTGTAGCAAACAGATCATTTACTTATGACCCATACATTTCATTTACTATTGAAACTGGATATTCTACCAGGGCGGGGTTCAAGTCTGCCAACACAATTGTGTTTTAATAGTGTCGATAGAATCGAAATAAACATATTTTTATCAGTAAATGAGGAGGCTCACAGCTGAGCGACGCTCGCTGACCGTTTACGGTCGTGCGGGTTAAGCGACGTTTGACGCGGTCATCGATGGGTGGCCAATTAGTAGTGTGGTAAAAATGTGCTTTCGTGAGCCCCTCCGTGCTTCGGAAGGTACGCTAAGCCGTTGGTCCCGGTTGCTACCTCTAGTCGTTAGGCCTTAGGGCGATCTGAAAACTCTAACAATAGGTTTGCCACACCACTATATGAGAAGAAGAGAAGTCCTAATGTTCAGTATTCCATCGTAACACCACTGATGCACCACTGATTCAATTTGGTATTGTGCTCTACAATTATGGCTCAATAGAATCTCGAAAACGGTATTTTGGGGTATACCTGAAAGTTAGACGAAATGCTTTTAAGACGAGATCCCAATTGCGTTTTAGACTAGTTGCTACCTTAGACGACCTGAGTTTGCGACGATTCGATACCAACTCTATCTATCGCATACGATCGCTGTTGGTGATAGAGGGTTAGTCCTCGGTCTAGACTACCTAGATCCACTGCTAGACTTAGAGTCCTAACCTACCAACCTTGACACCAGGGTTGCCGCAGCTGGTCTACTTCCTAACTAGACCCCCTAGTCGAAGAATTTAGAAATTAACCCGCTTTGTTGTAGTCGGGTAGAAATTCCCTAGGTTTTTATTTATCGACTTTAGGATTGGCTTCTTAGTCTATGATTGAAATTAAAATCTCGACGAAGTTAAACAATGATTATAATAAACAAAAACACGAAATTACAGAAACCCTATCTTACTGTCTATATTCTACTTACAATGAGATAAGGTCCACATTGGCACAACACTTAAACTATTGCGTGAACTAGAGCCGAGCTACTATAACTTGAACTGATGTTATGGGTAACGAAGGTAAGAGGTAACTGCCCGTTGCAACGCACCCCGGGCCTATTTATGAGCTCAACTCTAGCTCCGCCTTCAAGCCCTTAAAAAGTGTATACCTAGCGACGTGCCCAAACCTTATTGGCGAATCTCCCAAGTACGCAGGGTGACGCAATCCCGAATTCCTGAGATCGGTTCCCAGGGATTTTGGTTCCCACGTACTTGGATGCTCGATAAGCCATAGGCACTCACAAGTCTGTCACTAGGTATACTTAGACCCCGACACGTTGTCGCCAACAGTCTCTCCCCGGCGAAGAGCGTCATCGAAGCCTTCCGTTCCGGCTGGGAGAACAACGAGTCGTGGCCTAGGGCTTGGTTTCGATGTCGGTGTTCAGGTCAGTGATGACCCGGTCGCCGACTCCGTGGCGCCGCGTCGCTCGCCGGACGTTGTCCCTCGCCTCTGGGGGCTATGGTGGAAAAACTCGTACAAATCCACCGCGCCCAGAGGCTGTCCGCGAGCGCCCTCGTGGCACGCCTGGTCCGCGGGTCAGTCAGCTCGCAGGTACTGACCGGCGTTTGTACGGTCGAATGCCCGAACCGTAGATGCGGAGCGCGGGCGGCCGTTCCTCGTAGGCGGCCCGTTGCTCGGCGTCGTTGGCACCCTCGGCGCGCAGCAATGCGCCGAAGGCTTATGAAGTCGCTGTCGGTCGTCAGTATCGACAGCAGCTCAATGTGTATGGCCAGCGTGACCACACACGTGAAGAGAAGGCCGCAGCACATCTTCAGGCGCCCATCGCGGCGCCGTCGTCTGGTGACTACCATGGGGCCGATGTAGGCAGCCCCACAGCGAGTGGCAGGCCTGGAGTAGGCGGCTAAGCGGGCCGCCGGCAGGTCGCCCTTCATCGGGATGAAAAACACGCCCCTGCACGCCTTGTTTGTGACTGCACGCATAGTCGGGCGCAGCCGGAGCACCCAGCACCGTTGTCTCGCTAGATGCTCGCTCTCGAAACAGCCCTTCACGGGCTCTCCCCGTATGAGGAGCCTAGTGAAGGGGTGTCGTCCGCTGAGAATCAGGAGTGCGTCTGAAATCAGGGGAGCTCGTCCCCGTTCGAATCTTATTAGAATCTTATCCAGTTGAAATAAATCAGTCCTCTTTCCAACTAGATCTTTCTCTAGATTTCCCCATTTAAATCTAGGTGCTGGCCGGTATTCCTTTCTTATTATGACCTGAAGGGTAAGTATATCTAAAGTTACCGTACATCGCTCTCGGAATCGCCACATGACTCCGGGTAACTCTGGACCGGCCAGCAACTGCCGAAGACGGGTGACCGACGCGGCTTCCGCTTCTCTGTGGCCGCATCGCCTCGTCACTCGCAGCTGGTGGTCCGCACCTACTACGTGCGGGCGGGCCTGGGCATAAACGAGCCCGGCCAGCGGCACGACGTCGGATAGGTGCGGAAAGCAAAAGATGCGGGCGGGGACGGACTCGTGGCATAGCCTCGGGCCACGGTCGGTCCGCGCCTCGATGTAGTGGACCTCCGCGGAGGCCCCGCAGACGCGAAGCAGGAGAATCTCGCTGTCCGGCTCGCGGCTGCTGTAGATGCTGAGAGCGCGCTTCTTCTTGCGCACTCCCACTGCGTTGGTGTCTCGGTCGACAAGGGGGGTCGTGGAGCCCTTGTCGAGCAACGCATGCGCGTCGTCAGAGCCCTCGGGCCCTACGACGCTCACCGCGCACTCGTTCAACAGCGCGGTCTCGGCGTCCTCTTCGTTTTCTTTCTTCTCTGGCGAGTCCTCCACAGCTCGCAAGCCATGGAGGAGACTGTGGTGTGTCTGTGCGCACCCGTTGACAGTGCACCTTTGGGCTGTACACTTATAACGGCGATGCTTGCTTTCTAAACATAGGAAACAGACATTATTTTCTCGCCCCCAGTCCCAGCGCAGAGACACAGGGAGCCGTCTCAGTTTGCCACAGCTCGGGGTCAGATGGTTTAACCCGCAGTAGAGGCAAACCAATGACGACGGCGGCTTCTCGGTGTTGGAGGGCCCCGCGGTCTTTATTTCTGGTGCATAGACCACGGCCCCCCGTTGCGGCGGTCGTCCGTGCGGCTCGTTCACCGCAAGAGCGGGAGCCGAGCCACGTCGCTGCTGCGCGGCCTCCTTTCCGACGGAGGCGGCGCGAGCGGCGGTTATAGAGCGCGCGAACCACGCAGGCTGTGGCGTGGAGCGGGCGGCGTTCGTAGTACGTGCGGGCTGCGCAAGTCGTGGCGCAGCGCGAGTGGCGTTCAGGGCGCGCGAGTGTGGCAGCGCGGCCTTGACTGAGGCGGCGCCAGCGGCACTCAGCACGCTTGCAGATGGTAGCTGCAGCGCGGCCTCTCCCCCTAGGGAGGCGGCGCTCGCAGCGTTCGTAGCACACGCAGGCCGTGGCGCGGCCTCGATGGAGACAGCGGCGCCAGCAGAGCTCTGTGTGCGGGCAGGCCACGCAGGCTGTGGCGTGGCGTCGAGGGCGCGCGCGGGCCGCGCATGCAGTGGCGCGGCGCGGGCGGCGCTCGGGGCGCGCGAGTGCGGCAGCGCGGCCTCGACTGAGGCGGCGCCGGCGGCACTCAGCACGCAGACGGGTAGTGGCTGCAGCGCGGCCTCTCCCCCTTGGGAGGCGGCGCCCGCAGCGTTCAAAGCGCACGCTAGCTGTGGCGTGGCGTAGAGGGCGCGCGCGGGCCGCGCAGGCAGTGGCGCGGCGCGGGTGGCGCTCGGGGCGCGCGAGTGCGGCAGCGCGGCCTCGACTGAGGCGGCGCCGGCGGCACTCAGCGCGCTGACGGACGGTGGCTGCAGCGCGGCCTCTCCCCCTTGGGAGGCGGCGCTCGCAGCGTTCATAGCGCACGCAGGCTGTTGCGCGGCCTCGATGGAGACGGCGGCGCCAGCAGGGCTCTGTGTGCGGGCAGGCCACGCAGGCTGTGGCGTGGCGTCGAGGGCGCGCGCGGGCCGCGCATGCAGTGGCGCGGCGCGGGCGGCGCTCGGGGCGCGCGAGTGCGGCAGCGCGGCCTCGACTGAGGCGGCGCCGGCGGCACTCAGCACGCAGACGGGTAGTGGCTGCAGCGCGGCCTCTCCCCCTTGGGAGGCGGCGCCCGCAGCGTTCAAAGCGCACGCAGGCTGTGGCGTGGCGTAGAGGGCGCGCGCGGGCCGCGCAGGCAGTGGCGCGGCGCGGGCGGCGCTCGGGGCGCGCGAGTGCGGCAGCGCGGCCTCGTCTGAGGCGGCGCCAGCGGCACTCAGCACGCTGACGGATGGTGGCTGCAGCGCGGCCTCTCCCCCTAGGGAGGCGGCGCTCGCAGCGTTCGTAGCGCACACAGTCTGTGGCGCGGTCTCGGTGGAGACGGCGGCGCCAGCAGCACTCTGTGTGCGTACAGGCCACGCAGGCTGTGGCGTGGCGTCGAAGGCGCGCGCGGGCCGCGCAAGCATTGGCGCGGCGCGGGCGGCGCTCGGGGCGTGCGAGTGCGGCAGCGCGGCCTCGTCTGAGGCGGCGCCAGCGGCACTCAGCACGCTGACGGATGGTGGCTGCAGCGCGGCCTCTCCCCCTAAGGAGGCGGCGCTCGCAGCGTTCGTAGCGCACACAGTCTGTGGCGCGGCCTCGGTGGTGACGGCGGCGCCAGCAGCACTCTGTGTGCGTACAGGCCACGCAGGCTGTGGCGTGGCGTAGAGGGCGCTCGCGGGCCGCGCAGGCAGTGGCGCGGCGCGGGCGGCGCTCGGGGCACGCGAGTGCGGCAGCTCGGCCTCGACTGAGGCGGCGCCGGCGGCACTCAGCGCGCTGACGGATGGTGGATGCAGCGCGGCCTCTCTCCCTAGGGAGGCGGCGCTTGCAGCAATCAGTGCGCGCGCGGGCGGCGGCGCGGCCTCGGGCGAGGCGGCGTCAGTTGCGCGCAGCGTACCTGTAGATACGGGAGTTGGCCACATCGCGGCCTCTTTATGGACAGAGGCGGCGACGGCAGCGCTCACCGCGGGTGCGGGAGTCGGAGCTTGCAGCAGCGCGGTCCCATCTCCAACAGAGACGGCGCTATCAGCGCTCGGTGCGGGCGTGGGAGTCGACCCGGGGGGTCCGATTCGCTCAAGCGCATCTGCGAATCGGTCGACGCCCCGGTCTCTTCCCTGCTCAGGTGTGGAGGATCTTTGACGCCTGGGCTCTCCCCGCGCCCTGGGCTGATCCCTCCACTGAGTTACCTCCTCCAGTGGTGTATCTTGACTCGCCTTGATCATCGCAACCTCGGCTGCGAGCCGCTTCTTGATTAGCCGTCTCTTCAATTCAGCTATTTGCTCCTCTGCTGCTAGCTCAGCTTGCCGGATGCGGGCAGCGGCCAACGAACGGCGAATCCCTCTGTCGCTGTCTATGTTGGACCGGGCAGCAGTGCCGGCACCGGGCTCTGAGGTAGCTAGGAGTGTGTTGAAGCGGTAGTCGGGGCGCACCGCTGTCGTATAAGCGGGCGCGCCGTCGTAGTGCAACCTCGGTACACGTTCTACAGAGGTGTGCACTAACGCGGAGTATCGGTCAGGAGTTAACGAATCTGACGGATACAATGACGAGAAAAAATAGTCCAATTCGCGAGCGACCTCAGCCGCTACGTTGGCTCTAGTTACAGACATAGTTGTGCAATAAAAGTCCCGGTAAGTAGATCACAAAAACTACACTGACTCTACCGTTACACAAGGACTAAACACTGACTCTACGTTACAAAAAAAATCAAAACATAAACAAAGAAGCCATTATTAGTGAATAGTATCAACCGGTAAACTAACTATCACTAAGTTTAGCACATTTCTCAAAATAAACCAAAAAAATCCATTCATTAGTTTTTGGGTCCCCAGCTACGAGCAAATCTACCTGCCTTGAATGCAAGCGACGGGACATTCAAGTGGCGTACACAAAAAATCTTACCCTAGCGGGACTTAAGCAAGAACCGTTCGCTAACAACAGACGACCGTTTCAAACCAAATTATAATGAGAAAATTAGACTTATTTTAATTTCAATTTTAAAATAATCCTGGCTAAACTGCGATAAAACCTAGGTATCCGGCTCGAAGGACCAATGTTGTTGGTGATAGAGGGTTAGTCCTCGGTCTAGACTACCTAGATCCACTGCTAGACTTAGAGTCCTAACCTACCAACCTTGACACCAGGGTTGCCGCAGCTGGTCTACTTCCTAACTAGACCCCCTAGTCGAAGAATTTAGAAATTAACCCGCTTTGTTGTAGTCGGGTAGAAATTCCCTAGGTTTTTATTTATCGACTTTAGGATTGGCTTCTTAGTCTATGATTGAAATTAAAATCTCGACGAAGTTAAACAATGATTATAATAAACAAAAACACGAAATTACAGAAACCCTATCTTACTGTCTATATTCTACTTACAATGAGATAAGGTCCACATTGGCACAACACTTAAACTATTGCGTGAACTAGAGCCGAGCTACTATAACTTGAACTGATGTTATGGGTAACGAAGGTAAGAGGTAACTGCCCGTTGCAACGCACCCCGGGCCTATTTATGAGCTCAACTCTAGCTCCGCCTTCAAGCCCTTAAAAAGTGTATACCTAGCGACGTGCCCAAACCTTATTGGCGAATCTCCCAAGTACGCAGGGTGACGCAATCCCGAATTCCTGAGATCGGTTCCCAGGGATTTTGGTTCCCACGTACTTGGATGCTCGATAAGCCATAGGCACTCACAAGTCTGTCACTAGGTATACTTAGACCCCGACACGTTGTCGCCAACAATCGCATATCGCTTAGCAAATGGTAGATTTTGATAGGTAACACCAGCGACGTATCTATTACCATTCCATTGAGACTCCATAGCGATTATATTGCAAGTGTAAAGAAACTTTAGAAAAATACCTTTGTCACAATCTCGAATCGAGTACAGATCTGTTCACTCACGTAGGCGCGCCCTTCCAGGGTTAATTTTCTCGGTGTGCATTCATATGAGTATAGCACGTGATAACAAGATGTCTTAATGTGTGTGTGAAGACTATCTGTAGAGACAGCATACAACAGAGATAGACTATAATATACAGATTATGTTTACAACAACATTCATAAGGTGTGGAAGGGCGCACCTTCGTGAGTGAACAGATCTGTATGATCACTATCACTATTCACTAAATAGTATATAAAGTTGCTTTCTCTGTCCCTATTTTCCTTTGTATGCTTAAATCTTTAAAACTATGCAACGGATTTTGTTGCGGTTTTTTTTAATAGATAGAGTGATTCAAGAGGAAGGTTTATAAGTATAATACATGCATAATATAGCCGTGCGAAGCCGGGGCAGGTCGCTAGTTATCAATAAAGTCTCGATATAATGACAATAGTAGATCCGTTCATTTAAGTGGCAGACTTGGGCCCCATATTTATTGTTCTTATTTTGTGGAGTTTGATATTTCGATGTTGTTACAAACATCATTTTCACCGAGACTGGAGTTTGTGGTTGGATCTTGCCAGTTAGAATCGGACTGAGCCTAGTTTAGTTAAGTAGTAAGTAATTCAGTAGCTAAAATACTCGCTACAGCCCAATCGTTCGCACTTTGCTCGAGTTTAGTTTACAATTGAGTGGTGACAACCACAGACTTCTAGCTATAAATGTGGCGGCAACTAATGAACTAAACTAATTCGACAGGTTCGGACTTGTTTAACCGGTGAACCAGTGAAAACGGACGCGTGGTCGGAGGTGCTACTCGGCCCAATAAAAATAGAATAAAATGGATCTACTCGACTTAATTACTTACTTATCATACGTTAACGGGATAAAACGTCGGACGGGACGGGACGTGACGTGCATTGTTCATAAAGTGTTCGTGGACTTTAAATATACGGAACGTGATCTTTCCCGTGTCGGACGGAACGTGACAAATTCTTGACAGCGTTTCAAGAATCAAGAATATTTATTGAAAAACTGTGTACATAAGATGTCAAATTATAGTAGGTAGGTATCAACAGTTTGTCCATCCCGGACATACAATAATGAGTTATATAATATGTAATTTATACTAAATACAAAACAATGCCCCGGATGCCCCTTAAACTGAAGGGTAAAATCTATAAAACCGTGATAAGACCTGTCGTCATGTATGGATCGGAATGCTGGGCCGTGAAGAAGAAGGATGAGAGAAGATTGCATGCAGCGGAGATGAGAATGTTGAGATGGATGTGTGGAGTAACGAGGATGGATAAAATAAGGAATGAGTATATTAGAGGAAGCCTGAAAGTAGCACCGATTACTGAAAAAGTAAAAGGGAACCGTTTAAGTTGGTATGGACATGTGATGAGAAGAGAGGAGACGCATGTGACTAGAAGAGTGATGAGTATGAATGTAGAGGGATGGAGAGGAAGGGGACGACCGAAGAAAAGATGGATTGACTGCGTGAGACAAGACATGAGAGAGATGAATGTGAACGATGAGATGACGACTAATAGGAGTGAATGGAAGAAAAAGACATACTGCGCCGACCCCAAATAAATTGGGATAAGGGCAGGAAGATGATAACTAAATACAAAACAATATACAGGGTGATTTTTTTATGTGGGCCTTCAGGGCTATATCCTAAACTATGAGAGATAGCGAAAAATGCTGAAAGGAGTTGCGTGCCCGATTTTGACAAAAACTAAAACTGCATCATTAGATTTTTGAAAAAGTCATTACCCTAGCCGGGAATCGAACCTGTTGATTTTGCAAAAAAATAATCATCCTATATTTTAATACCAATCGATAGTGTTGCTGATAGAGATCAATTCTTGGAAACAAACATAGTATAGCAAAACAAAGGCAAACAAAGCAAAACAAAAAAACAAAATGACTGAATTTTGTAGTTTTCTGTAATTTTCACCTTTCTGTCTCTGGCAAAACAATAGTGTGAGACATAGAGGACAAGTGATATTATTCTAAATATTATAAATAATTTCTAAATGAAGTTCTTTACATAAAATTTGTAAAAACAGTTTATATTTTTAGTGCAGCAGTTTCTTACGTCATTGGCCATACCTCCTCACTGCATTTTTTTCAGGGATGGTTGTATGAAAATTACAGAAGATTACCAAAATGAGCTATTTCCTTTAATTTGCCAGACTATATTTGTATCCAGGAATTGATCTCTATTAGCAACACTATCGATTGGTACAGAAATATAGGATGTTTATTATTTTGGAAAATGAACAGGTTCGATTCCCGGCTAGGGTAATGACTTTTCCAAAAATCTAATGACGCAGTTTTAGTTTTTGTCAAAATTGGGCACGCAACTCCTTTCAGCATTTTTCGCTATCTCTTATGGTTTAGGATATAGCCCTGAAGGCCCACATAAAAAATTCACCCTGTATAGAGCTGCCATATCAAGCTCATGTATCTAGTAAAATATGTAATAAAACTAACGAATTGACTAAAATTTGAATAATAAAACGGGAAACTAAACAAAAAGAAAATACAGAAAAAAAACTGGTTGCCTGTAAAGTCGGTATACGGGCGAAAGTTTTACGTGACAACAACTGTGCTCGAGTGGAAGGGACGCGTGCCTTTCACTTTTTATGTCTGTCTCTCTCGCTCTTAGGCGGGCTAACCATGCCCGCGTGCCTCTCACTCGCTCTCATTGTGAGCGCATAACGTCAGCGGAGCGTAACGCAGTTTCTTGAAGTGTCACCCGGCAAACCAATTTATAAGACGTTGTCACGTCAAAAATATCACGTTCCGTCCGGCATGGGAAAAATCCCGCCACGTATATGCAGCGACCTATTAATCGACTAAATGTTTGGTGTTCAGATACGTTTAGCTACTAAATTACTTACTACTAGACTAAAATACTAGCTTAGTGCGAACTAGACTTAGCTTTGAAAGTGAAAATGAGCGTGGTATAGTTTATAATCACAAACCTACTAATTTTCTGTATTATTTTAATAGACAAGTTGCTTCGCAGTACCCAGCTATATTAATAATATGCGAATCCTACTAATATAATAAATGTGATAGTTTGTGTGTTTGTATGTTTGTGAACGCAAAAACTTTTTTTAAAATAAACATTACAAGACATTCCACACATAGCCATCTAGCCCCAAGCTAAGTAACTAGACTTGTGTTATGGGTGCTAGACAACGGATATACTATTTATATACTTTTCTTACTACTATAATTTACATATAATACATAGAAACAATCCAAATCCGCAACTCTGTGTTTGGCAGTCCGGCATGGTGTTTTGCGATACAGTGGCAAATTAGAGAATACAACAATTTGCTAATTTCATATGCTGTATCCTAACTTAGTTTTTAAAACGTTTCAGTGTGATCTGAAAAAAAGAAACCCCGTTCCCGTTTTCTTTCATGTAAATGAATCCAAAAGAATAAAGAATTTTGACTTTAGACCTTGGCATTTTAAGCATAAGTATTCATTTTAACTCATTCTTCTTTAAGTTCCACCCCTATCGGAGGTTGGACAACATCAGGACAATTTTCACCTTCGAGGCTGCAGCTCTGAAAAGCGAGGTAGTGCTGCAGCCGAACCAATCCCTCAGGTTCTTTAACTAACTTTGGCCAACACTTCTCTTTCCAGCAATCTTACCCTGGATGATAAGTTGGAGCATCCTGTACTTTTCATTTCTCATGACGTGACCAAAATAAGATGACTCATTGTGTATCTTCAAATTTCCAGGACCGCGAATTCATAGAAATGGAGAATCCATTCAACGGTGCAGCGAAGCGGCCAGGCTCACCTTCGCCACTAGCATCGCCCGCGCACTCTGGCCGTGCGCCGGCGCTGCTGGCATGCTGCGCACGCTGCGGGTGCTGTCCGCAGAAGTACCAGGTGAAGTTCATGATTCGTTAGCTGTAGTTTTGGTATTCGTATCCGGTTAAATTGCTAATAGGACCGGGTTAGCGCCATTTCGCAACAGGAAATCTAGCAGGAACAAACTAGCATTTTCTTGCAATCAGTTCACTTCTCGCTCAGCTGTCAACCGTTATTTTCTTCTATATTATTGTGGTTTAAATATAACCGCATACAGTTTATTAACATGTAGATTAGATTATAAATAAATTTCAAACCAAAATAACTAAAAAAAATCAGTAAAAATAAAATAACCTAATTATATTCTAACCCAAAAGAAAAGGAAGTCGCCTCGGCAACACTCTCCAGGCATTGTCTTAAGATGCATTCCCTCGCCGAATTGCAAGACTTTCAGCTCTAGAATCGCCAGTAGCCACGACAAGACAATTGAGCGAGATTCGCTACTCCATGATTCCAAAGTCAATCAAAATCCCCCATAATTCAAAACTAGGTTTAAGGATAGTCCGAGATGTGGATTTAAACCTTAGATTTAGACACTGATTTACTGGTGAACTATAGTCTTAACACTATCCCTATAGATTATATAGGGAACTATATAGTCTTCAACACTATCCCTATAGATTATATAGGGAACTATAGTCTAAACACTATCCCTATAGATTATATAGGGAACTATAATAGTCTTCAACACTATCCCTATAGATTATATAGGGAACTATAGTCTAAACACTATCCCTATAGATAGATTATAATAGGGATAGTGTTTAGACTATAGTTCACGAGTAAATCTAAATCTAAAGTTTAAATTCACATCTCGGACTATCCTTAAACTTCGTTTTGGAATAAGGGGGAATGAAATTAGATTTCCTAAACATGGCGTTAACGCAATCCTATTAGCAAACTGGCAGAATTTTAACTTGGGCAGAAATGTTAGGTAAACCGATAGGTACATTTATATCCACAACTTTCAATTTCCACTATCCCCCAACTTGACTTTATTATCAATTTGGGAGATAATGCCACGCCAAATTCCCGCTATCCTCCATTTGGGGGATAGCACTTGGGGGTTAGGGGGATACCCCGATTATAGGGGGTATTACTGGCACAGGGGAACTTCTGGAATACTGCGTTACGAGTACTGCAGAAGTACCAGGTAGTTGCTGATAGTGTTGTAATTTTGGGGTTGAAGAGTTCATCTGGGAGGAAAAGTGATTTCATTTTACAAATGTAAGTTCCACTTGCAGTTAAATTGCAAAATTTAAATTTTATGAATTCCTTTCTGGCACAATTTTAAACTAGATTTTAGCTTCCTGGTAAAAATGTATGGACTAGGGCAACTTGGGCACACACTAGATTTTACTATACTATGCAATACCATCCAAATGTCCATGCAATTTTGACAGAAAGTTAAAATTGAGTTAAAATTGGACAAGTCTTTTAACAAAATTGAGATTTTTCAATTTTTCTGCTAGAGGCGTTTAGTAAAACTTTTTTATTTTTTTTGAGCTTAGAAACATTAAAAAAAGGAATGGGCTTAAATTAGTTTCAACAAACTGCGTCGATTACCACTAACAAAGATTATGATAGAAACCAATTTTAAATTATATATGTACAAAACTTGCACAGAGATTAATAATCACTAATCACTAATTATCACTAACTCCCAACTCTTAGAGCTATCTATTCACGACACGATTGTTACGATGCAATTTATTTGACGGCAGAAACATCACCGCTCAGTCAGATGCATCAGTCCGATAAGTCTTCAAACAAGATCGATATGCGAGGTACATTGCTGTGCTTTTGTGTGCAAAATAAGCACAAAATTAATGATCTTTTACGTTTTGTACAGTATGGTCTAACGAAAAAACTAAAAAAAATTGATACATATTTTTCAGGATGTCTAAATTTGTTTTCAATATATTTTGTGTTGATATTTAGCTCATTTTTTGGCTGATATATTTATGGGTAGTACAGTATTCAATGTAAATGTAATTAAATTATAAATTAAATTCTTTGCAGAAGTACGGGTGTTAGAAATCAGCATAATTTTGAAATCAACAATTTTGATTCCCAATAAAAAATAAGAAGTTTTCGTTAAATATAGGATTTGGCTGTATGGTAACTAACACAACTTTAGTAGTTCTTTAACCAACTTTAAAAAAAGGAGGTTTTCTTGTTGATTTTCGTTGACCATAATAAAAATGCGTAATATCGATCAATGTGGCTTCACCAACCGCTAGAATGTTCCTTGTGAATAGGCTATATGTTTTGTACAAATCGCGACGTGCTCTGCCCAGAGCTTATTGCAAAGCTAAAGAAATGATCCCCTATCCTTTTGTTGCCCAAAAGCTCAGATACTTAGGTATGTTTCGCTTAAAGATACACTATTAAACAATGCTTCAATCTTTACAACTACGCAAGGGTGAACCCAGTTAGGTTTTTAAAGGTATAAAAGTAGTAGTAGGAACGAATATCCGCAGAAAAAAAAATATAAGTATAGTCTTCATTATGACACGATATTTGTTTTGAAATTATTCCAAAATGTTAGAATTTTTCAGGTACAAATGAAATAAAATTTGAATTAAAAACAAAAACTGTTCATGCAATTGTTAACTATTTTAATTATACCGAGTCAAAACAAGTCTTTAATTATTAGAATTATTAACTTAGCAGCACTCTTGCGTTCTTTATTGCATTGTTTGATTGTGTACTGGACGCAATCTGTGTTGGTCCCCGTGGTTTTTATGATTGCTATAATTTTTATAAATAAAAAGTCGTTGTGAGCTTGGCTACAGGTTTTCTGGTAAGTGTTTCAATCGATCGCTCAAACATAAAAATGTGGCCTAATTTGGGTAAGCTAAGGTTGATAATCTAAAAAAACTGAGATTGTCTTATAAGTTTGCTCAACGTTTGCAGTTTTTTATAGTTTCTTAGTAATTTTTATGAAATAAAATTGAGTAGACAATATTGTAGCACAATATTATCATTATTTTAGTTATAAAACATACAAATTAGGTGAATTACTATTTAAACTAAGTGAATTTTCGATATCAAGTAATCAAGTATTAGTTTGTAGACAATTAGATAGATAATTACAACCCATTTATTAATAAAAAGTCTAGTTTATTTTTGTGTTTTCGGTAATTTTATAAGTATTTGTAGGTTAAGTGCATAAAAAGTAGCGATTTTTTTTTGTTAGAAATTTTGCGTTACACTACACACACAATTACAATAATATCATACTCCTTAAGATGGCGCTGCAATATCGAGTTCACAAAAACAAAAACTTGGTAAAAATTCCGTTTTTAGGTTTAATAGTACCTACAAAAAATCTTAGTTATAAATTGGCTAACAGGTCCTGCTATTAGATTCGAGTAGGAAGGGCCGAGCAAAGGGCGCGCGTCGGTACACAGCGACCTCGCGTCCCTCCGACACGTCAATGTCGGCTGCACCGAGCGAAGATCCCCTACCAGTACGTGTGAACGGTGTTATCACGCAGCGATCGTCGGGACGTGAATAGCACGCTTTTCTAAATGATTAAAATTACAAAAAAAAACTGAAAAGTCTTTGTCAGGGCGTGAGAAGCCCGCTTTCCTCAATAGTCAAAATTATAACAAAAAATTATTTGGTATTTTCATAACAGGGTGCTTTTTGCTTAGGTTAATTTGTATTTTTCTCCTAATCGTAATTATTCAAGACTAGGTCCATCACTCAATAGGTAGATAGCGCACATTAGATTGGATTTGTTCTCTGGTCAAGGGCCGGCCAAAGTTGCCTGCGGCTAAGAGATGTCAATTGTCAATTAATTCGAAAAATGATTTGCTGATTTGAAAGCAGACGTCAGAATTGTTATTAACCCCTGACTCACAAGGAGGGGATTTTTTGGTTTCTGTCGCTGCTGTATTTGCCGATCAAAAAGTGTATTGTTTGTGGTCGCCCTTAACAATAATCGCAATCAATTTCATAATTAATTTATTAAATTATCACGAGATAAATTAATAATAAAAGTAATTTTATAAGGTATTTTTGATGATTAAAACTGATTAATAATAAAAACTTAAATAAAAGTATGAATAACAAAAAGTAATAACTATTATTGATTAATATAATTAATTAAAACATAATATAACTGATTAATAATACTAATCGCTGTGTGATAACTATCGTTGTATCAAAATTGAGGCTTTAAATGTCTGCAGGGTGTTGGCTGCAATAAATATTGTTGCTTTTTATAAAATTATTATAAAATATACAAATTGGTATTTAAATGTCGTTGTAATTTGTAAGCTTTGCTGTCGCTGTGATTTAAGAGCAATTTATTTTTTCCTATATATTTTTATTTTTTAAAAATTGTAAAAGGAACGCTTTTTTCTTATACTGATTTTGTTGCGTAGTTCTTATACATGTGTAATGGTGTGTGAAATTTTAATGTTATGAGTACTACTTACACCAATAACAGTTACTCTGTTCTTTCAAACGGTTCTACCGTTCTTGTTGTCAATATTTAGAATTATTTAGTGTTATGTGTAAAACGTAACACATTTTAAGAATTCTACTTATTATGTATTAAGAAAAAAGCGACTTAAGTATGTTTAGTAGATCCGAGAGTGTTTGTAAATGTATTTTTTAATGTAATAATTTATACAGTAAATAATATGAAATAGTGAATTTTGGAGGATGTCATGACTGTTTAACAGTATTTCAACTTATTTTTTATACATATCTTTATAAAAAACATACAGTTCTTGTTGCCAACACACTGCACACATTAAACTAGACAATATTGGCAATTTTTTTGCGGGAAAAATGCAGTTTTGTACCTGACCTATGTTTAAAATCACTCTACATGATTTTCCATTTTAAAACTTAATGGAAAGTATTTTGTTCACTAGTTTTTCTTACAGGACCTAAGACATCCATACAATAATACAATAATTTACATTGTTTTACAATAACTTTATAACAGATAAGTCACTACATTTACATGACACACGGTCTACAATTAAGCATGAACAGCACACATATTATTTACACACCTTTCGAGTAATTAGTTTCACTTCCCAAACACTTTGTTGTATGTGTTGGTGTTTTTCTGTAACAGCGGTTAGATTAAGATACTTTGACTGACTTTTTATTATATGAAAATCTATAAAAAATCTCGCAGATACCCACTGTATCCCATAACAGAAATAAATGTAAAATCATTAATAGATATATGCCTCTGATCGTAATTACTTTGTAACTATCACTCTTGATTTCCTTCTCTTACATTCTCTTAAATTTTCTCATTTTAAAATGTTTTAATTCATGGATTTTCTGCGTCGAAAAAGTCAGTCAAGTTTTCCAACCGCAACAAAGAAAGTATACTAGCTTGATCAATGTTGAGCTTAGATGTCATTATGTAGTAGACTAGGTAGGCTAAGCATATCCAGATTTATTTTATTATTTAATAGAACTCAATTATTTTTCGTAACTGTGAATTTTTTTCCAGCAAGCTTGCGGAAAGTACATCCCAGCCGGAAGCACAGTGCAAGGTAACCAAACTGGAGTAGCGATGGATGGCACGTACTTAGTCGAAGCATCTTTCTAGGGACCGTCTACCAGCTCCCATATGGAAACCTACGTGTAACTCTAGTGACATTACACTAGAGCCAAGCCAAGTGACACTAATCACTAAATAGTGACACTAATTTTAGTGAAATTCATAAGATTCTAAACAAGCCAATGGCGGTATTGAACTTAATGCAACAATTATTAGGTTACTCAGTGTATTTTAATATCTAAAAGTCTAACACGATACTGCCTAATGTTAAATATCAGATTCGTCGGTTAGATTGTTGAACGAATTATTGGTACTATTATTGGCACTGACATTGTTAATAATATAATAATCACTTCGATATTAAATTAATAATCTTTTTTTGACATTGATTAATAATAATAACAACACGTAACGGGTTGATAATAAATGGTTATGGTTATTATGATTATTATTCGATAAATAATGAATGTGATTAATAATGTCAGTGTCAATTGAATAGGTTAAATCGAAACTTCCGTTCCGCTCTTCATTCCAAGTTCAGGAATCATTCCTTTTATTCTAGTCATACATTAAAGGGACCTATGGAATTAGGGTGGAGTGGAAGTTGAGGCCCATAATAATATTATTATCGGTGTGGTTTTCATTTTGACTCTTCCTAAAAAACGGATTTATAAGCTGGGAACAAACAGAAATAGACGACCGATGCGCAAAACAAAACACTTTCAGTGCTAAGTTGCTTTGATCGCGCTCTAAATCCTCATACCATAAGGATGAAGTCAAAATAAAAATTCATACTGGAAGTATAATAATTTGAAAGGGTCAAATGTGTTTGTTCTATGTGGATGAATTCTTTGCAATTATCGCGACTTGATTGGGAATCCTAAATAATAAGGATGTCGTGGCAAATTTCGGTAGTTTACTCACATAAGATAATCAGTGACGTTTGAAACTTATTACGTCGGATTTAATGTCCTCTCTCCATGTAGATTCCTTTTAATAGTCTTAATAAAACAGTATTATAAGGTCTTAATGTTAGAATTTGTGAGCAGTTAACAACGAGTGTTATACGGTCGGTCACGGTCAAGTTTTAAGCTTTAAACATGATGCTTATCAGATTTGACACTATTTGCCGTCATTAAAGGTACTTACTTAGCACCATCATGCTTTAAGAATGATGCTTGATCGTTGTCAGGACTCTTGAGAATGATTTGAATTTTAAAGTGTTAAAAGACAAAATAGTTTCAGAAAATGCATAGTCAATAGATGTTTGAGTCATATCAATTAGATCATTAGTTATACAGATAGAAGGCTGGATGTTATGTGTGCCCAGTTCCAGACAAGGTTGGTGAATAGCGGAGTGTTCATTTGAAGAAAAATAGTACGGAAATACAATTAATAAAAACTTAGTCGTAGTTATGAAAATATGAAAGTAATATTTTGTTAAAATAAAATAATATTTAGAAAGTTTGAAACAGTTTTAACTTCTTACAATTATTTTTCTATCTAAGTTCTATATTTATAACCAAATGTTTTAAAAAGAATTTTAAAGTATCTAACTAATTTGTGATTTAAAAAAATATTTGTTAAAGAGAATGCTCCGCTTAAAATATCATAATGCACTTGTTAGACACCTAAATGTCTGATTTCTTTATCTTAAACGCACAGGACACGATCAAGCAAAGGTCAAGCTCAAGAAACAAGTTTGAAACTGCTCAGGCGTGAAAAGGATAGCAAGGAACTCTATCAAACTATGAATCCACACGGACAAATTGATAAAAGTAATTAGCTAGCATCAAGCCAGTTGTTTCAAAATTTTGGGACACCACATGGCTTCTGTTTCTTGTTGTATACATTTTGATGTTGTTTTGTTTTAAAGTTGTAAAATTTTGTCCCACTTTTTTGGTCGTGTGTTATATCAAATACTCTATTCCAAAGTTCACTGTACTCATGCCTGGACAGTTTTAAGCTAAGCGCTTGAGGCTTGAGAGATTTTGATTTTGAACGTGTTGGGTGCCTTTTATCCACTAGAACTCTAGTGCCTTCGATATTGGTTATTTCATGTAATTGTTACTCAATGTTAGTGATGCGTAGGCATTAAATATTTTGGCGGATGATATTTGTAAATGGGTGGACACTGTCAGCTGAAAGATCTTGAAAACTTAGGATTCACGAGGATTTGGGCCTACATTTTTTTGACAACGATAAGAAACGATAATTTACATTTATCTAAGTATAATAATCTAACTTTCTTCAAAGTTTAACTATAATAGCCAAGGGCTTAGAAAAGTCTAAGAAATATGGCGCCAAATGCAGATTCGATTATGTATAGCAGGTATAGGTCTATAGTTTTGAAGGAAGTTTATTAAAAATTTGAAATATTAGATCACGAAAGGTGAGGAGACCAACGTATAAACAAATAAAGACAGTGTCCCCTCCTACACAGTACATTGCTGTGTTCATTATAAATAATTAAACTATACGATTTGCAGAATAAGCAATGGATATCGAACAATTAAATGTTACATCCGATATGGATGGTTGTTTCGGTAGAACACTGTATTGTAGTCCTCGACGTCTTATGATCGCAATAGTTCTGAATAAGAATAGGGATTTCCATTATACTGATATTATCAATGACAACTTGTACTTGTATACGGCTGTTTTATCATAAGGGTCCTTTTTGCGTAAGCATAAAGTCGGCTTGTCCAGCAACTATACTACCCTCTCAGCTTAGTCGACTATGTCCAGAGGTAAGAACTCGTCAATGCAAATAACTAAGCCGAGGGATCCATCACGATGTTTTCCTACACTGTAAGAGCAATGTCAATTAGCGCACATTAGACTCAAGACCTTTAAAATGAAAGTCGAGGTGTCTACCACTAGGCCCACCTAGGACCACACCGCTCTTATGACCGACAACATTTATTAGATCATTATCTAGTCAAGATCACGATCACGAGAATATTGAGTTGGGTTAATAAACAACATGCATAAAACATAAAGCTACATAAATATATATGATAATCCAAAACTCAACTATCCAAAAATCGCAATTACTTCAATAGTTTTTGCATATAAATAGATAACAAACGTATACTGATAATAGCAAACAATGACCCAAAAACTATGAAACTGATTTATTGAGGGACCATTTAATATTTGAAATGCTTATTCCAAAAAGATACATGAAGTACATACCAACCTAATGTTTATTGAGAATGAAAGATAATAATTAAATAGAAATAAATCAATAATAATTGCAGTTGATAATAATTAGGACTATCTATTTTTTGTTGATAGTATCAGTATAATTGAAAAATAAATAATAAAATAATAGATAGATGAATTTATGTGGTTATCTAGAGATTTATCTAAATGTATGTTAAATTTTAGAATAATAATTAAATTTGGTGTGAATGCATGGAATGCATATTTTAAAGCGGTATTATTAATGATGTAGATTTTATTAATAAAATTTTAGAATTATTAAAACCGTTAAAAAATAATTCTTCCAGAATATTGCCACAATTTCTAATTAAAAAAATTATATTGTAATTCAATTTCAGTAAAGTAAGTATTTATTTAAGATATCGAAGTTAAATAAATGTTAATATTTTATTTAATAGTTAATAATTTGTATTTTTAAATAGATTTAAAATGTTCACTTCATCTTGTTACGCCTTTCTGTTCCTAAAATAATTTATCATTGTTAATCATAATTTTCGATTTTATTATAATAATGATTATGATAATTTTGTAGTTATTGTTGATTTCTATGTTGGATGCCTTTTGATATATTTATTATCTCGTATCGATTAAAATTATTATCACGATAAAGGTAAAAGTATTAGGCGTCATTATTAATCTATTATTATTTGTGACTATGATTTCAATTTCAATTTAATTCGTTATAGTTATATTATCCCTGTGATTTAATGGCTGTTTAATCGTTAATTTGGTTTCATTATTATTAATAGTAAAACGATGTAATAATTATTATTCTTTTAAAATAATAACACGTATTATAAGTAATTTATTAAGTTTATTAATTATTATTATAAATTTTATCTTAAATGTATATTTTATGTTGTTTTGAAATTGTTAATTCGTTGTTATTTGTTTGTCCAATAAATTAAACTGCCACAATTATTAATTATTATTATTTTGATTAATAATCATGTATTAATTACGATAATTATTTTTATTATGTAAAATTAAATTGTGGTAGGTTTTTTTTGTATTCTTATCAGTGTGTTACAAAGACTGTATCGTTTTTGAGTAAACTTTGTGAGTTTGGAAGTTGTTTCGATGGACCAATCCCGGGATGATGATCGCGTGTGGTGTAAACTAGTGATGTGCGTATGTTGTATCGATATTCCTTTTTTTAATTTATTCTATCGACTTATCGACGATTTGAAATTTTAATGTTTTATAGTAAGAATCTCGGTTTTAAACCTTTAGCTTAAAAATTCTTTGTTATATTGAAAAAAAAAAGAGAATAAAATATTACTGTATATTAGTTGTCCTTTTTATTTTTTCTCCTACGTCCTACGTACCATCACGTACAAATCTGCGAACTTTTTAAAGGTTCCGTACCAAAAGGGTTAAATAAAACGGGACCCTATTATGTACTAAGACTTCACTGTCCGTCCGTCTGTTCGTCCGTCTGTCTGTCTGTCACCAGGCTGTATCTCATGAGCCGTGATAGCGTGATAGAGTTCTCTATAGATGTATTCGACGGCAACTATGCCCGATTCAAAAGGTGTCTGTGTCATCTTATAAAATATTGTCTTATTATACTACTTATTATTGTTTTGTAAGTTAATGTTTATCTGCTCTAATTATTATTACTGTAACATATAACAAACTTTCATATTCGCATTTAGGATTACAGTCTAGCTAGATCATAACCTGTTATGCAATTGTATACCTCACTACTTACTGTGATTGTAATCTGCTGTGTGAATTATTAATAAAATAAAATAAACAGTTGGAAATTTCACAGAATATGTATATCTGTTGTTACTATAACAAAAAATACTTACTAAAAACAGAAAAAAACAATTGGGGCTCTGAACCCTTCGTGGCCGAGTTCAACTCTTACTTGGAAGATTTTTTCATGTCTTTTTCTCTGTAAGTAGGTACGCTTTTATTGATTAGTACTTACTTACTTTACTTTTACCTAATTCCGAAGATATCAAATTGGTCCCATTTAGGCCGTAGGTATAAGGGACAAGTCACAAGTAATAATAATATTTAGTATTCGTCAAGGTTAGCCCACATCATCAAAAATACTCTGAAGATCTATACATCTCTTTTTTCATTTTAGTTCTTTATTTTAACGCCATCTGGCGTATTTGCTGTACACTACTAAGTCAGCTAAATAAGAACCACAATCCGCTACCCGTATTGAGAACTGTGTGCTAATTGCCCATTGCCCAGCTATGCAGCGAAGGTGATGCCATCTCTGATGTTTGTGACGAACTACAGTGAAAACAGAAATTGTTCTCTATTTGAGAGATAGATGGCAAGAATGGTGCCTTTGTTTCCTAACATCTAAACTTCGGGCCTTCCGTCGCCAAGATATATTTTGAGTTTTGGGTTAAACTTGGTAGAGACAAACAAATTCAAATTGACAGAGGTGTTGGGGAGTATCGGCGGCGATCTCATTGTGCCGAATGCTCCAGTAGGAAGCCACCGTTCCCCATCTCCGGCTTGTCTTAGTTGGCTGGTCGGAGTTAACTACAGAACTATATGTTCTGTGGTGTCAATACTGACGAGAAATCGGTTCCTCGCCTCTGGCTTGCCTTCACCGGCCGTCTAGAGTGGAGTCGCGAAAACAGAAATTCTCAAAGGATGGATGCCAAGCATCAGTGATGAGTTAAACCGCTCGCTTGGACCTACTAGTGATAGTTTAAAATCCAGTGGGGCATTTCCATTCTTTAGCCTCTCACGTTCCTGGTGCTCCCTTGCTGTGATTAGCTTTTGAGTTGGACATTGTTACGCCATGCGGCATAGTTTCCCAGTTTCCAGTCTACTACCATCCCATCACACGTAGTCCAAGTAGTTTTTTCTATCACTACATAGTATAAAATAAAATCACTTTTCGCCGTCCCTATGTCCCTATTTCCCTTTGTATGCGATCTTCAAAACTACGCAACGGATTTTGATGCGGTTTTTTTATTAGATAGAGTGATTCAAGAGGAAGGTTTATATGTATGTATAATACATGCATAATATAGCCGTGCGAAGCCGGAGCGGGTCGCTATAATTTATAAATAGCATTTTATAGTGCAGGACATCGGACAGGGATACTCACCGGTTTGGTGTCGACATCATCTTTGCAATTAATCGTTGTTATTTTAAAGGGCCTCTACGTGTTGGCTTCGGCTCCACGCACGCCTTCCAAAGGTCCGGGACTCCATAGCCCTGTTCTAAGGGACATAATGTAATGATAGATAGATATATATCTTTATTTGTAGGTACAACACAAAAAGAAACATGCAATGCATTCTAATTAGGGGTTTTGGTTATGTTTTTTGACATAAACGTTATAGCCTCTAACGTATATATCTATTATAGAGGACAGGGGTCTAGTCAATTGCAAGTAATTTTGCTATTTATTACTTAGGGGTTTTGGTTATGTTTTTTGACATAAACGTTATAGCCTCTAACGTATATATCTATTATAGAGGACAGGGGTCTAGTCAGTTGCAAGTAATTTTGCTATTTATTACTTAGGGGTTTTGGTTATGTTTTTTGACATAAACGTTATAGCCTCTAACGTTTATGTTTATTATAGAGGACAGGTGTCCAGTCAGTTGCAAGTAATTTTGAGAAGATGGATACCTCTATGGAAGATAGGATAGTACAATTATTATTATATACAGTGGCCTAAGGCTGTTTTGAATCTATTGGAGGCCCTGGACATATTAGGATAAAGGGGGCCCTATGACTTTGAAAGAGCTATGTTGCGAACAGATATTTGAAATTAACAAATATTAAAAATGATGGCAGCCATAATAATTTGATCTTTGCGTTTATTGAAGTTATACTTCTTTAGGCGCGTTATGAAAAAATGATGAGAGTGAAATTTTACAAAAGCGAGACACAAAATTCTCACGTCACACAAAATTCTCACGGGAGAAGTTGTTTAAATCTAAATTGAACTTTATTGATTGTGTTGACAATCCTTTTCCAGTCCAGAGTTTTTTGTCGGACGAGTATTTTGCCCGACGAGTTTTTTGTCGGACGAGTTTTTTGTCGGACGAGTTTTTTGTCGGACGAGTTTTTTGTCGGACGAGTTTTTTGTCGGACGAGTTTTTTGTCACGCGCGTACATAAGTACACGCACCCTTTTTTTTTAGATCGGTTTTGTACTGTACGATATTTATTACTTTTATGACAAATTATTGTTTTTTGCTAATCCTTGGACGTTGGATGCAGAGAGCCTAAGTTCAGCATTGGACGTCCTATGGCTGATCTGATGATGATGACGTTTGTTCTTTTGTAAAATATACGTAAGTAAAATAATCAGTCAGTAATTTAGGTTCGATTTATTCAAATTAAAAAGTTTTTTGATAATTAATATCGGTTATCGTTTATCTTATCTTACATCGGGGGCTGACATAGCCAGCAACACTTCGACCCAGTGGAATCTTTGTGTTTACCCCTTGAAGATGTGGTCGATTAACGCGGTGATCCCATTAAGATGAAGAAACCTATATCCCTCCGGTTTAAGATACGCATTCCCAAGGAGGCTCATATGCTTCGCTGCTAAGACGTCGCATTCACACAGGATGTGCTCCATAGTTTCCCTGACATCACCGCAGGCTCTGCTGCAGTCCTTATTCGAAGTTATCTTAATTTTTAAAAGCATGTTATTGGTTCCGTAATGCCTTGTCAAGGCACCTTGCTTATTCCATTGTTTAGTATAAATTTAGAAGCTCTTCCCGGTGCTGCTACCTATGAAATTGGTTATCGTTAGGTAATCTGGCAGGAACTAGGGGTCGATCGATCACGGGGCCTGGGCAATTGCACAGAGAGCCCAGTGGGCTCTGCGGAGGGCAACACAGGAACCTACTTAAGATAATATCTACCTATGATTAAAGAAAGTAATTCAGCATTGTCTGTTGGTAAGTACCTTCCTTTTAACAGTTAACCTGGTACCTCCTACACATGCGCATACGTCGTGGATTTACACAGACACACACATGTGTTGTAATTGCGGAGAGAATATAAAAAAATTGCGTTAAGTGTGCCTTACTTGCTTGCGACTAGGCGGGTACAGGCGCTAGCGGTACTGCAGAGTTAATTATAAATAATATAAATTGTGGTAAGGAAGTAACGGAATGGTGTCCAAGACAAAATAAAAGAAGGAAGGGAAGACAGCGTATTAGATGGGAGGACGAAATTCGGAAAATAGCCGGAGTCACATGGAGGAGAATAACCCAAGATCGAACAGCATGGCAAGCTTTAGGGGAGGCCTTTGCGGAGACGCAAGACAATCACATTACCGGTGTCAAATAAAATAAGTAATATAAATTTAAGTTAAGATTTAGTACTTAATTATATTTTAACTTTCAAGCATGTTATTTAAGATTGTTAAATAAAGGCTATTATTATTATTATTTGTTTGTTATATGTCCTATATCACGGGACTATGGAGTCCCGGACCTTTGGAAGGCATGCGTGGGGCCGAAGCCAACACGTAGAGGCCCTTTACAATAACAAGTTTAATGGCAAAGTATGATGTGGACATCAAACCGGCGATTATCCCTGTCTGCACTATAAAATGCAGCCAAGGACAACCTCCGGTTTGAATAGAACTATTGATAAACTACAGGAGAAAACTACTACTTGGGCTATTGTGATAGGATGGTAGTGGACTGGATACTGGGGAACTATGGGTACTATGGCACCTGCCGTAACAATGTTCAACAAACATGTAAAAGTGGCAGGCGGAGACTCGCCAACTCTCAAACTGGGCCACCCTAATCAGCTGAGTAAATTACAGCAAGGGGGCAACAGGGACGAGAGTGGCTTAAGGATAGTGACGCCACACTGGGTTTTAAACTCAGGTCACGGGCTCCCTGAGGGTCCAGCCTACCTGGCCCACTCACCACTTACGTATGGCATATATCCTTCGAATATACTCTTGCGACTCCACTCTGGACGGCCGGTGAAGGCAAGCCAGAGGCGGAGGACCGCTTCCTCGTCATTGTTCACTCCGATCAGCCAACTAAGGCCAGCCGGAGATGAGGAACGGTTGCCTCCCCCAGGAGCACTCGGGACCGCGGGGTCGCTACTCCCCGTCACCTCGCCTCAAGGTGCCCTGCGGGCTTATTATTATTATTATTAATATAAATTGTGACATTGTTACGGTAGGCGCCATAGTATCCAATAGTTCCCTAGTATCCAGTCCAGTACCCCAATGGAGCTAAGTCTTAGTTCCATGAGTACCCCCCATCGCAGTAGCCCAAGTAGTTTTCTTCCGTAGTTTTATATCAATAGTTCAATCCAAACCGGAGGTTGTCTTTGCCTGCATTTTAAAGTGCAGACAGAGATAATCGCTGGTTTGGTGTCCACATCATATTTTGATATTAAAGGGCCTCTGTACTTAAATGTTGATATATTATTATCAGTCAGTTAGACTTTGAATTTTATATTTATAGATAGATATGTATGAAAAGTTCCACTCCAGCCAGCGGCTACACATAGCGGCTCTCGTTCCGTCTGGCCACAGTTGGCTGACAGAGCGAGAAGTTCAAATCTCCACCACTTGTAATTGATAAATAAACGCACGTGCCGTCGGGTCAACATACTAGTGCAGGTGCTTTATTATAACTAATGAGTTATTCGCCAAGTTTCTTCGTTGAACACTAAGCTATTTTAGTAGTGCAAAGCGTATAATCTTCCTGTAGGTAGGTACATGTCAGTATTCTTATGTTGTATATCTCCATTTTTCTAAATATTTCGTTAAATTGAATAAATAAAAGTTTTTCTTTTCTATTTGACGACCCAGTTAGCACATTAGTCACCATGCCGGACTGCCACACATAGGGTTGCGGGTTCGATTTCCACCTCAGACAAGTGTTTATGCTTAGATATTTGTCTGTGGTCTGAAGGCCAATTCTCGTAAATAATATTATTTAAATTACATTTCAATATCATCCCGATTGCATTTCGATTGCAAAAGATACCTTCAAAGTCAGTTTCTTTTTTACAAAAAGCTAACTTTGAGGGTGTTTTGAGCTACTTTGAGGGTATTATTTGAGATCGAAATGCAATCGAAATGATATTGAAATGTAATTTTAACAATGTTATTTACGAGAATTGGCCTTCAGGTTGTTTCTATGTATTATAAGTATATATTTACGAAAGAAAAGTATATAAGTAGTATATCCGTTGTCTATCACCCATAACACAAGTGTAGTTACTTAGCTTGGGGCTAGATGGCGATGTGTGGAATGTCCTGCAATATTTATTTATTTTATTTTATTTTAAAGCTGATACTCTTTCGGTAGGTATATGTCAATAATGTCAGTTTTCTTATGTTGTAGATATGTCTCCATTTTTCTAAATGTTTCGTTTACTTGTCCAAAAAAATGTTTTTTCTATTCTATTTTATTCTAATGTCCATGCCTATCTCAACATAACTGAGGTAAATTGAAGGGAAATAACTGAAGTAGGAACTAATAAATACGTTTAAGACCTGCAACATGATTAATCAACTGACAAAGCGTCAACGGATTAAATATTATCAACCCTCATCATCATGGCGTATGGCATTCATCCTGCGTGGATCAAACCTCTATATCCAAGTTTTTCAGTCAGCTTGCGGCGGCAGTTGTAAGTTTATGAACTTCCGACATTCCACCAGGAAAACGGCGAAGTGGGCATTCGTTTACCACATGGGAAAGGGTTTGGTCAGGTGCTCCGCAATCGCACTGTGGTGACTCCCGTAGTCCCCATTTATGGAAGTGGTGGTTAGTTTTCCCGTGGTTGGAACAATATCAACCCTATGGTTATCATAAATAGCTTTGAGTGTAAAATAACCGTTAATAAATTTAGCTAAATATGTTTAAGCACAACCTCACGCTGAAAATGTACCTAAACATTATAAGCCAAATACTAGCACTAGCTAAATACAATTAACGGATAAATAACCTAAAATTAAATTATACAAGGATGATATTACCTATTTAATCACAGATGGCTGTGTTTTAGTATTCAGTATTCAGTATTCTTTATTTGCTTAAAATGCAGGTACTACATAGTAAGTTGGTGTTTTAACATTTTTCAGAGCCTATTACATTTTACTACAGTTGCAGCATGCAAAAATATAAACATAAAAATTAAGTCAGTAAAATAAAAAAGTTAAAATATAGTTAATTAAAAGTAAATAATAATAACCATAAGAAAAATGTCACAAAGTCAAATCATCAATTACATTATGCATAACATATTACTTTCAAAATTATTGCATTTACCATTAAATTATAGTCAAATTTTACTAAACAGTTCTTTTGACTAG
This sequence comes from Idaea aversata, assembly GCA_907269075.1. Taxonomy (NCBI): domain Eukaryota; kingdom Metazoa; phylum Arthropoda; class Insecta; order Lepidoptera; family Geometridae; genus Idaea; species Idaea aversata. The sequence continues at coordinate 1,423,182 of OU026108.1, forward strand.
TTCTGACACTGAGTAAAATGATTTTTCTAGAAGCCAAAGCTTAAGACGCTTCACAAACAGTGTTCTAGGTAATTGTCTTATACTGTCTGGAATCGCATTATACACATAGCCGCACATAGCATGGCAATTCTTATGGTACATCACGGTTCTAGGTATCTTTGATAACACAATTCGGTCTCGATTTCGAGTACCTCTTAAAAATAGCTCGTTTGCTGTCTTGAATAGTTCTGGATGAAATTTTACAAACTTAGCTGCTTCCAGAATGTACATGCTTGGCAAGGTGAGTATTCGAAACCTTTTAAACAAAGGTTTACATGACTCCCAAGGTGGTATACCTTCTATTGCCCTAACACACTTTTTTTGAGCCAAGAAAGCTTTATTAACTTCTGTGGAGTTGCCCCATAAGATCAGCCCATAGTTAAGTATGGACGATACATGACCATGATAAGCTAAAAGTGTGGTTTGTAAGGTACAGGTCTTTCGAAGGTTGTGTAGTACATAGACATATCTTAGAATTCTATCACATACCATATTCACGTGTTCTTTCCAGTTAACATATCTGTCCAACGTAATACCGAGAAACTTAGTTTGTTCTACTTCGGTTAGTTCGTTGTTGTTATGTGAGACCTTTAATTCTTTATGTGGCCGACCATAAGTACTAAACTGAATATATTTCGTTTTTGTCAGATTAACATGAAGATTGTTGTCAGTTAGCCATTTAACAATTAGTTCAATGGAATTGTTAATATTAGTAGAATAAGAATTTATGTCAGTTGTTTTATCAGATGTCAAAATTAAAGATATATCGTCAGCAAAAAGAATACAAGAGTTTTTTGTAACATTAGGTAGGTCGTTTATGTACAAAATAAACAGCAGTGGCCCCAGGACGCTGCCTTGAGGAACTCCAGAATGGTTAACTTTATATGTAGAATTATGAGCATGAATTTCGTTATTACCATCGATATTAGTAACTTGCACTGACTGTTTTCTATTGTTAAGGTATGCATGTAACCACATCCATGCTGGTCCCCGGATACGCGTTGGTGTAATCATTTTTTGAAGTGAAAACTTCTTATGGCGCGTTGGGCACTTTTGTGGGTGAGCATTTTCAGCCGTTCTCGCGACAGATTTTGACGCGACAGATGAGATTTTATTTGTGTTAGTCTTTTTGTTTAACTTATACTGCCATCTATTACACAAATTGAGAAACTTAGTTTCTAGAAAGACCGCTATTCGAATGTAGATGGCGCTGATTTAAATTTTTTACTGCCATCTAGCGAATAAAAAATAAACTATATTTGTTTAAGTGAGTGCTAATAGATGGCAGTAGCAGATCGTTTCAAGAAATATTCTATGAGAAATAACAAGTTTATTGTTTTCACTTCTGCCTGCACTCCCGGAGTGCGCTGTTTTTTTTTTGTGTGCAGAACCTTACAAAAATAATCATTGAACAAAATAATTAAACTTTTTTGACAGATTCAAATTAAATAAATAATAATAAAATATATTTAACTAGCGACCCGCCCCGGCTCCGCACAGCTATATTATGCATGTATTATACATACATATAAACCTTCCTCTTGAATCACTCTCTACTAAAAAAAACGCATCAAAATCCGTTGTGTAGTTTTAAAGATTTAAGCATACATAGGGATATAGGGACATGGGGACAGAGAAAGCGACTTTGTTTTATACTATGTAGTGATAGTTGATAGTGATTCAGGCATGTAGATATACCCATTAACCTATATTACCCAAATATATTTTATTCAAAATTCTGACAGACTGACAGACTGATATTTTCATATATATATGAGTAAATGGCACGTTTATCAATCCACGCCTTAAACCTATCGGCAGATCGGGCTATTGGGCATACAGATACCTATTATGACGTAGGGATCCGCTAAAGATTTTGAAAAATTCAACCCCTACGCGAACTAAGTCGCTGGTTAATGCTAGTCTTCATCAATTTGTTAGGCTGTCTCATTAAATGAACATTAACTATTGGCCAATTTCAAGCATTGTAATTAATATAATAATTAATCTAAAAAACCGGCCAAGTGCGAATCGGACTTGCGCATGAAGGGTTCCATACCATGTTGCAGGATAGCCCCACTTTTAATATTTTGGTTTCTATTTTCAGTATTTGTTGTTATAGCGGCAACAGAAATACATAATCTGTAAAAATTTCAACTGTCTAGCTATCACGGTTCATGAGATACAACCTGGTGACAGACGGAAAGTCATAGTTTTATTTTCCTGGTATATAGTCTTTTTGTTTGGTTTTGTGTTAGTAGTTTGATGTGTTTAGTAATATTACTGTTATGTTATCTTATTATATATGTATTCCTTCTAGTGTCTATATTTTATAACCTCATTCTGCTTCTCTGTTTTCTAGTTTAGTCCGTGCGTCTCAATAAGGTTCGTCCAGAAAATCAGCGCTGGGGTTTCTAGCTCTAGCATCTTGCTGGAGGACGAACCTTTTTTCTGGTCGCTGTACTACTTTCTATCTCGTGCTTTTTTTATGTGCCTATTTTGTTTTTATGTGTTCAGATAAAAAAGTTTTTTTTCGTTCTTTCTTATCTTTCTGAAAGTCTTGGTACCTAATTGGGTCCAATTGGGTCCTAAGTCCAAAGGGTTAAAATGGGTTTTACCCTTTGGATACTGAACCCGAAAAACAAAGTAAAAATAAAAACCATAACCTCCTTTCTCAACATAGAAGTAGAAAAACAATTTTGAAAGTTAAAACAAAGCTACTATACCAAATTACAGTACCAAGTAATTTTCAGATTGTAATCGGTAATGTCACGTCTGGCATTTATCTTTCTGGAGGTTTCCGTTAATATAACACATATAAAGACTACTAATAATAGTAAAAATGTGTAAGATTGTCTGTATATCTGTCTTTTCTTCAGGCTTAGTGGCAGCTCACTCATCAAGAGCCTTCCTCGCATCCTTTGGTTATCCATCCAAAGGTTGCCTGGAAGAGATCGCTTTTAGCGATAAGGCCGCCCATTGTGCCATATTGTTTGTTTATTATTGTTTTTATAGCAGAAGTTTATGTTAGAATTTAAGGTTTAATGTGGTACAATAAAGAGTTTATCTATCTATCAAGAACATCAACAATGGGTGAGTTGAGTACTTTTTAAATTAAAAGTGGTTGTCATTATTTTCCCCCAGGTCTTATCGCTAATTTTTATTTTAATTTATCTTACCTCGACGTTTCGACTGTGTTACAGTAGTCATGGTCACGAGGAGTTTCCTCGCAGGAACACAAATCGTGTGAGTTTAAAAAGTTTATTAAAAGTGGTTATTTCAACCAGTCCAGTGGGTGAGATTTTGTTGGTGAGCTGCTTCTCCACACATTTTATAGGGAAAAGATAGGTGAGTTGAGTAGGTACTTTAAAAATTTGGAGTGGTTATTTCAACTAGTGGGTGAGATTTTGTTGGTGAGCTTCACTACTCCACTATTTTGGTTGGTTTTTTCACCAAAAAATAATGTAGGAAAACGTATCGGAATACTCAAATACTTAAATATTTTTGGCTATATCACGCACAGAAGCTCTGGCAATCTCGAGCGCCTGTGACGGGGGAGGTTAAAGTCAAAGACAAATATTTTAGATGGAATCATTCGCATTAGATCACATTGAATCGTCTTTAAAACTTCGTTAGGATAAGTGTCTTCAGAACGCGCTCACCAATGAGAAGTAGACACAATAAAATCATGGGGTTCTTATTTTTTGTGATGATGTGAACAAAGTTAATGCAATAATATTTTTGAAGGTAAATTTGAATTGGATTAGTAATTCAATCCATGCCCATGAGTTTAAGGTAAAGACCACGAGAACGAATCCCTAAACGATGGACTGACTAGGTTAATAAGTTAAGTTACAAATTCAAAAAAAGTGTAAAAATTAATAAAAAATAATCTACTAATTGATTTCAATATTTGGGGAATACCAAGATCTCTGGAATAACACTTAGGTTCATTTTTATCAATATATTTTCAAAGGATTGTACTTATGCGAATGAAGCCGGGTGGCGCAGCTAGTACACCATATATCACGCTCACAGAGAAGACTTACACATGTGTGCGTATGCGCATATGTGTGGAGTTTTGCTTTGTAAGTGTGCGTGTAATAAAAAGCGACGCGTGCGCTCGACGCTCGGTTCGAACAAGTAAGTTCATTTCACGAAAGAAATCTCGCGGCATTTCCTGTACTGATTTTCGGAAATATTAACAGACTTAAAACAAACAGACGGACAAGAAAGTGACCTTTTAATAGAAGTTCCTTTTTTACCTGTTAAGGTACGGAACTCTTAAAAGAAGGTTCTTTATTCATCGCGCATATATTATTTATTTTTTATAAATGATTACACTAGTTCAAAAATGCTCAAAGAAAAATGTTCTAAACAAATGGCTGAACCAACTTTTATGAAACACTAGCTGCACTCCGAGATTTCACCCACGGAAGTCCCGATCCCGTGGGAATATCGGGATACAAAGTAGCCTATGTGTTAATCCAGGTCTTTACCTATCTGCATACTGAGTTTCATTGCAATCGATACAGTAGTTTTGCGTGAAGGAGTAACAAACATACATAGGATCATTCATAGGGTCTGGCAGTTCTATCTTGCCCCCATAACCCAGGCCGGCGAAATTGTAAAAGTAATTTTAATTTATTTATTTTGTTTATTTTTAATTTCTATATTTCTAATAATTTAAGGTTTTTTATTTTGTAAAAAATATTTTTGTGTGTATGTTTGATTGGTTTTTAAAAATAAGTTTGTAATGGACAGTAGTCTGGAAAATAAACTATTTCATTTTCATTTCATACACACACACACAAACTTTCACATAACATTAGTAGGATAGGATTATATGGCATCCACTAAGGATGAATTTTGGAAAATTCAAACTCTGCGCGTGCAAAAGCAAGAAGCAGAAAAAAAAACAGACAAACATTGGTAAAACTTATAAGTAAATTTTCTTTGTTTTCTGTGTTAAAAAGTGTCAGAAAGTGTAAAAAGCAGAATGCCTCAAAACAACATTTTGTTTATTAAAATTGTTTATTTTCTCACCTCATTACTTCGTCTTGCGAGATATCTTATTTAAGTCGGACTCTACCTACATAATGTATGTAGGTATTTCAGATGACGTTTCATCTCTTTTCAACTTGTCCAGTTTAATATTTCGTTCTCTTTCTTTTACGATTAATCCTGTACATCACCAGTACAAAGATATTAAAATCACAGTACTATAAAGTGAGCACCATACACCAACGACGTACACAGGCTACTAAATAGTTACTACCAGCATCGGTCGCCTTCGTTGGTGTAAATTGTTGATTGTTACGAATGTGTTTTGTTTTTCTCAAAAGTGCTGAGATGGAATTGTAGGTGAGATCTTTACCGACATTTTGGAGTGACTTTGAGCCAAAAGTTACGTATAGTTTTTAAGCTATCCTTAAATTAAGAATTAAAACTAGTAGAACTTAGAAATAACAAGGAAAACTTTAATGTTTTCTATCAAAATCGATACCTATAGAGTATAGAGTAAGATCCCATCTACCGTCAGACCTTCGTGATTTTATAAAAGCTGAGAATTACTCAGCGCATGCCCCCAACACAGTTATGAACGAGTGCAATTATGAAGTTCAGACCATAGTGGCTTGAAGTTATCAGGTAGCAAAGCCAAGAATGGAAATTGTTTACTTTGAAAAAAATCAACCTATATTTTAAAGTTCAGTTATATTTTATTACTGTAACAGAATATCTTCTTCTCGTTTAGTGGTGTGGCTCACCTATTGTTAGAGTTTTCAGATCGCCCTAAGGCCTATAACTTGATCAAACGACTGCTACTAGAGGTAGCAGCCGGGACCAACGGCTTAACGTGCCTTCCGAAGGACGGAGGGGTTCACGAAAACACATTTTTGCCACACTACTATAATTGGCCACCCATCGAAGTAATGACCGCGCCAGGCGTCGCTTAACCGGCACGACCGTAAACGATCACCTAGCGTCGCTTAGCTGTGATAACAGAATATGTCATGTTTATAATAAAATAATTATAAATATCTTTACGTACATTACCGGTTTGGTTTCAGACTTTATAAGCAGTGATTGTATCTATCATTTTATCAGATCCATTCAAATTGGCTTTGCAATTATACTCTTGAGAATTTAGGTTTAGTAACTTAAAAGTAAGTTGAATTATTTTTAATTAAGTTTATTTTGAAATCTTTTATATATTTATGTCGTAAAAGATGATAAATAATTATAGCAAGATATTCCATACCAAAAAAGTGTCTAATGGAGAACAAGCAGTAACTACTTTAAGACAAATTCGGTTATTATTGCTTAGATTTGCCACAGATATGATACTCGTAGAAGGATGCGAGTTCGAGTCTCGTCTTAGTCGCAATTTTTGAAGATGAATTTTTCTTAAAAAATATTTACTCGTAGATAGTTAGATAACTTTATTTGTACAACACAGGAAGAAACAAAACACGATATACACAGAGTAAAGTAATTGGTAGAAAGTATAAGTTGCACAAATGGGCGGCCTTATCGCTGAAAGCGATTTCTTCCAGGCAACCTTTGGATGGAAAAGAACTGATTCAGCTTTAATGACCACCATATCAACTGACTATCTTTTAGTAAATTAAATAAAAAAGGATTGCTTTTGTCACTTTTTATAAACTAAAACTTCTTATTTACTTAACTTATTCAAGTGTATTGAATAGACTTTGTTAATTATATATATTTATATTGGCTTTTATATCTAACTAGCGACCCGCCCCGGCTTCGCACGGCTATATTATGCATGTATTATACATATAAACCTTCCTCTTGAATCACTCTATCTATTAAAAAAAACTCATCAAAATCCGTTGCGTAGTTTTAAAGATTTAAGCAGTCAAAGGGAAATAGGGACAGAAAAAGCGACTTTGTTTTATACTCGTACTATGTAGTGATCTAAATAATTCAAGCAACGCCAGGAACTTAAATCGACGCTATTCAGGGCTTGTAGTTCTTGGGACAGGTATTAGATAAAGTACTTGCCCATAACTTATAACCACCCTCACAGTTTAGTCGACAATGTTTGAAGAAAAGAATTCGTCTTGAGCTAACTAAACCACAAGTTTCATCACGATGTTGTCCAATGATAATTAGCGCAAATGAGTCCATCTTAACTAATATTATAAAGCTGAAGAGTTTGTTTATTTGTTTGAACGTGCTAATCTCAGGAAATGCAGGTTTGAATTAAAAAAATATTTTTGTGTTATATAGTCCATTTGTCGAGGAAGGCTATATTTTATATTTCGATTTTTCCACGGGATCGGGAGGAGGGTGAAACCGCGGAGCACCGCTACTTAAAGAATAAGTCTTTATAGAATTAAGTCCTTTTCGGAATAGGTTATTTTCGTGTCCATTTCCGGAATAGCGCATCATCGTACTAATCGATGTTTTTTTTCGTACGAAAAATATATTACTAAACGACCGCCTAGGATTTGAACCCACGACCTTTGCAATAAACCTCGAGGTATCTACCACTAGTCCAACACCGCTCTTATTATTACGTATTGTATAAAGTTTTTAATAATAAGAAAGTGCATTACGATGAGCTGATCGTCTGGACTCGAGGAGGGGAAGATACAATTATTGTACTTCCGCTGAGGGAATATAGGGATGTGATAGTGTTAGTAAATTTATCGATATCGATATCGATTGCTAGTTAGCAAAGGTACTTAAATACTAAATTTCAAGAGGAAAGATTTCAATATAACTAGTCTCCTTTAGACTGACTATCAGCAGGAGCGGAGTGGTTTCCACCAATAGAATTGCAATAGCATTTGCAATTACATTATGCAATAAAAAAACTCCGTTAAGTATATTATCATACTAATATTATAAATGTGAAAGTTTGTGTGTGTGTGTGTGTATGTTTGTTATATAGGCTACTTTTTATCCCGTTATTCCCACGGGATCGGGACTTACGCGGGTGAAACCGCGGGGCGCAGCTAGTTATACATATATTTGAGTGCTTCGTCGGTCCGCCCGCAAGGCGACCGCCCGATCGGGCGGACCGCATACAGTAATAAATCCATGGGGCAGACCGCCCGATTGTAATTTATACCTACTTATTTTAATAACTTACTTAGATTTAGTACAGTTAGCAACAAAATCGGTTTATTACATTTAATTAAAACTACAGACTGGAGTTATGAATTCAAAAACCGCTGGATCTTTGCTCAATTAAAAAGGACATGGTAATCCTTTGTGATGACCCTTTTAAATTTTACGTAAAGCCTTTTTATCAGTTATTTACGCTGCATGTCGATTATGGAGTACAAAAACCCATACTAATGTAGTACCTATTAAGCTGTGGAAGATGTATTTCATACACCAAAAAATAGGGTTGCCTGTTTCACTTTCTTAGATGTTTGTGGAGAAAAAAGTCTAAACTTGTGAAAAAGTACATAAAAAACCAGTCAAGTGCGATTCGTACTCGCTCGCCGAGGGTTCCATACATTACTTTCAACTCTCTTTTTCTACCCTTGCAGTGGTATGGTAGTTACCAATTATCTTAACCCATATTTCATTTGGGCGCCTATACAATGTAAGGGTCAAGTTAAATTGATCCAACTATAAATGTATGGGGACACCCTTTAATTTTCAACGTTTTTTTATTTTTTCTTTGTTTGTGCTGTACGAGTTTGCTTTAGCCAAACTTCGTGATCCTAGGTCAACGGGAACTACCATAAAATATAGGTTTGCGACCCAAAACCTTCCGGTTAACCTGGAAATGTCAATTTTGGTTTAAACCAAGGTTTTACAGCAGAAATAAAGGGAAAATTCCGAAATATAAAAAAGTTGAAAATTAAGGTAAATTATGGTACTTACAAGTTTTTGCGAAAATGTAAATTTGCCCATATTTTAATCATGTTTACTCAAGACCTCGATTTTTATACACCTAATAGGGACTATATAGACCTCAGTATCTGGTATGAATTTCAACTTGCTAGGTCCACCCATTCCTGAGAAAATCGGTGGTAACTCATTCAGACAGACAGACGAGCAAGAAAGTGATCTTTTAAGGTTTCCTTTTTTACTTTTTGAGGTACGGAACCCTAAAAATTGCAGATTTGGCTCATTTGCCACAAACTTCAGTCAGTGATGGTTGGTTGTATATAATGGCTCGAAGTCCAATCAATCTGGAAGTCACTAAATTTAGTGACTATTTTGTAGATTAATTGTTACAGGAAACATCATTTTTAGGGTTCCGTACCTCAAAGGTAAAAAAGGGAACCCTAATAAGATCAATTTCTTGTCTGTCTGTCCGTATATCATCACCCATTTTCTCAGGAACGAGTGGACCTAGCAAATTGAAATTCATACCAGATACTGGGGTTTATAGTCTCTAATAGGTGTATAAAAATAAAAAGTCCTGAGTCAACATGATAAAAAGATATGGGCAAATTTTCATTTTTGCAAAAACTTGTAAGTTAAGTACCAAAATTTACCTTAATTTTCAACTTTTTTATATTTCGGATTTTTCCCTATACTTGTGCTGTAAGACCTAGCTTTTAACCAAAATTGACAATTTCAGGTCAACTGGAATACCCTATTGGAATTTTCCTTTATGTTGGCTGTAAGACCTTGGTTTTAGCCAAATTTCGTGATTCTAGGTCAACGGGAACTACCATATAGGTTTTAGATCCAAGACCTATAGCACACATACAGGAAAAATTCCAAAAAATAAAAAAGTTGAAAATTAAAGAGCGTCCCCATACGTTTACATAGTTAAACCAATTTAACTTGAGCCTTACATTATAAGGGCGCGCAAACGAAACAGGGGTCAAGTTAAATTGGTAAAACCGTACCACTGCAAGGGTAGAGAAAGAGAGTTAAAACTAAATTACGGAAGCCTCGGCGCGCGAGTACGACTCGCACTTGACCGGTTTTTTTAATTAGTAATTGGAATTGCTATAACCAGCACACAGAACCACTAATATGTTTGAAATGTAAAATGAAATGTAGAAGGTAATTAATATCTTTACGTTAAAGTATTATTATTTATTTATCTATTCATACAGTTTAATAACGTGTGTACTAATGTACTTACTTAGCTTCAGATTATTGTATTAAGTATACAATTTATAAACCATTTTTTACTTTTATTTCATCAAATTATTTTGTTGCCGACTGTACTTTTATAGAAAAATAGGTCTCAAATAAATTCGGGCGGAACGCGGAACGAAAATAATATTTTTTTTGCAATACTGCGGTCCGCCCGATTCGGGCGGTCGCCTCGCGGGCGGACCGACGAAGCACTCATATATTTGTTATTATTGTGGACAGGCATATGTACTTAAAGTGAAATTGTACCTGCGCTCTCTCCATACAAACGTAGTCGACTGTTTCCTCCCTGGATAAAGACGCTGGCACAAATATTTTTGTTGCATAAAACCTATAACTCGACGACCTCTGTGGCGCGTCGGGCGAACACCCGACTGCGACGCAGAAGGTTGCGGGTTCGATTCCCGCCGGGAACAAGTATTTATGCTGACCATAAATTCTTGTTTCTGGTTCTGGGTGTTTCCTATATGTATAATATGTATATATTTACAAAAAAAAAAAAAAAAGTATATAAGTAGTTTATCCGTTATCTGGCACCCATAACACAAGCATTAAGTTGCTTAGCTTGGGGCTGGATGGCGATGTGTAATATGTCCTGAAATATTTATTTATTTATTTATTTATAACTGCCATGATTATGCCCCTATGTCTTGGTTTTTTTCATTTTCTAATGATCATAGAAATTAAGATTTAAAAACAAAAAAACAAAACATAGGGGCATGGTCACGGCAGTTATAAGTTTGCAACAAAAATATATGGTCTAGTGTCATTATCCAGGGAGAAAACAGTCGACTACGTTTGTATGGAGAGAGCACCCGGTACCCCTTCCTTTTAAAGTGGAATAAACCGATTAAAAACGTTAGACCCACTTACACACACAAAATTGATTAACTATACATGATATATTTTAATGAAACTTGGTTTATATGAATATGTATAAATTGTATTTAAAGACGTGGTGGAGCATCTCAATGGATACATAATGTTACTCCATATGAATCAATGTATCATCATACCAAGTTTCATCAAAATCGGTCCAGTATAGTTTCGGAGCCTATACGTTACAAACAAACAATAATTTTTTTCTCCTTAAATTAGTTAAAAATATTAATGAACTAAAAATAGCAGATCTCATTTTACTCTTGTTTTTAAGTATAAATAATTAGGTATTTTTATGATAGGTAAAAATTTCAGGTAATGGTCATTACTTAAAATAAATTAAAATTCATATAATAAAATTAATTACCATTGTACCTACTAGCCGGACGCCAGTAAGGTCATCTTTTCGAGAAAATGTCCAAAATAATAATGATGATTTGAAAAAAAAAATATTTGAATAAAATTCTGATTATTCTAATTTAATTAGAGTAGGTTTTTGTGATTTACTTATTAGGAACAAAAACATTGTTTAGCATTTTTATTTTTAACATGAAATATTATTACATTTGAAGGATTTTGAAGCAACATCAACCTATTTGTTTTTATGGTTGACGCTTAATGGCTTCTTTAAATGATCCCCTACTCTGGACGTACTGACGTGTCAAGAACTATATCACGCTCATCGTCCCCCCTTTTTACCATCGAATCGTCGCAAACTCAGGTCGTTTAAGGTAGCAACTCGACTAAAATGCAACTGGGAACTCTTCTTAAAAGTATTTCTTCTCTCAAGTTGTGTAAAGTAGCAACTAGTCTACTTTCTGTGCTAGGGAAGACGATAGGCGCTAATTTCAAATAATTTGGAAGGTGCTCCCCCAGGGGTGACTTGTTTAACAAAAGTCGTGTAATCTCTCTTAGGTTCCGTATGTTTTGTTTTTACATATGATAGGTCAGTGTTTGACCACTATCACACCTGCCTGATGGTAGGTGACGATGCGGTCTAAGATGTAGCACGCTTTCCTAGAAGATACCTGTTCATTCGAACATAATTATCCAACACTAGAACATTACTAAACAAATATATATCTGATGGTCTTGGGTTAAATCTCGGTCGGCAATGCATCAATAGGTTTTTCTTATGAAACTGTGATCTTACTGTGAAGGAAAACATTTGACCCGCGGTTTAGTTGGCGCCAGACTTTACGAGTTCTTTATTCTGGACACGATCTACTCAGCTGAGACTCTAGTTGCTGGGTATGCCTAGTCCAGGATTAAAATTAATGAGGTGTAGTTGCGGAAAACAGCCATTATACAAGTACAATTACGAATTTCAAAATAGATCATTTTATTTTTCGGATTATAGTTTTCTTCACAAATACCTGTAGGTATGTATTTTTTATTTTTGTCCAAACTTTTTTAAATCCTCAAAACATATCGATAAAATATAATTCCAGAACACAATATATCGATAAGTCCTTACATAACACGTACCCCAACACTGCAAGCCAACCCCGGCTGCGCGCGCGGCGGACCGAGACGAAGAAAGTACAACGTAACGGCAAGAAGGCACTCGCCACAAGGGGAAACTAACGTTTTCATAATGGACATCGGTTTCAAATACATTACTTAATATTAAGGTGATAGAATAAACAACCAGACCCAGAGCCAGATCGTATAGCTCAAATTGAAGACTTCTCTATGTTTAATAGAGAATTACATAATTTTTTGACGTAAAAGTCCTTTTATAGCCTTAAAGAGTATTTACCAATGTATATAATGAGTTAATGACATTGTTTTAATTGACTTGATTTTATGTAATAACTATTAATTTTACTATTTGACATTTCACTATTAATTTAGACTAATTCACATACCTCAAATGGGATTAAATAGCCAAGTACTTTATTATAATTTTGACATCTTATTACTCTATTTAATGTGAATAAATGATTGATTTGATTTGAACAACATAGTTGCATTTTGACCTCTGTGTACCCAAATGATAAACATAACGTTGCGGGTTCGATTCCCGCTGCAAATAAATATTTATGACAGGTTGAAGTATATTGGACCAAGGAATCACGTTGTCCTATGCAAACTTTGCCCCGCTTTTTCACCCCCTAAGGGGTATAATTTTGGAAAATCCTTTCTTATCAGATACCTACGTCATACAAAGAACAAACCCTCCAAGTTTCTGGTTTCTACGATCAGCGGTTTAGGCTGTGCGTTGATCCGTCAGTCAATCAGATTAGTAGATTTTGACAGAACGAAGCATCTTTGCAAAGTCTGGCATTTACTTACTTACTTCGCTGGCTCAGCGACCTAAAGTGGATCTTGACCTCCGAAACGAGAGTCTTCCATCACTCTCTGTTCTGTGATATTTATTGACCATTGTTTATTTTATTTTGTTGACAGGTTAGCAACTGGTAAAATTTTCAAAAAAATGCTTTTCTCTCAAAAAAGAGGGGCAAAGTTTGTAAGGGACAACGTGATTCCTTGGTCTATTTTCGACTTCTACGCAGACTATTTCGCGGGCAACAGCTAGTCTAGTTATATAAATCTGGCTATCTATAGTTCTGGAATAACTACATTTTATCCCGTAAATCCCACGGGATTGGGACTAGCGTGTGTAAAACCGCGGGATGCAACTAGATAGTAAGTATTTGAAGGTAAAATTACTGTCCAACACGTAGTAGTTGCTACCGTACCGTCCGACGCGTGCGCATTGTTCTTTGTTATAACGAACTGTGGTGCTCAAACTTTCGTGCCCAAGATAATAATGCTAAGTATTTTATAAGGTTTTCGCGACTTGAATAAATAAATAAATTAAAGAAACAGTGGAGTACCGAAGGTCCCAGAGGCACCTGTCTGTCCATATTTTTACTATTAACTAGCGACCCGCCCCGGCTTGACACGGCTATATTATGCATGTATTATATAATATAATCCTTCCTCTTGAAACACTCTTTCTATTAAAAAAAACCTCATCAAAATCCGTTGCGTAGTTTTAAAGATTTAAGCATACATAGGGATATAGGGACATAGGGACAGAGAAAGTAAGTTTGTTTTATACTATGTAGTGATAGTGATAGGTTTTAGGCCAGTGAGATGAGATTAAATGTAAAAATAAAATAAAAATATAAACCCATTTTTTAACTTTATAAAAATGAATAATTTTTTAATCTTTTTATTTGACTTGGCGTGCCGTTTAAATTAAATTTACAAGTATTAAAAATTATGTATAAATACAAAAAACGGTTAATCATTATGAAAACCTAAACCTAGATTATTATTAAAAAACGACACAAGATCATAATCACGAGTTTACGAGTATCTAGTAGCAAAACGTACTATTACGCCTTCTTGGTAAGTATAAAAAATATTTATTTAATCTATAAACCTTGTGTTGTTATTTAAAATGTGTTAGAAATAAGTTCCCGCCAAAAGAACAAACAACAAACAAAACTTTAACAACCTCTGCGAACAAAAGTCAGTTACGACAACTGGCCGTTACAGTTTTATCCATCAGAATATCTTCCGGTAGAGAGGGACAGATATACACCCCCTCCATCTGGCTAGAAAGGGACGGACAATCCACCTGTCTGGTGCCATCATTTTTTTTACACTATTCTACTTTTTTCCAACTTTAATTGCATCGTAATCGTGAAATATCAGTGTTTTAGATATAGAGCGGTGTTGGCCTAGTCATAGGCATCTCGACTTTCTTTCTAAGGGTTGTGGGTTCGAATCCCGGCCGACCGTGCACCAATGGAGTTTTATACGAAAAATGTATGTGGGCTCATTTATTTGCCTCTTACGGTGAAGGAAAACATCGTGATGAAACCCACGGCTTAAGATCCATTACGCTCCTAATAATTTTAAATACTTAAATATTATTTTTTTAATTCATAGTCCTGTACAATATAGTGGGCGAAGACCCTAACTTGAAGACAACCTTTAAAAGTTAACAGGATAAACATTCAGTGGTAAGTATGTACCTATATTTTGTTTGAATAAAAAACTTTTAGCTATTTTTTTAACTAAAACTTTTTGAAGACAGAAAGAAACGCGTTGATGTCTTTTCAAAGAAAGTTAACTTGATTTTTAAGTAAAATTTTTGAGCTTAGATTTTTAGAATGTATATTTTATAAGAATGAAGTTTGCCATTAAAATTACCTAAATAGTGTTGAAAATTGTTAAAATATTACTGTATTTCTAACTTTAGTTAGAAATCATAGGCAGAACCTTACCTTCGTGTAACGGCACTGTACCATCCACCAGTAACTCACACAAAAACTCCAAGGCGAGGTTTCTTTAAAGATTGTCACTGACTTAAGCTATATAATAAAAGACAAAGTTAAATAAAATCTTTTAAAAATAACAAAACTTGATATAAAATAAATATTACTAGCTTCTGCCTACAGTTTCGCCTGCCATTTTAGGGATGGAACCTACACTTCACAAAGAAAATACCCTTCAAAAATTTCGTATGTAGGTACCTATAGGTTATTTGACAATGGCTACTATCCAAGTATGCATAGGTCGTGTGAAGCCAAAATTAAAAGAAAAAAATTGTTGTCTGTAAAGTCGGTTTACGGACGATAATTTTACGTGATAACGTCATAAGAAAACGATGAAAAATAATTGTAGTCTTCTATTTGTAGACTCGTCACCATAACACAAGCCCAGATGAGCTATATTATTATTAAACAATATAAAACAAACACAAGACGCGTGACGTTTACCATGACGCCGTCGTGGTACCGGAACATAATGCATGATGTCATCTTATTTGTGAATGCAGGTGTTCCGTCAATTATAAGACGTTACGTCAAAAAAAATTCGCGGCAAATTGAAAAACTTTCCTTTTTTTTAATCGGTTAAAAAATAGACAAAGTACCTACCAACGGGGCGTAATGCACGGAATGGAGTTCCGTGCATCTGTAGGTAGGTAGGTACCTATTATAATTTCCAAGTTCACAGTGATTTACTAAAATCCGTCAATTTATTCGCTTGTAATGGACTTTAGGCTTCATTTGCATTATAATTAGTTTGATACAAAAGTAATTGCTTTTTTTTGGATTCGTTTTAAACAAGGTTGAATTATTAATTAATATTTTACCTTTTATTGTTTGAATATTTATAATAAAACAGAGATTTAGGAGTTGGTATTAAATGCAGTTTTTTGTTTATTATAATTTTAACTAATTTAAAAAAAAGGAGGAAATTCTTAATTATATATTTTTTGTGTATGCTCAAACGATTAAAATGATTCTTTTTGTATTTAAAAGAGAATACCTCAGGGGCGATCTCATAAAAATTTGGTGAGGATCTTAGGAGTGATGAACAGAATTGCACCTCGTGCATACAGCAAATTGCTCAGTTATAAATATTAAATAAATATTGCAAGACATTCCACACATCGCCATCTAGCCCCAAGCTAAGTAACTACACTTGTGTTATGGGTGCTAAACAACGGTTATACTACTTATATACTTTTTCTTTTGTAAATACATACATTTAATACCTAGTAACAACCAGACCCAGACAAATATCTAAGCATAAATACTTGCCTGAGGTGGGAATCGAACCCGCAACCTTGGCAGTCCGGCATGGTGACCATTGTGACAACTGGGTCGTCAACAGTTTTCAAGATCTATAAGTAGAATCGGCCTTTAATATGTACATATTGATGTGAGCATCTTGAACCACCTTCTCATTACAAAACTCCTCAATTAGTTACAATTCCGAGTTACAAGTTGAAGAATTGTTGCTTTTATCTGATATCCAGTGAAATTTTAATCAAAAAAAAAAGATTAGCTTGTATGTAGAGGAATCGGGAAGAAGATGACAACCAACTTAAGAAAAGATGGATGGAAAGCGTGAGACAAGATATGAGAGAGATTAATGTGAACGATGAGATGACGACAAACAGAAGTGAATGGAAGAAAAATATATTGTGGTTTCCAAATACATTGGAAAGGTAGAATAAGAAGAAGTAAAATTTAATATTGACAAGATAACCTTCCTTGTTTCCTTCCTCAAGATTATGATTTAGGTTGTCAAAATATTTGAATTTATTTTTAAATAGAAAGAAGTAATTACGAATGATTTATTTAGTTTTTATCATCCTATCATATAAAAATAATATTCTAAATCGGACTTTATATGCCGGAGTAAGGCTTGAACATTTTAAAATTTTATTTTATTCTTAGTAGGTACTATATACCTTAGGTAAAACATGTACCTAAGCGTCAAATCGAGAACCTCTTTCTTCTTCAAAGTCGGTCAAAAACCGAACGCAAACGTCACTAAATACAAAATCACAATGTTAAATTAAAATCTCTTGACTGTCATCAACAATAATATATACGGACCATAATAGCGCTTTTCCGTCGAAATAAGTATATAACTACACATAAGGATACGCCTTACATAAGGCATATGTATGTGTGCACGCACACACGTGTAGCAGTCGCGAGCCAATGCGCAAGAGTCGCTACTGTTCCACTCAGCCGCATTTCAGTACCGACCGTCGCGCGGGGCGGACGTATGCTCGCTTTCTGGACTTAAAAATCTGTGTTTGTGAAAAATTTGCTTATGTGTGTGTTGTTGTTACGTTGATTTTCCGGTAAAGGTACGTTTCTTTCACATTTTCCGGATATTATATATTGATTTTACTTTGTTTTAAGCTGTTTAACTGTGTGCATTTTGTGAGTGATCGAAATGGTTTTAGTTAAACTAGGTAGAGTCGTACTAAAACTCTAGGCCTACCGAACTGTTAATGATTTTCTATCAATTTTAAAATCCAACAAGAATCCAATAAGAATGTTCTAGTGGTTTCAGCAATTACTGACATTCTAAAAACGACTGGCATTCATACTTAAAGTTATTCGGTTAAAAATAGATCAAATTTTTTTTCAGTTAGTCATGTACATTAATTGACGCTGATTTCACTGGCAAGTAGGTAAGTTTTCCAAATAGATTTTCTACAAAAAATTACCTACTTAAATGCACAGTAAGTTACATGAGCTTTTAGGTTATTCAAATAAATAATTTCAGTTCAATTTCACTGTAAAAATATTACAAATTCCACAGTGTTTTCGTCACCGGTCAGTCACTTGGGCAACGTTAATGTTTCATCTAGATTTACGTAACCTTTTTCGTTACGTTTGCAATTACGGAATTGGTAACGAAAACCGTATTTTTACTTGAGTTTTATTACGACATTTTTACTTCTTAACTTTTTTTTATGTCTGCGATGGAATGGACTTACTTGGCATTTTTTCATAACTTTTCGCCGTGGGGTAAAAAATTTAAACGAATTTTCATATTATAAACTTTAATACCTACTGTATATTTTAACTTTATAATATAAAACTGTATTCCAACATAAATAATAAATTAATTAAACACAATTTACGTACTTAATAAATTTCAAAAATCCAACTAAGTATCCCTAAAAGGCAAGCTGTATTGCCTCGTTGGATGAAAATGCCGATCCGTTGGCCAAAGTAACAGTCAGCCCTTAAGTCACATAAAGTAACACTAATAATGATAATTTATAATTTTAATTATTGTAATATTTCAAAGAAATGTTTTTTTGTTTTTTTTTTACATCTTTCGCTCATTATTATCAGGGCCGACGGGATTCATAAAAATGCTTATTTCGTTAACCCAAGTAGTCAAGAAAAGTATCCACATTATACTTTGCTATTAAACTTGTTATTGTAAAGGGCCTCTGCGTGTTGGCTTCGGCTCCATGCACGCCTTCCAAAGGTGTGGGGGCTCTTGATATGGGGCATCTTGGGACAGTTGATGATCAAGTTTTCTCCTACGCTTCACTATCCTGAGTAACTATAGATACCAACAACCTTATTCATTTTACCAGGTGGTAGAGATCCTGGTGATCTGTAATACAGCTTCACTCCTCTCTCAGATACCAGCATCCCTTACCTTGCTTATTATTTGTAAAAAAAAAATGTGATTTAAAATTCATTCATTCTATAAACACTTATTTTTTTATTCCTGTTATAAAGTCAAACTCAGAGTCTAAACTTTTTAAAAACTTATTGTTTTCTAAGTGAAAAAGTCTAAAGCATGACACTGGAGAAGCTTGAAAAGTGTCACAGCTATTGGCATTTGGAAAAATTAAGAAAACTCTCAAAGATAGGTATAGCTTTATTATTTTTATAACGTCACAAGATTCATTGTTAATTCGCTATAATATTTAAAATTATTTATTCGCCATTTTAGTTTCGTACGTCACTGTATATTATGTAGGTTTTATGACATTACGAGAACGTTTTGCTATAATTATGAATCTAATTGTATTTTTATCACTATTGCAATTATTTTTTGACTACAACTGAAAGTCTTAGTTTTTTATAAGCTGATGTCTGCTTACATTCACATAAGTAATATAAGTAGCAGATTTTAAATATTTATATCTCAAGCTCATTAAATCCAATTTACCTACTTCACTACAAGTATAAAACAAAGTCGCTTTCTCTGTCCCTATATCCCTTTGTATGCTTAAATCTTTAAAACTACGCAACGGATTTTGATGCGGTTTTTTTTAATAGATAGAGTGATTCAAGAGGAAGGTTCATATGTATAATACATGGATAATATAGTCGTGCGAAGCCGGGGCGGGTCGCTAATAAATAATATAACGCAAAAAAAATATGAAAAATCTAAATAAGTTTCCCTAGTTAGCGTGTCTAAAAAGTTGGCTGCATTGCCTGTTTTATGGCCATAAGTCCATGTTTATGACAATGCCGATCCTTTGGCCAAAGTAATAGCCAGTGTTTTGGTCACTTTGAACTTCTAATGATTTTATTATGGGTTGTAATTAGCAATGCATCAAAAAATGAAAAATGCCAGTCTATTAATATCTAATGTTACCTATCAACAAACTCTTTCTAATCATATTTATTGATTTTTATACCATTTTTTTAAATAGATTTTCTGTACCTACCTATTATTTTAATTTCAATACCTCATTCATTTTTTATTCTTTCTTTTTTTTCTAGATAGTTTTTCCGTATTTTTTTTAAAGATAACTTATAAATAAATAAGGTCATAGCTCATAAAGTCTTACACAAACTTATGTAACTAAACAAGTGAAAACTAAGAGTTTTTTGTCGAACATTTCAAGTGTGGGACCCATTGTGCATTGGTCTAGGTTATAACCGCATTGTCTATGGTTCCCATGTCTTTACCGACGCTTCTTGTTTAAAAAAAAGATAAAATTAAAGAAGGAAATTAACGTGTCTACAGGCTTCAATGTGTTGATGTCACGGAAAGATGTTTTGAATAAAATTAAGAATATTTTTTAAATAACTTTTTATTACTGTTAAATTAAAGAAATCCATCCAGTAGTTTGAAATATATGAAGGATATTAAAAACAAAGATAGGCGCGAAAAACATACTTAACCCTTTCTTGAAGTCGGGCAAAAATCTTGAATTTATAGCCCACCCATTTAATAAACTAAATGTTGTTACATTTTGATTAAGTATTAAGATAGAATATTTCTATTTTAAGCTTTAGTTTCAATAAATTAAAGCCTATTTATACACTTCTTTAGTTCACAAGTTTTTATTTCTTTTTAATGTTTATGTGTGTCTAGTTAAAGTTTTGATGGAAACATTAGGTTTGCGTTCTGCGACTTCCGAATTTTCTTAAAACTATTGAAAGCTATAGAACTTTTTAACTAAAAAATTTTAACTATTAAAACTTTTACTAGCATGTGAAATTAAATCATACTATAAAAATACTAAAAATTAAAATTAACCTCTTAGATTTTCGTGTCCTTAATACAGCCTAATTAAAAATAACTATTATTACCCGTTCCGGAAGCTTTCAGTTACCATAGTCACTAAGGCAACAGTAGTCTGACAAATTATTCAATCAAAATGTCAAAAAATCAGGTTAACTGTATCGATTGTATCGAAAACTAGTATCAATTCAACCGATTATATCACAAACGAGTAAACATCGAATAATCGCTCACTCGGTAGCACCGACAGCGCCTTTCCATCCAGTTTTTTATTAGAAAAAAGTATAAAAAACAGACAATAGTCCGCTTTCTAAACTACGTCTACGGCAGCGACTAGCGAATTTCAATTACAATACGCGGACATGTTAGATAGTTTAGTTATCAGTTCATTCAATTTAATTTTTATCATTCACTAGCGACCCGCCCCGACTTCGCACGGCTATATTATGCATGTATTATACATATAAACCTTCCTCTTGAATCACTCTATCTATTAAAAAACCGCATCAAAATCCGTTGCGTAGTTTTAATGATTTAAGCATACATAGGGATATAGGGACAGAGAAAACGACTTTGTTTTATACTATGTAGTGTTAATGATAGTCGGTCACGTCTTGCGAAAACCGGCTAGTTACGTGGGGAACAAATGTCTTGCCATGGCGCCTCCGCCGGGCCGTGGCAGACTGGGTAGACCCAAGAAGTGCTGGCTTGACGTCGTAAAGGGTGATATGCGTGCAAATGGGCTTACTAACCAGGATGCCGAAGATCGTGCGAAGTGGAGGCGTAAAAGTAGGAAAGCGGACCCCGGGCTCCTGAGAGGGATGCAACCGGGAACATCGCTCGGATGATGATGAGTGATAGTGATAGTGATGATTACACAGAAAAAAGATTTCTTGAAGTAAGAAATAATCCTAAAGAGAGAGTAATTTCTTAGTTTGAGTAGAAAACCTTAACACGATAAGCAGTATTCATAATTTAAAAGCAATATTCTTAAATTAAAAATACTGCTTATTATTTTCAAACACATTGAATAAAAACAAGAAACTGGTCTCTAGCGCCATTTTGTCTGTGTACTTTCATTCAGTGCCGATCCCGTGGGAATATCGGGATAAAAAGTAGCCTATGTTAATCAAATGAAAATTATTTATTCATTTGTTACCATACAAATAGCATGACATTAAGTTAGGGTATTAAAAATTTGTCGAAAAAAAAAACACGCAGACTTGGAGCTGTACTACTGCAGAAACTCCAAAAGTGACCCCATTCCCCCACCGCGTGCTTTCCAGGCCGCAAAAACGTTGATAATTGTGACGACCCAGTTGGCACAATGGTCACCACGCCGGACTGCCAACACAGGGTTGCGGGTTCGATTCCCGCCTCAGACAAGTATTTATGCTTAGATATTTCTCTGAGGTCTGGTTGTTTCTATGTATTATAAGTATGTATTTACAAAAGAAAAGTATATAAGTAGTATATCCGTTGTCTAGCACCCATAACACAAGTCTAGTTACTTAGCATGGGACTAGATGGCGATGTGTGGAATGTCCTGCAATATTTATTATCTCCAATTCATTTATTTTTCTTAAATTTAAATTTTTATAAAAACAAACTGATTACAAAATATATACATCACTATAAAACTTATAAAATAATTCTATCTAAGCTAACCTAACCTAAATAAAATTTAATTTACAAGTCTTAAAAATAATGTATAAATTTTGCATATAAAACAGTAAATCATTATAAAAACCTAAACCTAGAAGACCGTCGGCAGCGAGGCAGGGCATACCACCAAGTACCTCAAAACCCTAATCTATCTCTAAGAGAAGACCAGTCCCCAACGGTGGAAGTTAAACAAACCAATTTTTCCCATAACGCATTTCCTACTCATTTATTCTTTCGAGTAAAATGACGTGCCGTGCTAAACTGACGATGTCCAGTGGTACGCATCGGGCAGCCGAGCATGACTCCAGCTCCGGTTCGATTCTCGCCGCGGCACAGTTTACACTTGACCTCAATTATGGGATAATGGGGTGAGAGTAAGGTACCTTTGGGTTTTCGTTTTTAGAAAGTTATGTGTAAGTTTTTTGGTAACTCACGCAGAAATAACTGACCCGATTTCGATGATATTTTGATGGGTAGATAGCAGGGTCTCTAAATATAATAGACTATTTTTTATCCCGATATTCCTGCAGGATAAGTAAATAAATAGATTAAAGACAATTTCAGAAAAAAGGCCATGGAAATTAGAAAAATAGTTTCCCTTGTTAAAAACTTTATATTATTTTACAAAAACAATTTTAACGGATGTAGCAAATCCAACTCATTTGTTAGAAGGTATAGGCCAGGAGCTCCGTCAAGCCCCCAGTATGAAAATTTGATGGGTAGGAAAATATAGCGTTAGGTAGAAAACCTAATCAAAGTTCTTGGAAAGAAGGCTTAATAAAAAAATCTCATCTTTTAAGGTTTGATTAGCTAAATTCTAACGTTTGTACCGCTTTTTGTAACCATCTAATTTTACTACCCATCCAGTTATCATACCGGGGCACTTCAAATGAAATCGATTCTAAAAAGTTAAACTTCAAAAAGTTCCGTGTGGTTACGGGCAAAATGTACAGTTCCGTTTCTAGTATGGTCCGGTAAAGATCTTAACTCTTGGTGAAAACGATACGGTATCTAAACTTGGCTAGTGGAACAGGTGGCAAGCAGTGACCCATCACCAGTATTCACGATCAGCTGGGAGCATCGACTGAATCCTGAATGCTTCACTGAAGCATGAGCCACGTGGAGTCACTCGCCCGTTTTGGAACCGCTCGGACTACCACGGTCGCTGATGCGTTGGTAAATATTGCGGTCCGTAAGTTTTGTGGGTTCACTGTATCGACTGCTCAACTTTGTACGTTTTTATTCGACTACGGTGATGCCAGAAGTTAAAGTTATGTTTTAATTTGTATGGATTTATATTGCTCTTACGGTGACAGACAATATCGTGATGAAGCCCGCGGCTTGGTTCGACATATTGTACAGTTCTTTTCTCTGGACATGGTTTACTAAGCTGGAGGGTAGTATCTTCTTCTTAGTCGTCATTTTCATTGCTGAAGGTCGTATCTAGGATGAATTGTCGTCGATCACTCGGTGCACTATGCCTTTCCAAGTTTTCCTGTCCTCGGCGGTCTTAAAAGCTTCAGAGATAGGCCAGTGAGTTTTTGACTAGATCTGACCAACGGGTGGGTGAGCGACCGCGTGGTCTTTTCCCTTCGATCTGACCAACTACCATGACCTTCTCGAGGTTATGAGGGTTTCTACGAGGGTAGTATAGATGTTGGTATATACAAGTACAAGTAGTTAATTTTTATCCGACTACGGTGTTTTCTGGTAAAGAAAAATATCGTGATCAAACGCGCGGCCTACCTAAGTTGTCTCCAGACGTCTTGACCAGTTCCTTCCTCTGGACACAGTCGACTAAGCTGAGAGGGCGGTACAGTTGCTGGGCAATATTGATCCATCTAATACATGTTATAGGCACTATAGGGTCCTAAACGCCTCCCGATCAGAAAGTCTAAGTAGCAAAACGTCTAACAAAGCGAAAAGTCTAGTGAGCAATCTGCCTAGTTAGCTAATCGCCCATGTAGCAAAACGTCTAACTATCAAGAGGTCTATATAACAAAACGTCTATATAGGAAATCGTCAATTTCTTAAAATGTCTGGACACTTAACCACAAAAATGATTATAATAATACCATTTGAAGGCAAGTATTACATACATGCAAACTCTACAGACCTTTAAACCCCTTGATTTATTTTCTGTTACCATATAATCTTTTTAGTAGCGACACCACAGCGACCTCTGAATAAGGAAATAAAGCGACACTTGATTGACATTAGGTACTCATGATCAATAAGATAAGAGTCGATGAGTATTAGGTCAGCAAGAAAAACCATGAATCTACGCGACTGGTTGAGTCGTTTAGTCCAAACCAAATGTGAAAGTTTATCAGTTCTTTAACGCAAAAACCATTTAACCGATTGCGATGAAATTTGGTGTGTAGATAGCTGAAACCCTGGAAAACAAATGCCAATTTATTCACACGGGATCGTTGGTTACGCGAGTAAAACCACAGAGCGCTAGTTGTTTTTATAAATTTTCTATAAACACTTAAGTATAGAAATCACAAAACCCCATTTCAGGGCAGTTGCGTAAAAGTACTTTAGTGTTGTAACCTTGCATATCGATAAAAAATATCGACCTTACTTTTTTATCGACATTGGGATGCTGCGATGGTCAGTTTTTTATCCCAAAACAAGATTAGGGTCATTATCTAATGAAGTGATTTGGGACAGGCCCTGACTCAGATGTTTTCTTTCAAAATGTGACCTAGAATTAATCGAAATAATTTCTTATCTTATATATTGGGGGCTGACAAATAGCCAGCAACACTTCGACCCAAAATGGGACCTTAATGTTTCGTACTCTTTGAAGAATTAACTATTAAAACAATGGTTGCTTGGCAAAGACTAAAGACTAAGACGTCGCATTCACACATATCGAAATAATTTAATATTTAGTGGTTGTCCGGATATTACGACTTATATTTCTTAAGAATAGATTACATCTAATTTGCAACTCATCAATTTTCTTACCGCGAGTATGAAATTTTTATGACTAGTTTAATCGTGCGTTAACAAAAAGCGTTATGTTAACGAATAAGTCACTCAATCATTCTTCATAGGATAAGGATAACAGTAAATTTAAATGCATATTATGATGGCAATCGTATTGCAGTACTTAAATAGAGGTATATGCTTCGAAACTATTTGTAATTTTGAACTTAAGAGGAAAGGGTACCGGGGGCTTTCTCCATACAAACTATTGCAAACGTAGTCGACTGTTTTCTCCCTGGATAATGACACTAGAGCAAATATTTTTGGTGCACGAAACTTGTAACTGCCATGACCATGCCCTATTTTTTGATTTTATAATTTTTTAAATTTTAATTTCTATTATAATTAGAAAATGAAAAAAAAACAAAACATAGGGGCATAGTCATGGCAGTTATAGGTTTAATGGCACAAAAATATTTGTGCTAGTGTCATTATCCAGGGAGGAAACAGTCGACTACGTTTGTATGGAGAGCGTGCAGGTACCCTTTCACCTTAAATTATGTGGGCATAATAAAAAAAAGGAATAAGAAATGATGAGTTTCTTGTGTCTTCTTCTCATTGGTGGACGCATTTCTAAGACATATCCTAACTTAGTTTTTAAGAAAATTCCAACTTGCAATAAAACTCTTCGTCAATCAACCCAGAAGTAACACAAACGTAATTTACAACTAGCAAAAATTCCTAATTGTACAAAATAAACGTGACAATGACTGCTAACTTATTATAAAAAACAGTGTGGACAATCTCACGACCTTATTGTTGTAGCCTTCGCAACATTATTATAAATGTATTTGACTGATGAAACGAAATATTTCATTGAAGATTTTAGTTATTTCATTATTTTTGACCAAAAGGAAAGGGCTTCGTGTTGATTTGGAAGTGCGTTCTTTGCGTACGTCGCTATAGTTTTTAGTTTTATAATAATACTAGCGATCCGTCCCAGCTTTGCACGGCTAAATTATACCTCTATTATACACATAATCCTTTCTCTTGAATCACTCTATCTATTGAAAAAACCGCATCAAAATCCGTTGTGTAGTTTTAAAGATCTAAGCATACTCGTACAAACGGACATAGAGACGGCGAAAAGTGACTTTATTTTATACTATGTAGTGACTAGCGATCCGTCATGGCTTTGCACGGCTATATTATACCTCTATTATACACATAATCCTTTCTCTTGAATCACTTTATCTATTGAAAAAAATCGCATTAAAATCCGTTGCGTAGTTTTAAAGATCTAAGCATACATAGGGACAGACACCGGGAAGCGACTTTGTTTTATACTATGTAGTGATTTTTATCCTTTGATAAATCTGGCTTTTAAAAATAAAATTTTGCAGGACAATCCACACTGCACCTTTAAGCCCTACGCTAAGCAACTAGGCTTATGTTATGGAAGTTAAACGACGACGGATAAAATACTTTTTTTCAGTAAGAGTAACTTCCTTCGCTTAAGGTTATAATTTTCTCAACAGCTATCTGTAAGCCTTTGAGCCCAATCCGTTCAATGTCCAATGGCAACCAATTATACTATCAGTCAGCCAATCAGTACTTTAGATTTTAAATATACTTAGAGAAAAGGGACCCTTATTATAATAACAGTTAAAATTTTAATGTGATAATAAGAACATCAACTTTATATAATTCCACAATAAAAAGCATTTTATGAAGCGGAATGTGCTGTCTAACATTTATTACAAAGGGAAAAAAGCTTCTAAAACATTTAAAAAATCCTCATTAAAAAACTAACATCCTTTCCTAAGGGAAATTTCATTTCTCGCTCCCATTTCCCATGGTTACGGCTGGAGAGTCGCAGGCGCAAGCGACAAAATGGCGGCGCGTGACGTCACACCGGAAGCGACTCCGTTTTGAATTTGGAACGGTCGAACGAGCAATGGCGGTACATCCGGTGAAGACGTTACGATGGCTGCACTCTATAGATGAACTAGTTCGCTATTGTTTTCAATCGAGTCTTTAATGGTGATGCTGTTAGAGATTGATTGGTTTGTGACTTATGATTGTATTCACGCTCAGTTAAATTGATTATACTTTGACAGACCTCCATAGCTCCATAGTGCTGTTGGTGGTTAGGACTTTTGTAAATATAAACTTTTTCAAAAAGAACTGACTTCTGAGAAAGAGTTTCTCAATTCGATACGTATGTTTTCGCGATGACATAATTATGAAGTCCGACTTCGATGATTTTTATTTTGTTTTTTTTGGGTTCCGTACCCCAAAAGGTAAAAAAAAGGAACCCTTATATATATTTTCAACTCCCAGGTGCAATATTTTCAAAGGAATCCTTATAAGATCGCTCTCTTGTGCGTCTGTTTTTCCTTTTGGTATCTTTTTGCATATTCTTACGAATATATTTGGGAGTATTTTTGCTTTTTATAAATTGTTGTTTACTTTTAATCAAAATACACACAATATTACCGAAATTTTCCAATTCTAGATTTCTAAAATACTAAATTATTTATATACAAATTAGCTGTTTGTCCGAATGATTAAGTCACCATAGTGCTATAAGTGTATATTTCATTTTTACTATGCTAGTTTAAAATCTAACAACAGTCCGTATCTAAAACTAAATATAAACATTTTATTTTCTAAACATGTGAAGACTTGAACTTCGCTTATCGCCAGCATACCCTGCGCTTGCGCTGCTTGCAGTGGGAACATCTGATAAAGGCTTACAATTCAATGTTAATTATTGTATCTACCTTACTCACTCAAAGTCATTAGGACAACTTCAAATAGGTAGGTATTTGACTCTTGAACGAAATGCTTTTTGAAGACTAGCTCTTATTATTTAATCAGCGTAAATATAAAAAAATTAAGTAGATTGGACCAAGGAATCACGATGTCTCATACAAACTTTGCCCCACTTTTTACCTCTGACGGGGTAGAATTTCAGAAAATTCTTTCTTATCGGATGCCTACGTTATACAAAGAACACACCCTCCAAGTTTCAGGTCTCTACGAACAGCGGTTTAGGCTGTGCGTTGATCCGTCAGTCAGTCAGTCAGGACAAAGCATTTTATATGTATAGATTAATTTCATTTATTATTTAGATAGTACAATCCATTTGTTAGTAAAGTCTTAGCTGTTTAAGTACTTATGTTTACAAAAAAAAAGTATATACTTAAGTATTCCATCCGTTGTCTAGCACCCATAATACAAGTCTAGTTGCCTAGCTTGGGATTAGATGGCACTGTGTGGATTGTCTTGCAATATTTATTTTATTACTAGCTGCGCCCCGTGGTTTCACCCGCGTAAGTTCCGATCCCGTGGAAATATCGGGATAAAAGTAGCCTATTCGCACAGCTAGATCGAAACTGTTGTAACTCAAAAATGTCGCATTTTGAGTTAACAGCATATTCGGATTCCTGATACGATTACCTACACGGCAATAAAACCGAAGTAATTCAGTTTACTTTAGTGTCCAAGAGATGGCGAGACGAATCAGTTTTGTCTACACCCACTCGTGCAACTAGGGTGTTGTATTTTGAGTTGCGACAACTTTGGTGAGTAAACTATTGAAAATCTTACAAAGTATTTTGACTTAATACAGTTTTGCTGGTTTTAATACACTTTGTTTTGTGATGTATTTTGAGTTAAGTCAGTTTTCTTACTTATTGCTTAACTGATTTGAATTTTTATTTCATTTTACTACAGTTTCAATGAACATTTTTTTAAATTAGTCGTTTTCTCATTATCTAAGGCTTAATTTATTACCTGATTAATATCATAATGGTTTATTTTCTAATACATTTCAAAATCTTTTTACAAAATGTTGCTATCGTGCATAGTTTTCATAATATCAGTTTTTTGCCATTTCCCAAAAATCATGTTTTTTGAGTTACAGCAGTTTCGATCTAGGTGTGCGTTATGTTAATCCCGGTCTCCAGCTATCTACATATCGAATTTCATTGTAAACGGTTTAGTAGTTTTAATGTGAAGGAGTAACAAACATACATACACACACACACACATACACAACTCTAACGTTTGTTAAGTAACACAGCTAAATCGATTTTGATGATCATCACTACATAGTATAAAACAAAGTCGCTTATTTTGTCCTTATATCCCTTTGTATGCCTAAATCTTTAAAACTACGCAACGGATTTTGATGCAGTTTTTTTAAATAGATAGAGTGATTCAAGGGGAAGGTTTATATGTATAATACATGCATAATATAGCACTGCGAAGCCGGGACGGGTCGCTAGTTTTAAGTATAAAGATAGGATAAACCTTGACCAAGGATATAGGCTATTTATCCCGCTCCCGGACTAAAGCGGGTAAATCCGCGGGACTTAGCTAGTATTACTGTAAATTGTATTTGATAGACTGTTAGCCGACGGTAATAGACCAAATGGTAAACAACGATAATAGTGTGGTTTTCACTAGGGATGGGATATTTTATCGATAGTTTTGAACTCAAATATTCTTTTAGCGCGGTACGCATATTTTTAGATGAGATAAAATCTTTGAACTCGCGACACTGTTACGAGACGCAGCTACAGTGTATGCATATATTCATGTATCGTTTCATTCAAACGTACCGTTTAGCTGCATAATTGCAAACTGCAATTGATTGATTGATTGGATTGAATTGCAGAGAGATTGAATTGATTGTTAGTTTTTAAGACGATTCTAAGTGATCAATTACATAAGCATCGAAATGAATAAAGAAATTTGACTTTGACTTTGACTTAGGCCCACCGTAGAGCTCTAAAACGGCTGTTACAAGAATGTTTTCAACACAAGCAAGATTCTAGGCACCTGCTTTAGATGAAGTTCAAAGTCTTTTAACTCATGAATTTGTTAAACGAAAATTATTAGAATTAAAGCTTTCCACTAGTAATTTTACTTTTAGAACTCTGCGGTGGGTCTGCAATTTTGCTGCCTCATTAAATAGCGGCATTGATTAATTATTACCAGTTATAGACGAACCTAGCCCGAACGAAATAGTGTACGTGCATTTTTGGAGCGCCATCTTTTACAAATCAAATAAAACTAACAAACTGACATTCATACAAATATACACAGCTATATTTTCTTTTTCTTCCCTAATATTGTCTGATTTCGGTGCATCTTTTTTTTTGTGTAATTAATTCAGTATAAACTGGGCTTTTATTTGTCCTTTTTAAATTTTTAATAGCCAAGTTAAGTTGGTTTGCGATTAACCGTCTCCCTAACGATCCCCCAACGGTCCCCCTTACAAGAACTTTTCACGATTAACCGCCCCCCCCCTGGTTAAGTTGTAAGTTAAAGCTATCCTTTTTTTTTGAAGTAATAAAAACGAATGAAGCTATTGACATTAATAACTTTAAAAATAAATGTTAGGTATTCATCAATAAATATTATTTGTGTGTGATCCTCTTAGAATATTAGGAAACAAAAAATGTACTGCAATGAAAACTATACCAGTTTTTACACTAACCCAAGTACGGTAATTTAAATATTAAAAAGTCGATAGTTTATTTTAAACCTTGTCTTAAATAAACGTGTAGCGGTATAACAAGTACACCGTGACATTGTAACCATTTCTTCACGGCTATTTTATCGACTATCGATAGATATCGAGATATCGATACGGTGACGTCACTAATCAATTTAAACACCGGTGGCTCGATGAGTATTGAATTTTTTAATGATTTTATTTTTGTTATAAGATTATGTTATTGTTGTATTATCGATCGTAAAGTTTTTTTAAGAGGATTACATACCAATTTTTTGAAGGAATATTAATTTTCAATCGCTTGAATAGCTTGTATTCTAGGCTTGCATGTTTACAGGCCCCGTTTATACTCGTAATGAACTAGCAGTGCTCCGCGGTTTCACCCACGTAACTCCCGATCCCGTGGGAATATCGAAATATAAAATAGCCTATAGCCTTCCTCGACAAATAGACTATCAAACACAAAAAAAAAAAAAACAATTCGAACTCAAACAAACAAACAAACTCTTCAGCTTTATAATATTAAGTATAGATTAATAACTTAACTTCGATGGGGACTTTTCACATTTCCTTGATAGTGGTGTTCCGTACATTTGTAAAAATTTTCAGCCTCCTGCGAATTGCAGAAACTTCGCATGTCTAACTTGACCGCGCTATACAAATAAAAAACACCGAAATCAGACTACTAAGAGGAGAAAATAGTTATTTTTTCTTACGTTAAGTACCTTTAACGGTATGTAACCCTCTTAAGGTAGCCGACAACGGCCTTAGGAGTAGATGCGTCTCTTTTCTTACACATACCAATACAATTTCTAAGTGAGATCTCTACATTTTAGCTTTAAGACAAAAATCCCTTGTCGTTTCTAAGCTTTAGTAAAAAATACTAAATCTTTGAAACTACGGGATTTGGACTTACGCGTGTGAAATCGACGGACACAACTAATCACTAATAGTATAAAACAAAGTCACTTCCCGCTGTCTGTCTGACCCTATGTATTTCTAACACTACACAACGGGTTCTGATGCATTTTTGAAGTGAAAATTTCTTATGGCGCGTTGGGCACTTTTGTGGGTGAGCATTTTCAGCCGTTCTTGCGACAGATGAGATTTTGACAGATGAGATTTTAACAGTTATTGTGCTTCTACTACTATGCAATATTGAAAACAGCGCCATCTCTGTGCAAACGGCCGAACTACGATACTCACTTCTGTACAACAGTGTTAACAGCGACATCTCTCGGTGGACATATGAGATTTTACACAGATATACAGTTTTCACTTCTGCCTGCACTCCCGGAGTGCGTTTTTAATAGACAGAGTGATTCAAGAGGAAGGTTTTATATCAAAACTACCACGCGTACAAAGTCGCGGGCAACAGCTATATTTCAAAATAAAGAGTAGAATCTCGGCAGGTGTACCTTGCTACCGCGGTGATGCGATGATGCGGTGACCGCAAAACCACTTCCTCCTGACCTTAAAGTTTACAATCTCCGTTCAAATCAAACAATATCGTTCAGAGATATTATAGCTTTATAAAGTTATCCATTTATTGATGATTTATTTTGTATCTACTATTTATAACCCAAAGGCAAACTGAGACTCCAAATAGAGTCATACTTTGAGACTCTCAAAACTAAGTTTATGCAAAAATACAGTTCAAAAACCCTAAGGTTAGGTTTTAGGACTTAGAAGTTTACTGAAATGAAAATGTTGCAATCAAGTTTTTATCATAAACTAGCGACCCGCCCCGCTTCGCACGGCTATATTATGCATGTATTATACATATAAACCTTCCTCTTGAATCACTCTATCTATTAATAAAACCGCATCAAAATCCGTTGTGTAGTTTTAAAGATGTAGGCATACTTAAGGATATAGGGACATAGGGATAGAGAAAGCGACTTTGTTTTATAATAATATGTAGTGATAGTGATAGTGAAGTGATAGTGATACTGAAACCATTTTGGTAAAATAAACCGAATTTCAATGTTTCTGTTCTTAGGATTCCATACCTAAAGGTTAAAAATGGGACTCTTTTATTATGACTCCACTGTCTGTTTGTCACCAGCCTGCCTAGCATGAAGACCAAAACACGATACGATAAAGCGATATCACGCGATATAACTACATCAACTCTCAAAATATGATAGATAAAGCCGCCGTGTTGAATTTTTATTATAAATTGCGATAAAAATTCAACATGGCGGCTTTATCTACCTATAATATTTTGAGAGTTGATGTAGTTATATCGCTTTATCGTATCGTGTTTTGGTCTTCATGCTAGGCATACAGGCTGTATCTCATGAACCGTGATAGCTAGACAGTTGAAATTTTCACAGATTATGTATTTCTGTTGCCGCTATAACAACAAATACTAAAAACAGAAAATAATGGTATGGAACCCTTCGTCCGCGAGTCCGATTCACACTTAGCCAGTTTTTCGTAATTATTATAAACTTCATCTAACGAAGCATAAGGAACCTATATCTTCTAAAATAAAACTTTCATCATCGAACCCGTTCGAGCTTACCTACCTTCAAAAGAAAGTACCTACCCTAATACCTAAAGCCTCAGGACAAGTGTTTACTCAATTCCTAACTAGTAATCTGAGATAACTGGGTCTATAGTCTAGTCTAGAGCAGGGGTCGGCAACCTGCGGCTCGCGAGCCACATGCGGCTCTTTGGATGTGAAGCTCTTCATGGTAAGCGCACACCTAGCCGCACCGCACGCGCATTCTCCGTTTGTATGCACGCAGCGTCGGGTTGGTGACGTCATCAGCAAAGCGTGCGGTACGGCTAGGTGTGCGCTCACCATTCTTTTCATACAAATATTATATACTAACAGCGCTCCGCGGTTTCACCCGCGTAAGTCCCGATCCCGTTGTAATATCGCAATAAAAAGTAGCCTATAGCCTTCCTCGATAAATGGACTATCCAACACAAAAATAAATTTTTAATTTGAACTAGTAGTTCCCGAGATTTAAACGCGTTAAAACAAACAAACTCTTCAGTTTTATAATATTAAGTATAGATTTTAAAGAAATACCGCGAGTTAAGGCATTTATATTCGACGCATTGAATAGTCTTCCCGATTGCTGCAGTGAGGTGAAGAAGTTGGCATTTGCAGTGCCGACTATCTTTAAAAACTTTAATTACGCAAGTACTATTTATTGCTGGCAAAAAAAATTGTGGCACTTTAAAAACTTTGAATTTGTGTAAATTGTAATTCTTGACGCTTCCGACTTAAAAGGTTGACGACCCCTGGTCTAGACCTAGCTCCAGGCAAATTGTTAGCTCTTCTTTGTATAGCGGGACCTTTTGTCTATACTAATATTATAAAGAGGAAAGATTCCATTGAAAGAAAGAAAAAAAACATATATTTGAACAAGCATACGCACGACATAAGACAATCAGAATAATCATAAGTAACAAACATATAAAAAGACAAATAAAAAAAATAAAAAAATAGAAATAAAATAAACATAATAATAGTAAGAATAACAATAAGTGGGATTACAAAAGAAATAAAATAAGATTTAAATAGCCGTGTGCCTTCTTTCCTGATTGTTTCTTTGAATTAAGCTTCGAAACTATTGGATCGATTTTGATGAAACTTGGTATGAGGATACATTGATGATTTGAAAGTAACATAAGCTACTTTTTATCCCGATATTCCCACGGGATCGGTATTTACGCGGGTGAAACCGCATAGCGGAGCTATAAAATAAATAGGACATTTCACATAGCGCCATCTTGCCCCTAAGTTAAGCAGCTAGACTTTTGAGCAGATAACGAATATGATTCTTTAAAACTATACTTTTGAAAATACATACAGAAACATCAAGACCAGGAACAAATATTTTCCAAAACGATCTGTTTGAGGCGGGAATAGAACCCGCGACTTTCAATTGTGCAACGGTAGGAATCGAAGCTTGTACCTACTCGTTGCAGGAGAGAGTTCTTCTACCACGCCACAGTAGGTCATCGGTTTTTTATGGTTCCGTACATCAAAGGGTAAAAAAGGAACCCTTATAAGATTACTTTCTTGTCCATCTGTCTGTCTGTATGTGTGTCACCACCGATTAACTCAGGAACGGGTGGACCTAGCATGTTGAAATTCATACCAGATACTGAGGTCTATAGTCCCTATTAGGTGTATAAAAAACAAGGTCCCACAACACAACATGACAAAACACACACGATCAAAACATATGGGCACACGATAAAAAGATATGGCAAATTCACATTTTCGCGAAACCAAAATCAAAAATTTACTTCAATTTTTAACTTTTTTATATTTCGTAATTTTCCCTTTAAAAAAAAATAACTCTTAATCAGGCAAATTACACCCATTTACCGAAAATTAATATAAGATATTAAAATAAGCAAATCAGAATATCATAATATTCAAAATAAAAATAAAAATATGCAAATTAAATAAAAAATGTGAAAAGTAAAAAGTCAATAATTAAAATATATACCTTTACTTGCTTAGAACACTTTTGACCGTTCGTCAAACAGAGTTATCAAACAACTTTCTTTTAACAATTATACCTTTTTCCAAAGTCCGTTAAAACAACCCCTTGAACTTAAAAATTAAAAAAAAACCCACTCCTAACCCTTCACACTTGAACTTCTGACATTGATGCAGTTAAACTAATAGTTACTACGTAAACTTCTTCCGACAGGTGGCTATCACCGTTACAAGTTGAAAAAAAAATAACCCCTAAGAATTTACTAAGAAAATTACCAATCAGCTGTTACAGTGTAGGTGGTGATGTTTTTGGATTTTGAACTTTATTTGTCATGAGAATAGGGTTGGTTTTTTGTTGGGGTTTGAAGTAGGAAGTGGAACGCGTTTGTGGTTTTTTTTGTTGATAACTTAGTGTTATTGATGTAGTTTTCTATTGTGTAAGTACGTCTAGCAAATGAAAATAAATAATTATTATTGCTGGACTTTGTACACAGCGCCATCTAGACCTCAAGCTAAGCAACTTGGCTTGTGTTATGGTAGTCAGATACCGTATGTAATACACTAGCTGCGCTCCGCGGTTTCACCCGCGTAACTCCCGATCCCGTGGGAATATCGGGATAAAAAGTAGCCTATAACCTTCCTCGATAAATGGACTATCCAACACAAAAAGAATTTTTCAATTCGAACCAGCAGTTCCTGAGTTTAGCGCGTTCAAACAAACAAACAAACAAACAAACTCTTCAGCTTTATAATATTAGTATAGATACGCCCGTTTTCACGAAACAGTACTTAAGTTTATCTTGGATAAGTGAACGCACTGCGCTAAATGACGACCTCTGTGGCGCGTCGGGCGAACACCCGACTGCGACGCAGAAGGTTGCGGGTTCGATTCCCGCCGGGAACAAGTATTTATGCTGACCATAAATTCTTGTTTCTGGTTCTGGGTGTTTCCTATATGTATAATATGTATATATTTACAAAAAAAAAAAAAAAAGTATATAAGTAGTTTATCCGTTATCTGGCACCCATAACACAAGCATTAAGTTGCTTAGCTTGGGGCTGGATGGCGATGTGTAATATGTCGTGAAATATTTATTTATATTTATTTATTAAATGCGGCCCCGTGGTTGACCAATTTTGTGCTGCTCTTTCACTCTAGCGAGTCAGCGTCTTATTTGCGACTCTATGCGTTCGTGCGCACTATGCAATATCATAGGGTTGACTATCAACGGTTCTCTTAGGAGATCTGCCGGAGGATTCGTTAAGAGTTAATTAACCAGATAGTACGAGATCCCTATAAGGACGAACTTCATCGATCGAGTTTAATGGATGAAAAGTATTGTATATCAAATTATATAGGCCAATAAATATATTGCAAATGGGTTGCCTAAAAAAATCCAGTCCAGAATGAATCGCATATATTTTTTTTGTTATTAGACTTTTCATTGGTTTGGTCAATAGACAAATTCCGTACCAATGAAATACATAATCTTTATTTTAACTTAACTTTAATTCATTAACCAGACCAGTGCAAATGACTAGTATCGATTTACCTGCCTACCCACGAGTTGTGACGGGAAAAAATAGGCAACCTAACGTTTGCATATTCTATAGGCTTCATACTTTCGATTGGTATGGAATTTGTCTCTTAAACAAGCCAGTGAAAGGGTTAAAGAACAAAACAAAAAGTTAAATTGTTATTTAATCATAATTAAATAACAATTTAACTTTTTTAAATAACATTTTAAACCCATTTGAAAATTGACCTATTTAATTTGATATAAAACACTTTCATCCATTAAACAGCTCGTCCTTGAAGAGATCTCCGACTATGAAAGAACGCATATAGCACCCAGAGTTGCATCATGTTGAATTTTTTCAAGATTAGGTCGTTGACCTCATTTATCTCTGGATTTGGAATAGACTATAATAAACGTTTGCGCACGTGGATAAAACAAACTTTTTTTAAATCGAATTAAGTATTCTATCAAAATGTTCTATAGAGATAATTATACAGCATGCTTAATTCTGTCATTACTGACTTGCTGCCAGGAAATTGATTCATCCTGTATTATTGATGCACGTGTCAAAGCTTGGAAAAAAAAGCAATTGTCTACCGAATTCTAAGGCATATGGCATTTTTGTTATTTATTTGTTAACTATTAGGTTAACTTTAGTCTATGGTTATTATTTTTTAACGGTTTTATTAAATATATTTTTCTTATGTATTTAAATCGGTACCCAGAGCAGAAATACCTAGGTATAAACATTTTTTTAGATATTAGATATTTATTTCCAAAATCCATATTTACGAAAAGTGTTTATTTTGTGTGGTATTTGAACATAAGCATTTTCCTTTCTGAGAATCTAATTCCGAGCATAGCTGCACTTTTTAATAAGAATTTTATAATCCAAGCATAGCGGCAACGAGCATAGCGAAACCAACCGGTCTGTACATAAATATTGGATTGAAGCGGGAATCGAATCCGCAACCTTTGGCGGCGCAGCCGGGTGTTGGCCCACCATGCTACAAAGGTCGACCTCTTTTATTACACATAGCCACGTTAAATATAAAATAGCCAAGTGCGAGTCGGACTTGTGCATTAAGGGTTCCGTCCCATTATATTCTGTTTTTAGTATTTGTTGTTATAGCGGCAACAGAAATACATCATCTGTAAAAAAATCAACTGTCTAGCTATCACGGTTCATGAGATACAGCCTGGTGACAGACGGATAGACGGACTGTGGGGTATCTTAGGTTCTGTTTTTGCCCTTTCAGTACTGAACCCTAAAAGGTCGAGGACCCGTTCGACCTGTGTTGACATTTCGCATTAAAAAAATCAGCGTGTCCACGTGTTGCGAGCGTCCGGGAGCCCACCTGTTGCGGAGGGGGATTTGCGGTGTTTTTTTATAAATATAACGACTTACTACAACCGTTTTGATAAGATTATAGTATTGAGAAAGGTCAGGGGATGATGAAGTACTTTTTTTTAAGGTTTTTTTAACTGACTTAAAAAAAGGAGTAAGTTTTCAATTCGTTTCGTATAATGTATATTTTATGCATGTTCACCCCTGGACATTACTAAAAAATACAAAAAAAAACCCAAAACATTCGTTTATTGGTCGTGGTCCGATAACCGTAGTTCTATCAATCGACCCACGGGTAAATCAAACTGTCCGCAGTTCTATCAATCGGACTATCCTTAAAATAATATCAAATAGACTTCTACTGGAAGAGTAGCACCAAGATAATGGGGTAAATCGTTGGTAATGTTTCTAAACTTTTTTTTTGTAAAGGTCTAAGTAAAATATTGCCTGTCTTTAATAAAAGACTTCAACGAGAGTCCAAGCCAGTATCCCTATTACGAGTTGTTTGGTCCGCGGTTTCACCCTCGTAACTCCCGATCCCGTGGGAATATCGAGATAAAAATTACATATGTTATTTCCAATTAATCAATGTATCCTCATTCCAAGTTTCATCAAAATCGGTCCAGTAGTTTTGGAGCCTATTCGTTACAAAACTAAAAAACAAAAAATCTTTCCGCTTTATAATATTAGCTTAAACTAGCTGCGCTCCGCGGTTTCACCCGCGTAACTCCCGATCCCGTGGGAATATCGGGATAAAAAGTAGCCTATAACCTTCCTCGATAAATGGACTATCCAACACAAAAAGAATTTTTCAATTCGAACCAGCAGTTCCTGAGATTAGCGCGTTCAAACAAACAAACAAACAAACAAACAAACTCTTCAGCTTTATAATATTAAATAAATAAATAAATAAATATTGCAGGACATTCCACACATCGCCATCTAGCCCCAAACTAAGTAACTAGACTTGTGTTATGGGTGCTAGACAACGGATATACTACTTATATACTTTTCTTTTGTAAATATATACATAAAATACATAGAAACAACCAGACCACAGACAAATATCTAAGCATAAATACTTGTCTGAGGCGGGAATCGAACCCGCAACCCTGTGTTTGGCAGTCCGGCATGGTGACCATTGCGCCAACTGGGTCGTCATATATTGAAGATAAGTTTTAGATGAAACTTCAAGATGAGAATCAACCAATACGCGAGCCGAAAATGGCAGGTAGCTCCAAAACTAATAAACCGATTTCCTCTCTCTAAAGATTCTATAAATACCTACCATCTATACCTAACACTAATTAATGAAAACTAATGAATACCTACCTAACAATAAACCATTAGTTTTTGTTCCATTGTCTTCACAATAATTATCAGAGGTCATCGACATAACGTCTCATTGATAAGTTGATAAGCTTAGCCGACGATAAGGGTGGGAGGTTCTGTGTTTGTGATAAAGGAGAGTGAAAGGTGAAAAGTCGTTACTTCTAATAAGGGTATGAGGCAGTAGGTACCTTTTAGTTGTGGGTTGAGGAGGCTCACAGCTAAGCGACGCTCGCTGATCGTTCACGGTCGTGCGGGTTAAGCGACGCCTTCGATGGGTGACCAATTAGTAGTATTACAAAAATATGTTTTCGTGAGCCCCTCCGTGCTTCGGAAGGCACGTTAAGCCGTTGGCCCCGCTGCTACCTCTAGTAGCAGTCGTTAGGTCAAGTTAGAGCCCTTTTGGCGACCTGAAAACTTTAACAATAGGTGAGCCACACCACTATATGAGAAGAAGAAGAAGTCGTGGGTTCAAATTCCGGCTGTGCACTAATGGAATTTACTTGACTGTGTACCTATTTGAGCTGTTTTTTTGGTAATTTTAGTTTTGTCCTATTTGCGTGAGAATGGGATAAGCAAACACCTATAACTACCCTCTCAGCTTATTCGACCGTGTCCAGAGGATAGAACTTGTCAAAATTTGTTACTATAGCGTTAACCGAAATTCATCATCTGTGAAAATTTTTGCTCGTTTACAGCGTAGTTTCAACTAAACAAAAACAAACTAAATCAACCTTACTTTTTTGAAAAATCGGTTAACAATTAAACTCCTGCGCATAATTAACCCCAAGACAAGTGTAAGAAACGTTACATTATCTATTACCCTTGATCTATATAAAAAATGTAAGGAAATCAACACAAGTTGAATGGCTCGACAACCTGTCGTGGGGGTTGCAACCCTAAGGTCGTTACACCCAGCTGCGGGCAACGACGCCTGCGCACGTGCCGCGCTACTTTCGCGCCAAATACAAACGGTTAAGTTATTAATACCTGTCTATGTCATTTTAAAGATCAAATGCCGTTCTGTTGGTCTTTAATTTGATTCTATAGGCCTTAGTCAAATAATTCCGAAGTTCATCGCTGGCCGCTTGCTATGAATTATGTCAAAAAAAAGCAAAAAAGATTTACCTAATTATGTGTTATATATCAGGATGCTGATGGGTCTGCCACGTTTCTGTAGTGCATCGGAGATGTTTGCCGAACTGCGAGTATAGACTGTTTCTTCACTACAATGCGGAAGCGGTGTGCATCTCTGGTGCGTAGGGTACGGGGCGGCTCCAGCAGTGTCCTGAGCGTATTTGCGTTGAGGTTTAACTGCCACTATCTGAACCACTGTTGTATGTTGCAGGCTCTTAGAAATAGAGACATGTAGGTTATTGCTATTGTTTACTGACATTTATTGTATTATTTGACATTTTTAATAGGAATTGGATTATGTTTATAATTATAATGAATTTGATTTTTACTAACACTAGGTTAAGTTGTGTACTAACAAATTGTATATGACCTATTTTAATTGATTGAAATAAATGATTTAATAATAATATATTTAGATAGACTTTAGACCTAAAAAACAGTGAAATTAGTTTTATTATATTACATGATCATTCGCTAAGTGCAGACACACCTTAGATATCACACATAGTATAAAACAAAGTCGATTCCCGATGTCTGTCCCTCTGTATGCTTAGATCTTTAAAACTACGCAACAGATATTGATGCAATTTTTTTTTAATAGATAGAATCATTCAAGAGGAACGTTTTGGTATATAAAACAAAACTACAAACGAACGTACGAAGTCGCGGGCAACTGCTAGTAAAATAAAATGTAATAAGCCTTCAGTAAGCTTTTAAAGATGACATCTGAGAGAAAATTACAAAAGAATAGAATAGAATAGAATAGAATAGAAAAAACATTTATTTGGACAAGCACACGACATAGGTAACAATACATAGACAAGCAATCATAAGAACATAAAAAAAATAAAAAATAAAAATACAAAAATTGACACAATTTAACAAACGAAATATTTTTAAATGGTTATAAATAAAAATCTAAATCTATACAAATAAAATTGAACGTTTTGCCTAACTGATACAATAACTAAGCTGACTGAACAATAAACAAATGGACGAATTTAGCTTATTTAGCATTAAATATAGCTGTTATAAGGATTTTTGTACAATTATAACCTATGCGGACGAAGTGGCAATCAGAATGCCGAATGGCTGCACCATGATCAAATCTTTTTACACACATCATCATAGCGCGTGCGACGCATACGTACCCTAATTAATTATTAAAAAGTAAAAATCTGTAATTGGCAAGTCTAGTAGTTAAGCTTATAATTAAATTAGTGATTCTATATTGAATATTAAAAAATAAATTAAATAATCGATCAATGAATCTCAATTTCAATTTCATTTTTATTTTTTTAGCCAAATTTTTGCCTTATCCTCTTCCATTGGTTTGAGCTATGCATTGATATTGGTCATCATCATCATCGCTCGCGATGTTCCCGGTTGCATCCCTCTCGGGAGCCCGGGGTCCGCTTTCCTACTTTTACGCCTTCACTTCGCACGATCTTCGGCATCCTGGTTAGTAAGGCCATTTGCACGCATATCACCCTTTACGAGACGTCAAGCTAGCACTTCTTGGGTCTACCCAGTCTGCCACGACCTGGCGGATGCATGGATATTGGTATCAGTCATTAAGTCAAGACTTTGAATTGATACTTATCAATTCCTTTTACAAGCTGAATAGGCTTAATTTGACCTCATTTCGCCTGATATTAAATTTTTAAGAGAAAAATAAAACCCGCGCATAGCGTGACGCAGTCAACTAATAATACATGTATGTGCTTATGTTATGTGATATTCATACGAACAGATAAACTATTTCAAACAGTTTTATTATGCAAAATAACGTTTCTCACATAAATTTAGCACCTGTTGTTGGATAGGTATTTACAATTCAAATTAGAAGGTATACCTACCCCTGAGTGAGGGAGTACCCTCATTATTTAACGAAATCGAGGGTGTTTTTTAAATAATCTAATATTTTTTAGTCATTAACAGAAGGTGGATTTTGTTTGACTGTATTTTTAAACCCTGACAAAAAAACGGGGTGTTTTA
This sequence comes from Idaea aversata, assembly GCA_907269075.1. NCBI lineage: Eukaryota > Metazoa > Arthropoda > Insecta > Lepidoptera > Geometridae > Idaea > Idaea aversata. The sequence goes on from OU026108.1 coordinate 1,465,925, forward strand.
TGTTTGACGTGATGTGTTTGTGTGTGTGTCTGTCTGTGGCATCTTAGCTCCCGAATGGCTGAACCGATTTGGTGTTTATTTATTTTGTCTGAAAGGTGAATTAGTAGGAAATGTTTTTAGCTATGTTTAATCAAAATCGGTTCAGCCGTCTGAAAGTTATGGGGGATAAAAGTCGTGGGTTATGTTAATTTATATTTAAAACTAGCTGAGCTTACGGTTTTATCCGTGTAAGTCCCGATCCCGTGGGAATATCAGATAAAAAGTAGTCTATGTTACTCCCAATCAATCAATGTATCTTTTTATCAAATTTTATTTAAAATTGGTCCAGTAGTTTTGGGGCCTATTTGTTACAAACGAACGAAATATTTATTTACTTATATTTCATTCTCTTTTTACCCTACTACGGCAAAAGGACGGTTATGTTTTTGACCGCGATGTATGTTTGTGAGTTTTTCTATTTCTGTTTTTCTCCGAAATACTAAGGTTAGTTTTTATCCCGTTTATTTGCAATTAAGACGAAAGCAGGTAAAAAAGGTAGAGCTATTTAAAAAAAATGATTCTGTAAAGTTGGTTTTCAGACGATAATTTTACGTGATAACATCATCAAAAAACATTGATGATAACCATAGCAACAGTGTTAGTTGCTAAATTCCACCTAAACCGTTGAACCGATTTGTATGATTTTTTTTTGTGTATTTTCGTTAGGTCTGAGAATCGAACAACATTCTAGTTTTTATTCCTTTATTTAAGTACCTATATTTATATATATTTTTTCCTTAATACTTTTTTTTCCTTTATTTATATTTTTTTCCGTTATTTTTCCTATATGACGCATGACGTCACACTTGTTTGAGAGTGCAGGTGTTCACCAATATACTTATATATTGGTGAAGACCTTAGTTTTTTCAGCTTTTTTGACATGATAAAGTCTTAACTTCATCATGTCAAAAAAGCTGAAAAAGCTACGGAACTCCAGCTAGTTGCAAATAAAGCTTTGCACGTTATGCTTCGACATTATGACATTTGAAAGATAGTGAGAAAGATTTTCCTTTCATTGGCTGACATAAGATTATGTAAAGTTCACACGGGCGACCTAGACATTGCCCGTGGGAACGCCCGTGTGAATTGGTACTTACATTGTTGTTTCTAGGTTACGTTGTCTGTTTGTCTTGTTATGTAGGAAGTGGAGTGAACCACACTAGATAGCATTTTGTTTCAACTACGATCTTAAACAAAGTCCTAAATTATTGATTTATGAATGTACACCTCAAAATTGGCGAATCGGGTTAAATTAATGATATATAAATAAATAAATATTGCAAGACATTCCACACATCGCCATCTAACCCATAACACAAGTCTAGTTACTTAGCTTGTGTTGCTTGTGTTGCGTTGACTTGACTTAGCTTGGCTAAGTAACTAGACTTGTGTTATGGGTGCTAGACATCGGATATACTACTTATATACTTTTCTATTATAATACATAGAAACAACCAGATCACAGACAAATATCTAAGCATAAATACATGTCTGAGGCGGGAATGTAACCCGCAACCCTGTGTTTGGCAGTCCGGCATGGTGACCATTGTGCCAACTGGGTCGTAATCATTATGCCAACTGGGCCATCATTGTGCCAACTAATAAAACACAGAACATTATCCTTCCTACTAATATTATAAATGCGAAAGTTTGTGTGTGTATGTATGTTGGTTACTCCTTCACGTAAAAATGACTGGACTGATTGCGATCTCAACTCTTTGAGTAATTTCTCGTCATTATTTATTTTTTATCCCTATATTTCCATGGAATCAAGACTTATGCGGGTGAAACCGCGGGGCGCAGCTAGTACCTACACATACCTACAACTACATAAACATAAGAATGTAAATAGTTTCCGTCTGTCTGTCCGTTGGTAGTATATACAATGGTAGGTATTAGGAAAGGCGCGCCTCACCAAGGTTAAACATTATTCGTGAGTAAGAATGAGTTGTTTTAAATGTATGAAAATTTTGAAAAAAAAAAAAACCATACATATAAAATCCTTTGTCCTGACTGACTCACTGACGGATCAACACACAGCCTAAATCGCTGATTGTAGAGACCTGAAACTTGGAGGGTGTGTTCTTTGTATGACGTAGGCATCCGATAAGAATTCCGAAATTTTAAACTTTAAAGGGTGAATGAGGTGGAAAATGAGGGGCAACGTAATTCCCTGGTCCATTTTCGACTTCTACGCGAACGGGTTCGCGGGAAAAAGCTAGTCTATAAATAAAAAAATATTACGGGACAATTTACACAGCGCCATCTAGTCCCAAGCTAAACAACTAGGCTTGTGTTATTGTGGCCAGATAATGGATATAATACATAGATAGGTTATTTTCTTTTGCTCCGACGAAGATCGGAAAATATAAAATGTAATAGTATGTTATTTTGTTCTTCATATTTTAAAATTCTTCTTACACCATTTTTCAATCCAAATCGGCAAAGCCGTTGGGTCGTGAAAAAGGAAAAAACACATTTACAAAAGTTGAATTTCCCGTATCCAAGTTTATTCAGAGCCTTAAAATTACTTTGATTCAGTTTTATTTATATTCGAACAAAGGAATCCCACACTAAAAAAGAATAAGACCAAAACTCAAAATTCCCATATAATTTTTATCCTCGTCTCAAAATCGAACAACCCCCAATTACCAACGAACCATGACTGAGGAACGAAATAGAAATGAGTTATTTTACTTATATATTCGGTAAACAATAGCAATTTACCGGTAGATTTATTTCTGTGCCCCTGCGTAAGCGCAGGTCGTATGACGGTAATTGAGTTTACCCTTTATAACACCCCCTACTATTGGTCTGTTTGAATTTCGATGGCGATTGGAATTATCTACGTAGGTGGATAGAGTCACTCATCCATTTGTACGCACTGCTAATACGAGAAAAGGTCGATTGTACTGGAGATCTTGAGAACTGAGCAATTATGCTGCTCGTTCCAGGTACATTTCTGTTCATCGCTCCGAAGTTCCTCATTAGATTCTCACCTAATTTTTATGGGATCACCCCTGAGGTATCCCCTTTCTAACACAAAAATATCATCTCAACCGATTCATAATTGGAGGAATGATCCCGTAACTTTCACATAAAAAACATACAGATGAATCGAGAATCTCTTCCTTTTTTAGGGTGGTTAAAAAAAGAGAAAATCTCTGCCTACGTATATAGCTGTTTCTCATAAACTACGACCTTGGAGACTTCAAGTCTAGAGTGAATAGGTACCTTCTAGGCGAGCATGCTACATCTTCGACCTCATCATCAAAGTCTAAGTCAAAATTCTTTATTTATCTGAAATCATACAATTTGCATGAAATCACAATGAAACGTTTTAAAAACTAAGCCTGGTGAGATGAGGTCAAATGCAAAATATAATTTACTAGTGATAATAATATGTATGAGAAACTTGTATGTTGTATTTTCTAAGGTTTTCGCGACTTGAACTCATAATTATAAATATATTTGAACGGATAAATTCGCGTTTTTATTTTTATTTTAAACCTGACGTTTCGGGAACTTTGCAGATGTACTTGTATGTTTGTTCCCTTTTCAAGCAAAAACTTCTGGACCAAATGCAATACTACTTTGTATATATAACATAGCTGAAAATCTGGATTAACAAATTAGCTTTTTATTGCCATATTTCCACTCGATTGGATGAAACCGCGAAGCTAACTAACTCAACATAAAACTCACAATTTTCGAAAGTAAATCGAGAACAAATAGTACCGAAATTCCCACAATAAAATGATAATGGTCTCTACCCCACTTGTCGAATTTACTTCGTTAAAAATACCGACGCGTTCACCCCCTACCAATGTACCTGAATTCCGATAGACAGAACTACCCTCAATTGCGTGACTTACTCCGTTTATGTTTTAATTTAAAACGGTTTAATGTTTTCCGGCTCGTTTTTTAATGAAGCTTTTGCAGTTTATTTGGATAGTTTTAAAGGATTTAACAGTTATTTTAGCCACTTGCTTGATGACTACATAGTGGTTGATTAAAAAGTTTTATATGCTCTAAGTTTGAATGACCTTTATTTTAAAAATTTTGCTGTGTTTTGCATTAGCATAACCTAAAAGTATTTTTTTCAGTAGTGACACACAACCCAAAAATATTTAAGAAATGTTCGAATTTTTAACAGTCGTATTGGAATCACGATGAGGTAAAAATTAAAATAAACTAAGAAAAGTAGAAACACCATCTCCGCATAAAATTACAGGATAAAAACATGAAAAATCACTTCAAAAAACCTAATCTTGCGGAAACAACAGTCACTAATATAATGATGTTAACACACAAAAAGATTCCATCATGGCGCACAAAATGGCGAATGAATATATTAAAAAGTATACGAAAAAAACACATGACATTGAACGGATAATTGTTGACAGCCAAAATGTTAGACAAAGGCGTTATTTAATTATGGATAAGGTGACAATGGGTGAAGGATATGATGAGACTTTTTTCACAAAGAGGAAAATGTAAAATTCGCCTAAGTGACATGGTGGCGTACGTTTTCAACCTCGTACGTAATCTAAAATATAAATACTCCAGGACATAGTAGATATCTACTTTATGTAGGTATTAAATTTAATTCATTTATTTTATAAAATTTAATCCATAAATAACAATAAAATACTAAAAATAAAATGCAAAATTAATTAATTAATTTCAACTTACAATTAAAAACGTATTTAAAACTTTTATTAGAATCAGGTAATTTAAACATTGCCTGCATCTGTCTTTGGGGGTTTCCAAGTCACGAGAGAATACTCCTTTTTTCTAAAAATGTAAAAAAAGAAACAAAAAAGTCCCTTTACCTTTTTTTCCATAAATGTGGAAGATTAGTTTCTCTTACTGTTTTTTGTTACACGATTTTGTAATGCGTAACATTTTTTCACCTTCGCAAACCAGAGTCGTTCTAAAAGCATAACGTATGGTAACACTACTTAGCTATAAATCGCAAAGATAACAAGTTTTCGTCGTACAATAGTTCCGTATATGTATTATTTATAATGTATAAACGCGGTATGAACCATTTGCTATTTCAAGGACTAAGCTACATTTTAATAACTAAATACCAACGTTCTAGAAAATTTATATATCTGCATCATCGTATGAAACCCGCGGTTTAGTTGGCTTTAGACGTAACTAGCGACCCGCCTCGGCTTCGCACGGCTATATTATGCATGTATTATACATATAAACCTTCCTCTTGAATCACTCTATCTATTAAAAAAACCGCATCAAAATCCGTTGCATAGTTTTAAAGATTTAAGCATACAAAGGGAAATAGGGACATAGGGACGGCGAAAAGTGACTTTATTTTATACTATGTAGTAATGACGAGTTCTTTACTCTGGACACGGTCGACTAAGCGGAGAGGGTAAGTGCTAAGCAAGCATATTCCATCCTCACACTAAAAGGACCCGACTAAAGATGTCTCGACTAAGAACAAGTACAAAATATCATTAAAATTTATTTAAAAAAAAATGTGAGCCGTCACGGGACGCCTTTTTTTTTTTTTTTTCTTTTTTTTTTTTTTTTTAAGGTGGAGAAATGCGCCTTATGCATCATCCCGCCACTCCCCGGGGGGGGGAGTAGCGAGGGTATGTGGGGCTCCCTGCTGGCCTGAAGGTGGTGGGCGGCCAGAGGTTTACCCACTAAAACTCCACCGGTTCCTCTCTCGCCGTGATGTCGGGGCTGCGGGAACGGGTGCGATTCGACCGCGGCACCCGACGGCTCGACCGCGGCACCCGACGGCGTCACGGGACGCCTGGCAGATGTGAAACATCGACATTATTTTGTAAAAGTAATATGCAGAAAAGAACAGATTGTGATAGAATCGCACAGTCGATTGCGCATGCACACCGTACACACTACTGCATATAGACTGTATATATATACCATCATATAGCGTGGCGACGCGTGCGTGCCACGGCATGCGTCGCCACGCCAGAAATCGGTTTTACGTGCGGCTATAGATGTTTCACATCAAAAATCTGCCTATTAAAGAGTATATCGTAACAAACAAAAAAAAACAATTCTTATAATATTAGTAATGGAAGTATTAAGAGGAAAGGGTACCGGGGGCTTTTTCCATACAAACTATTACAAACGTAGTCGACTGTTTTCTCCCTGGGTAATGACACTGAAGCAAATATTTTTGGTGCATAAAACTTATAACTGCCATGACCATGACCCTATTTTTTGATTTTTTTGATTTTTTAATTTTAAAATCTATGATAATTAGAAAATGAAAAAAACCAAAACATAGGGGCATAGTCATGGAAGTTATAGGTTTTGCAGCACAAAAATATTTGTGCTAGTGTCATTATCCAGGGAGGAAACAGTCGACTACGTTTGTATGGAGAGCGCGCAGGTACCCTTTCACCTTAATATTTAGTTTTTAGTTCCGAGCCTAGTGCCAAAACACAAAATGCAATGAGCACCGCCCTCCCGCCCACTTGAAGAGGCATGCAATGAGGACAAGCAAAAGTTAGTATTAGTATTAGTGACACCATTCACCTCGCTGAACGCTGGAACAAGAGAAGCAACATCTCGGAGAGCGACGTCGTATCTAACGTTTGTCGCCCTTATAGCGCGGTCGGAGTCCAATCCTGATGATGCGTCGTGTAGACGCGAAACACGTGTCGTGGTTTATGAATGGTGTCACTAATACTAACTTTTGCTTGTCCCCATTGCATGCCTCTTCAAGTGGGCGGGAGGGCGGTGCTCATTGCATTTTGTGTTTTAGCACTAGGCTCGGAACTAAAAACTAAATATTAATACTTCCATTACAGATATTATGGAGTTCCGAAAAGTAACGCCGGATTCAATCAACTATCTTATAATATTATTCTAATAGAATTATAAGGAAATTGAAAAACTAAAGTTGGTACTATGGTAATAGGTTTTATAAGAATGGTTTTCCCCAATTATATAAATTCACGCGTATAAATATACCTAATTACAATAATTCATTTTATACTGCCAGGTCTGGCGTACTTCGAGCTTTAGGCACGAGGCTATTTGTACAGTCACATTACCAATTAGCTGAACCCGACGTGACCTAGAGCTCACTCGCAAATCTGTAAGGTTGTAAAGCAATGTTACCTGATTCTGTTTTTTTAACAATATACTATACAATACAATATATGTACAATAAAAAAAATAACAGAATAGGTAAATACTATATTTTTTACAGATATGCGAACGAGCTCTGGATCACGCGGGGTTCAACTAATTGGTAATGCGACTGTACACACCGTAGAGCTCCAAAACTGCTATAATTAATGAAAAATGTTTTCATCTCAAACAAGATCCAAAGGTCTTGCTTGTTTGAAGTCTTTCAACTCATTAATTTATTAGATACTAGCGACCCGCCCCGGCTTCGCACGGCTGTATTATGCATGTACTATATCTAAAAACCTTCCTCTTGAATCACTCTATCTATTTAAAAAAAACCGCATCAAAATCCGTTGCGTAGTTTTAAAGATTTAAGCATACAAAGGGATATAGGGACAGAGAAAGCGACTTTGTTTTATACTATGTAGTGAAATATTAGTAGAATAAAAACATTTCAATAATAGTCATTTTAGAACTCTACGGTGTGTCTGTAATTTTGACTCTCACCGTACATCACTAGGGCGCATGTCGTGTAGTGCCATTCAAAGTCGCGCTTCAGATGAGATAATAATCAAATAAAAACTATAAATAAATAAAATCTATAACATAATAAATGGCTCAAACCAAAGATAACTATTTTGACGTAAAAGAGATTTTGGAAAATTCATACGCGGTCGATTTCGTGTTTGTTTGAAACTTGTATGACAATGAGCTTAAACAAATTTAGCAAAATAAATTAAACGGGTAATTTAAAATTCTATTTCAATAACAGTGGTTACAGTAAGAGTTTTAGTTCACAAAATAAACAAATTTCGGTAAAGTTTTTATTTAAAAGAAAGTGTTAAAATAAGTCTTTAGACGTATCTCCAGATTCGTATCTCTTGTGGATCCACACACGGCATTGTATTGTCAAATGTTCCCATAGCCTTGCGCCGGCGCATCGGGGTTATCTTTTTGTGTGTAGACTTGTGTATGTTTGTTAGATAGGTATTTTATTTGATTGTAAATGAAGGAAATTACAAAGAGTAGAGGGTTTGATTCTCGCCTCATATGAAGTATTAGAAATACTTCATATGAGGCGAGAATCAAATCGGGAATTAATCTGGGTGTTACTATAGGTGTATTTTACAAAATAAAAGTAGGTATTAGTAAGGTGCAAGTGCCTAACTATAAGGGCTACTAAAAGTTTTTAAAAACCTAAAAAAAAAATCCAAGAAAATATACAAATGAATTGTTTTTCAGATCATATAACTACATAGTATAAAACATTGACAATAAAGCAAATAATATGGCCTGTTTTATGTAGTTTTTCCTATTTGTAAGAAATATTTTCTCGGAACGGTCCAAGCAAGTTAAAATTTATACCAGATACTGAAGTCTGTAGGCCCTATTAAGTGTTTTTCGAGGTTAGTTTTGCCTAAAATTTTAAACAAATTTTCAACAGAGTTCTTTAACTTCATGATTCATTTAGTATGAGTCAAACAGTTCGCACGATTCAAACGCCTCTATATTTAACATAATAAAAGTATTTGACCTCTACCCATACAGTACCTACCACCTCAGTGAACTACGCTTAACTACAAGAAAGCGATAATTAAATGTATTCAGAACGATATTTATCGTTTTTTGTGTAACATATTACCGGCAAATAGATTAAACCCTGATACGAAAAGAAGTAGACTTGATTATGGACGGCTTGCATGAAATTGTGCTTAAAAAATTAGCTCAATTCTTGCTAAATGTATTTAACGGGTAATCTGAAATTAAATTCTATTCCGATGACGACAAAGGTTGTTATTTTTTATCACAGTTGCTCATAAAGTGGATCTTATTAAACCGCTTTTAGGCTCATAATGCAACGTAATACACGCGTGCGATAAAAAAAAATCCAACTAGTGTTGGAAAATAATACGTCATCCCGATATGTCAAATACGTATCTTACTGCTAATGACATATAGTAGATGAAACATTCTTAAGGACATCGTTCAAATCGTACCCAAAAATTAAACGTGCCGGCCACAAAAAAAAATGTTTCTATCTTGTAGAGAATAACATTTTAAATAATGTTTAATAAGGCAACAAAGAGCTACGATGAACCATCGTTGAGTTATTTTACATTGAAAACCCAAAAAAATGCATTTTGTAGAGATCCGTTTGACCACTTCTAAGATATTACTACAGAAAAAATATAAAAATAAGTAGTAAATGGATAAGTTTTGTCTGTTTTTATTATATTTATATACATAGGTATATCCAATAACCCTTTCAGAAGTTATAGTGGGATCTTTAAAGTGGTCAAACGGATCCATAGAAAATGCATTTTTTGGGTTTTCAATGTAAAATAACTCAACGATTTTTGATCGTAGCTCTTTGTTGCCTTAGTAAACATTGTTTAAAATGTTATTCTCTACAAGATACAAATATTTTTTATTACTGGCCGGCATTTTTTTTTGTGGGTATTTTTTGTTAGAAACATGAATGATCTCCTTTATCTGGGTTATACTGTTTTGATGTATAGAAAAAGGTACCATCCAAAGAGTTTTTAAGCCTTGCTGGCTTAAAACTCTTTGTTGGTACATTTTTTCTTCTTTTCAAAAGGTTGTCTCTAAAGTCTGCGAACGATAATATTACGTGATGACGTCTTTGAAAATAATTAAAAATTGAGTTTTGTTTTTATTTTGTTTTTTCTTTAGGTACATAAATATATTTTTTTTATATATTCTGTTTTTAATGAAACCCGGAACTAATATATTCTGTTTTTCTTTTTAACCGCCGACGCAAAAACAAATGAAAAAAACCCTAAAAAAATATTGTATGTCAGACGCTGTATAGGTTAAAAGTCTTTTGCCTAGCCTTTCGGGAGTGTAATTAACAAAAAATAGTAAACATAACCTAAAATTCTTAAAAACTTTTTATTATTAAAATTTTAACAAGTCTTTTTTTTTATTCGCAACTGTGATAAAAAACGTCGTACGATACACGTGTGAATTGATCATTCCATCTCGGCTTTTGCCACGCTCGCGTTCCGCTCGCGCGTCATAAACCGCCTCTATGGAATGATCAACTTTCAACACTTGTATCGCAATGTACTATTATTTAATCAGTTTGACACTTTGACAGTTAGATAATTATGCTTAAAATGTTTTAATCGTGTATAATTTTTGTTGTATTAATCAACCCAGGACTTGTTAATTATTATTATTTTATTTATTTTGGAATAATTGAACAAAATATTACAAAACCATGTTATTTTAAAACAAATTCAACATTAATAGAAACATTTAAATAGGTATTATGCAAACTCCAGCAGAATCCTGCAATGAGATACTGTTTTATTTTTATTATGAACAACTAACATTTTGATACGGTAGAAAGCTTTGTTCCGATGTTCATTTATTCTATTAATATCCCGGATGAATTTCCAAGTACAACCGAATTTGAGTGCATATTCTAATTGCTAATATTATGCTAATTCCGCATGTAATTTGAGCTGCCCCCCGATCGCCGTAATTTATGACGCATTAATCGGTATTGCCGTAAAACAAAGCTACGCGTACCTAACCGTTACTTTAACTGCTCGTCTACTTCACCTACCCGAATCTTACGCGTGAAACAAGCTGTTGCCGTACGAAATTTTGACTAATCTTCCTTGTTGCCAATTAATTAATTGATATAAATGTCACGTCAAAATTTAGCGCGGTACGGCGAGCGACCGATGTTTAGTTTTGTGTGACGTGTGCGTCTTAAGAAATTACAGCAATAGGAAATCTATAGTTATGACGCAAACGCAGTCAAGACGCGCTGCATAAGAATATGCGATCAGCCCGCTGGTTATTTCCAACTACAGTTTATAGTTATCACAATCATCACTAATAAGAATCGTTTTGATGATTCAATCACATTGCCTCATCCGAAAAACCTGTACAGACTTGTTTACCTAACTCCTTGTTTCAAGAGAACAATAGCCATACCAGTCCAGACCTCTAAATAATACATACACACATTTTATTTGCAAAAGCGGATACCAACTTTGATTTATATTTTCCTCTGAAGCTTCTAGGTTATTGTTTTCGTAGAGTTAAAATAAAATACTGGATTTTACATTTAGTTTCGTGTACTCTTTACGCTATTATTAAAAATATTTTCATATTTTTATTGTAGTTACAACGTTTTTGGACTTCAAAATGTACGAAATTTTAAGCAAACTTTGTTAACAAATAGGAATGCTTTTGAGTTTTACCTTTGTTAGTTTCGATCCAAATTGTATAAAAAATAACAAGAAATTAAACAAATGAATTGTTTTTTAGATTGACTATAAAGAAAATATTTATCTAATGAACAGGTCATTAGATAATGATCTGCTTATTTTAAATAATTTCTCTATATTTACGAAATATTTAGTTCATAATTAAAGTGGCAAGTGACCGTTATTACCAGCAAGTATCTTAGTTGTTGATTACAATTTCATAAAATTAAATATTTTAATTTTAGTTTCTATATTCCTTTTGTTTCAGATACAAAAATGCTGACACAACGAAAGATGCGAAAAAAAATCCTTTAAAAACAAAATCACAAACTCCTTGTAACTATGTAACTTACTTACTGAAATAAATAATACTACAAAAATACTCCTGAAATTCTCTAATAAATAGCTCTAAAAAGCAGTAAAAATATCTATAAAAAGTGCCAACAAATTATAAAATACAGAACATCGAGAAGTGCCACGATTGTGACAAACAAACATATTGTGATTCCTAACTGGATAATGTGATCAGGAAAATCTGAAAGTGAAAAAAAAACTAAAAGTTAACGAATTTGTGTGAAAAGACTCAATTTTGTGATAGTGATACTGACAAAACAATTAGTGGAGTGATCCAATCCAGTGATCATTAAATTCGTAACCAGTGATCAAAAGTTACTGATCCAGTGCTCATAAAACTCAAAATCAAACACAACCAAATCCCCAAACTCAGTCACCTTAAAACTTTTATCTCTGATGTGTTAAAATGGATCTTCATGCCCCACAATTAGTGGTACACTCGTATGAGCATCATGCTCCTCTCCTGGAAGTTGAAGGCCTGGATCCTCACAGCCCGCAGCAGAAGGTCCTGATCCATGCGCCGACGTTGCAGGGACAGGAATTGATCAGTGACCATCGGAATGGAGGTGAGCTTAGACTAGATAAAGTAAAACGTTTTGGAAATACAGGATGCTTTGCGTTATTCTCCATTTCTACTAGGGCTTTACCCTTATAAGTCCTGATTCTGTGGGAATATCGGGATATATAAAGTAGTTTATATTACTTCTAAGGAATCAATGTATTCTCATACCAAGTTTCATCAAAATCGGATGTCTTTTCTCCGGTTACCGATATAGGAATTTGAATAGAAATCAAATCTTTAATTCATTTAACCCTATAGAATGTAGACTCGCCTTTGAGGATCTGGATGCTTATACTCTTAGGTCCTTAAAGGATTAATATGTCACCTAGAAGCACCTGGCTCATATCGCCCAGGTTCATAGACGGAATATTACTTAAAATCAATAATAGTACCGAGAGCAGATGGTCTTATCTGATGCAGAGTACGACTTTTCAGATGAGCAGTACCACGCGCACAGCAGCAACCAGGGCGGTGATGGTAAGTACTATTTTTAAATACCTACACTACACATACATACTTCGCGCTACAAACCCTTGATGGATTTTGGTCTTCCCGATATTCTTTTCCGACCAGACCACCATCGGCCATTTCGTATGATTCTGAAAATGGTGTGCTTACGTGCCCGATATGCGGTAGAATATTTTCTGCAAAAATCGAGTACACCAGTCACTTAAGAGCACACCATAGACGAGCTGCTGAACATCTAGGCTTGTCATCTACTTCTGCATAAGCCATAGCCAGAAATAGTCACTGTGGCCGAAATCGGTCAAGGCGACATCATCATCATTCTTCCAGTGACTTGCTATCTTCTTCCAACATGGAAGCTTTTTATATTTGCCACAGATGCCCCACAAGACTGTTTAAACGTTGGAAGGACTCTTCCTAGCGCAGCGTCTAAGGGGTCAGCTTGGTCGACCCCTTCGATGATTTCGTTGAGGAGTCAATTTGGAGATGGTCAATATCACGTCTACGTCTAGTGAATTTTGAACTTTAAGACACCATCAGGCAATTCTGCGTATTTATTGAACGTTTCAATTTCCGGTATTGAGAAGGTAGTTTTCTGTCATAAGGTAAATCAAAATTTACCTTATGACTACCTTAGGTAAATCAAAATTTACCTTACTATGGAAATGGTTAAGCTTCCGAATTGTCACGATAAAAAAAAACAATCAGTTACCTATCAAATAAGTTAGAAATACCTTTAACACAATCTCTATCGGGTTTACTCTTGGTTTACCTCATACTTTCATATAAACAAAAGTAGGACGGGTGGGAAAAGACAAGTTTTTGTTTCAGTACCGTCTTCCTACCTTCACTCGCGTCCCTCAAAGACCCCCCGTATATTTGGGGATCTTTGAGTCACGAGCGTATCTTTTAGGAAAACGTGCTACATCTTAGACCGCATCGTCACTTACCATCGTGTGAGATAGTGGTCAAACTCTGACCTATTTATTATATAACACCCCGTCGTTTTTGCGTCGGGGGTTAAAAACAGTTTTGTTCATCATTCCGATGATCCTCATCAGATCTTCATCCAATTTTTATGGGACCACCTGTGAGTTATCCTCTTTCAAACAAAAAAGAATTTTCCAAATTGGTCCAGGCGTTTTCGAGTAATCAGCGAACAAACATAAAAAAAATACGCGACGAATTGAGGACATCCTCCTTTTTAACCGACTTCAAAAAAAGGAGGAGGTTCTCAAGTCGGTTGTATGGATGTTTTTTTTTATGGATGTTCCCCCATATCTTCTTTGTTTATCAACCGATTTTTTTTTTGAAGACTGTTAAAGAACGCCCGACTCGTGACATAAACACGATTTTCTAAAAAAAAAAAACTCACACTTTATCATTCTTAATTCAAACCCGATCACAATACGACTTCCTACCGACAAAATATTAATAAAATTTCATTTGATTACAATATAACATTCTTCAACTAAAATATAAGATGTAAAAGTGTAATGTCACTTCTCGATGCAAAGAAAAAGTGTGAAAGATTGTCTGGCTTTTCAATGAGACGCACACATAGGTAGCTTGTGTAGGTACGTGTTGCGGCGGTGTGTGTGTATTGATATCAAGTGAGGTGTGGTCAGAGTGACGGAGGGAAGTTTTAACTCAATCAAACCAATCAATCAACACTATGACATTGTATAGTGCGCGCGAACGCATAAACCCGTAAATAACACCCGTATTCCCAATGAAGCCTATAAGATTACATAGTTCCGCAGATAAGCCGGTAATTGACTTGAGTGAAAAGACTAGCTAAAATTGACTAATCATAGAGCCGAATTTAGCGCAGTGCGATCATTTATCCAAAAGTGTGAATACGGGCGTAATATACTAGACTGAAGAGAGGCAGCACAAAATTGACCAATCATAGGACCGCATTTAGCGCAGTGCGTTCAATTATCCAAGCAGACGAACATTTGAGTGTGGATCTTGAGGCAGCAGACATACGCCGATTCAGATTTAGACGACCTCTGTGGCGCGTCGGGTGAACACCCGACTGCGACGCAGAAGGTTGCGGGTTCGATTCCCGCCGGGAACAAGTATTTATGCTGACCATAAATTCTTGTTTCTGGTTCTGGGTGTTTCCTATATGTATAATATGTATATATTTACAAAAAAAAAAAAGTATATAAGTAGTTTATCCGTTATCTGGCACCCATAACACAAGCATTAAGTTGCTTAGCTTGGGGCTGGATGGCGATGTGTAATATGTCCTGAAATATTTATATTTATTTATTTATTCATTTTGTATTTAAATTGTATTTGTATTATTTAAATTATTTATTTTTTTTATTTTTTGTTAGCCTATATTGGCAAAAGCCTCTTTACAGGTTTAGTAAAGGAATGTTGACATAGCCATAAATAGTGGTCCCCACATTGGGTTAGTTCTGATTCTCATTTCCCCACAAAAGTTATTATTTAAGCTAGCCCAAGCGGACAAAAATTATTTCCAATATTTAATGTTGCTAATAATGGCTGGTATAGTTTTCCAGTCACTCTATTCTTTCCAACTGAGAATTTGTTCAGGTGCGAATCTGTCCACGGCAGATTTAAAAACATACCCAAGCGTGCCCAAGCACCTAAGTACCAAGAGTAGTAAGTAAGTGAGTGAGTGTAAGTAGTAAGTGTAATAAGTAGTAGTAGTAATTAGGTACCTAAGTACTTTTTAAATTCTTATTGTTTTCTTGTTTCAAGCTGCTTATCTAAGGACTTAAGAAAATATAACAGTAAGTCCCTAAACTACCATGTTAGAAATTTATACCTACCCAAATAAAATAAAATTCGTTCGATACTCGTTGTCGTGCTCGTATTAAATCCACTAAAATGTAAGTAATCACAATTCCATTGAATCCAAATCTATATTTATTCATAGAACGTGGCCTCTAAAATACTTTATTTCCATACGCACAATACAAAGATAGGTATGGATAAACTTTACAAAAGAACACAAAAATTTAATGAACACAAAAGGTACGAAAATAGATTTTATGGTACCTAATAAAAATTGTTCTATACTTATCCTATCAGTTTGGAATATTTGAAAGTTGTTTGCGCTGTTTCCAGATTAGATAATATAAAGTCTAATTTATTATTTACGCGTTCCGCGGTTTTTCCTATTTTTTTCTTTAGAAAAAAACCTTCTTCTGACAATAACTAACACAATATTTAGCGAAATTGGTCAAGACCAGGACAAAAAGGGGGCAAAGTTTGTATGAGACAATGTGATTCCTTGGTCTATTTTCGCGGGCAAAAGCTAGTATAATATATTTAGATATGTTCCACTAACTGTGCCCCACGGTTTCTCTTCGCCTTTTTGCATATCCGTGCCACAAAGTCAAAGTAAAAAAAAATATTTATTTGGCGGCGGGCGGTTTTCGTGGCCGCTGCAGTTTGTCGTTGATTACTCAGGTTCCAATAATTGGATTTCGATGTAAAGTATACCACGACCTTTCTCGAAAACAGTGCCATCGAATAGTGAAAACCAGTTTAATTGGTTTAGCTGTGGTAACTAACTACCCCTCATGGTTTTATCCGTGCTTAATCCCATGGGAACATGGAGATAAAAAGTAGCCTGTGTATTAATCCCAATCTCCATTTACATGCCGAGTTTTATCGCAATTGATTTAATAGTTTTTGCGTGAAGGAGAAACAAACATACAAACACACAAACTTTCACATTTATAATATTAATTTTAGTAGGAGTTAGTAGGATTCTTGTAGTAGGATTTGCTTTTATTGAAGTGAAAACTTCTTATGGCGCGTTGGGCACTTTTGTAGGTGAGCATTTTCAGCCGTTCTCGCGACAGATGAGATTTTGACAGATGAGATTTTAACAGTTATTGTGCTTCTACTACTATGCAATATTGAAAACAGCGCCATCTCTGTGCAAACGGCCGAACTACGATACTCACTTCTGTACAACAGTGTTAACAGCGACATCTCTCGGTGGATGGTGCAGGTTCGCAGCGAGCTGCCGTACGCAGTTCGCTTTACAGTTTTCACTTCTGCCTGCACTCCCGGAGTGCGCTGTTTTTTTTTATTTTTTATTAGTTTAAGTAGGAAGGTAACTACCTTTGAAAGTCGGTCTGATTAATAAACATTTATTTTTCTATGAAAATTATTATTATAAAAATCTTTTATCACTATGTTTTAATTACCGATAAAGTAGATTAGTATATTTGCTAATTTCGTGTTTTATAATCTACTAGCGACCCGCTCCGGCTTCGCACGGCTATATTATGCATGTATTATACATACAAACCTTCCTCTTGAATCACTCTATCTATAAAAAAAACCGCATCAAAATCCGTTGCGTAGTTTTAAAGATCTAAGCATACAAAGTGAAATGGGTTCAGAAAAAGCGACTTTGTTTTATACTATGTAGTGAAGTAAATTAAGGTATTTTTTCCCAAAATATTTTTTAGAGAGATAACAGAGTTTTCTTTTGACACTATATTCATTTAATTTAATGAGATTTTAAAAAAAAGATGAATCAATAATCACCATAATAAAGTAGATAATTATTATCTCTTGCAGTCGCACCGAACCTCACTTCGAAAACCTCACCGAACTATCGCCGATAAAAGTAATTTCACACCGATTTAGTCAAGTGTACTCGCACAAAAACTGTCCATTCACTCGGCCGGCTACTCGGACTGTCATGAATGAGTTCGAAATCGTAAGATGATTGTATACACTGTGGGCCGAGTGGATTTAGATCGGTTATTTTGAGAGCAAACCAGTTCCAGAAAAATATCAAGGAGTTTTTGTGCTACTGGAAAGAAATTTCGATACTTCACATCTCAAACGTTGAAATTAGGCATATTATTTTGCTAAATAAATTTATGGTTGGTAGGATTTACCTATAGATCGTAAAGTGAAAACATAGTAAACAGAATATTTCTTTTTACGGTAAATGGGCTTGCATTTGATCTCATTTAAAAATCTATTATTTATTAATCACTACATAGTATAAAACAAAGTCGCTTTCTCTGTCCCTATATCCCTATGTATGCTTAAATCTTTAAAACTACGCAACGGAATTTGATGCAGTTTTTTTTAATAGATAGAGTGATTCAAGAGGAAGGTTTGTATGTATGTATAATACATGCATAATATAGCCGTGCGAAGCCGGAGCGGGTCGCTAGTTTAGAGTAAATGAGGAATTTACACTCAAGATAAACCTCGTCTGGATTAATGGGTGTTTATGTTTTTTCTAATTTAAATAAATTAAAAATTAAAACCAAATGGATAGCAAAGATGAGATCGAGGATGTAGCATAATATACACGCCTTGGTCATTTTCTTCAATAAACTGACTTCCTATAAGTATTTTTTTTTTCATTTTTGTGGATCACCGTAAATCGCATTAGATTCTATTTAACCGAATTTGAAAAAGGAAATTTTAAAGTCGCGTATAGTTTATTTTCTTAAATTGGGTATAGTTTTTTAATGCGTAGAGCAATTGAACTACTATAATCTGGCTGAAAAAGTGCAGTGCTTTTATAGCAATAGGATTTTAAAATATTCCATTTTCAAATTTCAAACTACTATGCTTATATATCGATGGTTTCCGCAACAAAGGGCGTAAAAGCCATTTTGGCCATATTGAGTTTTTTATGCAGTTTTACTCAGTTTGTAACGCTCTATCGATCCCTATTTTTAAAATGGCGCTACGATGAAAAAAAAAGATGTTACGACCTACATTTTTGTATTGGCTAAACATTGAAAAGGGGTCATAAAACAATATTATTTTTATATTGGGAAATCAATTTGATGTAACTACACTGTGTTTTTACTTTTTAAACGACAAACGGGGTAAATACACGTAATGAAATCAATATGTGTTTTACGCCCTGCAACAAAAAAAAATCCTAAAAGAATATAGGTTGTATCTCACCTATGTTATATTAAGTACCATTTAGTATATCCGTTGTCTAGCACCCATAACACAAGTCTAGTTAGTGGAATGTCCTGCAATATTTATTTTATTTATTTACGACTTTGGCATAAATAATAAATATGCTAATATTAGGATGTATAATTAGATAAAATTCAAAATACAATTTAATAATTTGTTTTGCGCCGTAATGTATTAGTCTACTTCGAAAAAAAAATAGTATTTATTCCCGCAGGTGGTGCTAAATTTCTAAACTTACAAGTGATCCTAGCTGTCTTGTTCTTGCATAACTAAAGTATGTTAAAAGAACAGAGACTTAACTATACATTTATGTGATTGGATAATGCTTGTGATCTTACCGCAAGTATAGCACATGTCCTCGCTTGTTTGTTTACAGTGTAAACGAAATCAGTACGCGGTCAACGCCGTGCCGGTCAAGATAAAATAACTTTGTCATATTAATCTACACCAAATCTGCACACATATCACCACTACGATGCGATGCCAAGCCAGCACTTCTTGGCTCTTCCCAATCTTCCACGACCTGGCGGAGGCGCCATGGCAAGACATTTGTTCTCCACGGAACTAGCTGGTTTTCGCAAGACGTGACCGTACCAGCGAGCGTAGGCAACATTCTTGCAATATATCTGCAATGTCTCGGACATGTAAGCTGCCTTGGATGCGAGAGTTCCTGATGTGATCATGTCGCGTCACTCCACAACTTAAACATTAACCGCTTAAACACTGGTCACGTCTTACTACCGTACAAAAGGACAGCGTTAATGATGGCTTTATAAACTTGTTCCTTTAGTTTATCCGGCATAAACCTGTCTCTTTAGTTTAAGCGGAATTTTGGGGTCGCAAATGACACCAGTCCTCACAACACTTGGCCCAAGCCTCTGAAATGCGTGACTTGGCGTCGTAATCGATGTCGTCGGACGATCGATGACGAAGGAACACAGACAAAGGCTTTCTGCAAATCTTTATAAGAATAGAAAACGGCGGAACGGGGTCCGTGACCGGGGTGTTAACTATATGGACACCTAGACACAGTGCACTTTTGTCGAATCCAAGAATCGACAATCCGACTATCTATAGTAGAGCTTCATGGTGTGGGACATGACCCATATACCTCGATAACTCCCACACTCCTGCACCGATCCCTTGCCCTTGAAAACTGGGGTGAAACATAGGGAACTTACCAGTTTAGAGTATGCGGTTACAAAGGTTGGTTAAGATACCCACACTACGAGAACCCATCGCATTTCATACTTCGATAGGGCTTCAACTCTTTGTGCTCCTTATTCAGCAGCTCGTGGAAATAAGAGAGCCATCTCTTCTTCACCGCGATGTCCTCGCAAAGCAGATTACCATCGGGACGTTTTGCACAGCGGCACTTAGATATATCCTGTGCCGCTTTTAGCCTCGAATGTGCCAACTTATAAATAAGCTTCTGTCCCTCAGACGTTTCCAACTTATCGTACAATGACTGTAAGTAGTCCTGTCTGGCTTTGGCTACTTTACTACTACGCTTGCAACTTTTTGAAGAGGGCTTTCTTCAATTTAGTCTCCCTCTGGACTATGTCCAAGGCAATCAATATGACAGGAAAATCAAGTTTCCTTGTCATATTTGCATCCATCTTAAGACATCCCAAACACTGCCTTCGCCGCACCGGTGATCGATGCCTAAATTAATCTTATCGTAGTGGTCCAGGACCGGTTCGTCGATATCGATCGTCCGACGACATCGATTATTCGTCGACACCAGCGAACTTGTCCACCATCTGATTTGGCGACAACACCGCACAGGTTGTTTGTTTTTGGGTTTCACACAGAGATCCATGACAAGAAGACGGTGTTGATCAGTGAGACTTTCACCAGGAATGACTTTGCAGTTAGCCACGTTGCCGATATGATGTTTCCTAGTGATAGAAATCGATTTGGGTAGCGTGCCTCTCACTCCTATAGGTGATCAAGTAGTCGGGCTTCTTTTTGAAGTAAGCGTTCACGAGGGCCAGGTCGGCAGGGGCACACGTACATAGGATTTCTTCCCCTTCCGCATTTCAACTGCTGTAGCTTTCATGAACACGCTTAAATTTTACCGTCATCTCGCCCACATGACCGTTCAGATCACCACCCAAAACGATCCCCAGTGACAACAGGATGGCCCCAAGGACCTCGCCGAGTTTGTTCCAAAACAATACTTTATCAGCGTCGCTTACCAAGTAGGTTACAACCCCCTCAATAAGCACCTTCACGGCCATATGTCGGTTGCTAGAGCGTTTTATCTCCAAGATACAGTCATGCAACCCCTCAGCGAGCACCATAGCCACCCTGTTCTCTCCACCAGGTGCATCCATGTAGATCAGCTTTTAGCCGCTCCTAATGTGCCGGGATCTGCTGCCTTTCCATCGAGTCTCCTACAGAAACGTAACGACCACTTTTCGCCTGGAAAGTACGTCAGCCAGCTCCCTCGCGCGTCCGGTTAGCGTGCCGATGTTCCACGTTGCGAAGCGGAGTTAATTTTTGTGAGTTGGGGCTCGCATCTAAGTAAAATATACTCCTATCAGGTTAATATTTCGCTAGTTTAGTCATTTATTAGTATAAATAATACGGCGTATTTACATATTCTGAAACAAAAAAGGTTTATACTACAAATGGTTTAGGCTTACATGGCTTTTACTGTAGGTACTTTTTGCCAGACTGTATATTTGTGGGGTGTAACTACCTATTTTTTTCATTTTCAGGGATTTACGCCCTAGCTAACTTCTAAACTAAGACTCGTACAGTTCCTTAATTAAGCGAGGCCAAAGCCCGCAAAAAAACTAAGAAATTTCTTCCTAGCACATTTTTTTATAAGTATAAGAACAAAAAAGATATTTAAGAAATATTTTTTTTTATTTCGTTTTTTGCTCATTGCCAAAAGTATGCAAAATGGAGATACGCCCTTTGTTGCGGAAACCATCGATATTATAGAAAAAATTTTGAGAGGTGATCCAAATAAATTGCCTCGATGTGTAAATCATCAAATGATTATACATAGGCGTTAATGTTGTTATAATAGTGTGGGATTAAAGCAATATTACAGCTTCCCTGTGAGAAACAATCATAATGTGAGATAAATTCAAGGGTAACACTTGAAGGGGTAGTTTTTTTAGTATTTGTTGTTTTTAAGACATTTATGATGCAAAGTAAAATATTTTGACAAAAATTATTATCATTTTATTTGAAGACAATTTTCATATATTTTTATACGCACTTTAGACCAAACGATTTTGTACTAATGCCTAAGTATACCTACAACTTTTTTGGGACAAAAATTTGTTACTTTATACTACTTTTGGTCATAATTGAAGTATCTGGGTAAAATTAAAACTATAAATAAAAAATCATTTACGTTTCTGGAACGTGAGTGACGTTGCTATGGTTACCTTGTACCTGCCGTCACCTGCCGGTGTTCATCGATTTAAAAGACGTCATCTTGTCAAAAATTTAAAGTATAAATCAAAATAATCTAACTAAATATTTATAAATAGAAAAAAAAATAGATACGTTTATAAATTTTATTTTAAATTTTTTTTTTTTTTTTTTATTTAAAATTTATAATTTTCAAAAACTCTGCCGTTCTTATTCTCTACTATTATATTATTCAAATAACATAATTAAAAATGTCTACAAACAAACTGATAGACGCACATACTTGTCTGTATCTATTCAATTTACATGTATTTTCACACGGTAGCCGAGGCTGGCCTTGAACCCGCATACTTACACCGTAGGCGGAGTGGTTGGCTTTGTTATTTTCTTACATAAATTAGGAAAGTAGTAGTTTAAACACATTTAACTTATAAAATAGCGTTTAAGATGAAAGGGTACCGGCTCTCTCTCCAAACGTAGTCGACTGTTTCCCCCCTGGATAATGACACTAGAGCAAATAGTTTTGTTGCATAAAACTTATAACTGCCATGACCTTGACCATGCCCCTATGTTTTTTTTTAAATCTTAATTTCTATGATAATTAGAAAATGAAAAAAACCAAGACAGGCGCATAATCATGGCAGTTATAGGTTTTATGCAACAAAAATATTTGTTTTAGTGTCATTATCCAGGGAGGAAACAGGTTTACGGTTTACGGACGATATATTATTATATATTATATACGATATATTAAATTAAATTAACGGCCGAGCTACATGGTAGACGGAGTGGGGCGTGTTAGGTTTTATTTTCGTTACGGAATTTCTTGATTCGGTCGCCGCGCTCAAAGTCCGCGATAAAAGCTATGCAATAGCTTAAAAATAAATAACTATCAAAACCCGAATTGCAACGTTCCAAGCTAAAACAGCTTTGACGTAACCACTGGCCTAAATCTCAAACGAAAATTGACATTTTTATACCTTACTTTTTACCTTATAAGACGAAAAAAAAACAACAAAAATTCATTTGTAAATTGAACTCTATCACTTTAGTATAAGATCGGTAAATAAGTAACATGTAAAAAGTCTCAGGGCACGTTGATCACGGGCAACGAAAGCGAAACCAGTAGCCGAGATGTAAAAACGTTCTATAGAATGGGACACGTACGCATTTTTTATAAGAACAGTCTGTTAGTGCAGTACTTCTATGCAGTTTCAGATGTAAACTTCATACAGTTTGTCTTAAGGCCAGTGTGAGGCTGTCAATTTCCATACAAAAAGCGGTAACGTTTTCCCCCCATAAACGAAGTCCGATTTTGATAATTCTTGAAAATGTTCTAGATCTAATGGAAAACTAGGTTTAACCGTTTTTAAATTAAAGAAATATTGCCTAAGATAAAAGTTATTAATATCTGATATCTATAATTTTGACTTAAAAACTTCATCGAGCGTTTCAATTGTTTTTTAATAGACTAAACTGAATTACCAAAAAAGAAAAACGTGTAAACCTAGAATAAGATGCAGTGAATTCAATGAGACCAAATTTATTTCATTTTGTGAAGGATAAAGGGGGTACACACGGGGACGTCTTGTTATCCTTATTTTATAAAGTGCGATTTTAAAGATTTTATGGTTATTTTATGAATTTGGAATCGAACGAGTTGCTGCGTCCGATAGCTGAGGAGCTTAAGGTGAAAGGGTACCTGCGCGCTCTCCATACAAACGTAGTCGACTGTTTTCTCCCTGGATAATGACCCTAGAGCAAATATTTTTGGTGCATAAAACTTATAACTGCCATGACCATGCCGCTATTTTTTGATTTTTTTTTATTTTTTTTAATTTTAATTTCTATGATAATTAGAAAATGAAAAAAAACCAAAACATAGGGGCATAGTCATGGAAGTTATAGGTTTTGCAGCACAAAAATATTTGTGGTAGTGTCATTATCCAGGGAGGAAACAGTCGACTACGTTTGTATGGAGAGCGCGCAGGTACCCTTTCACCTTAAGCTCCTCAGCTATCGGACGCAGCAACTCGTTCGATTCCAAATTCATAAAATAACCATAAAATCTTTAAAATCGCACTTTATAAAATAAGGACAACAAGAAGTCCCCGTGTGTAAGGATGGTATACCAGTTCTCAAGGAAATGGTTGCGGTTTGGCTATCCATTACAATAACCATTACAATCGGATTTATCCATTACATCCGTGGTAGAGTTACCTTTACTTTCTTCATTAGGTGATATGTTTTTATTGTTTCTGTAATTAATGAGAGATTCTGAATGATTATAGTTACATAACCTATGGCTTGGTAGACGGTACTGGTAAGAAAAGTGATATAAATTCAGTTTTGTTCTTAACTGTTAATTATATTTTGGACGCGACTCGATAACATATGACACTTGCATTGGCTCTTATGTAGTAACTAGAGCAGTTAGGGTAATTTTCACAGAATTAAAATTACAATACCTTCTTTTTTTCGTGCAGTAGTTTTATTTACATTAAACATAGTGGTTCTTAAAATAAATACACCTAATATAAATAGCTAACTACTTACTTAATACAAAAAAAAGTGTAAAACTTCAAAAAAAAAAAAAAATTGTGTGGGTTTTTAATTATGTGAAGAAGCTGATGAAGAAAATGAAGAACACATGACTTTAAATGCTTATATCTTTTTCTACATTTAATTAACGAAATACTATCAATTTAATTTTAATCTAGAGATCACAGTGGTCTCTTTTATTTTGTGACATTTGCGAAACGTCATTCGTAAAGGGTTCTGCCGGAAGACCAGCGGCTGTGTCAGCTAAATGTTGGTGCAGCTATCATTGCTGAGGCAGAACCTTTTTGGAGGCACACGGCTCCTTAGATCTTATTTCTTCTTTGTATATTTCTTTTTTCCTATTAATTTTTTTTGTTTTTATTATTATTTTTTATTTTATTTTAAAGTTTTGTTTTAGTGCTTTTATGTTTGTTACTACTTTTCTGATTGTCTTATGTCGTGTGCTTGTCCAAATAAATTTTTGAAGTGAAAACTTCTTTAGCGTAGTTGAGCACTTTTTCTGTAATGGGTATAAAATCTTAAACTCGCGTCAGGACACGTGACCTGATCGAAAAAGCGTAAGACGGATGGAGAGTAGACAGCTATCCCCTCTCTACGGCGCGGCGAAAATGTATGCCTGGGCCTACTGTTTTTAATTTGGCTGTTAGTGTACATATTTTATTTTTTAACGGACGACTATTGACGGACGACAAATGTCGGACGACTATTGACGGACGACAAATGTCGGACGACTATTTGTCGGACGACTATTGACGGACGACAAATGTCGGACGACAATTTGTTGGACGACAAATGTCGGACGACAATTTGTTGGACGACAAATGTCGGACGACTATTTGTCGTCCGACAATTTTTTTTTTTTCATCTAAAACTCTTTTTGCGTATGTTCTCGCGACATATGAGATTTTACACAGATATCCAGTTTTCACTTCTGCCTGCACTCCCGGAGTGCGCTGTTTTTTTTTTTCTTTCTTTCTAGAAAAACGGAGAATTTTATCATATGTCATCTATGTGTGATGCCATGCCATCATTATTTAATGCGATCAATAGGTGAGCCACACCACTATACGAGAAGAAGAAGAAGATCATTATTAAAAAAAAAACATGTCCCACAATATCAAACAATAACTAAGTAAATGTACAATAGGAACAAACAAGCAAAATTTAAAAATCTTTTAACTCTATTATATATAACTCTTTTATTTTCAGGCAAATATATATTTTTTCATTACTCATACTCCGAAAGTAGGTCTAAAGATGCGTGAAGAGCGTGTAGAAAATAAAATTTCCAGCCCTAGGGAAAATCGCTTTCACTGACAGCTGTCATGTCAAAATAAGGCTTCGCACGACTCGTGCAATGTGCATATAGCCGGTATCAGTATTATTATACATTAGGAACTTCATAACCTATACTCCTTGCTTTAAGTAACACCAAAGAATAACACTACATGTATACAACCTCTTTGGTCCCAACCTTGTAAGAGGATCAGGTAGTATGAAGTCTCTCATTCACTCTCGTTGTTAGGAAGAATTTTATGTATTATTCGTAATGAAAAGCACAGTGTTTACCTCGGGTGAAAGACTCATTTAGTCCCTCGAACTATTAGCCAAACTCCGTCTCGGGACTTGTAATGAGTGACTTTCACACCTAGGATAACAATGTGTTAACAAAATTGTTAACAAAATTGACTAAATCAAAAAAACAATTGCTTGTTTGCGGTGACTTTAATGTAGATTTACTAAAAGTAAGTACTTTTTCCACGAAACTTCTAAATTTGTATAAATCACATAATTTATCTAACGTGTTTCTGGAGCCTACTAGAACCACTGACACTACTGCGACATGTATTGATAATATTTATGTTACTGATAATATAACCACGATTAGCAAATCTATTATTGAGAAATTGGAATCGGGCCATAGTGGTCAGTTTGTCAAATTTGCAATTGTTATAAAACCAATATCAAAAAGGAAAATTACGTATGTACCAGTGACTGCTGCTCGTCTGGAGGGACTTTAATTGGGTTTGGCCAACGTTTTACCATTTTTGCCTTGTGATACAAATCCAAATGTATTGTACAATAACTTCTTTTCGATTCTTAATGCCCAATTTCAGTCTATCTTTACGCCCAGAACCATAGTGGTCTCCGACAAACGCGAATTTAGTGACTGGGCAACGGTTGGTATTCATCGAAGCAGACAAAGACTGTATGAGTTATACGCGGAAAGACAGATTAATACATCAGAGGAGTTTGGAGCTTTCGTTAAAACTATTCAAAGATATTTAAAAAGGTATGTATATTGGCTAAATCTCTCTCCATTAAATCTGTGATAAACACTAGTGTTGATAAAATTAAAGCTACGTGGAAAGTAATTAATGCTGAAACAGGGAGAGTCGCAGCCAAAGACACCGAGTTTAAATTAAGTATTAATGGAAACATAACTAATAATAATCAAGATATCGCAAATGAGTTTGAAAACTTTTTCAGTAATGTGGCTATTACTTTGACGAAGGCTTTAAAATCTTCTACCCCCCTTGCAGAAAGTTTAATAAAAACCAATCTACCAAATTGTAATAAAATATTTCAATTCCAATATGTTACAAATCATGACATTATTGTAGTGCTTAAGCAAATAAATCTTAAGAAAACTAAAGATCTATGGGGGATCTCCGTTCCGATTGTTAAATCAATTATTGAACTCATTATACCGGAACTTGTCATTGTATTTAATAGATGTATAGATTGTGGTGTGTTTCCTGATTTAATGAAATTGAGTAAAGTAGTTCCACTGTTTAAATCTGGTAGTACCTCAGACCCCTCCAATTTTAGACCAATATCAGTGCTACCCACGTTAAGTAAATTTTTTGAAAAACTTATTTTAAATCAACTACTTAAACATTTTCATGATAATAATATTTTACATAGTAAACAGTTCGGTTTTAGTAAGGGGCGCTCGACCACTGATGCGGGGATAGCGTTAATTAAAAATATATTTGATGCTTGGGAGGAGTCGCATGATGCGTATGGCATATTCTGTGACTTATCCAAGGCATTTGATTGCGTTCAACATAAAACATTGATCATGAAACTACACCACTACGGTATTAGGAACGGCGCCCTGGATCTTATCTCTTCTTATCTGAGTGGTAGGGTCCAGTGTGTCGATGTTAACGGAAAACGATCTCCCGGATCTGCGATAGTAATGGGGGTTCCTCAAGGATCCATATTAGGACCTTTCTTGTTCTTAGTTTATATAAATGACTTACCTTACCTTGTAAGGGACAACCATGGGATAGTGTTGTTTGCAGATGACACCTCCTTGGTGTTCAAGGTTAAAAGGCGTCAGTCCAACGTTGACGATGTGAACAATGCTCTCTCTAGAATAGTTGATTGGTTCAACTCCAATAATTTATTACTGAATGGATCCAAAACTAAATTAATTCGATTCACACTTCCAAATGTAAAACAAGTAAAAACTGTTGTAAAGATTAATGATGAGGAAGTTGAATTAGTCAGTAAGGCTGTCTTTCTAGGTATAACTTTAGATGCTAAGCTTCAGTGGGGCCCGCATGTGGAAGCATTGTCCAATAGACTTAGTTCTGCCGCTTACGCCGTTAAGAAAATTCGCGAATACACGGACATTGAGACTGCTCGTCTAGTCTATTTCAGCTACTTCCACAGTGTCATGTCGTATGGCATCCTGCTGTGGGGGTGTGCTGCAGATATTGATGCTATTTTTATATTACAAAAAAGAGCTGTCCGAGCTATCTATAAGATGGGCCCCAGGGAATCACTTAGAGAAAAATTTAAAGAGATCAATATATTAACGCTCTATTCACAATATATTTACGAAAACTTGCTCTACGTTCACAAAAATCCTGATATTTTTCGCAAAAATAGCAATATTCATAATTTCAACTTAAGAAACAGGGATGAGCTGACCTTGCCCGGTAGTAGGCTCCGGAAAATAAGCAGGTCGTTTAATAGTACATGTGTGCTCTATTACAATAAATTACCTAAAGATGTATATGACATGTCCATTAACAAATTCAAAACTTTTATAAAGCATAAATTGTGCGGTAAGGCATACTATGATACCTCTTCGTACCTTAATGATAAGAATCCATGGATGTGACTTTAATTGCTCCATTTCAAATAATACCTTCAAATATTTGTAATATTGACCTTTGTGAGCGTGATCACATAAACAAAAACCCCATGAGTTTCTTGTGTCTTCTTCTCATTGGTGGGCGCGTTCCGAAGGCACACATCCTAACTTAGTTTTTAAGACTATTTCAAGTGATCATGTGTATGTAAATACATAAGCATTGAAAGAAATAAAAAAAAAAAAAAAAAAAAAAAAAAGTACTATTATAAATACTTTTTAGTAATGTCCCGGAGGTACCTACAAGTGCCTAAGGGTTTTTGAAGTGAAAACTTCTTTAGCGGCGTTGAGCACTTTTTCTGTAATGGGTATAAAATCTTAAACTCGCGTCAGGACACGTGACCTGATCGAAAAAGCGTAAGACGGATGGAGAGTAGACAGCTATCCCCTCTCTACGGCGCGGCGAAAATGTATGCCTGGGCCTACTGTTTTTAATTTGGCTGTGAGTGTATTAAGACGTACATATGGTATTTTTTAACGGACGACTATTGACGGACGACAAATGTCGGTCGACTATTGACGGACGACAAATGTCGGACGACTATTGACGGACGACAAATGTCGGACGACAATTTGTTGGACGACAAATGTCGGACGACTATTTGTTGGACGACAAATGTCGGACGACTATTTGTCGTCCGACTATTTTTTTTTTTCATCTAAAACTCTTTTTGTTTCTACACACTGTAGATATAAGGTCATGAGCCGACAAATATATTCACGTTAGATCCAAGTGTAAAAAATACTTTTAAAGGACAATTTCTCAAGCCCTTCGAGTAAGTTAGCAAGTCATTCCAATTAGTTCCGCTCCGGGTACCGAACTCGCGACCTGACGGAAGTCGGCGTTTTGAACTCGCTGCGTTTTGTAGTTTTTATTTTATTACCTGTTTGAAGACGGTTTTATTCACAATTTTTTATTGATATTAATATGTATGGCGTTAATTAAAAATAAGAAATACTTACTTACTTACGCTGGCTCAGCGACCCGAAGTGGATCTTGGCCTCCGACACCAAAAGCCGCCATTGCACCCTATTCTGCGCCACTTGTTGCCAATCGGCTGCATGAAGGGCTTGCAGGTCTTGTTGGACTTGGTCTATCCAGCGATACCTAGGTCTGCCAACTGGCCGTCTCCCCTGAGGTCGTCCTAGATATGCTCTTTTGACCGCTCGATCCTCCTCCATTCTCTCGATGTGGCCAAGCCAGCGAAGTCGGGCCGATTTGGTCTCGCCGATGATATTAGGCTCAGCCACAAGCTCTTCCAACTCCACATTTTTTCTTACTCTCCATGAGCCGTCCTCTCTCTTGGTTGGTCCCAAAATTCTCCTCAATATCTTCCTCTCCGCTACCAAGAGTTTGTTCTCCTCCTTTAGCGTTAGTGTCCAGGCTTCGCAACCATACATTAAGATCGGTCTTATTACAGTTTTGTAAATCCGAATCTTGGTTCTTCTGCTTATGAGCTTGGACACTAGAATTTTATGAAGGGCTGCCGAACACCTTAGAGCGTTGTGGATGCGGATATCAATTTCGTCGTGCCTTTGGTTGGTATCGGTCACAGTGAACCCAAGATACTTGAACCGATCTACTCCTTGGTAGGTAGTTTCATCTACTACTAGATCTTTCCTACGTGATCTGTTGTCCTTGTATCTACGCATATGGAAATATTCCGTTTTATTTTGGTTAATTCTGAGCCCTACCTTTTGTCCTTCCTCACTAAGAGTTTTTGCCATGGCTTTAACTTCTGACGCATTCCTCCCTAACAGTGCCAGATCATCGGCGTAGCCTATTATTTGATGATTGCCATTTAACGTCACTCCACTGTCGTGAGTCACGACTTTACGAACGACATATTCGAGTACTAAGTTAAACAGCATCGGCGATAGTGCGTCCCCCTGTTTCAAACCCGTGGCTACAACAAACTCCTCTGTAAGCCCACCCTGTGCTCTAACCCTAAGCCTACTTTCTCTCGTGGCAGCTTTAATTAGCCTTATTAGCTTCCCAGGTATTCCAAATCAAATCAAATCAAATCAAATCAAATCAAATATCTTTATTTTCTTTGGATACTTAATACTTAAAAGTATACAGGACCACATAAAAACGTCTTAAAAACTAAGTTAGGATGTGTGCCTTCGGAACGCGCCCACCAATGAGAAGAAGGCACAAGAAACTCATGGGGTTTTTTTTTTTCATGTGGTCACGCTCACAATGGTCAATATTACAGTATTTGAAAGTATTATTTGAAATGGAGCAACTAAAGTCATGTCCATGGGTTCTTATCATTAAGATAAGACGAAGTATCATAGTATGCCTTACTGCACAATCTATGCTTTATAAAAGTTTTGAACCTGTTAATGGACATGTCATATACATCTTTAGGTAATTTATTATAATAGAGCACACATGTACTATTAAACGACCTGTTTATTTTCCGGAGCCTGCTACCGGGCACGGTAAGTTCACCCTTATTTCTTAAATTGAAATTATGAATATCGCTGTTTTTACGGAAAATATCAGGATTTTTGTGAACGTAGAGCAAGTTTTCGTAGATATATTGTGAATAGAGCGTTAATATATTTATCTCTTTAAATTTTTCTCTAAGTGATTCCCTGGGGCCCATTTTGTAGATAGCTCGGACAGCTCTCTTTTGCAATATGAAAATAGCATCAATATCTGCAGCACACCCCCACAGTAGGATGCCGTACGACATGACACTGTGGAAGTAGCCGAAATAGACTAGGCGAGCAGTCTCAATGTCCGTGTATTCGCGAATTTTCTTAACGGCGTAAGCGGCAGAACTAAGTCTATTGGACAATGCTTCCACATGTGGGCCCCACTGAAGCTTAGGATCTAAAGTTATACCTAGAAAGACAGCCTTACTGACTAATTCGACTTCCTCATCATTAATTTTTACAACAGTTTTTACTTGTTTTACATTTGGAAGTGTGAACCGAATTAATTTAGTTTTGGATCCATTCAGTAATAAATTATTGGAATTGAACCAATCAACTATTCTAGAGAGAGCATTGTTCACATCGTCAACGTTGGACTGACGCCTTTTAACCTTGAACACCAAGGAGGTGTCATCTGCGAACAACACTATCCCATGGTTGTCCCTTACAAGGTAAGGTAAGTCATTTATATAAACTAAAAACAGGAAAGGTCCTA
This sequence comes from Idaea aversata, assembly GCA_907269075.1. Lineage (NCBI taxonomy): Eukaryota > Metazoa > Arthropoda > Insecta > Lepidoptera > Geometridae > Idaea > Idaea aversata. Next base: position 1,497,988 of record OU026108.1, read on the forward strand.
ATATGGATCCTTGAGGAACCCCCATTGCTATCGCAGATCCGGGGGATCGTTTCCCGTTAACATCAACACTCTGGATCCTACCGCTCAAATAAGAAGAGATAAGATCCAGGGCGCCGTCCCTAATACCGTAGTGGTGTAGTTTCATGATCAATGTATTATGTTGAACGCAATCAAATGCCTTGGATAAGTCACAGAATATGCCATACGCATCATGTGACTCCTCCCAAGCATCAAATATGTTTTTAATTAACGCTATACCCGCATCAGTAGTCGAGCGCCCCTTACTAAACCCGAACTGTTTATTATGTAAGATATTATTATCATGGAAATGTTTCAGTAGTTGCTTTAAAATAAGTTTTTCAAAAATTTTACTTAACGTGGGTAGTACTGATATTGGTCTAAAATTGGAGGGGTCTGAGGTACTACCAGATTTAAACAGTGGAACTACTTTACTCAATTTCATTAAATCAGGAAACACACCACAATCTATACATCGATTAAATATAATGACTAGTTCTGGTATAATCAGTTCAATAATTGATTTAACAATCGGGACAGACATCCCCCATAGATCTTTAGTTTTCTTGAGATTTATTTGCTTAAGCACTACAATAATGTCATGATTTTTAACATATTGGAATTTAAATGTTTTATTACAATTTGGTACATTCGTTTTTAGCAAAGCTTCTGCAATGGGGGTAGAAGAATTTAAAGCCTTCGTCAAAGTAATAGCTACATTACCGAAAAAAATCTCAAATTCGTTTGCGATATCTTGATCATTATTAGTTATATTTCCATTAATACTCAATTTAAACTCGGTGTTTTTGGCTGCGACTCTCCCTGTTTCAGCGTTAATTACTTTCCATGTAGCTTTTATTTTATCATCACTAGTTTTAATCACAGATTTAATGAAGAGAGATTTTGCCAAAATACACACTCTTTTAAATATCCTTGAATAGTTTCTAACGTAGGCTCCAAACTCCTCTGATGTATTACTCTGTCTTTCCGCGTATAACTCATATAGTTTATGTCTACTGCGGTGAATACCGACCGTTGCCCAGTCACTAAACTCGCGTTTGTCGGAGACTACCATAGATCTGGATGTAAAGATAGACTGAAATTGGTTATTAAGAACCGAAAAAAAGTTATTATATAATACATTTGGATCCGTATCACAAGGCAGAAACGGTAAAACGTTAGCTAAATTCAATCTAAGTTCCTCCAGACGAGCAGCAGTCACCGGTACGTACTTTATTTTCCTTTTTGGTATCGATTTTATGACAATAGCAAATTTGACAAACTGACCACTATGGTCTGATTCTAATTTATTAATGATAGATTTGCTAATCGTGGATATATTATCGGTAATATAAATATTATCAATACATGTCGCAGTAGTGTCAGTGGTTCTAGTAGGCTCCAGAAACACGTTAGATAAATTGTGTGATTTATACAAATTCAGAAGTTTCGTGGAAAAGGTGCTTATTTTCAGTAAATCTACGTTAAAATCCCCACATACAAGTAATTGTTTTTTTGATTTAGATAATTTTGTTAGCATTTCATCCAATATCTCAATAAATTCTTTAAAATTTTCAAAAACAGGTCGTCTATATACACATACTACTATTAATTGCTCCAGTTCTACACAAGATATTTCCGTTACACATTCCACAGACATAGACACGACATCTTTTCTTTCTTTATATTTTAATTTATTGTTCAGTATTATAAGAGACCCCCCCTTTGCCGTGTTTACCCTGCAGAATGCGCTGCCAACCCGGTGGTTGCTGAAATTGAACATGAGCTGGTGAGCCCGGAGATGATGTTCGGTTATGCATACAATGTCAATATCCTCAGCGTTCATGTACAATTCCAGTGTTAGTATTTTGCCCTCTGTCATCCCTCTGATATTTTGATGCACCAGGGTAATATTTTTTTCATAATTTTTATTTACTTTATTTATTTTAGGGCATTTATTCCAGCAATCATTATTATTTGACTCGTTAGATAATGAAATCAATAATTGGCTTATATTGTTATCTGAACAATTTTTTTTATTATTATTACTTGGTAATGTGCTAGAGGATATCTCCATTGTCTTAAAACTACTGCAAGAGCGTACCTCTTTTGTCTGATTATTTAATTTAAATTAATCGGATAAAGACAACTATCCGCAGTCTGAATAATATTTATGTCATTTAACTGCGCAAAAGGCGCAGTATATGTAGCCAAATTCTTGGCTGTAAAATTAAAAAAATAACATAGCGAAGTTGCTATCTGTCTTTTGATTGAATCCGGAAGCTTGTGCTTTCCCTTCGTCAAATAATAAGTATTACTAACAATAGGGTTAGTGTCAATAACATTGAACTTTTTACTATAACATGATATAGTGTTCAATGCTAAATTTAAATTATGTCTAAGTGTATTTTCCGCAGCTGGCAAGTTTTTACAGTAGGGGAGTGTAAACATTACAATATTGTCTATGTTCAAGGAGCACAAAGTATCACAATATTTCAACATTTCCTGTTTGTTGACACTTCCCCTATTTCCAATAAAAATAATTAAATTATCATTTTTTTCAAATTTATAGCTACTTATTCTTTTCATAATTTGGTGATAGGATGCAGAAGGCATACAGTAATTTATAAAAGACTGTCCCTTTGAATAAAAGTTTAATTTTGAGCCCATATCCATTCCAATTTCATCGCTAAACATGATTGTTTGATTTTTATTATTAATTATTTGAGAACTTAAATTAGAAGATTTACATAATAGCTGTGCACGGTTACACAGCTGCTCACTCGATAAGGAAGGTGTATTCAAAGGCTCGGGCTGGCTGCAGCGGTCACAGCCATAACTTGTTTTGTCTGCCAAAGAGTCAAAACGGTCCACATAGTCAGATGTTGAATTAATAAGTTTACCCATTGCCATTGAATATTCCCTGATAATTTGCTTTGATTTATCATACATGATAGTCACTGATTCGAGTGAGTCTTGCAAGTGTCTAAGCTTAATTTGAAATTTATTCGTATCGGCTGCATGTTGCCTTTGATAATTTTCTAATTCTAACGTGCATAAACTCAATTTATCTAATAGTTCCAATCTATTTTTACAATTTTTAACGTTTTTAGATAGTTTTTTATGATTTTTGATTAAATTTTTATTTTTTCTAATAAATTTATTAATTTTTACAAATTTTTTAAGTTTTTTGCTGCTGCAAAAGTCCAAATGCACCTTGGCTGACACTGAACGGCGTAGGGGAGTGTCGTTAGTGAGATCAATAATGTCTGTGTGCATAGGCCTTGGAGCAGCAACCAACTGCGGGGACCTCCCTACGAGCTCGTCAAATAATGATTGATTTTGTTGTGTGGTAATTTCCTGGGTGGCTGCTTCAAGGTGTGAGATATGTCGATGGGCCTCACAGAGCTCCTGTTCCAGGTCAGATATGCGTCGTAAAGCCTGCTCGTACTCTGCACTACAACTATCAAACCTATCTAACAATAGTTGGAGGTTATCCCGCTCTGTAGTCACATCTTCCAACTTAACATTAATTTGTGACAATTGGTTTTTTAATTTCCCGTTTTGTTCTATTGTACTAATAAGTTCTCTTTCGTTATCGTCCCGTTCGCTGTTTAATTGAACAACCTGCTCATTTGCGGTCTTTAATTGTTGCAAAGTCATTTGCAGTTTCGTCGCTTCCTGACGAGAAGCGACAGCGAAACCCTTCCTAGTCTGCATTTTGAAGAAATAACAGGTAAAATACGTCTGGAAAAACGAGCAGGAAGTTCCCCAAGCAAGTGGGTAGATAGGTTACCGGTATGTCAAACTATTGTACTTACATGGAATTTGTATTAATTACCTGGCTGTTATCAGCGTAGGATATACTATAACATATATCCAGGAGAACAAACGGTAAACAAATCCACCAACCACTAAATCACTTTGAATATCTCCACAAAATATTCAAAAGAACACAAGTAAACAATGTTGACAATCCGATAACTGATCGACATAAGTTTCACGTATTATTTACGTATTTTCACACTATTTAACAATTAGATATTGATTTAACTATAATTATAGTTGCGATGAAATTGTAATTGGGCTTTAAATACACAAAATAACCAATAAAATAATAAAATATTTTGGGACAAATTCAATTCAGCTGTTCGCTCTAGTGTTGCCAGCGCGGAAAAAACCTTCAAAATCTCAAAGAGCGATTCTTTATCAACGCTGTCGTATGCTTTGGTGAAGTCTACAAACAGAGAGTGAATGTCTTGTGCGAACTCCCACTTTTTCTCCATGAGCTGTTTTAGGAGAAAAATCTGGTCTATGGTACTCCGGTTACGGCGGAAGCCACACTGGTAGTCGCCTATGATAGATTCGGCATATGGTTCTAAACGGCCAAGAAGAACATATGAGAACACTTTATATGCGGTAGGCAAAAGAGCAATCCCTCTGTAATTGGAGCACTTTTTCTTAGAGCCTTTCTTGTGAATGGGGCAAATTACTCCGGTGTTCCATTCCATTGGCTGTCGCTCCTCCTTCCAGATTTTGGTAATTAACTCATACAGAGTGTCGTGTATCGCGCTTCCTCCGTATTTCAGCACTTCTCCCGGTATGCCGTCGATTCCTGGGCACTTATTGTTCTTAAGTCTCATTATTGCATGTCTGACTTCTTCAAAATCAGGTACCTCAATGTCGACCTCATTGCATTCAACTGCTTCATCCACATTAAACTGAACCGGGGGACAGTTCAGGAGCTCCTTGAAGTATCTACGCCATTCAGCCCTTATGTCATTTGGATCCGATACAAGATTTCCATCTTTATCTTCGAGGATTTGGACTGCGGGTTGGTATCCTTTCTTGATTGTATTTACCTCTTGATAAAATTTTCTACTCTCGCTTGCTCTTATTAGCGTCTCCATCTGAAGCAGTTGTTTTTCAAGATGTTCCCTCTTCGATCTCCGAATCAGATTGCGTAGGTTTTTCCGCATCTCTTTATACCTTTCTTCCCACATACTGTTCTGTTCCGATAGGACCTTGTACTTTTTCCTTTCTTCAAATGCCAGCTCACAATCATCATTCCACCATCTACGTTTTTTGCAACGCTTTTTCTTACCTAAGATCTTAAATCCCACATCCTTCACTACCCTCCTAGTGGTTTCCCAGAATTCGTCAATGCTTTCTTCAACCTCAAGGTTACTGAATCTATTGTTTAATTCGACAGAGAAGGCTTGGCGTTTAGCTTGGTTTTTAAGTGCTTCCGTGTTAAGATGTTGTTCCTGAGGGATGCTTGTTCTGCGTGACACTCTGATCTTAGCCTTGATCCTTATACCTAGCATGTAGTGATCACTATCGCAATCGGCTCCTCGGAAGGTTCTGACATCTTCAATCATGCTTTTATGTCGGTTATCTATTAGCACATGATCTATTTGATTGATGGTAACTCCGTTAGGCGACTTCCATGTTCCCTTGTGAATATGTTTATGGGGAAACATTGTGCTCTTAACCACCATTGACTTAGACGCAGCAAAGCTTACTAGTCTGAAGCCATTGTCATTAGTGCTTTCATGTTTGCTGTGTACCCCAATAGTCGGCAAGAACACTTATTCACGTCCCACTTGAGCATTAAGGTCCCCGACAACGATCTTGACGTCATATTCCGGGATTTGATCATACACCAGTTCCAGATCTTCGTAGAAACGGTCTTTTGTCACATCATCAGCCAACTCTGTCGGTGCATATGCATTCACTAAGGTAATATTAGAAAATTTACTTCTGACACGTAGTATGCAGAGTCTGTCCGAGATTGCATGAAATTTAATTATGTTACCCAGAGACTTATTATCTACCATAAAACCTGTGCCATTTTTGTGTTTTCCATCTGTGGTGCCACTGTAAAATAAGGTTGATATGTTATCTATATTACACTCTCCTTCCCCTGGCCATCTAACTTCTTGCAATGCTGCGATATGTATACCATATCTCTTCAGCTCTCTTTGTAACTGGTAAATTGCACCAGGCCTATATAAAAAAAAATAAGAAATATGACCATTAAATTTAAAAAAAAATTCCGGTCAAGTGCGAGTCGGTCTCGCAGACGAAGGGTTTCGTACTATGTTGTATTGGAGCCACATTTAATATTTTTTGTTTTTAGTATTTGCAGTTAAGTAGGTAGATAGCGGCAAAAGAATAACATAATCTGTGAAAATGTCAACTGTCCAGCTATTACGGTTCATGAGATACAGCCCGGTGACAGACAGACAGTGAAGTCTTAGTAATAGTGTTCCGTTTTTACACTTTGGCTACGGAACCCTAAAAACATAAGCGTCGAGTTACGAACTTCCTCTTTTTTTGATGTTGGTTAAAAATTAGACAAGTTAATAATTAGGGAAATATCGCAGGACACTGCCTACAGCGCCATCTAGCTCCAAGCTAAGTGACTAGACTTGTGGTATGGTGGCCAGACAACGGATAGAATAGAATTATTTTCTTGTAAATATACAAACAACAAAAATTGAAACAAATATATGTACAGTATGAGTCATAAGTAAATGATCAGTTTGCTACAATAATACTATCAACAAGTATTGGAGTTACGACCTTCTTCTAATAGACGTTACACACAAACATAAATACTTGAATTAAAAGTACTCAGTGTAATCATTATTTTCAACATGTTAGCTATGTGTTTAGTTGTGTGAGTGGTATAAGCCGGCACCCGCTACACCAACCGACGTGGATTCGATTCACAGGTTACGTTGTTATAATGTTCTAATAGTGTTGCACAGGATTGTAAACGTTACGGTGGGCAGAGACTTTTGACCGTGGATTGTACCTACTTACTTAAATACATATTTTTTTCGAGGCGGGAATCAAACCCGCAACCATCTGTGTCATAAGCGAGTTCGCCCATCGTGCCACAGACGTCATCGAAATGATTTGATCTATTTTAAAACCAAATAGAAATTAGGTTATTGACCCATGATATTAAGAAAAAATTAAACCTATGTTACTCTCAAATATCTAAATTAATCAATGTATCATCATACCAAGTATGTTTACATTAAGCTTCATTTTTAATTCAGAAACTACAAAAAAAACAAAAAAAAAAAATTAATGGAAAAAAACGTCTTCAAAAATTGACTCTGAGATGAGACTCGAACTCGTACCCCCTGAATACCGTTCAGGTGCGCTTTATCTGATTAACATAAAAATCCCTAACAAAATAATTCCCAATAATCTACGGAACCAAACCCGACTTCCGAACACACCAACTGTACCCTAAAGTGCGGAAAAGAGACAACTATATTCAAACTGGTTACACTCCATTAGAACCGCCTCGTTCGAATTTTGACAGTTGCTCCCGCCAATCAGGTGAACGAAAACTAATTTTTGGTACAAAGAAAAACGTCTTAAGTTACAAACACTGTTATGTTAATTTATATCTTATTTCTTTATAGTCAGGTTAGTTTTAGGTTGTAGTTTTTGCGGCAGTTATAACTGACTTCTCGTGATGTTTCTTGAGCTTCCACGAATATTGCTTTTGTTCTAATTTTGACAGCTTTTCCGCCAATCAGGTGATCGAGAACTAGTTTTGTTTTGAAAGACAAAGGTCTTAAATGACGAATACTGGCAAGATAATTTAGATCTTATTGTGTTGAAAATAAGATTGGTATTAAGTCGTGTTCTTTGTGATAGTTATGGTTGAATTTGCAGATAGCTCCTCTTACTTATGCTGATCTTCTTACTGCTGCTCGTGCTTGCACTGCTATTGCCCTAAGCAGCTATTAAGCTATTATGGCTCCACTACACTAGCGATTTATTTTTCAAATTCCAGATCAAAAATTCCTTAAAAAAATTGAATAATATTGCCACATACTTATGTGGCAATATTATTCAATTTTTTTAAGACTGATGACTGAAGACTGACCAAGTTTCATTAAACCCGGTTTAATAGTAACAAACAAAAATGTAAAAAATACCTTTAATTTCTTCTTAAAAATATTAGAAAAACGCTCTTTAAGAAATTACTAGACATCCCGGTAACCAACCTTTAAAGTTCCGGTTTATTTCTGTCGTAAAAACCGGAAATTTCTGGTATTTTCCGGTACTACCCGGTTCTACACTCTAGTTGAAAATCACCCACGTAAGACGAACAACAATTTCGTAGCCTATAGAAGTCTACGGTTCGTCACTCGTAGCTTCGTAGCTCGTAGCACGTAGCATCGGCTACATTAAAAAACCATAGAAGATAAATAGTTCCATTATACGTCGCTAGATGGCGCTGCACAATAATAATAAAAAAATGTCTACGACTAGAGAAAATCGAAAGAGTTTATTAAAAAAATACTCAATAGATGGAACTTATTCAAGTCTAAGCCAGATAAGAAAATAAAACTTATCACTTCACTATCACTACATAGTATAAAACAAAGTCTCTGTCCCTATGTACCTATTTCCCTTTGTATGCTTAAATCTTTAAAACTACGCAACGGATTTTGATGCGGTTTTTTTTATAGATAGAGTGATTCAAGAGGAAGGTTTATATTGTATAATACATGCATAATATAGCCATGCGAGCCGGGGCAGGTCGCTAGTAATGATATAAAGGACAATTTAATTGAGATAAAACAGTCTTTCATGTCACCTATACCACCCTCTCAACTTAGTCGACCATGTCCAGAGGATAGAACTCGTAAATACGACGTCAACTAAGCCGCGGGTTTTATCATGATGTCGGCCCCTTTGACGACCCAGTTGGCACAATGGTCACCATACCGGACTGCCAAACACAGGGTTGCGTGTTCGATTACCGCCACAAACAAGTATTTATGCTTAGATATTTGTCTGTGGTCTGGTTGTTTTTATGTATTATAAGTATATATTTACAAAAGAAAAGTAAATAAGTAGTATAATCCGTTGTCTAGCACCCATAACACAAGTCTAATTACTTAGCTATCTATCTACAAAATCCCCAAGGAATCACTTAGAGAAAAATTTAAAGAGTTAAATATATTAACGCTCTATTCCCAATATATCTACGAAAACTTGCTCTACGTTCACAAAAATCCTGATATTTTCCGTAAAAACAGCGATATTCATAATTTCAACTTAAGAAATAAGGATGAACTGACCGTGCCCGGTAGTTGGCTCCGGAAAATAAACAGGTCGTTTAATAGTACATGTGTGCTCTATTATAATAAATTACCTAAAGAGGTATATGACATGTCCATTAACAGGTTCAAAACTTTTATAAAGCATAGATTGTGCAGTAAGGCGTACTATGATACTTCGTCTTACCTTAATGATAAGAACCCATGGACGTGACTTTAGTTGCTCCATTTCAAATAATACTTTCAAATATTTGTAATATTGACCATTGTGAGCGTGATCACATGAAAAAAAAAAAACCCCATGAGTTTCTTGTGCCTTCTTCTCATTGGTGGGCGCGTTCCGAAGGCACACATCCTAACTTAGTTTTTAAGACGTTTTCAAGTGGTCTATTATACTTTTAAGGTATTATACATCCAAAGAAATAAAAAAATTTGATTTGATTTGATTTAGTTTGGAGATAGATGGCGATGTGTGGAATATCCTGTAATATTTCTTTATACCTAGCTACTTTAAGGTAAATAACTAAAGAAAATGTGTATTTATCCCGAAACAGTCTCTAACATATAAATATTTCAGATTCAAAAAAGTCTTAAATACATTGTTCATTTTAACTTAAAGTTTTTTTTAATTAACAAAGTGATAAATGGTTTGAATAAAGCAACCTTTTTTTATCAGCGGGATCAGTCCATCGATTCAAAAAAATATGATGTTAACTGACCCCGCGTGATAAGCACTAAGTTGGGGTCAGTCTACCGAAGAGTACCTACTCGTGTTGACAGTTCGCTTTATAAAAATCTTAATTTAAGATTTTACGAATAAAAAAAAGATAATAATAAAGATAATGTATTTAATAATGACACACGTACACCCCCAGGGTGTGCAAAGACAGGGTGTAACTACCCCACTGGTAGAGTGTCCCCGCACGCCGTCGCGCGCGGTCGACCGAAACGGACGCGCGCCAAAATTTCGCACAATTTTGTCTTTGCAGTGAAAAAAAAATGGATTAAAAACAATCGTGCCAAAATATCGCATAATATGTGTATTTTAAAAATGGATTTAAAATTAGTGCTAAAATTTCGCGGAATTTTCGTTTTGGATTTGATTTTTTGATTTTGAGTGTCAGTGTTTTGGTAATAATTATTGTGGATTTTCTTAAATAAATTAAAAAGTGTTATTGGTCTGTTTTGTAAGAAGATTTCGTTGATAAAATAATACCTAAAAATATAAAATTTAGTGTAAGGTTGAAAAGGTGGCAAAAAACAAAAAAATAAGGCTAAAATAGAACAAAAAAATCGATAAATAAATAAAAATACAATAGAATTGAGAACCTCCATTTTAAAAGTCGGTTTCCAATTAATATAATAAAACATAACTACAATATATAAAATAATAAATACCATACATAAAGAAAAAACTCAAAATTTTGTGCATAAAATAGTGATGAGCAATGCAGCTTAATTTATCGATTAAGAACCAAAACTCCAATTTAAAAAAAATCAACTAATTATCGACTTAACTCAAAATATAAAAATAAAAAAAAATTTTTTTTACTTAATTTTTATTACTTAGGTAGACAAACAGTAACTATAAATATGAAATATAAATCCTAACTCTATAGTAAATAACATTTAAATGTCTCCGTTCTTTGTAGGTATGGATAGGTATCTATTAAGTATTTTAAACGGGTGAAATCGCGAGACACTGCTAGTGCATTAGGTATATATGACATTATAAATATATGTATATTATTGTAAATTAATATTGCATGTAATTCTAATACTTCATGTGAACGAGAGCCGCGCGCGTGGTGTCGGGTGACTACAACTTGCGTGTGAACAACATTTATATACACAAATTATTATAATTATATTTATAAACTATGAGCTAAAATCATGCACTTAAACTACCTAGTACTTAGAAGAATATTTTGTTTGACCTTTTTGTATTTTTATTTTTAAATAAAAAGAATTGTTTCCTGAGGCGAAAGATTCAAAATGATTGAAATTTTTCTTTTTTTTTTAAGAATTTAAAACAGAAAAACATTTTTTGGGGAAATGAAAGACGAGCCGAGTTGTCCCAAAAAAGGTTTTTTCTACGTTTAACATGATACCCGCTTTAAAAAGTTTAAAAATAAATCCTTTAGCATATTATCACTGACGACAGTAAATGTCGACTATGGACACTGTATTTTCCGTGTTAAACCTATGTAAAAGTAAATTTATTATTTTACCAAAAAATAAACTTTTTAAACATAGCAATAGAATATATACATATTGCAGTGCTACGCAATCATACAGCGCTAGTTTTCAACCTGCCCTTGTAACAAAAATGTGACTCAAAGACTGTTACGCAATTTAAAAATATACAGACAAGTCCCACGGAGTGTTAGGTATCAAGTAAATCTATCCTCTTGTCACAATCCATCGATTTTTGAACTTGCCGACCGTAAAATGTACCTCAAAAACTAAGTCATCGCAAAGTCATTGTTGTATAAAGACGTCTCTTAATTAGTTATTCGATTTTTAAATTTTATCGATATATATTTTATTGTTTTTTTTGTGATTTGTTTCGCGTCACTAGTGAAGTGTTTTTTTTAAGATTGTTTTATAAGTTAGAAACTACTTTTTAAAATAATTAATCGTCTATGTGAACGATCTTTTTGGGTTTATTTGGAGTACCTATTTAGGTAAAAGTCTATTAAAATCCGACAGAACGATTCTTCTTCTGAAGTTTTTCCTTTATTTTATGAATCAGTTTTTCTCGTCGTACGGTTATTCCAAAAAAATACTAACGTAATAATAATTGTTCTCTTCGAAAATGACAGTTTTATCGTTTTGAAAATTTACCACTCTCTATATAATAAAGTACCTATTAAAAAAACGGTTTCCTAAACGAAAAAAAAGAAGAAAAATTATATTTTATTTATTTATTGGTTAGCCCGAATTGCTTCACTACTGGGCAAATTCCTCTCCCATCTCTCTTTTATTTTTATTTTTTATTAAATCTCTAGTGTCTCAATGCAGGACAAAAGCCGCACATAGAAAGTACCTACTTAAAAACACTTTTAATCGAAATATCTGTCATAATAAAAAAATATCACAAATCGATTACCCACCTTTCTAATCGAACCTTAAAGTCAAACTAAAGATACTCTTTCGAACAAAACGCATACTTCCTAATGATCATTAAAATTGCCCATTCTCGTGAGAAAAAATCATTCGCCGACACCTGCCGTCAATCAAGTGGAAAACTAGAGCTCAAACACCGGAAAATCGGTTAAAAAATTGTCAAAAACCGGTAAAAATGATGAACAAAAGAACCACTTTGAAATGTCTCACGGTATCTTACTTAATTCGTAAAAACATAAATCTATATCACTATCACTACATCACTATCACTACATAGAATAAAACAAAGTCGCTTTCTCTGTCCCTATATCTCTTTGTATGCTTAAATCTTTAAAACTACGCAACGGATTTTGATGCGGTTTTTTTTAATAGATAGAGTGATTCAAGAGGAAGGTTTATGTGTATAATACATGCATAATATAGCAGTGCGAAGCCGGGGCGGGTCGCTAGTAAATAATAAGTGATTCCCTAATTTCCCTTGGTCCGATTTGGCTTATTTTCGCTTTGAAATTTTTGTGAGAGTCCAGGGAAAGTTTAAATGAGAAAAATATTTAAAATCTGGACTTATGTGAGTGAAAACACTGTTGCTAGTACTAATATAAAACATTAACACCTATTTGAAAAACCTATTTCATTCATAATAATTGTTCAAGACATTGTCATTTTGAATATTTAAACCAATTCCAAAAAAGAGGTTCTCAATTTGACACGTCGGCAGGCAGCGGATGCAGCCGCAGAGAGACTTAAAAAAACGTCTTGTTCTCAATGGTCGGATTGGCTTCATTCGTTACAAATTATGACGTCAATTTGATTTTTGCAATTGACTGACCGATTTCAAACACGTCCAAAATGTTTGGTCTCAAAATAATACAGAATACTTATACCTACCTACTAAATTCGATAAAGGAAAATCTATACCACTTTCATAGTACCTACTCTTCTTTTACCAGAAAACCATCAGTGCATTAAAATTAAGACACGATTAGACGTACCTTTTTAATTTCGACAAATAAGGTATTGTTTTTTCCAGTTCCGGGGATTAGTTTTTGTAAGCAATTAACTGAGAGTTTAGTTGAATCGGTTAAGGTGTCCAATCAATACGGACTTCGGTAAAACCTCTTTAGTGGAAGTTCTTTTAAAAACAAGACAATTAAAAAGAATAAAAAATAATTTTTATACAATTCTAAATATAAAAAATTGTGCTAGGTCGTTTGATTAGTTGTAATTTCAATAAACCTTGTATATTTTTTTAAATAAAAACGAAATTTAAAACAGCTTTTAATTTTATTAGTAAGTGTAAAGTGTTCAAAAAAATGTCAAAACTCAATCAACAGTTAGCCAAAATCTTTCAGTCATAGACCAAAAAAAAATTTGTTCTAATTTAAAAAAATAAATCAGCTTACATTATTTTTTATAAATAAGTATGTAAACCTCTTTATTGCAGAACCTTCGGAACTTTTAAAAATGCGAATACCAATAAAAACAAATTGGAAAACAGGAAATTAAAAAAAAAGAAAATGGCGTTATTTTCTTCATAGTGCACAAATACATTAGCCAAAGTGATTTTTTTTACCTGAAATTATAGATATTTCTGAGTGACAGTTCGTTTTTGTGAGTGTTGTGTTGTGTTTTCAAGCTGGAGGGTCAAAGTAAAGCGACTTTTGCCGCCCTTTTCGGGTTAAGGGCCGGCGGAGGAGTCGATCTCTCTGCCGCATATAGATATAACCAGAATATGATGGAATATTATACCTGTAAGTTGAATTTTTATATAATCTATACATATAAAATGCTTTGTCCTGACTGACCGACTGACGGATCAACGTACAGCCTAAACCACTGATTGTAGAGACCTGAAACTTGGAGGGTGTGGCCTTTGTATGATGTAGGCATCCGATAAGAAAGGATTTTCCGAAATTCTACCCCTTAGCGGGTTAAAAAGGGGGGCAAAATTTGTATGGGGCAACGTGATTAATTGGTCCAATCAACTTCTGCATAAACATTCTTTCGACTTCTACGCGGACGAAGTCGCGGGCAAACACTAGTACGTACTAGTACTATATTCATTATCATAGACAAACAATAGATATTAGACCATCACTGTAATGCTTATTGTAATGCTTATTTTCACTTAAAGTCAATTTAAAACGGGATTTCATACCAAGTGACGGGATACAGCCGCCTCTAATTATCAAGATTTAAGCGCAAACAACAGTCTTATAAAAATGGTGCTTGAAACATAATCGAAATAGCTTATGTCGTGATGCCATATCAGTTTAAAATAATGTAATTTGTATTAAAAAAACTATCTATGCTTTTAAAGGAGATTGCCCTTTTTCCTAAAATATTTAGGCCACGGCCACTGATCATTCTGTTTTAGCAATATTTGTTTTTCAAAGCATTTGTTTTGTTAACGGTTTCTTGAAGACAATAAGCAATCTCTTGCCAACAACCTAAAATACATTTCACATAAAAAAAAAAACAAATAAAACCCAACCCTTTCTTGCCATATAAAAAAATCTGCCACCGCAACCATTACGTTAAAACAACGGCCATACCATAACAAGATTATAATAAAACATAAAATTGTATCATAAAGAACACAGCATCAGAACCCGAGATTTCATACGATAGAACACCCAAAAAACACCCGAAATTTTAGATCGTTACTAAACCGACCAATCGGAGCGTTCGAAACGCGCGGGAGGGATAAACTCGCACTGTGATTGGTCCGTCGGTATGGGTGGAGCGTGCTTTACTTGTGTGCGTAGGTGCGTTCCGAATACACGTTTAATTGAGAGGCTGAATGTATAGGCTTGTTGTAGAGTCCTTTTAGAAAAGACGTCTCGTAGACGCGTAGCTTAATCGCTTCGACGCATCAATGTTACAACCTTTACACAGCACCTAAATTAATAAAATCCTTAATAACATTCAATCGAATTTACAGACACCACAAAAAAATAATATGGTCAATCTATTAAATAAGTTCTATTAATATAATTGAGCTGATTCTTTTGTGAAATGAACTCTAACCGTGTTGTCTTACATGATGTTGAATATGTGAAGCAAATTTGATATGAACAGGGGGGTTCGAGATGGTTATATTAGATTTTATGCCGGTATTTGAGTTTAGCAAATTATGGTTGTGTTATCTATATCTGATGGTTAGGGGTTTATTAATAGGTTATTTCGATGTCTACCTATTAAATTGCTATTTTGAAACTGTAGTCGGATTCTGAGGCCCGTCGGGATTTAGACTTCAAAAGTAGCATGTTTTTATCATATTATGGTTACACTTGCGTAAGTCCTGATTTCGTTTGAATATTTGGATAAAAGTACCCTATGTTAATCTTAAGGATTCAATGTTTGCAAAACCAAGTTCTAACATTCGGTTCAGGAGTTTAAGTGCCTGTTCTGATGAAATAAATATTTAACGAAACATACCTACGTATTTTTCTAATATTAGAAAGTAGAATATTGTAATTTTTTACATCGTTATTTATCATTAGTTCTTATCTTTTAGCCTGACATTGCTTTTTGAGTTAATAAACGTTGTGAAGTTTAATCGATTTCATCGAATCCTTTATTTTTTCAATTAGTGATACCACCATTTGACTTAAAGATTGTACCTACTAGGTACCTATGTATAAATAAATAAATATTGCAGGACATTTCACACATCGCCATCTAGCCCCAAGCTAAGTTACTAGACTTGTGTTATGGGTGCTAGACAACGGATATACTACTTATATTCTTTTCTTTTGTAAATACATACTTAGAATACATAGAAACAACCAGACCACAGACAAATATCTAAGCATAAATACTTGTCTGAGGCGGGAATCGAACCCGCAACCCTGTGTTTAGCAGTCCGGCATGGTGACCATTGTGCCAACTGGGTCGTCAAAATCGACCCAGTATTAGGTATAAAACGTTTATACCTAATATAAATCTTATTTCACTACAATAATGATACTAAAAGTTGAAATCAATTAATTTGGTTAACTTAGTGTTACCGATTTTAACGATTTGCAAATCGGAAAGACCATTAATAATTATGATTGGTCAATGCTCGCATTCTTGCATTTTTAATTACGGACTCTGCTGAAACCATTGCGCTGATGGCCTCTTTCAACCATCAGCAGCTAATAACTAGGCTGTAATATTCTAACATTCCACTACAGTTCAAACCATCAAAAATCTTTTAATTCTGACCTTTGTGAGCAGGATTATCGAAAACATAACCCCATTTTGTGTCTTCTTCTCTTGATTTAACGATTCATTGTAATCTCAGTTGAATGATTCCAACTGAATAAAATATGCCTTCTGACTTTGTTCCAACGTAGTCAGATTATTTATTGTAAACACCATTAACTACTACAACCATTAGATGCTGTTAAAGTACTCCAACACTTCTATTTCTAACTAGGACCTACTAGTTTTAACTAATCAGTAGAGATCAGAAACAAAATTTTGAGACTTAGTTTTGTTACTATTGTCCTGTCTCCTTTTTAACCGACTTCAAAAAAGGAGGAGGTTCTCAATTCGTCGCGTATATATTTTTTTTTTTTTTTTTTTTTTATGTATGTTCGCCGATTACTCGAAAACGCCTGGACCGATTTGGAAAAATCTTTTTTTGTATGAAAGGGGATAACTCAGAGGTGGTTCCATAAAAATTGAATGAAGATCTGATGAGGATCTTCGGAGTGATGAACAGAATTGCACCTCGAGAGTGCAGCAAATTGCTCAGTTTTCGTTTTCCACCAGTAGAATTGGGCCATAAACTAATAGTTACCGATAAATGGAATATCTGAAACCACCTTCTCATCAGAAAACTCTTCAATCGGGTACGATTACAGGTTACAATTTGAATAATTTAGTCGAATTTAGTCGCCGGACTGGGTTTGTATGAATGTTGACAGAAAACCCTATCTTCAATGAAGATCTGATGAGGGTCTTCGGAGGGATGAACAGCATTGCACCTCGAGAGTGCAGCAAATTGCTCTATTTTCGATTTCCACCAGTAGAATTGGCCCATAAACTAATAGTTACCGATAAATGGAATATCTAAACCCACCTTCTCATCAGACAACTCTTCAATCGGTTACGATCACAGGTTACAATTTGAAGAATTTAGTCGAATTTAGTCGCCGGACTGGGCTTGTATGAATGTTGATAGAGAACCCTATCCTAAATGAAGATATGATGAGGATCTTTGGAGTGATGAACAGATCTGCACAGCGAGGTTCAGCAGATTGCTCAATTTTCCATTACCACTAGTAGAATTGGCCCATGCACTAATATTTACCTATCGACGAATGGAGCATCTGAACCTTCTCATCACCAAACCCTTCAATGAGTTACGATTAGGTACAGGTTGCAATTTTAAGAAATAGTCGCTTTCGCCTCATGGAGTAGAATTTTCAGTGTCAGCGGCACTAAAAATGGTTAAATAAAAAAATAAATTAAAATTTAAAAAACCGACTTCAAAAAACCTGAAAACAAAAACTAAAAAAAACTTGAAAAAAAATCCTGGTAACAAAAACTAAAAAAAACCTGAAAAAGAAACCTGAAAACAAAAACTAGAAAAAGACTGAAAAAAAAAACTAAAAAGTGAAAAATAATCCATTTCGGGTCACTAAAACAGCAGATAACATAAACATACTTGGAAGTCGGACTGGGTGACGACACCATGTTTCCTATAATATCCCTCAACATTCAATCTAACCCAGTCCGACTTCCAAGTATGTTTATGTTATCTGCTGTTTTAGTGACCCGAAATGGATTATTTTTCACTTTTTAGTTTTTTTTTTTTCAGTCTTTTTCTAGTTTTTGTTTTCAGGTTTCTTTTTCAGGTTTTTTTTAGTTTTTGTTACCAGGATTTTTTTTCAAGTTTTTTTTAGTTTTTTGGTGATTATATTTAAAGGCTATTGCAGAAACGTTTACAGTTTAACTTAGTTAGTCGATTATTTATAACTAGAACCAAATAACAATATTAAAAATCTAAATAGGTTTCCCTAGGTAGGTAGGGTGCCCAAAATCCTCGCTGCATTGCCTCTTTGGATAGCAATCCGGTTCTACGAGTTTTTTTTTAAACTAAGGTTTGCTCCGTATACGCATGCGCCTTTGTTTTCCTTTTGTATTTGAATGTGATTTTTTTTTTCAAATATTTCCTTTGGTAATTAGTTGTTTAAAAATAGGAAACACAACTATCAAAAGGCATTGAAAATGTAATAAAGCAAATAAAAGAAAAACAAAAAATATATATTTTTAATTAAAATAAGAATTAATGATAGTAGGTACTTAGGTAAAGTCATCGTCATCATGGCGTATGGCATTCATCCTGCGTGGATCAAACCTCTATATTATATCCAAGTTTTTCAGCCAGCTTGCGGCGGCAGTTGTAAAGTATTTTCAACACAACATTGTCTTGATGATGTAAAAAATGAGATCGTTGTTTGCTCTAGAGACTAGAGGTAGGTATTAACTTATTTAGGAAGGTATACCTATTAGGGAAATAGGTACCTAATAGGTACCTTCCAATATATTATTTCTCCAAATAAATGTATATATTTGGATAAATAATAATGAAGAGGTAGGTAATCGCCAGAAAATTTTAAGTGGTCAGTTAACAATTTTGTGATTTTTATTGGATTTTTTCTATATATTTAGGTAGGTAGGTTATTTACATAATATAAAGTACATCTACAAGCAGGTAAATAGGAAATAAAATGTTTAACGACGCAACACACGAATATCATTTAAATTCTCATAAACCACAATCCACACTAAACAATGTCGTCCAAACAATAAAATTATTATTAAACAAAAAAATAAAATTTTAACTACTTCCTCTCACATACGAGTAGGTACGTGAGTCATCCATAGTTCACGAGAAAATTATACCAGAGTATATAAGACACAATGGGAGTGAATGACATCAACTAGGCCGGCTTAATAATGCGCACGCGCATAGATTTAACATCTCTATATCTTGGTTTACAAAGTCGAGAGTCCCATGTCAGAAAAACTCAAGTAGAACAACAATTTGTAACATGAGATTATGAACGCACCTCCAGTGTCATATATCACACGCACACATGTTCCATACGTATGCTACGCTGTAGTTACACATATCACCCACACTCTCGTCTGCGCGTTGCTATTGGTCGGCGCCAGCGCACATTATCGTTCGAATCTGACGTTCGAAACTAGTTTTGCCGGTAAATTGTGGAGATTTTTAGAAAGGTAAAATTAGGTCTGATGAAATAAAAGCCAGTTCTGTTGCGTCGGGCCAGGGCCTATTAGAATAGAGCGGGTTATGTAAATACCTACTACAATATTGCAAAATATTTAGGTAATAAATTAATGAGGGATATTCGTTATGTATTTATTTTAATTATGCATTGTTAATTAAATACCTAAATATAGAGATTAATTGCATTCGTAACCGTACTTCTACCTAAATTGGGATACAGAGTAGTTATGCTTGTCTTGTAGCAAAATTTGGCAGCAAGGTGCTGACTTACACGCGCGTATCGGCGCAGTAGAAACTGGCGCCGACTAACGGAGACAACAATTTGTAAGAAAACTGTCAAATTCAGCGCCGATCAGCGTCAACCAACATTCTTGGTGTATTTAGTATTTTACTGTAAGTACAAACACTGAATTACAGTCAGTTAGTTCTACAGCCACTACGTAAAACCCATACTAACTATTAGAAAGAGTAAAGATTTTTACTTTGTAACACATGGACTCCGAAACTACTGGACTGATTCTAATGATTTTTTTTTATGAAAATACATTTAAACTTTGGGAGTAGGATATTGGGTACTTTTTATCTCGATATTCCCACGGGATACCTCGGGAATAAAAACTATAATATATTCTGTCATGCATTCCACTATCACGTGACGTAGAAGTAAAGCCGTCGACTTGTCGCATCAGTGTGAAAACACCCCTATTTCTACATCTTTCCATGTGACTGAGCTGTTTAGATGAATAAAATAAGTAGATCACACTTTGTGATTTATCGGTGATCAAGTGATCACGCGATTGCACAATGAATTCTTAAACGATATCAATTAAAATCAATTAATTGTTAATTGATAATAGTTGGTTAATAATAAGGAATTTTACGGATATTAAATCATAGACTATATATTTAATTAATTTATAAATATAAAATTCAAATATGACTTATTGACTGACTGTCTGATATATCAACGCATAGATCCAACTAATGGACGGATTGATCTAAAATTTGACATATATATATTGCTATTATGACGTAGGCATCCGCTAAGAAGAAATTTCGGAAAATTCAACACTTAGTAGGTGGATTTAGACACGGGTGAAAGCTAGGTATTTATTGGTAGAATTATCAACAACCGACCGGATCGACGACGACGATGCGTCCTGTTTCACTACCTAATTATTTTTCTGCTAGAGCGATTTTATCAATTCTTTTACAGATTTAAAGCTTCGTTAGACGTAGTGTTCACTATTTAAACCAATATTCTGACGAGATCGGGACCCAATGCTGTTACCTAAACCAATACGAATTATTCACATGTACCTAGTTGGAACCAGTGGCCAAACTCATTTAAAAAAATGGTCATCCTCCTTTATTTAACTTTTTATTAGTCACTTTATTACAGCAGAATTACGAACAAAGAGAAAAAAAAAAATAATTAAAAAAAGAGCGCTAAATGTTCCGAAATTCAAGATGGCGACAACAATGGCGTCGGGCTCACATCCGGTCAGTATGGTAATGCGTTTCCTCTCCAACACGAGGATGCAGAGGATTGTAATTTAAAAAAATACCTTTTTTATGAAAGTGTAATTTTGCATGTAGGTACGCTAGGAGAAGAATAAAAGGGGTAGTTACAAATGAGTATGGAGAGTGGAGACTAGCAAATAGTATGACATTTTACGAGATTTTGATACATGGCATTTGTTGTTTGTAGGATTATCCTTTATTTATTGCCATAGGTCTGAAAGGTGCGGCTGCGCAACTAAACTGGATAACTAAACCCTTTTTTGCCCCTTTTTGGAGGAAGTACTCTAACAAAAATTCCTCAACAACAAAAAAATCTATAAAATAACTAGCTATCCCGGCAAACGTTGGTTTGCCATAATAATATGCAAAAAAAGTGAAAAAAAAAAACAAAAAAAAATACAAATCGGTTCAGCCCTTCCCCCTAAATTTCGTCCAGATCTGTAAAATACGAGCTGTAAAAGAGTACCAACGAATATACGTATTGACACTAGGAAAGCAAATTTTGTCAGACTTGAAGAGACGCTTCGCATGCTCGACCAATAAAACAAATTAACAAAAATTAAATGTTTCTAAATAGTGATACAGAGGGGTCAAGTTGAAAGGCGCAGGTTATCCGTACCTGGGGTGTGCGCCAGCGCATAACGTCCTTGCGCATGGGCAATGGGCATAGGGTGATCAAACTAATACTCTAACGTGTTGGTTTTTGTATTGAT
The DNA here is from genome assembly GCA_907269075.1 of Idaea aversata. Lineage (NCBI taxonomy): Eukaryota > Metazoa > Arthropoda > Insecta > Lepidoptera > Geometridae > Idaea > Idaea aversata. The sequence goes on from OU026108.1 coordinate 1,519,728, forward strand.
AACTAACTAATAAAACAAATGCCATCAAAAACGTCAATGTAAATAAATCAATAATGGTATTGCAGGACATTCCACACATCGCCATCTAGCCCGAAGCTAAGTAACTAGACTTGTGTTATGTGAGCTAGACAACGGATATACTACTTTATTCTGTAAATATATACATAAAATACATAGAATGGCATAACTAACCCTGTTAAAGGCAACTGAAATATTTTGGAAAAATCTGGTTTTTTTTAAAGTAGGAAAGTATTCTTCAACACCGCACCACACTCTTGGGCCAAAATCAGTAATCAAGCCTCAACACTTCTTCTTCAAGATCTTGTTTGCTAGAAATATGCTATACGGAAACTACCCATGCCTGAAACAAAGATCGTTAATTTAACCATACCACGGCATGATTCCCAGCGTCCCCCAGCGTTCTAGCAGCCCCCAGGGTTCTACCAGCGTAGCTACCCCTAAGTGGATTTTTTTCCCACCTATCTACCAAGTACTACTAAATACTGTCAGTTACAAAAATTTTATAATTATTATTGTGGAGGGAAAATATCAAATTGTTTTTTAACCATGTAGGTCACTACTATTAAGTAAAATAAAGTATTTAGTCTATTACTGGCTGATGATCTTGAAAACAAAACAAAAGACGATCAATAAAACAAAAGACGATCGAAAATAAAATAAAAATAAAAGATGAAAACAGCGACATGATGGGAGGCAACTGTCAAAATGACAGGTGTCAAAGTGACAGCTGTCAAACTTAAAACGTCCATATCTCAGAAACGAACGTGCAACCTTCTGCTTCACAAGCGCGATGTGAGCCAGAGAGGTCATCGAATGATTGAATAAACTTAATTTTCAAATAGAGGAAATGCCACCGGATGTGTTGCTCCCTTCTCAATGGACTCACATACCGGTGATGCTTTTACGATTTATTTCTATTTTATTGTGATGGCAGATTATTAAGTACAAAAATATTCAGGGCTTTTTTTGAAAGAACATTGTATTTTAAAAATGTAGGGCTACCTTTACTGCGCCGTCATTATTTGAAATACTCATCTATATATATAAAATGCTTTGTCCTAAATAACTAACTGACTGACGGATCATAACGCACAGCCTAAACCGCTGATCGTAGAGACCTGAAACTTCGAGGGTGTGTTCTAAGTATGACGTAGAAAGGTTTTATAGATAGAGTGATTCAAGAGGAAGGTATTAGGATATAAAACAAAACTATCACACGTACGAAGTCGCGGGCAACAGCTACTTCTTCATCATCACTACATAGTATAAAACAAAGTCGCTTTCTCTGTCCCTATATCCCTATGTATGCTTAAATCTTTAAAACTAACGCAACGGAATTTGATGCGGTTTCTTTAAATAGATAGAATGATTCAAGGGGAAGGTTTATATGTATAATACATGCATAATATAGCCGTGCGAAGCCGGAGCGGGTCGCTAGTCTTATATAATAAAATAACCAATATCTCTGTATTATTAAAAATAACTCTGCATACGCCCGTAGTTTCCATTTAAATATTACAATATGATGTTTTTCAGTAGTAAAGCAATCTGTAGTATTTCAGTCTCAAGTCCCGCCGTCCCTTACTTCCGGTCGGCCATCTTGTACCCCATTAAGGTTAATTACTTTCCCTCCAAAACAAGGGATGCTTACTTCTCTCGATTATTTTTAGTTTTTCCTTCTAAGTTCGCAGTTTGAGGGTTGAAAAGAAAATGTTTCAGGAAAGAAAATTAGATTGGACTTACTTGAAAATTGAAAAAAGATTTTTTATCTTAAACTTAGCTAAATAATTTTGTTTTTATTTGTAACAAGCGCCCCGCCCCGGCTTCGCACGGCATTATTATGCATGTATTGTACTAAACCTTTCTCTTGAATCACTCTATCTATCAAAAAACTGTATCAAAATCCGTTGCGTAGTTTTAAGATCTAAACATACATAGGGATATAGGGACGGCGAAAAGTGACTTTATTTTATACTATGTAGTGATTATTCACTGATTGTTTTTTTTTTACACAAAAATATAGGCCTTTTACTTCTAATATATGTAGATGATTTATACAGCTGCAGAGACTAGAATAAATAAATAAATATACCAGGACTTTCCACACATCGCCATATCTAGCCCCAAGCTAAGTAGCTTGATTTTGATACGGTTTTTTTAAATAGATAGAGTAATTCAAGAGGAAGGTTTTTATTTATAATATATGCATAATATAGCTGTGCGAAGCCGGTGCAGGTCGCTTGTAGAACTATTAATCTCATCAATGATGTAGCTAGACTCTAGCCCTGATATTAGAAACGCGTTCTGTTCCACAAAACCTAAGTATTAACACAAACCAAAACACAACAAATCAAAACAGCCCGGTTTATCCGGTTTGTGACTATCGATTGATCCGGTGGGGCGTGACCGGTCGATGACGTCACGGTCCGTGCCCACCCGCACACTCGCGCAGACGAAAGTGTTTCTTATAGGAGAAGCTTCAGTTTACTTTACTCTGTTTAGATAAACTAAGTAGATAGGTATATAGGTGTACTTGTTTTGATTATTTTTGTGAGTGTTAGGCGAATAGGATCGCTTCAAAAATGAACTGTGGCGTGTGGTTCCATTTTTATGTTATATATTTTTTTCATTTTCTTTATTCTTTATTGGGACTACTCTAGATTAAGTAGGTACATATTGTCTATCAATTACCTGCAGGCAGATTTATATTCTAGTCATTTGTCTTTTTTTTATCAATGAGGAAAAATCTCATATTTTGCCAAGATTCGTCAATTTATTGACACAAGTTTTTGTGGTGTTAATTGCTATCAGACAATAAAAAACAGGCACTATTAAAAGTCGTAATTTTTAACCTAACACAATTTTTTAAAGGTTTGCTTGCAATTTCTGTAGGTACTCACCGACAGAAAAAGGAGGAATAAATAAGGAGGATAATGATGAGGAAAGGGGGTAAGGATGGGTTATAACCCATCCTTAGTATATCGACAGTTCAATTTAAATTGTGACTTTATTAGAATTCATATTAATATAATGTAAAGAAACATTGCATTATAAAGGTTACAATCATAAAAACTAAGTTCAATTTAACTATGTTCTTAGTTAAAAAAAATTACAAATAATATGTTTACATTGCCTTAAAAACAAACCAAAAAACAATTCATTAACACACCGACTGCTGTCATCATCGAACCGTCTTAACCATACGACGATACGACCCGGGTGTATTCACCCGGTTCTCGTGTAACCACCCGGGCGTGTAGCGCGACCGATCGATCGTACTCTGGACCAGATAAGATGAGGTTTTAAGACTGAGTCACTCCGAAATATTTTATAAATACAACTAGCTGTTGCCCGCGACTTCGTACGTGTGGTAGTTTTGTTTTACATACCAAAACCTTCCTCTTGAATCACTTTATGTGTCAAAATTAACCGCCACAAAATGCGTTGCATAGTTTTAAAGATCTCAGCATACATAGGGACAGACAGAAAGGGAAAAAGTAGCAACGGCTCGCTGTTTTACCCGTGTAGAAGAATACCCAACCTTGAAACCAAAGTTCATCAGAATCGGTCCAGTTAATTTAGGTGCTCGTTTGTTACAAAAAAGCAATAACAACAAAAAATCTTCTCTTTTCAAAATTAAGTGTTAAAAATAATCGTAACCTTAATTTGCAAAATATTAGTCATGCAACAGTCACATTATTTTAATGCAAAAATAAATATTGTATAACTATTTTAAACCATTTCCAACATAATTTTATAGTTACTGTCCATTAACATCTAAATTAATGATATTTCTTTGAAATGATGACTTTATCGTGCTTTATCTCATTTTTAAATAGACCACATTTATAACTTGCATTTATGACTACATTAGCTTTAGACCATTTGTTGAATAGACGAGTTGCTACCTTAAACAACCTGAGTTTGCGACGATTCGATACTATCTCAATATACCTTCATAAGTATATGAATAAGAAATGCCATAACATAAACAAGTATAAGAAACAGTTTGCAGTGTCGTTACCCAGCCGCGGGCAGAGAGCGTGACGTCATCGATCGGTCACGCCCCAAGAACCGGATCGATTCGAACCAATACCCGGGTGAAGATGATATCCGGTTTCTTTTACATTTTTAATTAGTATTCTAGTTTCAAATTTTATCGAATGTAGCAACATGTTTTTTAGATACTAATACATACGGTTTTTATTGGTGTCCAGTAATAACTGGAGATTGGGACCAATGGAAAAAAAACTACGGACAACCAAAAAAAACTTGTACCTACCAATGCGTAGCAGTTAAAATGAATGTACCACTACGTACGGGCTTGCTTATTAATAGAAAAGGCAGATTTTGATAGTTTAATACCATTTTCAGAAAATTTATAGTTGTGAATTCTGAAAAAAGACGAACTCTTAAAAAATGCCCAATTCCACTCACATCCAATGACCAAATCCATTGAATTTTATTTAAAATTTAACGTAATGATGTAAATAACAAACCTAAAACATACAATAACATCACAAGTAATCACAATTAAAAGCCTTCGTCTATAGATACAATGACTTATCCTATACCCTCATCTTCCACAGGTCATGGCGGCGTCAACCAGCTAGGCGGTGTCTTCGTAAACGGCCGACCTTTACCAGACGTAGTACGGCAGAGGATAGTCGAGCTGGCGCACAGTGGAGTCCGACCCTGTGACATAAGCAGGCAGCTGAGGGTGTCGCATGGGTGCGTCTCTAAAATACTATCCAGGTAAGTATAAGGATAAGACGGAAACTAGTTCCATTTGATGCTCGATAGATGGGGCTGTTTAAATAAGTTTAACTTTCAAGGGAAATCTTGCATCGTAGGGTCTCAACCCGGCTGTACTGGAGAGGGAACAGTGGAAAGAGGGAAGGCTTTTGCCCTGCAGTGAGACGGAATAGGGTGAAAATAAAATTAAGGAAAATCTCTGGATTTCTTCGAAAATCCAAACTTTTGCTTTTGAGGGCTACTAAAATAGACTTTGTGTATGGTCAGAGGCAAATCTTATTCATCTATCGACTAGAAGCGGTTCCCGTGATTGCCGTTTCCGTGGGATAATTTGGTACCAAGTTTCATCAAAATCGGTATAGTAATTTCAGAGCCTAAGGATAAATGGAACTATTGCCATCTATCGAGCGATTCAGAACTAGTTTAAAAAATGCACTGTAAGCACAAAATCGCGAGTTCAAATCTCGCCTAGGTGCAGTTTTCAGACAATATTTCTAGGAATTTTATGCCAAGTGCGGGCATTTATGAACATAAAAGTGTATTACTTTAAATTTAATTAGAGACTATACTGGGTTATTGAAAATTGCTTAAAAAAGGACTATTTTTGAGGGCACTTAACAAACATCTTTTGTTTCAAGATTTTTTTGAACAACAGTATTAGTAGCTTCTAATCGCTTTAACAGCTAATTTTAAATTACTGTATATACATCTGGTTTTCATATTTGGTTTAGTTAGAGCCTAGTTTGCGCTGTTTAAAATATCGTAGTAATCGTGCGGAAAATACATGCAGCAAAAACCGGGTGAAAATAACCGGTTTTTGACGCTCAAGAATATTTTGCACGAAGTAATTTCGCCATCTCTATTCCTCGGTCATACAACCAGGTTAACTGATATGCGACATCGATTCATGGTTTAAATCTCAGACATCCGCACTAAACGTTTTGCTTCATCATTCCTTAATCGTACAGTAAGGAAATGGAATCAGTTGCATGCGTCTGTCTTTCCTGACATGTGTACAATTTGTGTGTCTTCGAGTGACGAGAGTCTAAAATTTAGACATCATATCAGAATCGTAATACTAATTTGATTTTGTCTATTTTATGTGTAATCACTACATAGTATAAAACAAAGTCGCTTTCTCTGTCCCTATATCCCTTTGTTTGCTTAAATCTTTAAAACTACGCAACGGATTTTGATGCGGTTTTTTTTAATAGATAGAGTTATTCAAGAGGAATGTTTATACATGCATAATATAGCCGTGCGAAGCCGGGGCGGGTCGCTAGTTTATATTAAAACCTTGCGACGATGTTCCAGGCTCTGAAGCGTTGGTTGGCTGGCAAGCTTATCAGTCTCAGTAGCTTAGAAGTCAGCGATGAGTGTCCTCTCAATGGACTCCAACTCCTGGTATTCTAGATCTGGTACTTTTAGAAGTTATATGTTCGTCTACGCGTCTGTCTGTCTGTCTGTCCGTCGGTTCGTCTGATATTTATTTTACGGGCAGCTTCAACCTGTTACCTTAGTGTTACAGTATACCTAACTTCAAAAAACGCAAGGAATTGAGAATATTTACCTAAAGGTCTGAAAAATGACCGCGCAACAAAAAAAGATTGAGGCGAATCTTATGCCAGTCTCCATACTGATATGTTACTACTTCTTTAATGTTTCCAAGCGATGATCTAAGTTCATTGCGCTCATACGGTGCTCAGTAAAGCACCGGTCCGTTCCGCGAGGTGAGCCCAGCGCGTGCGCACAAACAATACCTACCTAACTACACTTATGTCATTTTCTTACCGCGCTACCGATCACGTACGTTGCGATATGTTAGGTACAATCCACGGTCAAAAGTCTCTGCCCACCGTAACGTTTACAATCCTGTGCAGCACTATTTGAACATTATAACAACGTAACCTGTGGATCGAACCCACGTCGGTTGGTTTAGCGGGAGGCGGCTTATACCACTCACACAACTAAACACATAGCTAACATGTTGAAAATAATAATCACACTGAGTACTTTTAATTCAAGTATTTAAGTTTGTATGTAACATCTATTAGAAGAAGGTCGTAACTCCAATACTTCTTGTTGATAGTATTATTGTAGCAAACTGATCATCTACTTATGACCTATACTGTACGTTTATCGTTTAGGTTCTGTAGAGAGGTGTTAGCCTAGTGGTATAATTGGACTTTTATTCCGAAGATCGTGGGTTCGAATCCCAGCTGCACCAATGGCTACTGTACGTAGGTATATGGAGGACATTTCGGTAATAGGACGTTTTGCTACTAGATCGTTTTGACTTGGCTCAGTCGCAAAATGTGGCCTAGTCGCAAAATGTATCTTTCTCTTAATATCTGTTTTCGCAGAATGCCTCTTTCGCAAATAAAAATGTCGCGACAGTATGTAGTTTTTGCTTTTAGGTACTTTCGATATGAAAGGGCTTTTTCTTGGGAACAAATAAGTGCGCCTTTTTTATTGCAAATTACGTTTGAAAATAATTCATACGATGAAAACCGTGACCTAGTTAGTTCCAGACGTGATGAAAAGTTCTTTCCTCTGGACTTGGTCGACTAAGCTGCAACGGGAAAAGGTCCTGGGCAAGCCTACTTCATCCAATACATATCCCAACATATTTTCTTAAAAAGGCAAATTTTTAAACAACCTATGTTTTAGTTTTACTTTATCCAAGATCGTCTCTCCACGTAATGCAAGCAAGTTATCTATCTATCTATCTAATGCTTACCTAACATTTGAATTTAATGCACTAAACACATGTAAATTCTAACTGAGAATTACCTTAACAGCTAGCTTAACCGTCGGTCGACCAAGGCAGTTAAGTATTGGTTTACCACAAATTAGTACAGCTTAAACTCGCCTACCAAGATTTGTTGCTACGTTCGAATGATTAGTTAGGCTTAAAATAAACGCTGGTTAAATTAAGTTTATATTATAATCAGTTACGATGGTAAGAAATTGTTAAGACAGCCCTTTTTATTAAAGTTTTGTCTTAGATATATAGATAAACTAGCTGCGCTCCGCGGTTTCACCCGCGTAACTCCCGATCCCGTGGGAATATCAGGATAAAAAGTAGCCTATAACCTTCCTCGATAAATTGACTATCTAACACAAAAAGAATTTTTCAATTCGAACTAGCAGTTCCTGAGATTAGCGCGTTCAAACAAACAAACAAACAAACTCTTCAGCTTTATAATATTAGTATAGATAAACACGAAAAAAACAAAATACAATCAAAAACAGACAGACGGACAAGAAAGTGGTCATATAAGGGTTCCTTTTTTAATTTTTGAAAATTTTGGAACCCTAAAAATGATTATGTACCTACTTGTAAAATACTAAAAAAGGAAACTTAAAAAAAAAAAGATAATAGAGCGGCACAAAAGACCGCCTTATCATTTAAGGACGATCTATTCCAGGCAACCATATTATCACGATTAGTGTTCACCAGTTTTAGGTAAATCTTTACATCGAGTTTTAGTTAATTTATTAATTTTTATTCTTCCATCTTCTTGTTTTGATAAAGCCAGATTAAAACACCTCCAACTGTCAATATGTCAAACCAATTAAAGATCAACCTTGTGGTTTAATAGAATTTAATTGTACCTTGCCCGTCATATGCATTTAGTTAGAATTTAGCTAAGCTTTGTTTTAGCTTGGTTTAAGCACAATATCATGCAAGTCGCCCTTAATAAACTTGATCCTAAAATAATAAAAAATAATAATCAGAATTCTTTATTCCTTTTAAATTATCCAATGCATCAATGCATCACTAAAAATCGTCTTAAAAATTAAGTAAGGATGTGTGAATTCAGAACGCGAACAGAAATGAAAAGAAACTCATGGGGATTTTTTCTTTTTTGTGATCATGCTCACAAAGGTCAAAACACATAACACTCCTGAACTTCGCAGTCGGTCAACAAACAATACGGAGTCACAAACAAGAGAGACCACGAGGCCGAGAGGGGCAAATAAATTGAATATCAAAAGCGAATAGCATTCACTCATGTCCGGCACATCCCGCGGGAATAGGGATGGGAAAATGATGACAGAGTTTTCTGTAAACAAATTTTTTTTATCACAGTTGCTCATAAAGTGAAACTTATTAAACCGCTTTTAGGATCATAATGCAACATATTATACACGCGTGCGATATAAAAATATCCAACTAGTGCTAAAATAATACGTTATCCAGATAAGTTAAATACGTATCTTACTGCTAATTACATATTAGGTAGATGAAACATTCTTAATTTATCTGGGTTATACTATTTTGATATATAGAAAAAAAGGTACCATCAAAGAGTTTTTAAACCTTGCTGGCTTAAAACTCTTTGTTGGTACCTTTTTTCCTGTTTTCAAAAGGTTATCTCTAAAGTCTGATAACGAACGATAATTTTACGTGATAGATAGATAGATAGATAACTTTATTTGTACAAAACAGAAAGAAACAGAACACGATAAACACAAAGTAAAGTAATAGCTAGAAAGTATAAGTTGCACAAATGGGCGATAACGTCCTTTGAAAACAATTAAAAATGGAGTTTTTTTTTATTTTGTTTTTTCTTTAGGTACATAAATATATTTTTTACATATTCTGTTTTTATCCGCCGACACAAAAACAAATGAAAAAAACCCTTAAAAAATATTGTATGTCAGACGAGGCTGTATAGGACAAAAGTCTTTTGCCTAGCCCTTCGGGAGTGTAATTAACAAAAAATAGTACCTAAACATAACCTAAAATTCTTAAAAACTTTTTATTATTTTAACAAGTTTTTTTTTATTCGCAACTGTGATAAAAAACGTCGTACGATACACGTGTGGATTGATCATTCCATCTCGGCTTTTAACACGCTCGCGTTCCGCTCGCGCGTCATAAACCGCCTCTATTGATCAACTTTCCACACTTGTATCGCAATGTACTATTTTCCCATTTAATGGGTCAACGTTTAAACAACACTGTCACACCTGCCTGCTTCCCATGAGTTTCTTGTGCCTTCCTCTCATTCCGAAAGGACACGAACTAGACGTTTATTTATAACTAGCGACCTGCTCCGGCTTCGCGCGGCTATAATATGCATGTATTATACATATAAATCTTCCCCTTGAATCACTCTGTCTATTTAAAACCGCATCAAAATCCGTTGCGTAGTTTTAAAGATCTAAGCATACAAAGGGACATAGGGACATAGGGATATAGGGACGGCGAAAAGTTACTTTATTTTATACTATGTAGTGAAATAAAACTCATTGAAAAAAAAGAACCTAAATTAATATTTAAAAAAATCCATGATTTTTTGAGAAACAAACTGGTATACCTTAGATGACCTTAGTTGCGCTATTCAAGTGACGGTATTCTGATATTTACCTACCGGTATTTCAAATCGCAAACCGGTAATTACAATCTATAAATATAAAATATAAAGTCTTAACTGATTTATCAACGCACATCTAAAATTACTGTTCCTAGAGACATGAAATTTGGAGGTTTTTCAAAATTTCATCCCTAAGATGGTGAAATGGCGGGCAAAACCGCGGGCAGATGCTAGTAGCTATTCTATGCTAGTCTAGTATTGGTAAGTTCATATTATTTTTTCCCCGATATAAAAAATAATATATTTTTACCATAATCACACTTTTTTTTATTATTTCTCAAAAATAAGCTAGCTTTAGGTGACCAAAGGGCTGGTTGTTACTTTGGCCAATTTATTTATTTATTTTTTATTTAATTATTCCGATAAGTATAAAAAAACTTAATCTAGTACAAAAATTAAAGGTGCAACATATACTCTTTCGTATTTGACAATAGATCCGCATTGCCGTTTGGGGACTTTACTTATAATAGAGAAACTTATTATGATTTTGAAAATGATTAGGTATTTTTGCATCAAATTAAAGATGAATAAATTCGTTAATCCAGTATTAATTATATTAAATAGTGATTTTCGTGTTAAAATTATAGAATACTAGCGACCCGCTCCGGCTTCGCACGGCTATATTATGCATGTATTATACATATAAACCTTCCTCTTGAATCAAAGATCTAAGCATATACATAGGGACATAGGGATATAGGGACGGCGAAAAATGACTTTATTTTATACTATGTAGTGATATTGATCCCGTGGGATGTAAATCCCACAGTGTCCCATCCCTACGGTCAGTTTTCAATTTAAAACAGACAATAGTGACCCCGCACTCTCGTTGTTATTGTTTATTTCATGTTTGGAATTATACCTATCTTTCATACCGGACCAACACTCAAATTCAATTCACTTTGAGAATTAACGTATTTTATTATAATTTTGACAACACTATTGGGAACTTATTTTGTTAAATACCTAGTATGTAGGTACATACTTTGATATTTTTGACACGCTATGTTTTTGGTGATGAGCGGTATTGGCTTAGTGGTAGATACTTCGACTTCCATTCCGAAGATTGTGGGTTCGAATCCCAGCCGGCCGAGCACCAATAAGGGGTAGAATTCCGAAAAATCCTGTCATATCCGATGCCTACGTCATACAAAGAACACACCCTCCAAGTTTGAGGTCTCTACGATCAACGGTTTAGGCTGTGCGTTGATCCTTCAGTCAATCAGGACAAAGCATTTTATATGTATACTAGCTGTCCCGGCAAACGTTGTTTTGCTATTTACAAAAAAAAAAAAAAATAGATGTTGGCCGATTCTCAGACCTACTGAATATGCTCACAAAATTTCATGAGAATCGGTCGAGCCGTTTCGGAGGAGTTCAACTTCAAACCCCGTGACACGAGAATTTTATATATATAGAGATACAGGGTTATTGGTAATTATACTAGCAAGCCGTTGAGGGCTACTTCTGTGCACCTAAAGAAACAACTTTTGTTCTACGGATTTTGGAAATACGAATATTTTTTTGAAAATGTTGAGGTTAGGTTTACCTAAAAATCAGCTGTTACTTTCACGGAGAGGTCAATAACCTTAAAATTGTGCTTATTTTTTAAGTTTTATCTACTGTTCTTAGTCTGCATGACCTTTATTTTGAAAAATCAGCTGTTTTTCCGAATTTACATAACCTCAAAATTTTAATTCTATGTTTTCGAATTTCCAAAAGTCGTAGAACAAAAGTTGTTTGTTACGATGCACAGAAGTAGCCCTCAACGGCTTGCTAGTATAATTACCAATAACCCTGTAGATAAGCTTCAGCTGTAAGTTGATATGATAGTCATGACTTTGAATTTTAAATTTAAAGATTTATTCCCATCCCAATTTTCATAGGATTAAAAAGATCCGTCCAAAAACATGAGCGACCAACGGAAATGAGTCCGTAGTCGACGGTCACGCTTTCTGAACCGCCCCACTCGTGTTATACCTACATACAATATGTATCTACAGACAGACATACACTACAGACATATAAAAAACATCTAATTAATATGGTAGGATTGTACTACTTTCGTTTACAACCAACGGTGGATTTTTTTTGTAATTTTTATGGTTCTGGGTAGAGATTTAATTCAGTTCGAATATCAAGTTGGCTTCAGTTTTTAGGGTTCCGTACTCAAAGGGTACGGAACCCTTTTACTTAGACTCCACTGTCCCTCCGTCTGTCTGTTACCAGGCTGTATCTCATGAACCGTGATAGCTAGACAGTTGAAATTTTTACAGATGATGTATTTCTGTTGGCGCTATAACAACAAATACTAAAAACGTAATATAATGGTACTGAACTCTTCATGCGTGAGTCCAACTCGCACTTGACCGGTTTTTTATAATCTTATTGTTATTTCCCACTGCTGGGCAAAGGCTTCCCCCATTTCCCTCCATAAACGTCGATCTGCTGCTAGGTACCTATTTCTGACCATTACCGTCGAATGTATTCAAATTATTATACAAAATATTACAAAGGTGTCTGGCTGGTTTCCTCTAGATTTTATTAGTATTAAAAATGTAGATAGGTATGGGACGTTTTTAGAAACCTTCCCTTATTTTTGAAAAAAATAGGTAACATCTGCTTCTAATTTTTTTTTAAATTTGTATGCACTTACAGTTATTGAGAAAAGTGGCATTTTTCAAAAAAGTTGTTTTCAAAAAACAAATCACTCCGTAGGTTAAATAAATAAACAAATATCGTAGGATTGTTTTCACGCAGTGGCATCTAGCCCCAAGCTAAACCACTAGGCTTGTGTTATGGTGGCCAGACAAAGGACAACGTACTTTTCTTCTAGGTTATGTTAGTAGCAGAAACTCCGCAAATTGCGAATAATTACCTCCTCACATTTTGTACTGAAACCAAGCTTTTGATACCAATTCTCCACGGGATTGGGACTTACTCGGCTAAAACCATGTACTGCATCTAATTTATAATCAAACAATCAAAAGCTCATAACGTAACAAGCTTACAACCGAAGCTCAGTTAAGCCCCTACAAGATAAGCTTATTACGAGCTTACATCGCTTATCGAGATCGGCAATATGTCCTTGTGTTGGTACAAATTGATTTCAATGTCGGGTTACAATCGATATTAGGGCTTAGCCAGACTTCAGCCGATAAAGTGGTCGAGCGGACGAAGCGTCTTCGCAAAGTCTGGCAAAAGAAGAATGGCAAAATTTCGAACAAAAATTACTTGATTGCAAGGGGGTTGGATTCTTGAAGTTCCTATGTGTAATGGCGTCAGATGCTGATGAAATAAATGAAAAACATGAGACTTTAAATGTTTTATTTTTATTTCTTTTTTCTAAATACTATCAATTTCATTGTAATCTAGAAAAACTGAGAATTGTATATTTTTTTTCTAATTGTGTATATGATCAATTATTACTTTGCCATCATTCTTTGCTTTCCAATTCCAATTTGCTTTTCAAAGAAACAAGACCAATTGCATGAGAAAGCAACACAGACTGTATAAGTTTTAATTTGATAGACTGCTCATATAATTTTTCTCAATCTTCTACTTGGATTTTGATGAAATTCACTGAACCCATAAATAAACCAATAAAAAACGACTTTACTAGTAACAGAACATCGACCATAATTTAAAGGCTTTATTTTCTTTCTAAAGTTATTTTGTAATTAGGCCTTTGCCTGCAGTGGGACACACATTGCAGGGCAAAAGCCTCTCTAATCGCCATCTTATGAGGTGGACTCTCTCTGTCAGAAATTTGTCCAAGTCATCTCGTCACCTTCGACGGGGTCTGCCGGGTAGTCGTCTTCTGTTGGTAAGGGTCCAAACAGTTGTTGATTTATGCCAATGTTCATTCAACATGCGGCTGACATGGCCGGCCCAGTTCCACTTTAATGTAGCGGCTTTTGCGACATGAAATGCTCGAGGAAATGCTCTAGTCAAATTTTTGTTTTTCATGTCAGCGTTTGACTACTATCGCAGCCGCCAGATGGTGACGATGTGGCCTAAGATGTAGCACGCTTTCCTAGAAGATACCTATTCACTCGCGACTTGAAGACCCCCAAATTGTACATGCAGTTACAGTTACATGCAGTACATGCAGGAATGGAATCAGTTGCCTGCGTCTGTATTTCCTACAGACGCAGGCAACTGATTCCATTCCTTTCGTAAAAGAAGTCTAAATATAAAAGTCGGAATTATACATAAATAAATAAATTTGATGTAAAGTACATACGTCTTTATCCTACCAATGCACTCTGTTTTCAAATCAATACACGATCAAATCTAGCAAATAAATTCCATTTCGCTCGCGGATCCCTAAAACAGTAGGTAGACACGGAACCCTCGACATTACGATAATGTTAGCGGTTCCCTTAGGATTGTTATGGCACCCTTGTTTTACTACCCTATGGTACAGTCGTGAACGAAAGTGGTTACAGTTTTTTACGACTGAACTTATGATTGAAAAACTTTTGAGTTTTGATTTCATTTTTATATACAAATTAAAATTGACGAAAATTCTTAGTCGTTTCTAGGCTTAATAAGTCAAAAAACACCAAAGCCGTCTTTAATAAAGACGACTTTGCTTAGAAATGACTAGGAATTTTCACCTTTAAAATGTAGAAAAGATCCCACCTACAACCGGTAGATACACTCAACAAGCTTAAGGAAGCCTTTATCAAAATTAGCTTTGGGGTTTAAATTTCCAAAAACAGCCATCCTCTACCTGGGTGCCTGGAAGAAATGAATTTTAGCGATAACTCCACCCATTTGTGAAACTTTTCTAGCTTTCTGTGTAAAAGAATCTTGTATGTTTCATGTGTTGTGCAAATAAGCGTTTATATATTTATATCTATTTATTATTTATCTGGAAATCAATTTCGTACTTGCCAGTACCCCAACACAGTGTCACTTAAGGGTGTGATCACACTTATAATTGACTTATCTCGATACACCGTTTGTATTATAGTAGAACACTTGTGAACAACCCCCCTTATGTCAAATTGGTTAAGTGCGGTGCTGGCCGGTCTCTCTATTAATTTATACACCGATATTTAATTACGTTTTTTTATTTGTTGAGTGATTTTTTTATGCGATTTACCGCATATTTGACCAACTTAAAAAAAGGATGAGGTTCTCAATTCGTTGCGTATTTTTTGCTGATTGAGATTATTCTTCTGGTGTTAAAAAGGAGATACCTTAGCGGTGGTTTCATAAAAATGTAGTAAAGATATAATGAGAATCTTTGGTGTGATGAACAGAATTGCACCTCGAACGTGCAGCAAATTGCTCAATTTTCAAGATCTACCAGTAGAATCGACCCTTATACATATATTAGGGTTTGAATTTTTCAAAATCCTTTCGTATCGGATGCCTACGTCATACAAAGAACACACCCTCCAAGTTTTAGGTCTCTACGAGCAGCGGTTTAGGCTGTGTGTTGATCCATCAGTCAGTTAAGACAAAGCATTTTATATGTACCCATATGTATAGATTGATGAGAATATTCGCATTAATAAATAATAATAAATATTACACAATAAATAAATATTCCACACCTCGCCATCTAGCCCCAAGCTAAGTAACTACACTTGTGTTATGAGTGCTAGTCAACGGATATACTTACTACTTATATACTTTTTCTTTTGTAAGTATATACTTCTAATACAAAGGAACAATCAGCCTCAAACAAATATCTAAGCATGAATACTTGCCTGAGGTGGGAATCGAACCCGCAACCCTGTGTTTGGCAGTCTGGCATGGTGACCATTGTGCCAACTGGGTCGTCAAACAAACACATTACATAGAGGCATCATGTCTCTGACTTCGGCTTTAAAGCTTGGACTTTGAAAACAACAATCAGAGAACAAAAACAGCAACTAAGAGTAAGGGTAGAAAGGGTATACTTATGTTGAGAGCTGATTTAATTTAGCTCTAATGTCATGTCCCGCGGGACAGGCGTGAATAGTCCCGGTTTTTGAAGGGTAGATATTACTGTATCGGGAATATTATGTTAGATATTACAATATGGCGTGATTTTTTATAGTGTATTTTAATCATTTGGACATATAAATAATCACCCGCGTAAGTATCGTAAGCAAAACGAATCGTATAGATGTTTTTAAGAATAAATATTGTAAACCATTGCATACAGCGCAATCTAAACTAAGAAACTAGACTTAAGTTAAGTGTATGTTCTTTCTTCCTAAAATAGCCATATCTTTACAGATACTATGAAACGGGTAGTTTCAAAGCTGGAGTGATCGGTGGTTCGAAGCCGAAGGTAGCAACCCCTCCCGTCGTCGATGCTATAGCGGCATACAAGCGTGAGAACCCGACTATGTTCGCCTGGGAGATCAGGGACAGATTGCTCAGTGAGGGGATATGCAGCCAGGATAATGTACCATCCGTTTCTAGTATAAATAGGTAAGTTAACTTTCGTTTTCTTAAACTTACCCTTTGGGATACACGGGTATTAATTTCTCTATACAATTTTTTGAGGTGATAATGTCTAATAAATTGTTGGAACACTTGCATTCACGAAAAAGTTGACGTCATGCGTCCCGTTCCAGGAACGCATCATGTTATTGACAAGGTAACCATGGCACCGTATTTTCGTTGGTTGCCACAAGGATTAATTGGAAGTATCAGCCATGCAGTCAGTTAGGACTTAAAATTTTAAAAAATCTGTGTCTAATAACTTTTATCGCTTTTTTTAAAGATAACCCCGTTTTCTTAATATTTTTTGCGACTAATTACTTATCCGCCTTTTCATTGTAAAAAAAAAACGGAGAAATACATTTTTCTTTTTTTGAAAACTAAATTTCTCCAAAAGATGTGTAGGTAGGTACTTACTCTGATTCTAAACTTAGTTTAATAGTTATTGTATACAATAATTCAATGTATAACACGAGGATGTCCGGTGCGACGTAGCACGTGTCTACTTCCGGCGCGGCCATCTTTGCTCCCCCTGTAGCACTTCCGGCGCGCGCATCGTTTCGACACGCAGAGCGTAACCCATTCATGGGGACATGGAATTCGCGGGAGAAATATTTAGGAATTTTGCGAAAAATTGTGTCCGGAATTAGTCTGAAATTTGTACCCAATCGAAACTAAAAAAAATGGTATGGGTTAGTTATTCTATATATCCTACTAATATTGAATTGAAAGTTTGTGTATTCGTTTGTAACTCCTTCACGCAAAAATTACTGGACTGATTGCGATGAAACTCGGCGTGTAAATAGCTGAAGACCTGGATTAATACATAGGCTAATTTTTACCCCGATATTCCCGCTAGATCGGGTATTATAATTATAATATATTGAATCATCGGATGCTGTTTTTTATCCCGATATTCTCACAGACTTACGTAAATGAAAACGCAAGGCGCTTCTAAACTCTTTCAACATTAAAAAAAATAGTTTGGCATTGATTTTTAGCACAGTATTTTTTTGTAATTTGCAGATTTTAAATAGTGTAACTTAAATTATACGTATTTTTTCTTTGAATAACAATTGCACAATTTTTTATTAATTCAGATAAATTAAACTAGCGCACAGTGCGCTAGTTTAATTTATCTGTATGCGCTGCGCACTCCATAGCCACACATAATAATGAACTGAACATTTGATCTCAATCAAACAAACAAAAATCCACCTCAGAATCATATAGTTAAAGTTCAAAGTCCTATTGTTAAAGTTTTCCCAAACTTCACCGTAGTGGAACCGCTTTTCTTTGATTGTTACTTTACTCTCCGTAAGTTAAAGTACCCTTACTTTGGTATCTAGAGTCGAAGTTGATAAACCTATATTACTTGCTCCATTCAGTCGTAGATACAGTCCCAAAACTAATTTAAAACTATTTAAATTAGGTTTTAATGTTTAATTCTTATTATTTATTTCCGAAATAAATTATTTTTTATTATGTGTAAAAAATTAAGAAAAATGTATGAATTTAACGCGTTTTCGAAAAAAAATCAAGATGATATTTGTTAGATAATAAACAGCTGCGACTTTTAGGTCGGCGTGCTTGAAATTATGGTTAAAAAAATTAAGGTGAAATTTTAGCTTTTAAATATTAAATTATATATCTTAACTAGCTGCGCCCCGAGGTTTCACCCGCGTAATAATTTCTTAGATTTTTCTTTCATAAATCTGATAATAACACAACAAAAAAAAAGAAGTAGCAAAATTGGTCGAGCCGTTCACGCGTGATGCGGCGAACGAAAGTTTATTATTTAGTCAGTTTTACTTTTTGACAGTTTGGTTAATCATGTTAAAAGGATGTAGGAACCTCTTAAACGCTTTGTGACGACGCTTCACATCGCCACCAACAGATGGCGCCACTAAGCCGATCGTAGATCCTAGATCGCGCAAGTGAAGTTTTTCTGAAGATAAGCTTATAATATACAAGTTCCAACGAACAATCGTTAGACCACGGCTTTGCTTCGTGGCCGCGGCCTACTGGGTGTAACACCTGCCCGGTGGAAGATCTTCCCTTTGGAGGTACATATAATTACCACCAAACCCCTCTAAAGCTTTTAATTTTTGGTCATACGAGTCAACCTTAAAATACTTACTCCACAATTATGAAGAATCCATAATAAGTTGATATATGGTAACTGCAGTAGATACACAACAGACCATAGAATAGGTAAACACATTTATGTATCTTTTGTTATTGAAATACAATGTAGGTCAGATATGGACATGACTTTTCGATTAGTTAATGATTTTTATGTCATAGTGAAGAGGAAAATCTAATATTTCATTTCCGGTTTCTTGTGTGTCCAATGCTTTCAGAGGGGAGCTTTGGGAAGCTTTTCGAACTTCCAAAATGCTATTAATAGGTTTTATAAGTGTATACGTTTGTGTGAAAGAATCTGTGTGTGTTTGTTAGTCTTTAACGCAAAAACGACTTAGCCGATTGCGATGAAAATTGATATTTAGATAGGCGGCAACCCAGATCAACTATAGGCTTTTTATCCCGATTTTCTTAAAGGATCAAGACTTATGTAAATAAATTCTAACTCCATTCAAAAGAAATTATTCGATGATCATTGCAACACTTATAAAGAACAATACTCATTTTCTTATGAGATTTAGACCACCTAGAATCTATGTTCCGATTCTTATTTTTAAGTAGGTAGGTAGTTATTTTTTTTTTAAATTTTTTTTATAAACTAAGACCCCCTTAAGGACGACCTTTCGAGCCGTTTAATGGATTAAAAGTATTTTTTACCATTGCCACTCGAAAAAGGGCATTTTATTCTTCGATAACAGTGAATAAAACGCTCTTTTACTCACTGAGTGAATAAAAGCATTTTGAATTTGGAACATGCACGAATATACGAAATAATATGGACTTATAAAAAAAACGTACTGAAAGCACTGAAAGTGCTGAAAGAACGTACTGGCTGGATGGAATATTAAATTTTAAAAAAAGTATACCGCCAATTTAGATTTTTTTCTATTTGATAAAGTGATTGTTTATTGTCATTGAAAAATCGAATAACATAAATAATATAATAAAATCGGTTGTTCCAGTGACGAAAATGAGACACTGACAATTATAGTAGATAATTTGCTGCCGCCAAAATCTCGGGAGCATGACAATGGGAGTATGACATGGAATAAAATTCAATTAAAATGAAATAAAACTTAAAAATATATACAGTTAAAAAAATTCTTTTCTATCTGTTATCGTGGTTGTTTTAAGTTATTGAAACATCTAATAACATAAATTATATTAAAATGAGTTCTTCCAGTAACGAAAATGAGACACAATCTCTTGAACCATTTCTTAATTTATTTTCTCGCAGTCAATGGTAAAAAGTAGAGTACACAACTCGTGAAAAAAATAATTTATCTCGGTCCTTGTATCCCTCGCTCCGCTCAGGATTCTAATCTAGAATCCCTCGCTACGCTCGGGATTCAACTATAGAATCCTTCGCTGCTCTCGGGATCCAACTTAGTCCCTCGAATTAAATTACCTTTTTTTCACTTGTTGTATAATCTACTATTATATCACATTAAATAAGACAAATAATATATTGCAAATGGGTTGCCTAAAAAGATCCTCATTATTTACTCTAGAATTATTTTTTTTGTTATTTTTTTTTTGTTTTTAGAGTTTTCGCTGGTTTGGTTAATTGACAAATTCCATACCCGTATGATCCCTAACCATTAAGTGCCAAAATACGTTTCGGCCATATCGCATGAATGTATGTTTATGTATAAAATTACCAAAATTAATAAACAGTAGCGTATTTAGATTATCTGACATAAACAAATATTGGCACACGTTGACAAACTAATAACGGATCTCCCTCAAAGTGGGGAGATTTATCTTATCTGGTAACACGCAATTAGCCATGGATTTGTGTTGGCAACACTTGAGTCGAGTGGTTCGGGGTAATACTTTTTTAATCTGTGATAAGCGAGTGTTAGGTGATTCTTTTTTTACTTATTAATAAAAAAATGTGTTTTAACCCCTTATGATTGAGTTACCTAGGATGCCAATAAAGGCATTATGCCTAAACTAGCAACCCGCTCCGGCTTCGCACGGATATATTATGCATCTATTATACATATAAACTTTCCTCTTGAATCACTCTATCTATTTTAAAAAACCGCATCTAAATCCGTTGCGTAGTTTTAAAGATTTAAGCATACATAGGGATATAGGGACAGAGAAAGCGACTTTGTTTTATACTATGTAGTGATGGAAGGTTTGCCTAGAAAGCTTTTTGCCATAAGCGAGAGATACCACTGAAGCAGAATGCCTGAAATGCATATAATGCATATAATAATGATAGTGACTAACTACGCAAAAAGTATTAATTTATCTCATGACATTTTAAGTACATAATATAATCATCATGACAAAAACTTGTGTTTCATTAGACATTTATCGACAAATAACTTAAACTTAACTGCTACCTTACATTTATTTAGAAGTCTATCCACCCGCTACTCCTTATTTTTTAAAAATCTCAAGAGAACATTAAAATTTTTACTTACTTTTGCATTAGAATGTCCACAACTAGGATCACCCGTAAGTTCCGATCCCTTGGATATATGGAGATAATTAGTAGCCTATGTGACTCCCAATGAATCAATGCAATTCATTTAAATCTCGTCAACTCTCGAGAATTAACAAAATAGGTTCAATACGAAGTTTCGTTTAAAGTTCCAAACTTCTTTTTTGTAATATAGCAACATAAATCTTTTGTATTAAAATTAACACAATCGCTACTCATTTCAATTGCACCCCGGTCGATTTCGACCCGTGTCCCCAGTGGACTCCATTACGATACAATAAAACACGAGTTAGTATCAATGCACTCAGAGGGTTACTTTAAATCGCATTATTTTGAGCTTATTTGGCAATTTTCAATGTGAGGGGTCCTTTTCTACAGTGTTTCTGATCTATTTTTGAGTTAATTTTACATAAATATTTTGTTGTTTTTCTGTTATTGTCTTTGCCTTATAAATTATGAAAAATAAATGGATTAAAATTATCTGAAAGAAATGAATAAAATTGAAATAAACTCTACAATGCAAGTAAAAACATTTTTTTCTCAATCACCTCCAGGAATTAACAAGTCAATTTTGTAAAGTTTCTAGACAAATTAATGTTTTACTTAAAGTTCCTAAGACATTTTTAAAAGATTCGTGAACATGGCATTCTAAAAAACATGGCACTTAAATGTTTTTTTTTATTAACCGCTTTCAAAAAAAGGAGAACGTTCTCAATATCAACGTTACTTATTTTTAAATTTCGTAGTGAAAATTACCACTTTAGTTTAAAATTTTATATTTTAAATTTATGACCATCTAAAATCACCAATAATCCAATTTTAAAAACTTGACGAAAACCAAACTTTGTAGAAGTCAATTTTAAACCCATTGAGTGCATCATACGAGGTCTATTTCGACCCCTAAGTGCATCTAACACGTGCCGTGCGTGCGTCAGGTCGCGTGCCACTGATGTGGATAGGAAGTAGCAAATGTGGTCGAATGCCATCGCAATGAAAGTCTATTTGAGTGGAAGGGAGTTGGGATTATCGTTTAAGACGGTTGATTGAAGGTCGAGAAGAAAATATATTAGTACATATTATTGAACTCTTTTCTATTTTACCAATATCTATAGGTACTTCACTACATAGTATAAAACAAAGTCGCTTTCTCTGTCCCTATATCCCTATGTATGCTTAAATCTTTAAAACTACGCAACGGATTTAGATGCGGTTTTTTTTAATAGATAGCGTGATTCAAGAGGAAGGTTTATATGTATAATACATGCATAATATAGCCGTGCGAAGCAGGGGCTAGTATAATGATAATACTTACCATCAAAACCATCAACCTACCATCAAAGCTAAATCAGTTCTTTTCCATCCAAAGGTTGCCAGGAAGAAATCGCTTTCAGCGATAAGGCCGCCCATTTGTGCAACTTATACTTTCTAGCTATTACTTTACTTTGTGTATATCGTGTTCTGTTTACTCTTGTGTTGTACAAATAAAGTTATCTATCTATCTATCTTACAATTAATCAATGTATGCTCATACTCAGTTTCTAAGCTTTCAAAGCTATCTATCTATCTAAGTTTCATTAAAATCCACTAGTTTCGTGACAAAAAAGTAACAAAAAAAAGTTTCCTACCTTAAATATTAGTAATAGAAATATGATAGACTAGCGACCCGCCCCGGCTTCGCACGGCTATATTGTGCATGTATTATACATAATATAAAACTTCCTCTTAAATCACTTTATCTATAAAAAAAACGCATCAAAATCCGTTGCGTAGTTTTAAAGATTTAAGCATACATAGGGATATAGGGACAGAGAAAGCGACTTTGTTTTATACTATGTAGTGAAGTAATAGAAATATGATACATAAGGGAAAAGAAGACAAAAAGTCTGTTCTTGGAAGCTTTAAAAAAATCAGTCTAGGGGCCTTATAAAAAAGTAGTAGAACAAAAATGTATAGTTTTTAATCTAGATAAAATATTAAAAGACTCTTCGGGTAGTCACTGAAACAAGAGTCACAAGTCTGAAACTGCGCATGGAGGTATCTTTTACTTTATAGGCGAGCACTAAGAAAAAATTTTTGGAAATTCGATAAGATAAGATAAGATTATCCCGATATCCCCACAGAATCGGAACTTACGCGGATAAACCCTTGAAATGCAGCTAGTATTATTATAAAACTATAGCATTACCTCGCGGTTTCACTCCCGTAACTTCCGATCCCGTGGAAATATTGGGATAAAAAGTAGCCTATGTGTCTATGAACCAATGTATCCCCATACCAAGTTTCAACAAAATCGGTCCAGTAGTTTCGGGGCCTATTCAATTCAAACAAACATTCAAACGTTTCCTCTTTATAATATTAATATACTCGTAGATATATAATAAAATATAATATTAGTAAGGATATAGAAGAAAGAGAGAAAATAAGAGAGACTGAAATATCATCGAAAATTGGTAAATAAATAAATAAATATTGCTAGACATTCCACACATCGCCATCTAACCCCAAGCTAAGTAACTAGAGTTGTGTTATGGTTGCTAAACAACGGATATACTACTTGTATACTTTTCTTCACTATCACTACATAGTATAAAACAAAGTCGCTTTTTCTGTCCCTATTTCCCTTTGACCGCTTAGATCTTTAAAACTACGCAACGGATTTTGATGCGGTTTTTTTTAATAGATAGAGTGATTCAAGAGGAAGGTTTATTATGTATAATACATGCATAATATAGCCGTGCGAAGCCGGAGCGGGTCGCTAGTTTATAAATATTAAATACTTAAAATAGATAGAAACAACCAAACGACAGACAAATATCTAAGTATAAGCTCTGTGTTGTACTGTTTATATAATTATGTATTAGCTGTTGAGTTTCCTAAAATAAATAAATAAATACTTGTCTGTGACGGAAATCGAACGCGCAACCCTGTGTTTGGCAGTTCGGTATGGTGACCATTATGCCAACTGGGTCATCAGAAAAAAATGTCCCAAACAACCGGTGATGAAATATGGTCAATTTCAATAACATTTTTACAATAATCACAAAATTATACCCAACCATAAAACCGCCCCTATAAAAAAGTTACAAAAAGCAAGCTTGCAAAAACACCAAGACATTTTAATCGAAAACCGGGGTCCTGGATAATTGAAGTCATAATTCTGGCAGCCACGATTTGACATTTGAATTTTTTGCGCTGGCAAGCTGAATAATATTGTTGACTCGTTATTTTAGGGTGGGAAGTGTTAGCATGTTTGTTTGATAATATGTAAATTAATCATGATCTCTTTGAAGGTGTTTTGGTGTGAGGTTTAATATAGGAAAACAACAAGTGAAAATAATATAAAAAATAATAAATAAATAAGTTTATTCACAAATTGTATAACATTGATTATTTACAATGTTTCACGTAGGTATGTTAGATTTTACAATCGTTATTTTTACATTTGCTCAGCTTGCTTGCTTTATGATAACCCAAATCATGGTTAGTAAGTACAAAAGAATCACATATAATTTGTAAATATGATATATACAAGCTGTCCATGCGGTTTTACTCGCGAAATGCATGCTATTAAAAAGCATACATTACCTATGCGGTAAAGCATTCTATAATGCGTCGTGTTACCTTTAATGTTTCATTTCAAATATTCCTTCAAAAATATACAGTTTTGTTTTCACCTTTAATCGTCTTTTGTCTCTACTTTGATCCTCTTTTGCTTTTAGTTTAAGTTAGGACATAATTTTAGGGGCAAGTTTAAAATATATTAATATTTTTATTTAATAATTTTTTTTTTGCTGTTCCTAACCTAACCCTCCTTCGGGTTACGTTTTTAAGCCAGGTTAGGAATAATCCTTTACATACTGGTAGCTCGTATTCGTTTCATGTATATCGCCAAAAGGACAATGACAAAACTTCTTATAAAAATTACTTGTTTGCAAGTTAGGTTCTTGAAGTTCTTATAATTTGTAATGGCGTCAGATGCTGATGAAGAAAATGAAAAACAAGTGATTTAATTTTTTTTTACATCTTATTATTCACGAAATACTATGAATATTATAGTAAGTAACCTAATCACTACATAGTATAAAATAAAGTCGCTTTCTCTGTCCCTATTTCCCTTTGTATGCTTAAATCTTTAAAACTAGGTACGTAACGGATTTTGATGCGGTTTTTTGAAGTGAAAACTTCTTATGGCGCGTTGGGCACTTTTGTGGGTGAGCATTTTCAGCCGTTCTCGCGACAGATTCTCGCGACAGATGAGATTTTACACAGATATACAGTTTTTTATTTAATTTGGCTGTGAGTGTATTAAGACGTACATATGGTATTTTTTAACGGACGACTATTGACGGACGACAAATGTCGGACGACTATTTGTCGGACGACTATTGACGGACGACAAATGTCGGACGACTGTTTGTCGGACGACTATTTGTCGGACGACTATTTGTCGGACGACTATTGACGGACGACAAATGTCGGACGACTATTTGTTGGACGACAAATGTCGGACGACTATTTGTTGGACGACAAATGTCGGACGACTATTTGTTGGACGACAAATGTCGGACGACTATTTGTCGTCCGACTATTATTTTTTTTTCATCTAAAACTCTTTTTGCGTATGGTTAGATACTCGTACTTAAGGAGTAAACTCCAGTCGTGCGTCGGAGCTGACACACACACTTTTTTTTGAAGTGAAAACTTTTTATGGCGCGTTGGGCACTTTTGTGGGTGAGCATTTTCAGCCGTTCTCGCGACAGATGAGATTTTACACAGATATACAGTTTTCACTTCTGCCTGCACTCCCGGAGTGCGCTGTTTTTTTTTTAATAGATAGAGTGATTCAAGAGGAAGGTTTATATGTATTATACATGCATAATATAGCCGTGCGAAGCCGGAACGGGTCGCTAGTCTAAAAAACAAGAAAATTTTCTCATATTTTTTTCTATTTGTGTATATGCTTGTCATCATTATTTTGACCCAAAGAACCCCCCATACATTACAAAACATACAAATAACGTTACAATAAATTCCAAAAAAGCAACCAAAAAGCCCTTGTAAATCATAAATTCATAAATATTTGCCAACAATGAAAGCCACTTGCATAATTCTGAAGAATACCATTAAAATGTTGGGGTTAAATCATGGACACTGGCAACCCTACAGGAAACGGATATGATAACCGGTGCGATGTTGCTAGCTGCGATAACTTTGCCATTTTTGCGGGTAAAATTCCGTAGTTATGCGAGGATGGTATATTAAAATAAATGTTTTAAAGATAATATGCCTTGCAGTTTATAGAGCCTTAGCTATCTGAATACCAATTTTCATTGCAATCAGTTCTACAATTTTTGGCTTATAAAGCATCACATAATTTTACATTATTACTAGCTCCGCCCAGCGGTTTCACCCGCGTAAGGCCCAATCCTGTAGGAATATCGGGATAAAAATAAGTCTATAGCCTGTCTCGATAAATGGACAATCCAACACATAATTTTTTTTTTAATTCAGACCAGTAGTTCCTGAGATTAGTCCTAACAAACAAACAAACAAACTCTTCAGCTTTATAATATTAGTATAGATTAGTGGGACACAGTTAAGTAGTTCGCATAGTGGGAGATGCTTCGACTTCTTATCCGAAGGCTGCTGGTTTGAATCCCGATTTCGTAAAGGTCCTCGCTTCAGAATTTTTAAAATATTGACACGTGCCATAATTGGCCCAAACGACAATCAGTTTTTATAAAGCCTACATTTTCCCATTGCAAAGTAAAGGCCTCTCTACCTTTCTTCCATTGATTGCATCCAGTCATTCCTATTGAATTAGTACTTATACACCTTTTTTTTTTTTTTTTTAATGGATGCCTACATCATAATAGCTGTCTGTTTGCCAAAGAATAACGGCAAATCTTCGATCAAAAATTAATTATTTGCAAGGAGGTTAGGTTCTTGAAGTTCTTATATCACAACGACCCAGTTGGCACAATGGCTACCATCCCGGACTGCCAAACACATGGTTGCGGGTTCGATTCCCCGCGTCAGACATGTATTTATGCTTAGATATTTTATTATTTTATTAGTCTGTGGTCTGGTTGTACCTATCTATGTATAATAGGTATATATTAACAAAAGAAAAGTATATAAGTAGTATATCGGTTGTGTGGCACCCATAACACAAGTCTAGTTACTTAGCTTGGGACTAGATGGCGATGTGTGGAATGTCCTGTTATATTTATTATTATTAATATATGTGTATTTTCTGATTTTATCCCAATCTATCCATTGGTATGATCAGTGCGTTGATACGAACTCATATCTTAAATGGCCTATTGGAGAATTGGTCCAAACGAAAATTTGTCATTTAGAAAAGTTTCCAATACTCTCACAAAGGGTCGTAGAGTAGGATATCAGAGAGTCAGGTCTTTAAATCTTAGATTTATAGATTACAACAAATAGGTAATAACACAGTGTTACAAAATTCAATCAATTCAATAAATCACACAAAAAACATACGAGTAAACATAAAAAGAACTGAAATCCGTCCACCATTTTGTTTTTGCGGGCATTTTCCCGCGTTCCGCTTGACAGTTCATTTTCCGGCATGATAGATAGTTCCCGCGCTCTGGTAAATTATTGCCTCGGTGTTGCCAGTTGACATATGCAAAAATTGTCTCGCAAACTCATCAAAAAGGTCAGATTAGGGTGTGTAATAGAGTTCGGATTGATTGATGGTGTACGTGTAATTGTATTTTGTAGTTATTTTGAGAATATTCATTATGAAAAACATAAATATAATTTCAATATAATCCCAGAAACCAAAACCAAAGTGTCAACGTATTGGGGCAAACAATGTATGATTGGTGAAAGATTTCCTAAAATAAAAAAATAAAAATGTAGGACTTTGCAGACAGCGCCATCTAACCACAAGTCGATCAACGAGGTTTGTAATATAGTGGTGAGAAACCGATAAAAATAAAAATTTTCTTTATATTTATACACTAGCGACCCGCCCCGGCTTCGCACGGCTATATTATGCATGTATTATACATATAAACCTTCCTCTTGATTCACTCTATCTATAAAAAAAAACCGCATCAAAATCCGTTGCGTAGTTTTAAAGATTTAAGCATACATAGGGATATAGGGACAGAGAAAGCGACTTTGTTTTATACTATGTAGTGATAAGTAAATCAGACCAGGTTTTTTTTACGTCGGTTAAAAGTAGATATTTATAAATTATTTTATTGACTTAAATGTATTTTTTTGTAGATAAGTAGGTACTTAGCTTTGTTATTTAGGTAATTTATTAAAAAAACACTGGCAACTCTAAATTAATAATTTATACATACTAATAATAAATAGGTAAAGTTTCGATGTATGTTTGTTATGAAAAATCTCCGGAACTACTAAACCGGTATTGATAAAACTTGGTATGAGGATACATTGAATTACGTTTATTACTCGTAGCTCAATAATAAATCGGAAGAAGGGGACTATCAATCAAATAATGCTTTTGATTGGTTATTGTATGTTAATGAAATGGGTGCAGTTTATAGAGGTAGATAATCTATCTATCCAGTGGTCTGGGGGACATGCCCCGAAAATACAAAAATAATGGCTGACTTAAGGTGAAAGGGTACCTGCGCTCTCTCCCTACAAACGTAGTCGACTGTTTTCTCCCTGAATAATGACACTAGCACTAATATTTTTGTTGCATAAAACCTATAACTGCCATGACTATGCCCCTATGTTTTGGTTTTTTTTTTTCAGTTTCTAATTATCATAAAAATTAAGACTTAAAAAAACAAAAAAGGTTTAGGTATACATGCATAATATAGCCGTGCAAAGCCGAGGTGGAAGGCTAGTATTTAACATAAATTAAAATATTATTATGATTATTAACGAAAACTTGCATCTGTTGTTGTTTTAATACATCGAAAAATCTAGCTATTTCAAAAGTAATTATTTATCTGAAAATAAAATACTTTTAAAATAAGATAAATGGCTCGTCTTATTCTCGAATTATAACAATAACGATCCAATTAGACGAACTGACATGGATAATCCATTTCACTTGCGAATTGTAAAGGGATATAAAAAAATGCACTTGCAGAGAGCGTGGGTAAAAATAACGGTAGTCTAGTGATGGGGTAGGTCTGGTAGTCTCGAAATGGACTGTGAAACAGTCCAGTCCATTTCAAAACTACCAAACCTACGGTCTACTGTCTATTTAAAACAAAAAAATGTCCGCATGATTTTTATTATTCTTCTTTTCGTTATTTTCGTGTCGTGTCAGGACTTTTAAATTCTGACCGACCAATATTGCACCACAGCTACTGCAGCAATTCTTCATTATATAAACAAAAAAAAAAAAAAAAAACCTACCTATCATAACACTAAACATTGAAATCGGTTATTTTTTCCGTGATTAGTAGTACCTAGTACCTACCTATATTTGGTGCTCAACCAAATATAGGTAGGTACTAGCTATACTGAGTGTTCTGTGGCTATGCTCCCCGTTCTGCATAAATGAGCCTGATCTTTTGGATAACAAAAATTATTTCTTATAACTTACAACTGTAATAAAAAATATATATTATTTTAATTTTTATGTTTCGGCGGCCGGCGTCACGTTATATTTCAGTGAATGAATTAAAGTTGCGTTTAATAAAACAAAAACTTAGTTATTTAACTATAATTTTTGATAAAAATATAGTATGATTTCAAAATGAATCTTGTTTTACCCCATCACTAGTATCCCTCCTAATTTCAATACCACAATGAATCAAACGGCACGCGTCGCTACATCCTTTTGCAATATACCGACCCGCGGTCGCGATTTGTCGCGCTTCCGAAAGACGCGGTTAAAAAACGCACTCATTATGGGTTTTTTTATTTAGTAATTGAGATTAAAAATACTTACAGTTAGATTAAAGTTTTTTAATAGACATTTTAATGCCATTTTAGGGTTCCATACCTCAAAAGGTAAAAAAGGAACTCTTATACAAGATCACTCTCTTGTCCGTCTTTTTTTTAATCAACCTACGTCTCCCTACATTATCTACTCTAGTTACATTATAAATATGTACTTCTTGTAGGTAGATAAGTAATTAGTCTTAGCTTAGCACTACGGTGATTCTCTATCAGTCTTTGTGTGCATCAGCCCTCCTTATTTTATTACCCTTTTTCTTCATCATATCAGATACAGGACGTCCAAAGACTGCCAGAGCGATCGATCGTATGTACTCTGATCGATCCCAATTAACTTCTTCGGAAAAGCGAACCGTAGGAATTCGGTAATAATTATAATGTTTTCTGATTATGATTCTGATTATTGTCAACAGGATCGTTAGAAACAAAGCAGCTGAGAAGGCGAAGCATGCACACAATCAACAACAGCAGCAGCAAGAACAGGAGATCAGCTCGGCGCAAGGAAGCGTTGTCTCTGTAAGTATATATTTTATCCTCTTGTTTTGAATCAGAATGCTTTTATTGAGTTCTGTATATTTATACTTTATCGTAATCAATTGATCTCCAAAGAAATGGACGTAGGAGCGTCTTATTTTATGTTATTAGAACGTTATTTCTACTGCTGAGCAAAGACCTCCATAGCTTATTTCGCCCTATCACGGTCTTGTGCTGAAGAAGTTCATCTCATCCAGCTATCGCCTACTGGGTTAATCACGGGAGCCCAGAAGGTGATGGTGATCTCTCCTTTGTAGGATTTTGGTAGCGTTCTTGCAATTTGATATTGATTGGTATAAGCATGTTGGAAACTGATTCACCAATAGTTGGCAAAGTATGTGAAACTTTTAATCCTTTATTTCTGATTAAGATCTTTTTTTACCATATTTTTATGCAAATAAATATCGTTATCTTTATCACTAATTTTATTAAACCGATTGAACTGGTCTCCGATATGCAGTTTAGGCTACTGTTTATCGTAATAAGCATTTCCATATAAATTACCATTGATGCCAGCTAGCCTTCGAATTACAATCCACTCACCGATGTTTCCCCCCGACCAACACTATCGCTAATTATTCCACTGCTCTCAGGTAATAACGCACGCAGGCAACGCGCCAGGAGCGACTACTGTCCTATCTCCAACAACGGAACAGCACGTGACAAACACAGGCAGTTACAGCATCAATGGTATCCTGGGCATCGAGCAGGTTGAAGGTCTACACAACGGAGCGACGGCAGGGATGAAGAGGAAACGGCATGAGGACCAAGGTAAGTATCAGCTGCTCTTAGCAATAGCAATAAGTCTTTGCACACTGCAGACCATTTTTTAGGCTAGGTCAGTGTTTGATCACTATCAGACTTGCCTGATGGTAGGTGACGATGCGGTCTAAGATGTAACATGCTTACGTAGAAGATTCTTTTCACTCGTATTCTGACTGCATTTGAAGCTAACCGTTCTCTCTTATATCGACCGCTTTATAAGTCTTATAGTCAATAACTAACCTGGGGGTGATTCCCAGCTTAGGTAAAACTGCTATTCTGCTGGAGTAATAAGCTGATAATACATACCAAAAATTTAATGATTTAATGCGAATGCAGCGCATAAAAAATTGATTGAAAATGATCATAAAGATATTTATGGAATATGATTACAATAACCTACTTATACTTGTTTTTAAGCTCAAAAAAGTTAATTTATATGTTAGTACAGTCGGCAATAAAAAGTAGAAACCAACTGTTCTAAAATTTATATTATATTATCCTTTGGAAAGTTCAAATTATCTGGCCATACATTTAGATAATAATATCTTTTGGTATTTTTCCCGCCCAGCTTCAACCGCTTATCGTGGCATAATGGGACTATTTGTTCCCTCATTTCATAATTTCTATCAAAATTTAACGATTCCCCGGGGTCCACTTGTGTTAACTTCGTAACTCTGGTACAAGTTTATGTGAGTAACTCTAGGCGCTTACAAGGGACGTACCTACATACATGCTGAGAAGTACTCTACTCGTTATAATGTAAAGAAAGTTGCATAGTGCTGGGATCGATCGTGTCGATAAAATGTGAAAGGAAGTTATCGACACTAGATAGCTTAATAATAAGTTCGTAACTATCCATCGACTCTACAGCTCAATTAAAAATTTTCTAGCTGAGAACAATTCTTACCTCTTTTTTACTATGATCAGTAATTATAATCGATCCACGGTTTTGTTTCAAAAGAAGCCTCACTCCAAAACGAACCATCCTCTTCTAGATCCAGGTCTTTCTCTACCGTCTCCATAAAACATCAAGAACCTGCTTAAAATTTTGTTCATAAACAAGCATCCTATCCTATCCTACTAATATTATAAATTTATACTAAGTAGTGATGTGAAAGTTTGTGTGTGTGTGTATGTATGTTTGTTACTCCTTTACGTAAAAACTACTGGACCGATTGCAATGAAACTCGGTATCTAGATAGCTGGAGACCTGGATTAACACATAGGCTACTTTTTATCCTGATATTCCCACGGGATCGGGACTTACGCGGGTGAAACCGCGGGGCGCAGCTAGTAACAATATAATGGAATACCTTAATATTTCGAATTGAAAAAAACTACGACGGGGTCGACTTTTTGGCGGCTATAATAATATTTGTCCAATATCACGGGGCTATGGAGCCCCGGACCTTTAGTGTAGATCCGACGCCAATATGTAGACAAACCCTTTAAAATTGCAAAGTATTATTATAAAAATATCGATATCTAAGAGTATTCTCCTAGTAACACAATCCCATCACTAAAATCCTTTCAGCCATATTGTTCAGCGAGCGTAACGAGTAAGATTTAGTGACCTATTATAGTTGTAGTCTCCTGATTATAACTTCAGTTTGATACTCTTTTATTATTTGTAATACGTGAAACTTTGAACGGTTCTTCGAGTTTAATAACTTTGTAACTTTGAGTAATTAGAATCCTTTTGTAATTAAGATAATTGGCATTATAATTTTTGTGTAATTTTGAAATAAGACAAGTTTAATTTATTTTTTGTTTTGTTTTCAGATGAAAATCGAGATTTCAATAGTCATTCAGAAGACGATGTGAAGAGACAAAGAAGTCATTACAACGGTGATCAAATATACTCAAACGTAAGTTAATATTTAGTTATTTAGAAGAGACTTTTTAATAAATAATAATAAATAAATATAAATAAATATTTCAGGACATATTACACATCGCCATCCAGCCCCAAGCTAAGCAACTTAATGCTTGTGTTATGGGTGCCAGATAACGGATAAACTACTTATATACTTTTTTTTTTGTAAATATATACATATTATACATATAGGAAACACCCAGAACCAGAAACAAGAATTTATGGTCAGCATAAATACTTGTTCCCGGCGGGAATCGAACCCGCAACCTTCTGCGTCGCAGTCGGGTGTTCGCCCGACGCGCCACAGAGGTCGTCGTTAAAAGCTCGATTGCTTGCCGACACTGTTAAACTTTGCTAACTTAAATATGTACGTAGGTATTGCAATAAGAATTGTGATTGAGTGCTGTAGTTTATAGGTGAGTTTTTTCTTACATTTCGGTATAATTTAAACAAACTTAAGAAAAAAAATACCTATGCTATCTTTTTTTGGCTTAATTTTGTATAAGCCTTAAATAAAAATGAAATTTTCGACTTATAGGTATCAAAATGTACACACAACTACGTTTAATAACAATTTTTCATACAATAATTAACAATTTAAATGTCAGCGGGAGGCATTTTGAGTTTGGCCCCTATTTGCACCTTAGGCTTAGACTTATTGGGCCTTGTTTGAGGAACTTTGATTCCCAACTAAACTCTCCTGAGCCCTTTGAACCTCTGGTATAAAAAAGCTCATATAAGTGTAAATCCAACCACTGTATCAATGGACCAAACAGATAAATTATTTTTATCATTTCCCTCCTAAACGAAACAAAACATTAATGGTAACCAAGTGAAAATTGGCGCGTAAATTCGGTCAGCCATCTTGTAGTGACGGATGTTGGCGGGCGCGCGTTAATGACGCCACTTCCGTCCGCCATTACACCTTTACAACTGATGAGCTTACGAATTGAGCTGAAAAGGTTCGATAGAAGTTTGGGATGTTTGATGAAATATCTAATACTAGCGACCCGCTCCGGCTTCGCTGGGCTATATTATGCATGTATTATACATATAAACCTT
Source organism: Idaea aversata (assembly GCA_907269075.1). Lineage (NCBI taxonomy): Eukaryota > Metazoa > Arthropoda > Insecta > Lepidoptera > Geometridae > Idaea > Idaea aversata. Next base: position 1,554,109 of record OU026108.1, read on the forward strand.
CCTCTTGAATCACTATCTAGAGAATCTATCTATTAAAAAAAACCGCATCGAAATCCGTTGCGTAGTTTTAAAGATCTAAGCATACAAAGGGACATAGGGACGGCGAAAAGTGACTTTATTTTATACTATGTAGCCATTATTGGCCTTTACATCTAACCTAGAAGATTTATACAGCGCCAGCAACTTTAATCCATGCTAATGTAGTGCCTGGGACATGTATTATGACCCCTCTACATGATGGGCCATCATGCTGGCCCACTATTATGGAGCAGCAGATAGAAGGCGTAGTTTTGTCGGATGGCTTATGGCGTTCGTAAAATGGTGACTTGATGACTGATGGCCACGGTGTCGGTTTTACGGTCGCACATAAATAAAATAAATCATTTATTTCGGGCTACGAAGGCCCATAGATACATACCTTATAGACTAACATACATATCACTACATAGTATAACACAAAGTCGCTTTCTCTGTCCCTATATCCCTATGTATACTTACATCTTTAAAACTACGCAACGGATTTTGATGCGGTTTTTTTTAATAGATAGAGTGATTCAAGAAGAAGGTTTATATTATGTATAATACATGCACAATATAGCAGTGCGAAGCCGGAGCGGGTCGCTAGTTTTATAATATAAATTGAAAGTGACATAAGGGAGTGGGTAACGATGGCTGAACGTGACCATCGTGTAGTGCCGTTTCAACCATCGCATGGACATCTTGCTGGTCCAGTGCTGGGCCATCATATAGAGGGAGCCTATAACTCTGAACATAATACGGAACAAATTCCAGTTTCGTCACCATTGATAGCCCTAATTATACAGATTTATTTCACGCCATTACATGGAGTAGGCTTGCCCAGCATCTAACCTCCCTCTCTACATAGTCGACCGTGTCTAGAGGAATGAACTCCTTTATACGTTTGGAGCAAACTCCACAAGTTTCATCACGATGTTTTCCTTCACCGAAAGAGCAATATCAATTTAGCGCATATCATTTTTTCTTTAGAAAAATCTATTGACAGTAGCCGGGATTCGAACCCACGACCTTCGTAAATAGAAATATAATTCATGTATTGTCAAACTGTGTACATAAGCCGATGATAATGCTTAAAATAGTCACCACACTGGGCATGCAATATTAAAATCAAAGTTCAAGTATTTACTCATATTACAAGCGTTTATTTAGCTTCACCTGTCCCGATCTTTGTCATCAAATCTTGAAAATTAAAATACCACTTCCCGGCTACCGATTGAGCTGAAATTTTGCATGTGTAATTTTTCTTCACTTCTTCTTCTCGTATAGTAGTGTGGCTCACCTATTGTTAGAGTTTTCAGATCGCCTTAAGGCCTCTAACTTGACCTAACGACTGCTACTAGAGGTAGCAACCGGGACCAACGGCTTAACGTGCCTTCCGAAGCACGGAGGGGCTCACGAAAACACATTTTTGCCACACTACTAATTGGTCACCCATGGAAGTAATAACCGCGTCAGGCGTCGCTTAACCCGCACGACCGTAAACGATCAGCGAGCGTCGCTTAGCTGTCAGCCTCCTCATTATTAATTTCTTTACTAATTTAGCATGTATTGTTCCAGCTATGGTCTTCATCGAAATGGAGTCTAAAGGACGAGTACAAGCTGTTGACTGAGCTGGGCGGCGCGGCGGGCGGCGCTCCAGGCTACTACGGGGAGTTATTCGACGCCCCGTACGAACATGCCGCCCATCCTCACTACACACCACATTCAGGTGAGAATCATGATAGAACCTATTAGTACGGGATCCCATTGAGAAAAACCTTCATCGAGTTGTTTAGCGAATGAAAGTATTTTATATCAAACTAGCTGCATCCCGCGGTTTCACCCGCGTAAGTCCTGATCCCGTGGGAATATCAAAATAAAACGTAGCCTTATAGCCTTCCTCGATAAATGGACTATCCAACACAAAGTAATTTTTTAATTCGAACCAGTGGTTCCTGAGATTATAGCGGCCAATAAATATTTTGCAAATGGGTTGCATCGACCTAAATCATTACAAAAAAGTCGCTTTCGCTGTCTGTCCCTATTGTATTCTTAAATCTTTATAACTACGCAACGGATTTTGATGGCGTTTTTTTAGAATGAGTGATTCAAGAGGAAAGTTTTGGTATATAAAACAAAACTACCCCACGTAGGAAGTCCCGGGCAACAGCTAGTTTGATATAAAATACTTTTAATCCATTAAGGGATCTTAGATTATATAACATCCGAGGTTAATGAGATTATGCAGCGTTTTCAGCATCAGTGTCTTATTCTTGAAATGTCACAACAACACGTCCTTACAGCAAATCCACCAATTTACGAATGACAACATAGCAAAGACATTCCACTGTTCTATTGCAATTCAAACGTTGGCAAGTATGCAGAAGTAGGCTACTGTTATAAACCATTTTTAATTTTTGCGGTGCACTTTGAGACCTATACTATAGATAGAGTGTATTACAACGAACAAATAATGCCTTTACGCCAAACCTCTAAAACGTCATAGTAATTATTTTCCCGGGTCTTAATCCCTCCGGGGGTCCATGACTATTGTATCATAGTCGAAACGTCGAGGTAAGAGAAATAAAAACAAAAAATACGCGATTAAGACCCGGGAAAATAATTACTATAAATACAAATCGTGTGAGTTTAAAAAGTTTCTCTAAAACGTCTCCGGAACGAAATATTTGTTGAAACATGGAACGCATCACGTTTCTTTCAATTTCCCATTTCTGAGATGCTTTAGGGTCATTATTTGTTCGTCGCAATGTCCTCTATCGATAGGTATTGGTCTCAAAGAACACCATGCGAAGCTCCCATAATATATCCCAATGTCATCTCTACCACTCTAAGATACACAAATAATTCTATCTATTCATTATCTTCATCCACACTAATATTATAAAGAGGAAATATTTGTTTGTTTGTAACGAATAGGCTCCGAAACTACTGGACCAAAATTGATGAAAATTGGTATGTAGATCATATTTTTATTTTATTTATTTTTATTTATTAAGGAAGACAAACAGTTACACTTTACTAGAGTATAAAAGCTAAACTTAAAACGAAATACGCTTGATTATACACTTCACATAATGAAGACTAAGGAAGAGAATAAAACTACCGATAACAATGTGAATATAAAATATAACAAATTTAGGCTAAAAATTCCGCAATTAACCACTGATTTTTCAGAGTATTTTTGATTGTGTAAGAAGAAGTGCTACTTTATGTCCTGATATTCCCACGGGATGGGGAGTTACGCGGGTGAAACCGAGGATCGCTGCTAGTTATTAATAAAATAGAGTAACCAAACAATGTGACCACAAGTGTATTTTTGTCTAGGAATCACAATAGATGGACACCACGGTGTTGTGTTACAATCTCACTTTACTGAGAGGGTTTGATCTGGTTCATTCACAGAGAGGATGTGGTCGGGTATGGTGTCCATTGAGGAGATTCAAGTGAATAATAGATTTGTAGTTTTGTAGAAGATTTATTCATAACTAACTGCACCCTGCATTTTCACCTGCGTTCGCGTTTTTTTTTAATTTTCTTTCCTGAAAAACAAAACCAATTTTCCAATTTGGTGCAGTCGCTTGGAAGTTATGCTCGTAGGTACATTTCGTCAATTGATTTTTATTTAAATACTAGCGACCCGCCCCGGCTTCGCACGGCTATATTATGCATGTATAAACCTTCCTTTTGAATCACTCTATCTAATAAAAAAACCACATCAAAATCCGTTGCGAAGTTTTAAAGATTTAAGCATACAAAGGGATATAGTGACATAGGGACATAGAAACCGACTTTGTTTTATACTATGTAGTGATAGTGATAATTATAGATAATTTATTATGAGCCTGAAATATGTTTATATGGAGTAGGCTTGCACAAAACCTATACCACCCTCGCAGCTTAGTCAACCATGTCCAGAGGAAAGAACAATACGTCTGGAGATAACCAGCCGCGGGTTAAAGGATGTTTTTCTTCGCCGTACGAGTAATGTTAAGTAATGCATATTTTTTCGTAAGAATAATCTAAGTCAAATTTTTTTATTCATTTGGATGCTTAAAAACTAAGTTAGGATGTGGTTAAACTTGGGATTCGAACTCTCCTCTCTCCAAGGTTCTAACCATTATGATCGAGGTACCTAAAAAGCGGGATGCCAATGAAGGCACTATGCCTAAATGGAAGGTTTGCCTAGAAAGCTTTTCGCCCTAAGCGAAAGATGCCACTGAAAACACTTCATAATATTCTGGTGCTATCTTCTCAAGAATCGGCGATCAATTGGTGAAAATATTTGCAGTCTTTTGCCGCAATTTTGAGTTGCTAGTAGCTGAGGCCTATCTAGTTTTTGAAGAAGTCTATAAGTCGTAAGACTAGAAGTCGTCTATTTATTTATTTATAAGGTACACCAACAGTAACACACACTAAATTCTAAGAATAAAGAAAAACATTACTGAAATAATATTCAAGTGTGTTTCCTTTATCAGTTTCTAGTTTCTGGTTAAAATAACAAATTCTAAAGGCTTAACTAAGGGACTAAATTAATTTAACTTACTAACCAAAGCTTTTCAGTACTTTACTTCTGTGGCTAGAGCCGTTTGACCACTATCTCACACGATAGTAATTTTAAGTGACGATGCGGCCTAAGATGTAGCACGCTTTCCTAGAAGATACCTATACGCTCGTGCCTCAAAGACCCCTAAATAAACGGGGCCATTCGAGAGACGCAACTAAAGGCAAGAAGACGACGCAGTGGAACAAAAACTTTTCCAATCTATCCTCCTTTTGTAGCTGCATCTGCCTATAATATCAGAACAAGGACAAGTCCGCTTGACCTGCCCCCCGATCGCCGTAATTTATGACGCATTAGTCGAGTGCACGTACAGTTGACGCATACGTCACGTGCACGCAAACAATAATCAGTATTGCTGTAAAATGAAGCTACGCGTATCCGTTACTTTAACTGCACGTCTACTTCACCTACGCGTGAAACAAGCTGTTGCCTTACGAAATTTTTGACTAATCTTCCTAGTTGACAATTAATTTGACATAAAAGTCACGTCAAAATTTTGCGCGATACGGCGAGCGCGCGACGTTAGGTTTGCGTACGTCTTAGGAAATTACAGAAATACGAAATCATATGACGCAAACGCAGTCAAGACGCGCCGCATACGGCGATCGGCCCGCTGCGCCCTTCTCCCCTAAATCTTTCCTTCCAAAATCATTCTCGGGAACTCATACAAAACTGCTTGTAACACTTAATCTCACAATAATTAAACTATTAATAAACTTAATACACGTGGGTACAACACCGTAACACGTCCACATAAATGGTTGAACCATGAATGAAACATTCCCATGGCGAGAACGTCATCGCGACCGCAAGTAATTATGTGGTTTTATACAAGTTCGATATTATTAACATTGATTTACTCTTATTTCTGTATCACATGGGAATCGTAGTGTTTATCAATTTGATTGTTTCGTTTTTGTTTCTTTTATTAAATTGAATTTGCCTCCCGTATTCTGCCAATCTAAATATAGCAGAGCAAAAGTATAAAAACTGCAAATTGTGCGAAAAGTTCAAAATGAACATACTCTTAATTTGAACTACTAGAAGGCCACAGTAGCAACTGGACAGATTTGCAACTGGATAAATTAGCAACTGGACAAAGAGTATAAGTACAGTCCATGATATTATTGACGACCCAGTCGGCACAATGGTCACCATGCCAGACACAGGGTTGCGGGTTCGATTCCCACCTCAGACAAGTATTTATGCTTAGATATTTGCCTGTCGTCTAGTTGTTTCTATGTATTATAAGTATATATTTACAAAAGAAAAGTATATAAGTAGTATATCCGTTGTCTAGCACCCATAACACAAGTGTAGTTACTTAGCTTAGGGCTAGATGGCGATGTGTGGAATGTCTTGCAATACCTATTTATTTATTTATTACTATTCCAATATTGATAGCCTGTTTTATCCAGTGGTCTATATTACATTTTAGCCCCTATAGTTCGGTTGGCTGAACTAATGCCATTCGGAACTATTACGCTACAGTAGTAAGTACCTTCTATAGCCTTCTACTTTATACAGTACTAGCGACCCGCCCCGGCTTCGCACGGTTATATTATGCATGTTTTATACATATAAACCTTCCTCTTGAATCACTTTATCTATTAAAAAAAACCGCATCAATCCGTTGCGTAGTTTTAAAGATTTAAGCATACATAGGGATATAGGGACAGAGAAAGCGACTTTGTTTTATAATGTAGTGATAGTGATGCCACACTGTACATACCGTTCATACCGTATAACATTAGTACATATAGAACGACCTTTGCGAAAAATATACGTGCGCTAATTGACATCGTTCTTACGGTGAACGAAAATATCGTGATGAAATGAAACACGGTGGTTTAGTTGGCTCTAGTCTTATTAACTAGTTATTTCCTTTGGATACGGTCGACTGAGCTGATAGGTAGGTGCTGAACAAACCTACTCCATCCTCACGCAAAAAGGACTGAAATTAAAAGATCTAGGTGCGATAAAACAGCCCATATACAAGTATAATAAATAAATAAAAAATAAATAAATATTTCAGGACATATTACACATCGCCATCCAGCCCCAAGCTAAGCAACTTAATGCTTGTGTTATGGGTGCCAGATAACGGATAAACTACTTATATACTTTTTTTTTTGTAAATATATACATATATTATACATATAGGAAACACCCAGAACCAGAAACAAGAATTTATGGTCAGCATAAATACTTGTTCCCGGCGGGAATCGAACCCGCAACCTTCTGCTTCGCAGAAGTACGATAATGTACTCCCTTTTACTAGCGCTTATTCTCAGTCGTTCCTATTATAGTAACATGGGTCCGTTGCTTGCTAGGAATAAATAGTAATAAAAAACAAGTATCCACTGATTGGATTTTTTTCCTATTCATTCGGACTAGCAAAGGGGAATAAACCGGCCAAGTGCGAGTCGGACCCGCGCACGAAGGGTTCCGTACCATTATATTCTGTTTTAACCTCCGACGCAAAAATAAATGCAAAAAACCCTAAAAATATATTTTATGTCAGACGAGCCTGTAGGTATAGGTTGAAAGTCTTTTGCCTGCCCTTTTGGGAGTAATAAATAACAAAAAAAAATATTAAACATAACCCAGCTGTTACCACCTGTTACATCTCACTGACATTATCTAAAATTCTTAATAAAAACACACTCAAAAATCATTTACTTTTTTCTGTTTTTAGTGTTTGTTGTTATAGCGGCAACAGAAATACTTACATCAGCTGTGAACATTTCAACTCTCTAGCTATTAAGGTTCATGAGATACAGCCTGATGACAGACGGACAGACGGACGAACAGCGAAGTCCTTAGTAATAGGGTCCCGTTTTGACCCTTTGGGTACGGAACCCTAACTGGTATTTCCTTAAAGATGTCAAGTAGATATACAACCAAACAAAATTTATTAAAACCTACAGCCAATTCTTAAAAATAATCACTTTATGAACTACAATTAGTCAAACGTCGTGACTCTTCAATTTTCGAGTAACGGACGCGAAAGCCTATGTTTTGCCGTCGGCTTCACTTGCCCATTTCCTCTGAAACACTGTGATTATTTTATTTGTCACGCCTTCGAAATTTGCGGTGAGTTGTCGACCCTAAGCACGCCATCCGTTTAACAGTACATTCGAATTGACACTGTTGACACACATTTTTGTGGTGTCTACTGGAATTCTAATCGATGTTTTGTTATTTATGATAAGTTTAAAGCCAGAAGAGAAACTTAGGCTTTGCTAAAATTAGTTCTGAATAGTTTTCAAGCACTTTGGGCTCACATTTAGACCAAAATTCGAAACTATAACCTTCGAGTTGTCTTTAAACGCGTATACCACATAAGTTTTGTGTGCACTTTTTACCTACTGATCACAGGATTTTTTGGAAGTTTAGGAAGTAAAAGAAACTGTTCTTCTTCTTCCTCTAATTTACTTGTGGTTGACGCAGTCTTTCATTATTTTCTATTAGCCGTCTTCTCATCGGTCTCAACTATCTCTCTAACAAAAAAATACACCTAATAGGATCTATAAACCTACGTATCTGGTAAAAAATTCAACTTGCTAGGTCCACCCGTTCCTGAGTAAATCGGTGGTGATACACGGACAGACGGACAAAAGAGTGATCTTTTATGGGTTCCTTATTTTACCTTTTGATGTACGGAACCCTAAAAATTCTAATATTTCTTGGTATTCCAGGGACCAACGACTCTACAGCGTCAAACGGTGGAGCAGGTGGTGAGCCGCCGTCAGCGGCTGCCAGTCCTGATGCGGCGGCACTGGTCGTGCTGCAGCCTCCTGCGCCTCCTTACCCACCCTACGCACATTATGATGGTAAGATAATATAGTTAACTAGCGACCCGCCCCGGCTTCGCACGGCTATATTATGCATGTCGTATACATATAAAGCTTCCTCTTGAATCATTCTATCTATTAAAAAAAACCGCATCAAAATCAGTTGCGTAGTTTTAAAGATTTAAGCATACAAAGGGAAATAGGGACAGAAAAAGCGACTTTGTTTTATACTATGTAGTGAAGTGATATCACAGATATATTGAAGATCAATATAAACATAGGTACACATTATGTATACTTACTTTCATTTTTTTATATAGGTAAGACATTTTTGAAAATGCTATACCTACAGTTTGATAATATGTTGTTTTTACTCAGTGTTATTGTTTGATACTTATTAAAGCTTTGATTCGATATTTTCGTAAGGTTCGTAAAAGTAATTCAGTCTTGTTTTACAAATGTTTGAGAATAACAAAATCTCTTAAGTAAATAAAACCAACATAAAACAACGAAAAAATATGTCCGGACCATCTAAAACGGGAAAAGGAAAAAGTAAAAATACGAAAATAACGTTTGCACGCCCTCGTTCACCACTTCAAACAACAATAAAAATCTACGCACCGAAAATAAAACAATGAGAGAAAGCTAAAACAAAAGTGGCCAAACAGAAAAACAGTTCAAGAATCACGATAGGAAAAAAAACGAAAACGAATAAAGCTTTCGACAAAGTCAAGTACGGCACTTCGAAGCACTCTGAGGGAAATCTAATTTTCTTCTCGGACCTCTCGCCTCTCTCTGTTATAACATCATAAAATATCATACAGTAGCGCCGAGTTTTAGCACTTATGCATATTAAAGGGAGGTTTCAAAATGGAGTGCCGCAGGGCTCCCGTCTGGGGACGCTATCTCTTTATGCTTTTGGTCTTTAATCTACCGCAATCTGCTTATCCCGTTTGTGGGTGGGAGGGGGAGCAGACATCTTTAATAGCTCATTCGGGGTTCTATGCAAATAATTTTAGAGGGGGGAGTCGTATGGCTTTGTCTGGAGCGGGTAACGAACCGCGACACGAGTTTGCGATGCGACAGAAGTGCTTCGAAGTACTTCCAACTGGTTTGTAGGCTCACTTTGGTTATAAATATTAAACTGTCACTTTTGAAGGGTGGCACGGGGGTGGCATGGTAGTGGTTACGCGTATAAAACTCGTTAGGATGCGTGGGGGGCGTGTTCACATCATGTTTGTCTTAGTCTTGGTGAAATTGATCTACTTAATAGACAAATTTTTATCTCTGATATATCTACCAACCAATTCCATAAAACATAAGCGCTTATCTGAGTAGTCTGTTTGAGAAAAAAATATATACGCAACGAATTTAGAATCTCCTCCATTTTTAAGTCGATTAAAAAGGCGGGGCTACGGGAAAGGGAAGCCTTAATAATGTACATAGAGAACATTATAAAGGCTTATTTCTAAACATAAATTCTATCACTAGTACCTATATTATGTCACTAGTATAATCACTAGAATCTAAACGCTATCACTAGTCTATTATGCCTTAAAATTAATAAATAATTACTGAATCATTTATCATTATTTGAATGTTTACCTACTTGTCTTATTGTATTTTCTGCTTTTATTTGTTTGTAACAATTTTCATCTGTCTTGTTACATTTCCAATTCGTGAAAACAACCTGTAATAGGCTCTTTGTTACCTGTTTTATTTCTTCTGTATTTATAGGTATTGGCTTTCCGAATAAATACATTTAAAATAACTACATATTTGATTTATTTGTTTGCTACAATTGCCTTATCTAAATAATTTGTATTTATTTTAAAAAAGATTTTGCCATCTTTCCATCATCGAACCGTATGTAATTCTAATTGTTTAATTTCCTTCTTTCTAATAAACTTAGAAAGAAAATCACTGACTCACTCATTTATCACAAGTGCTAGGAATCTTAAATTTAGCATGAGGGTTTCTTTTAGGGCATTAGGTGTTTACTAAAAACCAAAAATTTTTACTCTGAAAGGGTAAAAAAGGCTGATGAAGTTTGTACTTTAGAGTATTCTATGTATGTATTCTGTGTTTATAAGAAATCAAATATAGTATATATCTTAATTTTTATATTAGCGTAGGTAAATATATATCCATTCTTATATTGTTGCAGGTACTACAACACTAGCAAGTGAATACGCGTACGCAGCACCCTACTCTCAATACTCACCGTACGGTGGACCCTACTCTCATTCAGCAGCAACGGGACTACTGTCCAAGTGGTAAGTTTCTATTTATGTTATACAAAAATAGGCGGCATAGGTGTTTTTCACTTAAATCTATTTAGGCTTGAAAACGACAAGGAAGTTACCTACATAGTTCAATTTCAAAATGTAGGGTAAGAAGGTATTTTAAAATAAAGAAATATAAAAATAATTAACGATCTTAGGAGATAGGCATTTCACGTTTCGCCCATAATACCCGCCCATACTTTCAAAATAATATCCTACTAATATTATAATTCTAAAATTTTATGTGTCTACTGAACCTTGGTATGTAGATAGCCTGAAGTCCTAGAATAATACATGTTATGCTACTTTTATACGGAAATTCCCACGGACTTGAGACTTACGCAGATATATACAAGGGCAGCTAGTAGGGTTTGTACCTATGCTTCACGACCTTACCTGCGTGAATATATCGACTTAGGCTACGTTCTTTTTCATACTATTTTTTTATCTGACTGTATTTTTATTTTATTGAAATCAATTGGGCTTTTAAAAGTGGAGAGGGACCAAACAGATCATACAATTTTTGACTTTGGTTGGTTAATAGTTAGCATAAATATTCGACATTGTAGACTAACCTTTAAAACAAAAAACAGTCATACGAGATAGATTATACCTATTCACTTGACGTCTACACTACACATACCATTGCTTAGTTTGTTTCTAATACCTCCTAGTTTTTTTTTCCTTAAAACAATCCTAAAATAATCAAGGAATTAAACGTAAACGATGTAAAGGTGAGGTGCTAACATATATCCCTGAGGCACACCTGAACTGACCAATCGTTTTTCACAGTACGAACCAAATTAAATTTTATACCCAATTTCGAACTAATAACTGAAGATAATAATTGACTTTGTACTTCTCTTTCTAATACATGATAATAAGCGAGAGAGATAGACTTATTTTGTACTACGGTTACGAACCCAGTGCACAATTTGCTCTGTACATTTCACAGTGAAACAAAGACCAGTCAATTTTATTGTTCAACTGAAGGATTCCGAGTGATAAACCGTTTCAGATTTATTCATTTCAGTCGACCATTTGTTTTTCAGTGGCTGTTAAATGGTCGAACGTTTTAAAGGTAATAAAATCTCTAGAGAAACTAATGTGTGGACGCGGTCGAAAGCTTTTGTGAAATTTTGTTGAGAGATTTAGCGGGTGTTTTAAAATTAAGCTGTGTTTGTGGTTAAATAAATCCAAATCCATTGAATAGTAGTCACAGTTGTACTTGTACTTGTAGAACGTGTTGCGAACCTACTTCTCTGAAGTCAGTTAAAAATATAAAGCTATATATCCCCAAATTGAAATAGTCAAAACAATCGACAAAAACTACTTACGGGATAAAGAATCACTATATTTTGACTCCACCGTCAAATTACTTAGAATTCCCAGTCCCAAGAGTGATACATCAAAGTTACTAACCAAACCCTAAAGAAACACATGATATGGAAAAAATAAGGGAATCTCTACCCTAAACTTCTTATAATAAAGGTCGCAGTTTTGGGATATGAAGGTGATGAAATGGAAATTATTCGAAAAAATCTCTATGGATTTAGGAAAGATAGTATGAATGATTTGAAAAGTGTTTTTTAGTACGAATAGGAAAATGTATTTTGTATTTATAAATTACTTACTTTAAAAAGAGATAATTAGATAAAGCAGTCGATTGTTACTTGATACAAAAATTTAGATAAGAAAATTTTCCAAAAATTCGAAATTTAGATAGACTATTCAATGGCATAAGTTAAACAAACCCTAACTAGACAGAGAGAATAGTCAAAAAAAATTTGCATCCGCGTTGGTAAATGCATAGAAACGGCCGTAAACGACCGTAGTTTGCTTAACTCCTTGCTTTTATGTACAAATTAGATGTATTTTGTCTTGTCGTTAGCTCAAAATCTTAATTAACGACTTAACTAAAGTCGCGGGTAGTTGTTGAACGCAAAAAGCGACCGATCGCTCTGGAAGTATTTTTCGAGGGAGGCCTATAATGTTCAGCAGTGGACGTCTTGTGGTGATGATAATGAAGATAAAAATCAACTTAATACCAAGAACATTGGAAATACTTACAAGTACTTTTTCTATGCTTATAACTAATGAAAAAATTAAAATAAATGACACACAACATAAAACCGATTTATTACCTTGACATTTCAATCAGGACACCCCATTAAGTTAATAACAAAACAAAATTAATCGACGAAAATAAAATCAAAAAGGACACAGGCATACTTTTTCGCACATTTGTCGGCCGGGCCCGTATCGGTCCCAATGGGCCCCGTGATAAAGGGCACCGATACCCAAAGGGCCCTCGAATAAGTTACAAGGGCATTAAATTTAAGTGATACGACGGAGCACTTTTAAAGTTGTCTTTATTTTCTAATGAAAGGGTAGGTATTTATTGGATTGTCTTTTTGAGAGATTTCGATATGGAGTGATAGATATTTGTTTGTTTCGTCAATTTAATCGGTTAGCTACTTAGCTATATAAGTAAAAGACAATGAAAAAGTGATCGTTTTAATTGAATTAATGGAATTCTACGCAATGCGTCAATTATGTACCTATTTCTATTAGTAAAAATCATGTGCTAAATTAACACTTCACCTATCCCCGTCCTTCTCATCCATTATTAAGGTTGCCTAGAAAAGATCGCCCTTAGGCGATAAGGCTGTCGTTTGTGCCACTTTTCTGCTGCTCTAATGCTGCAATAAAGTGTTTATTTATGTTATATTTTAAATAAGAAGTACAATTATATTTTCCTTTTTTTTTTCAGATATCAGCGACCGCCGTGCCAGAAGTAGCAAGTATCGGCGATTAACAACGAAGCAAAATAAGTGATAAAATGGACACTTTTTAACAATTTACTTTAAAACATTTCGTGGATTTAAGTTTATATTATGTTCCAGGAATTCTCATATAATGTAGATAGAATAATATAATGTTATGTACAATTCGGTTTAATATTATTCTTTTTCTTTCTCTGATTTCCTAATATTGCTAAGCTTTTCAAAATAATTTAGGGTCCAAACAATTCAACAGTCAATTTTAAGCTACAACATAATTTTTCTCATTTTCATTTATTATTAAAAATGAAAATAACATAATAACCAACTTCTAAAAAAGGAGGAGGTTCTCAATTAGTCATTTTTTTTTAAATTGGTATTGTATGTTCTATTATACCTATTATGCAGAATATTTTCAGAAGGAAAAAGCTGGATTTGGAATCCCTTTTTATCATTTTCTGTGTTTTTGTTGACCCTAAATTGTTTTTGAGTGTTATATATATGCAGTTCATACTCATTATATTAATTATAATTATATGAGAGAGCCAAAGTGACAGTTTACAGTATATTAAATAGATAAATAAGGTGTAAATATTGTAATGAAATAATTGATAAGTAAATCATGTCATTTTTTAGAATTTAAGATAATTCTCGTTACTTATTTTACCTCATTGTCTGAACAATTTTTTTAAGCTTATTAAGCTGTCAGAAAAGCACAATATCATTTTGATTATATTATTTCTTTACAATTATATTGTTATGCCTATTCATTATATAGGAAGTTTTAACTTATTATTTTTCTTTATTTCTTATAAGTTATCTGAAGTCAAGTTTAAAAAGAATATTTTAGATTATTCTGAAATTACAATGAGATTATTTGTGTTTTATTTTGTACTTTTTTATAAAAGGTTAGTTATTTATATTTAAAAAATCGTATTTGTACGAAAACGTATGGTTCAATATGATTTACAATTTTTATGTTCAAAAAAAATTGTTAGAATGTATTTTTTAATAACTAAGTTGCAATTCATATCGGTTCCGTCCATATTTTATAATTATTATTTTATTATTTCGATGTAGTGTTTGTAAATATTTCGCTTTGTTATTTTATATATATTTTTTATAACATTCCAATACATTATTTTCTATATATAAATCATTTTGAAAGTCATACAGTTTAGAGAAACACCAAAGACTTTTATATAACATCCATTATAAAGGTATAATATCAGCTTAATTTTTATTATTATGTTAAAGAAGCAATAATTATTTCACCAAAGATACAAATATAGCCTTTCTTTTGGTATTTTTTTTTAGTAAAATGTATAAATATTTCAGAAACAAGTTGTTATTTAAAAATGGTTTAGGAAAATTATCATATTTCGTTAGATCTTTTTCAAATTGAAATCACTTAAACAGTGTGTAACAGAAAACCCTCTTAGGTACATATGTACCTATTATTATTGTATTTTACTGGGGATATCCATGTGTATATCCCCAGTAAAACAACTAAACCAACATTAAAATAATTAAACCAAATAAATAAATAAATAATAAATAAATATTGCAGGACATTCCACACATCGCCATCTAGCCCCAAGCTAAGTAACTAGACTTGTGTTATGGGTGCTAGACAACGGATATACTACTTATATACTTTTTTTTTGTAAATATATACTTATAATACATAGAAACAACCAGACCACAGACAAATATCTAAGCATAAATACTTGTCTGTGGCGGGAATCGAACCCGCAACCCTGTGTTTGGCAGTCCGGCATGGTAACCATTGTGCCAACTGGGTCGTCAATTTGTTTATTGTTCTGAAATAAATAAGTAATGTTAATTTAATGCTCGGGAAAATTACGCAAATTCATTGAAAAAGGAATTTTGACGTGACAACGTTTTATAAATTGGTTTGCCGAGTGACACTTCAAGAAACTGCGTTACGCTCCGCTGACGTTATGCGCTCACAATGAGAGCGAGTGAGAGGCACGCGGGCATGGTTAGCCCGCCTAAGAGCGAGAGAGACAGACATAAAAAGTGAAAGGCACGCGTCCCTTCCACTCGAGCACAGTTGTTGTCACGTAAAACTTTCGCCCGTATACCGACTTTACAGGCAACCAGTTTTTTTTTAATTATATTTGAGTTATTAACAGCGAGAAGCGTATGTACCTAATAAATAATAGTGTTGTCAAATTTTGGAAATTCCCTTACACTATTTTTACCTAGATGTACCTAAGAGGGATTAAGTACAGATTTATTTCTTTTATACTTATATACAATCAGTACTTTATAATATAATTTATATACTTATATATTTATCAGACAAAGGCTAATAAATCGTATTTTTTAAATAAATAATCAGTTGTTTTGCTAGTTTCTCTTATTTATTTACTGGCTTTTAGTTTCTGAAAGCATATCGATAAGTGATAAAATTTTATGTCATTATTATCATAATAAATAATAATAGATGGATTAATAAAATTATTTGTTTAATTTTTAATAAGTATTCATATATGTAAGGAAAACGCACCAGTACGAAATAAAGGCATATGAGTTTTTAAGAATACAAGTTTTTTTTTACTTAGCCTGTTGTCCCGATCTCCAGCTAATTTTGGCCACTCTGCGTTGAATTTATCAGAATCAAAATCATCGTTTTTAGGGTTCCGTACCCAAAGGGTAAAAGGGTTCGCTGTCCATCCGTCTGTCTGTCTGTCACCAGGCTGTACCTCATGAATCATGATAGCTAAAAGTTGAAATTTTCACAGATGTATTTCTGTTGCCGCTATAACAAACAAATACCAAAAACAGAAAAAAAAATGTTGAGTATATTTAATAAATTTTAGGTTAAGTTCATGTTTACGATTTTTTTTTTGTTAATTATAGTCCCAAAGGGCTGGGAAATGACTTTTAACATTTACAGCCTCGTCTGACATTTAATAATATTATTTTTGAATTTTTTGCTCGGTATTAGCTGAGGGCAAAACCAGAATATAATGGTACGGAACACTTCGTGCACGAGTCCGACTCGCACTTGGCCTTTTTATTTGGGTCTACCTCCTGCCGTCTTGAGAGACCCACTGTGTGACTTTTTTGCCCATCTACATGCATACGACACACATGGCAAGCCCAATCCCACTAAATTCGGATAGTCTTCTGGCCCACGTTGTTTTTTGTCACAGCTTGATGTTAGAGACTCTATCTATACGCCTTATACCAAGTATGCTGCGCTCCATCGCCCTCTGACAAACTTTAAGTTGAAACTTTTGTGCCCTTTTACAAAAATATTGGCTTTTACATCTAAAGATTTTATACAACGCCAGCAGCTTTAATCAATGCTCTTCATGGCGCTGTAGTGCCTGGAACTTGTATTGAATGGGGTAGGCTTACCCAGCATCACCCTCTCAACTTAATGGACAGTGTCCAGAAGATAGAACTCGTTTAATACGTCTGGATTCGACTAAGCCGCGCGAGATTTATCACGATGTTTATATTCACCTTTTATACAAAATAATCCTAAAATTTCTATATCTTTAGACAATAAAAATAAGTACTTTTAGATCATTTTTATAGGATTATGGTTAGTGGTCCACTAGTGGCCATATAGGATACTTATAATACTTTTCTTTTGTAAATAAATACTTAATAGCTGCGCTCCGCGGTTTCACCCGCGTATGTCCCGATCCCGTAGGGAATATCAACATGAAAAGTAGCCTATAAGCCTTCCTCGATAAATGAACTATCCAACACAAAAAATATTTATAAATTCGTACCAGTAGTTCCTGAGATTAGCGCGTTCAAAACAAACAAACTCTTTAGCTTTATAATATTAGTTCAGATTATACATACAAGTAAGTACCGAAACATCCAAACCGGAAAAAAAATATCTGTTCAAGGCGGAAATGTAACCGGCTATCTAATCAGGTCTACATAATATTATAATCTGGGTAAATAGTGGACTTTTATGAAACTCTGATAATGAATTTGGCTAAAAAGGAAAAGACTGTTCAAAGTCCTGTGGGTCAACTAGTTGGACCACCACTCCGCATAATTGTTCCCGTTATATAAACCCGTCAGCCTTCTCTCACTTCTATTACCACTACGTCGAAAGACTAAAAACTAATACCTAAGTAATTTACATGAAACTAAATGATCAACCTAGATCTAACCACTATGCAGCACTAAAGAACACGTCCTCTTTCACCTAAAACATATCCAAAAATGTGGAACAACCAAAACCTTAAACCGCCTTCCGACTACGTAAGACCTTGGCAAACTGATGAAGAAATTCTTCATGAAGAAAGACTTTAAGCCTACGTAGACGACGAAATAAGAACTCAATTGAGAGATGAAGAAAAAACTAAAAAAACTACTAAGTATTTTACCTGGACCTGCCTTTTCATATTCTACAAAAATGGTAGTTAAGGTGAAAGGGTACCTGCGCGCTCTCCATACAAACGTAGTCGACTGTTTCCTCCCTGGATAATGACACTAGCACAAATATTTTTGTGCCATTAAACCTATAACTGCCATGACTATGCCCCTATGTTTTGGTTTTTTTCATTTTCTAATTATCATAGAAATCAAAATTAAAAAAAAATCAAAATTAAAAAAAAGAAAAAATAGGGGCATGGTCATGGCAGTTATAAGTTTTATGCACCAAAAATATTTGCTCTAGTGTCATTATCCAGGGAGTAAACAGTCGACTACGTTTGTAATAGTTTGTTGATAGTTTGTATGGAGAAAGCCCCCGGTACCCTTTCCTCTTAAATTTAATTCAAAATAATGCATGTAATTGTATTTAATTAATGAACTTTTCGATTAACCATGTATGAGAAGTATGTAATTATACAAATTCAATTTTCGCTTCAAATCATCATTTTACTTCTTTTTATTCTTTTTCTGTGCACACGCGTTGTCCAAGGTTAAAGGAGGTGGATCTTCAAGGTTAACTTCATAACCCACTTTTGGTGGTTCTCTTGCACATGGATCTTTTTTTACACATATGGGAGGGTCTGGTGCGTCCGAGGATGTTCCACACGCTTCTCCTGGACAGTGGAAGTTCTCCAAGCTCGGATGATGGACGATACCTCCACTTGGGCAATTTGGATTCTGTTTCTTTGTTTGTTCGTTAGACATATTTGTGCTATATTTTATGAGTTTGTTGCTGTTACATTTTGAGTGTTAATTAATATATTTACATATTTATTGTAAATTTAGTTTTGAATGGTTTTAGGAAGGTTAGGTTATCATAGATATCAACTACTAGAACGTTTTTTTTCATTCGGTCTGTGACTGAATATTTGGCTAACAAAGTAGATAAGTAATGAAAGTGGCAATGACAAAGATGTCGATGATGACGTTTTTAGTTCAAAATTAATGAATGAATGTCATTTATATGAAAGAATATTATACCGAGATTATACCCATAGATATAGAAATTATACCATAGAAATTGCATGTAATTAATTGATTACTATGGTTAAACTTTCTCTGGCCTTTTGGCTTATAAAATCATGAAAGTTTGGCGGGTTCTTAATCTTGGTTTACAGACATACTCAAGACATAATATTTTTGACGTGACAACGTCTTATAAATTGGTTTGCCGGGTGACACTCCAAGAAACTGCGTTACGCTCCGCTGACGTTATGCGCTCACAATGAGAGCGAGTGAGAGGCACGCGGGCATGATTAGCCCGCCTAAGAGCGAGAGAGACAGACATAAAAAGTGAAAGGCACGCGTCCCTTCCACTCGAGCACAGTTGTTGTCACGTAAAACTTTCGCCCGTATACCGACTTTACAGGCAACCAGTTTTTTCATTTTTTCTTGTGTTCATCTATTTTTTATACATTGACTTCCGTAAGAAGTTTTCAATAAGGTTTTATCTCAGAAATCTCAAAAATCCTTATCTCCTTAAAATCTTCGGGAGTTTTTAGTCAATAACATAGATACCTATATTTTTTTATCATCTGTCAAAAATTATAAATAATGTAATCATCAATCACAACAAAAAAAAACTAACATAAAACTAACTTATCAATCTAGATCTAACCACTATGCAGCACTAAAGTTATAAAATAACACTTCTTACACCTAAAACACATCCGAAAATGTCGAACAACCAAAATCTTAAACCACCTGCCGACTACGTTAGACCTTGGCTTACTGATGAAGAATTTTACAGACTTCAGGCCTACGTAGATGACGAAAGAAGGACTCAATTGAGTGACGAAGAAGTAAAGAAGAAATGTGGAGCCTCTGCGAGATACGAAAAGCCATGCCCAGAACCCATCCCGATGTGTAAGCCAAAAGACAAAGAGCCAGAGTTCATCTGCCCCGGTGAGAAGAAAGGAGCTAGGATACCAGAATGTAGTGCTCCGAAGCCATACGCCAGGCCTCCTAAATGTCCGGTTTATAAGGAAGAACCATGTGAAGATGAACTTTTAGGACCGGCTATTCTTTATAAGAAAGAAGAAGATAAAAAAAAGAAGAAAAATAGTGGTGCTTATTCTTGTATCCCTGATGATGATGAACCATGTTTTTGAAATTAATGCTTCTTCAAGAGGCGCAGACCGAAAACTATTAATCTGCTTACTGGATTATTTTTCTTAAAGGCATACCTACTTTGTACAGTCTAGAATAAAAACTCTGTGACAGAAAAATAAGTCATCAACTAAAGAAGAAAAGTCACCTATCATTTTGACAGACTCATTAAATAGAAAAATGTTGTGAGATATCATAAAATAAAAATTTCAGTTCAAAATGTAATCGCGGTCCCGGTTATTTCTTCAACTGGTTGTTAGAATAGTATGACTTCTGATACAACGGGGTTTGACGGTTGCGATGTAGACCAAACCAAGGACGAAGGCACACAAACTACTGAGAATATTGTAACAAATATTGTATCAGTGACCTCTTCACCCAGGCTTCCGCTCCCAAGAGACATTGGAGGATCACCTGAAGGATCCATCACACTCTTTGAATTTTGTCAAATACTCCAAGATCCAGACTGTCCACAATCTGTGACAATTATTAAAGAAACCGCAACAGAAGAGAACAAATTTCATCCTAAAGATTGTAATAACCCTTCAAACGATCAACCTGCGTCAAATCGATACAAATACTGTAAAGAAGTCATAAGACCCTATTTAAAGTATTCTCCTGAATGCCCAGAATCTGATGAAAAACTTCTAAAAGACGCTTTAGATGTTGTAAGCGAAGACTTTCCAGATTATCAACCTTGTGCTCAACCTGTCGAAGAAGACGATAGCTGTAGTGAAAATAAAAATAAAGTTGGTACATCAAGCAAGATGAACAAAGATCTAAAAGAGCAAGATGGTTGTATGGTTGTTAAAACAGAATGTGGAGAATGTCCAGTTGTAGAAGAACCGGTTTGTCCGCCAACACCGCCGTTATGTCCACCTAAACCGATATGCCCGCCGCCTGTGTCAGCTTGCAGTCCTAATGAAACACCATGTCCGTCACAGTCAAAGGATGAATCACCTCCTTCACCCCGGCCGTGCTCACCGAAACAAACGAATCCCTGTTGTCCTCCAATAGATAAAGGTAAATGTAATAAGAAAAAGAAAGAGGAAGAAGAGGCTGAAAGGAATAAAAAACCATGTATTCCTAGAAAAAAACCTAAACCGAGCTGCTGTGAGACAGAACCGACAATAGGTTTTTGTCCCAAACCATGTGGTAAAGAGCATGAAAAAACTAAGTATATTCTGTCTAAGAGATGCAAAGACCCAGACTCTCCTTCGAGTTCAAAAATTAGCGAAGGTTTCTTGAAACAAGACGAAATAGATTCAATTAAAGAAAATCATAGAAAAACAGTGTGTACAATCAAATCAGCTATAGAAGACTTTATGGGGAAAGTCGCCGAATCCAGCAAAGAAGCGATATCAATGATAACTAATGAGAGTTATAAGCACATGGAAAAGTTAAAAGAATCTGACAAGCCGAAAAAGTGCTGTGACCACGACTGTAAAGCAGGGTTGACGTCGCGCTTCTTTCAAAAAGCTGACGACCGAGAGGAACGTGGTTTCGGTATAAGAGATGAATTTCCCAAACTTGCTGAAGCAGTTGATACTATTGTCGCCACTGTTGATTCTACTCTGTCGACGGTTGCCGATCATATATCAGACAGTATTGAAAGCCTCCAATCTTCTAAATCGAATGATAAAGGTGCATCGTTGGACAAACCTCCATCACCTAAGGACGTGTCACATGCCCACCTTTTTCTACCGGATACAGGAGCAACATCGAATCCATCTAGCATATTCTCTGCCATAAAGACTAGAATATGTTCAATTTTTGGTAATGAACCTGAAATTGAAAGACCATCATCCAATTCATCGTCTAGATCAAGCAACTAATGTTAGGATAAGAAAATGTATGATTAGCAAACCCCACCGAATATATGCATAAACATCTTCCACAATATGTTTTACTGATTATCTCCGAAGTCTCACGATTGCACTGCACTAAAGAAATGGTTCTAAATCAAACCTTGGTTAAATAATGCTTAGTCCTACTTTGTAAGGCTGCCTGCCACAGGAGCGGAGTGGCGTTTCCACATACATCTATACATATAAAACGCTTATCCTGAACAACTGACTGACTGACGGATCAACGCATAGCCTATACCGCTGATCGTAGAAACCTGAAAATTGGAGAGTGTGATTGGTTCTTTGTATGACGTAGGCATCCGATAAGAATTAAAGGATTTTGCAAATTTCTTCCCCTTAGGGGGTGAAAAGGGGGGCAAAGTTTGTATGGGACAACGTGACGCGTCCGATCCTATTATAACCATTCGGGCAAAAGCTAGTTGTGCAATAAAAATACTATACGTGCGGAGTTCGCATGTTGCACAATGTACCTATGTATGTGGAAATGCCGCTCCGCTATCTCGTTCCACTCTTGTGGCCAGGCAGCCTGTGATATTAAACATCAACTGAAATGTGGAAAGCATTGGTTAACTAAAGTTTTACTTCGAAACATTTCTGAGATTGGAGATACAAAGAACAGAAATAAAATTCAGATTTTTGAGACGCATCTTTATACTAAACTAGCTGTCCCGGCAAACGTTGTTTTGCCATATAATAAAAAACTAAATCAAAATCGGTTCAGCCTTATAACTTCAAACTTATAACACCCCGTCGTTTTTGCGTCGGGGGTTAAAAATCATACAAATCGGTTCAGCCGTATTTGTAGTTTGGCAACTAACACCGCGACACGATTGACATCAATATTTATACGTCACTCAATTGTTTTGCCTTCCCGGCACCTGTCCATTAAAACTTGAACTTTATGTTATAGTATTAAAGTTCTTATTGACTTGTATTATTACGAATCGTTTGTATGGTATGGAGTATAGAAAAGTGTTGTTTTTAGACATTTTCAGGCATTTTTTTAAATTTTTCTCTTCGTAAGAACCATCCTCGTACCTTATGGAATATTCTAAAAAAAGAATTGGCCAAATTGGTCCAGGCGTTGTTGAGTTATGCGCTTACCAACACATTTTGCGATTCATTTTTATATTATAGAAGATGTAAATTCAACCTATTTTGGTATTTGATCAAAACTTTTTACACTATTATTACTGGTTTTTATATTTCTGATAATAAAAAAACTGACATTCATCCGTGATTTATTCATCTGACAATCTAGCAGCACTACCTTTTACCGAAATATGTAAAATAGAAAACAGGTCATCCCCTCCAAATAGCCACTAATAGCCCGAGAAATCCAACCACAATGTCCGACCAGAATCCTTGCGGGAAGAACTGCAGGCAGAGACCACCGAACAAATGTATTCCTTGCATCTCCCCTGACACAATGCCATCACAGCCGGAGAAACCGAAGGTAGGCTTTTTCAGAAGGCCAATTCTCGTAAATAACATTGTGTAAATTACATTTCAATATCATTCCGATTGCATTACGATTGCAAAAGTTATAAATTAAAAAAAAAATTGATCCAGATCGGTTGTTAAATATAACATGTGGAGAGGCTACCAACAAACATCAGTACATACCTACATAAAGCAAATTTCGCCATACTTGCAGCAGAGATGCTTGCAGTGCCGTATTATCCATAAGGCACTTTAGGCCAGTGCCTAGGGGCCCACTATGACCAGGGGCCCAGCACTCCCGATTAAAAAATGAAAAAAAAAAGGGGTTGGTTTTATGAAACCACGGTAAAAGTGAAAAATGTTAGTTTTATAAAAATATGCAAGATTTTCCTATTCTTTGTTTCATTTTTAAATGACTCCGATACTTCGTCCTGTAGATTGTGGCGAAAGTCTTTTCACTTGAAGGAAGGCGTATACCTTTGCAATGTGATGACTGATGTCTGTTGTTGATGATGATGGTACCTTCATTCTTTTCCGTAATGTAGACAGTAAAAAATTCCAAATTGCGTTGTTGTGGTACGAAAAAGGGGGGGCCCGAAACGAGCTGTGCCTAGGGGCCCCGAGATGGTTAATCCGGCCCTGGACGCTTGGTCAATAATAAATATTGCACACAGCGCCACCTAGCCCCAAACTAAGCATAAAAGAACCTGCAAATTTTTAAATAAAAAACGAGCGTACGTAGAGCGTACGTGGAGCTCTACGGTGCGTCTGCAATTGCAGACTCACCGTAGAGCTCCAAAACGGCTGTTTTAAGAATGTTTTCATTTCAACACAAGCAAGATTCTAGGCACCAGCGTTAGTTGAAGTTTAAAGTCTTCTAACTCATAAATTTATCAAACAATAGTACATTGTTATCCTAGGTGTGAAAGTCACTCATTACAAGTCCCGAGACGGAGTTTGGCGCCCGAGCGTAGCGAAGGCGCTAATAGTTCGAGGGACTTAATGAGTCTTTCACCCGAGGTAAACACTGTGCTTTTCATTACGAATAATGCATAAAATTCTGCCTAACAACGAGAGTGAATGAGAGACTTCATACTACCTGATCCTCTTACAAGGTTGGGATCAAAGAGGTTGTATACATGTAGTGTTATTCTTTGGTGTTACTTAAAGCAAGGAGGTTAGGTTATGAAGTTCCTAATGTATAATGATACTGATACTGGCTATATGCACATTGCACGAGTCGTGCGAAGCCATAATTTGACATGACAGCTGTCAGTGGAAGCGATTTTCCCTAGGGCTGGAAATTTTATTTTCTACACGCTCTTCACGCATCTTTAGACTTACTTTCGGAGTATGAGTAATGAAAAAATTATTACAATGAAAACATGCCAAATAATAGTCATTTTTTAACTCTACCGATGGCTGCAATAATGCAGCCAACCGTACCTAGTTGTATTTGTACTTATTGCCTTTATCTTTATGTTTTTATGTTAAATAAAATTTTAGACATAAAGGATAGGTCAACGTTTAACTACTAGCACATCCGCCTGATGGCAGGTGACGATGCAGCCTAAAATGTAGAACGCGCCCTAAGATACCTATTCACTCGCGACTTGAAGATCCCCATATTGTACACATCAGGAAAGACGCAAGCAAAATTAAATGGTTCCATTCCCTTGAGGTACGAATAAGGAATGTTTCGTTCGAATAAACGTTTTATCTGATACATAAAAATACATTTCTTTTTCTAATTTAATCTACCTCTTTCACTAGGCCAATCTAAAAGATTCAATCTATAGGTCCTGTAACAGAAATATTTTCTTTTTTTTTCTTCAAGGAGGAACCCGACTGCAAATGTTCCGAGTCTCCATGCTGTAAAACAATACATAAACAACGATGATCGACATATACAAACAGCAGAAACAACAAGATGGACAAGTTACCATTCATAAAGTGTTTTTTCACGAAAAGGTATGTTTTTTGACGTGATAACGTCTAATAAATTGATGGAACACATGCATTCACAAAAAAGTGTCATGGTAATATTGTGTGAAGTCATGCGTCCCGTTCCCGATGAATGACGTCATGCGTCCCGGTCCCAATGTGTGAAGTCATGCGTCCCGTTCCTGATGTGTGACGTCATGCGTCATGGTCAAAACAAGACCATGACGCGTCCGTTCCCGTTAATAATATTTAATAATAATATCGCTCATCTGGGCTTGTGTTATGCACTGCCCTAACAAAATTGATTGCCCTGCCTGTGTATAAAAAAGTCACACACAGGGTGCGGCCTGAAGACCAGCGCTGCAGATCTACAGCACTTGCTAAACCATTTGGGTAACACACTACTTCTCAGATACGTTTTTTTGTATTTACTTTTATCTGTAACTATCTCTTATTGTTTTATTTGTGTGTATACTATGTCTTTATTCGAATAATATAGGTACTTATATTTCTATTTTCTATTTCTAAAATAGATCGAGATCATAAAGACAAAAACATAAACAAACTTAAACTGCGTCTTTGAGCACCAGATTTCCTATTTCAGAGACAAAACAGCAGATCCGCCAAACGATCTAATGGACATAGTGCCTTGCATCAAAGTAGAACCGCCTCACCCCTGCGATCCTCCCCCTCCCTGCGACCCCCACAAGAAGCAAGAAGGAATGTGTCCAGAACCGTTTATATGTTGGGAGAGAATCAAGAATCCTGCTTATTTTGGAGAAATAAGTGAGACTTTTCACTACTAGTAGTATATTTAAAGTAATTGTAGTTTGACGTCCATAAATCCCAATCTCGGTGGACATCTGGATCAAACAGAAGTTTATCCGGTTATCCTTGTAGATACCACATCAAAATCGGTTCAAATTCGGACATCCTATTTAATACTGACCTTAATGGATTGCGTAGAAACATTTAACTCCTCATAGCTTTTGGGTAAGCTCAAAAATTAAAACAAAAACGGTAATTTTCATTTTTATATTTGCGACGAGCAAATCTTAATTTCCATTTTTTTTTCCAATTTTTTGTGAAACTTGCATTAAAAATTACACATTCTACGACTCTTAACACAGCGCCATCTAGCCTCAAGCCAAGCAACTATTCTTCTTTTGGGGTAACTACAACTTTTTATCTCTTCCAGCACGATGCAAGCCGGGAGAACATATACCAGCGAAGTCTTGTGCTAAGCGAGAACCTCCTCATCCTTGTGATCCTCTCCCTCCTTGCAGCACTTGGACTGAAGAGATGAAAGCTAAGAAACCTCCCTGCCTAGACCCAGCTCTTTGCGAACACAGGATCAAAAACCCCGAGAATAGAAAGAAACCGTTAGGTTGTGATCCCACCAAATAATACAGAAAATAAAAAAATAGTTTAAAGAAAGAGTTTCACTGATACAATGTGTTTGACGATGAGTTTCTTATACGAAAGGGTACCTTTCGTAAAAATTGGTTTAGACGTCTAAACCAATTTTTGTTCTACGATTTTTGGAAACGAATACAAGACATCTATTTTTGAACTTTCAATCCTGGTGTTTCTCGCTTGGTAACTCGAGGCACCATGTTGGCGCCGTCATGGTGGGTTAATGAGCTAGGGCACTTAGTCATTCAGTTTTAGTCATTCCTACTTCCACAAGATCAGGGTTGATGTGGCTCACAACAGTTTTTCATCAGGTGCGATCTATCCGGATACCTTATTTGGCTTTTACTTGGTGATGGCATATTATTATGTAGATTGAGGTATGGGACTTAAAATGCACCGCCGCATTTTAAATTACAATGCCTGTTGTGTCCAAAGACCTTTCTGATTATGACTGTACCAACTTCGCACGGCTATATTATACATAAACCTTCCTCTTGAATCACTCTATCTATTAAAAAAACCCCATCAAAATCCGTTGCGTAGTTTTAAAGATATAAGTAGTCAAAGGGAAATAAGGACAGAAAAAGCGACTTTGTTTTATACTATGTAGTGATGGTCCATGGTAGTGATATAGAAATAAAGTTTTGACCAATTCTGTAAATACCTATCCTGTGTGAATGAGCCTTAATCCATAAACACGCGTAAACTATCGTCACCTATCAAACACTGGGCATAGAGAATATTACATAAGACTAAAACTTCTTTATATTATTTAAAATGTCACAAAAATATAAAAGAAAGCTTGTCAGACACGGCAAACATCAAAAATAATCATGGAATCTAAAATTAAATTAAAATTACTCGTAATATGAATGTAAAAAGATGTGTATTTCCACCTGACCCCCCTCCTCCACCTCCTGACCCGTGCAAACTCCAGAAGATCAAACAGTTAATAAAAGCTGGTAAAACAATCTGTGAGAAGCCTCCCGTAATCCCACCTCCGCGACCTCCTTATTGCCACGGCGTTTGTATCGAGAAAATAAAGAACTTTCCCTACCCTCTGAAAAAGAAAGAGCCTATCGTATGTATAGTTGAAAGAGAAGTGACAGGTACCGCCAGGTGTGACGAGATATTTGATAGAACAGCAGCTAAAGAAGACCTTCCCTGGCCTGGTTGTCCACCACCACCTCCCCCGCCACCTCCTCCAAAATACGACCCTTGTGAAGTACAGCGTAGACGAGAAAAATTAGAAGAATGTAAAAGAAGAATGAAAAGATACTTGGAATAATGGACAAGTTTACTAAAAACCCCAACGATCCTGGGTTTTCAGCAGATAGCCCAAAACCATCAAACACAGATTCAATGATAGAACAGTACAAAATAGACCTTAGTAAGAGATCATACAATGATATTCAAAATACAAGAAGGCTAACCATTGAACCAGATATAACTCCAGATTCTGATATAGACCAACAAATAACAGAGTTAGAAGACATGATTAAAAAACTTCAAGAAGAAATAGAAGAAATGAGTACAAATGCTGATAAAAGAGCAGAAGAAGAATACACTATAGTGACAAAGAGGAGTTCAACCAGAATGAATGGTGCTGTAGGGCACGTATATCCTATAATTTTGAGAGATGTTAGTATGAATCTACAAGAACCAAGATTTCAGGGAAATGATGACGATCAAGGTTCTCCTGCTATGGATACAGATATATCAAAGAACTATGAAACTTTTTGGTATGACAATACTTTAAATGCTCAGAACGTAGAAGATGACCTAGACGAGAATATTGATAAACTGATCGAAGAGCTTCAGTCAGAATTGATTGCAGAGAAAGAGTCTGAAGAAGCCGAAGGAGATGAAGATAAGTCACCAGGAGACACAAAACCTAAAGAAGATACAGACCAATAATTCAGTACCAGTAATTTTGACACCGATCTGGTTGGTTCAAATAAAATAAAACTTATAATAAAAAAGGGAATGACTGTTAACTTTTTTCTTTTATTGTAATTTTTTTCTCAAGAAAGATAATATGAAAACATCCAGTCGAATTAAGAACCTCCGGCTTTTTTAAGTCTGTAAAAAATACACAACTCAAATATATTTCAACAATTTATTCACAATAACAATAATATTCCATACAAAATACACCAGTAAAATACACCATTCGATTTATATTATGAAATATTTAATCAAGCAAGCAATTACACTTGACTAGAAGAATACTCGAATAATTTCAAAACATAAATACATTTTTGAAAATAAATAATAGTAATCAATAGAGCTACAGAACCAATCCAAAGTAGGTAATTCTCTGAAATAAACAACTTCGCAAATACCAATAAAAACATTTTAGCAAAAACCAATCGCGAACATTACCTAAAATTCTGCTATTTAACGCGGAAGCCGTTGGCGGAAGTTGAAATATTAATCGAGATTTTCTTTTCTATGAATTTCAATATGTTTGCGATTGATTTTTGGACACAATTATTATTTATTATTTAAATATTATTGTATATCAATTTCCTTACAAACACTTTAAAATCCCAAAAATTTTTGGATGGAATTAATTCTTCTTAATAATTAATAGTCATTAAATAGTATATAAAAACGTTATACTTAAACGATACCTATGTCATTATTTTGTATTCATTAAATCCAAAAATATTTTCTTAAGGCCAATATACCAATTATTAGCTAGTCTAATATTTTTTATTCTCTAAATTCTAGAGTCAAGATGAAAATATACAATTTCAAAAGCAGAATACATATTATACTAATAATTTGGCACAGTATTTATTTAAATATATATTTTTTATCTTGAATATAATTTATAAGGCACATCGCCACATTATATTTTTCTTTTCTATCCGTCTATGAGTACAAATATAAAAATATTTTCATTCCAAATACTTTAACTAACAAGTACACTTCCAAAAAAAGAATCGTTATTAGCGTCCCTTTAGTCGCGCCCTAATTGAACTAAATAATTTTCAACAGCGCCCCTTTTCAACTTCTATTTAAATATGCTTCAATTTAAACAATCACAATTCAAGCCACAACAAGCTTACTTAATCCCTAGTAAATTATATACAAAATATTCGTCAAAAAACCATCGCCTCGTCTCGAAGCCCGAATCCAAACCCATAAGGGTAAAAAAATACTTGTGCAATTTTCCAATGGCACAAGATACAATTAGGAACCTCAAAAAATATTATGTTTAATGTTATTTATTTCTTGGAGGAGGTTGCATTGGAGGCTGATGAAACGGATGATATTGTCGCGACAATATACTTTCCTGAAATTAATAAAAAACACTAGTTAATATTCAAATTACTAAAAAAACATGCTTGTTTTTTACTTTCTTTTTAATTTTCACTAACCATTTCAGTCCGTCGATTATAAGCAGCACTTATTTTTCTTTCTTGAAGTATAATTTCATTAGCGGCTCTGAAAACGAAGCAAAAATTAGCAAATAATATATTAAATCAATGTCAAAACAGCCTCAAAAATCTTATTTTTTTGCTAAATTATATCACAATTACTTGTAATAATACATTTTGTGCTAATATGTTCAAAAGGGGCGCTAAGAGTTCGCGTTGAAACTACTTCCAATGAGCAATTGTTACGTAAAACATGTACCTATTCGGCTAGAATAACCAGTCCAATAAAACTTTTGATTAAGGACCCACACAGTGATCCCCACACAAGGCCAAGTCTGTTTTGTGGGTCCTTTCAAGCAAACCGGCAATCCATCCAAATGTAATCTTATTTTTTTGTGAGTAGAAGATTTAAACCAGTATAGTGTCAAACCGAAAGTTACTAACCTAAGCTTACTTATCTAGTCTAAAAAACGCATAAACATTAAGACGTAATCACTACATAGTATAATACAAAGTCGCTTTCTCTGTCCCTATATCCCTTTGTATGCTTAAATCTTTAAAACTACGCAACGGATTTTGATGCGGTTTTTTTAATAGATAGAGTGATTCAAGAGGAAGGTTTATATGTATAATACATGCAAAATATAGCCGTGCGAAGCCGGAGCGGGTCGCTAGTAACTAATAAGAACTATGTTTTCGGGCAAAAAATACTTGTATATTTTTTGGATTAAACAATTTTTTATTGAATTTGTTACTAGCAGCGGTCCGCGGTTGCACCCGTGTAACTCCTGATTCCTTGGGAATGGGAAGTAAAACTAGCCTACATTACTCCCAGTGAATCAATGTATACTTATATCAAGTTTCATCAAAGTCAGTCTTTTCGTTACAAACATATAAACAAAAAAATGTTACCTCTTCATACTATTAGCATAGATTATGATAGAAAAGAGCACACAATATCAAAAAGTGCCCTTAACGGCACCCCATTTGAACATAAACAGTGTACCTGTTGAAAAGGGGCGCTACTCACGTGTCCATTTCCTCTTGCGTAAGGTCCAATGCATCTTGCATCTCACGTGCTGTACTCTGGACGAATTCGCGATCGCAATATTTGCCGAGACCCTGCTGAGTTAACACCTAAACAAAAATAATAAAAAATTCAACACAAAGAAAATTCTAGGCATCTGCTCATCTACTCATGAATTTATCAAACAAAAATTATTAGAATGAAAACATTCCAATAACAGTAATTTTAGAACTCTACGGTGGGTCTGCAATTATTGAGGCGACCGTACATACGTCAAGGGTCAACTTAGCCGCAGGTTTCATAACGAGGTTCAACTAAATAAAATATGAGAAAAAAAATTAAGTACTTACCTGTTGAATAAGGATCTCCGCAGGATTCTCCACACAATAAGGCACTGTATTGTTTTTCCCCGGTGATTTGTCACGAGCTGGGAAAAAAAGAATCATCAACATCGGTTCATAATAACAGAAGTTATGCTTAAACAGCTATAAAAAATGTAGTAAGTACTACAATTTTGAATGCATATTGAAAGAAGATAACACAACTCTGCGATTTCGCCCACATAAGTCCCGATCCAGTGGGAATATCGGGATAAAAAGTAAATCATGTTAGTTTCCAATTTTCAATATATTGTCATACAAAGTTTACAAAGTACAAAGAAAAATAAAAATATTTTCTCTCTAGAATATCTCGTAGATCACTACTACATATTATTACAGTAATTTCAAACGGGGCATTCACTTACTATGTTTTTTGTTTTAATTTGTGTAGCTCAATATTTTATTTTATTAAAGCATCATTTTATTTATTTATTTATTAGGTACACCAACAGTAACACACACTAATACTAAGAAAGAAAAACATTACTGAAATAAAAATAAAGTGAAAAAAAAATAAAGTAAAAAAAGAAAGTATAAAATAAAGTAAAAAAAAAAAACTGGTTGCCTGTAAAGTCGGTATACGGGCGAAAGTTTTACGTGACAACAACTGTGCTCGAGTGGAAGGGACGCGTGCCTTTCACTTTTTATGTCTGTCTCTCTCGCTCTTAGGCGGGCTAACCATGCCCGCGTGCCTCTCACTCGCTCTCATTGTGAGCGCATAACGTCAGCGGAGCGTAACGCAGTTTCTTGAAGTGTCACCCGGCAAACCAATTTATAAAACGTTGTCACGTCAAAAAGTAGAAATAAAGTATTTTCACGAAACATAATGATGATTGTAACAACATCGAAATAACGAACTCTAGGAAATAAAATCAAAAAACATGGTAAGTAAATAACCATTTTTTAAATACCTTTAGTAGTGAAACATGTAAAATTAAAATGCAATTACAGTAACCTCGCCCCTAAAATTTCGCTATTTTGATTAGGCTAACTACCATATTTATTTTTATTAAAAACATAATATTTTGACCTAGGGGCATTCCCTTGGGGATCGATAGTTAGTTAGCATAGTTAGTTGTTATAAGAAAAATATAAACTTTTTAGTAGATATAAGTTTCTATGTTTGTCATGACCGAAATCCATGCAAGTTAATCACGAACAAAAACCACATCAACCCAAAATTAGAGATTTTTTCATTTTAGTCATCACAATTTTTAGTCAGAAAGTCAACTTCGGAGTTTATGTTTTAGGAAAGAAGATTCAATATAGATCATTATAGTCATGCCAAACAAATTACTCACATCAATGTCCTAAGAAAATGAATGTACTGAGGTCTTATCACGAGTTGTTAACGAACTCGATAATGCGTACCGTATTATGTAATTATTTACCACCCAACTTTAATACTAAAATCGACCAATCAACAGTATCTATATTTAGGGTGACCAAATATTATTTGAGGTAAATAGCTGAAATAGACGGCCCGATAGAGACAGAGATACTGTTTTAAGCTATCTATCTCGGATCGCCTATCGGCGGATTCTAATTTTTAAGCCTCATGTCAGCGAGCGTTTGGCCACTATCACACATAGAAAGGTGATGATGAGGTCTAAGATATAGCATGCATTTCTGGAAGATACTGTTCATTCGCGACTTCAAGACTTATAAATTGGTCACTTCAAAAAAAACAGACGCAACTGATTGATTGTATTAATGACGAAGCAGAACCCTTAGTGCGGCTCTTTGGGCTTCCACCATGAATCGGTATCGCAAATCAGTTTGCCTGGTTGTACGACGAAAGGAGTCTTTAATCAGATGTACACTACCGAAATGCATCCGATTAAAGACTGACAAGGTTCTCATCTTGCGACGATCGATGTTCAAGACTCTGAAGCTTTATTTGATCGAGTGTGTAAACAACTCATGCTAGGAGTACTGTATTTTACAAACTAAATACACAATCACAACACACTAAAATCTAACTTACAGTTTATTCTCATACTCTGGATTAAATCGTTCGACGTTTGTCTGCAAACGTTACATACAAGATTCTCAATATTTTGCAGATTATTCTCAATTAGTTATATAACCATGCCAAAAGTTCGGCTGTTCGGAGGTCTTGAGCAAACAATGCCGCTCCTCTTAACCTGTCTCTTCAGCCTTAATAACGTTGGCCGACCAAATAACAACGCCAAAGACCTGCCAGCATACTGGAGTGAGTGGATCTGACCCTACCTAATCATTTCCCCCTTTTGTACCTTGTACCATTGAAACGAAAAAGACCCTTCATACTTTTATTTCGCTGATACTACTTTGCTTTTTCAATACTTGAAATTCCGAAAGAAAGTCAGAAAAGTAACGACGAGCTTCGGAGATACATTTTTAGTTATACGAGTTTTTTTTAAAGAAAGTTCGATCAAAATTATTATTTACTTATTTTATTTATTTATTAAAAGGAGGTGGCTTGTTTTTAAGTCGTAGTTGTACCAAATTTGTTATTCTCTTTATAAGTAGGTAGTTTATTTAATTTACTTTAATTACATAAAAAGTGTATACTCAAACAACAAAAAACCATAGTATTTTCTAAGGTTTTCGCGATTTAAACTCATAATTATAATTACCTATAATTGAACGGATAAATTCGCGTAACAAAAAACCATTTACAAAATTGTACTAACTTTGGTCAAACTTTTACTTTTAATTCAATTTATTCTTACTTAGCCCTAGATAGCCCTATTTTATAATTGGAGGGACACCACTAACCCCATCTTTAGTTACATCATAAACGAAATACTAAATAGCAAAGCATGGTTCCACCTAGACGAAAAATAATTGCAACCTAAACGGAAAGTAATGCTATGTTCGTCCAGCCACCTTACTAGAAAGTGTATGCATATAAAACTGCTAGATGGCGTTACTTTATTATGCTAAGAATTCTTCAACAGATGGCATTACGAGTAAGTACCGAAACAAAATTCGTTTGCATCTTAAACCGGTAGATGGCGTTAAGAGTAGGTACTATTTATATAGATACGTGAATAATAATATCTGCAAAATATATCGAATGTTTTAATGTGTCATGATTTTAATAGATAAAATAAATAAAATACACGACACATATTATCCATAGAAAGCTTTTCGTTTTATAACAATGACTTGGGTACGATTTAGTCTCAGAAGAAATAATAGGTAGGTAGTTAAAAACATGACACAGTGGATAGAACAAAATGTTAAATTATCATTGATTAACCTTTAGTGATTTATTTTAATACTTTTTATAATAAATTAGTATATAATAATATACAACAAAAACTCTGTAATCCCCCTTAGATATTTTTAAGTACAAAAGAAACATAACATATTTTTGCATAAAGTTAAGAATTATTTTGATTTTTATAAATTTTTTGAACATTGAAGATTTAAGATAATAATGGGTTAGTTCACTTTTCCCCATTGATTTTCCCCATCAATGGGGATTTGTGAACTTTTAGTTCACTTTTCCCCATTACTTGCTGATTCCGAGTATAATGGGGAAAAGTGAACAAGAAGTTCAAAAATCCCCATCGGTTTATAAATTTATTTTAAAATGGGGATTTGTGAACAAAAAATTCACAAATCCCCATCAGTTTAAAACTTTTACTTCAAAATGGAAATTTGTCAACAAAAAATTCGAAATCCCCATCAGCTCAAAAGAAATAAAAGGCTATGATAGAGATTTTTGTGGACGTACACAAATCGCCATCAATTTGACAGAGTTTGTTCATAACGGAGGTTGGTGGACGGAACAAAAGTAACAAATATTTTAACACGTCCTTATTAATTTACAAATTTGAAAATAATATTTGATTCAAACATTGTGAAGATTTTCTGAAAACTACCTAGGTACACCAAAAATAAGACAAATATTGTATCTAAAATTATTGCTTAATCACAAAGAGTATTTTTTCTAAAATGATAAATTACATTAATACATAGCCAAACGTATTATTGGCTATGTTTGTAGATAAGTAAACAATAACGTTAAAGTAATATTAAATCACAGATTTAAAAATAATCAACTTACCTAGTTGGTTGTACGTCCACAAAATATCTCTATCATAGCCTTTTATTTCTTTTGAGCTGATGGGGATTTCGATTTTTTTGTTGACAAATTCCCATTTTGAAGTAAAAGTTTGAAACTGATGGGGATTTGTGAATTTTTTGTTCACAAATCCCCATTTAAAAATAAATTTATAAACCGATGGGGATTTTTGAACTTCTTGTTCACTTTTCCCCATTATACTCAGAATCAGCAAGTAATGGGGAAAAGTGAACTAAAAGTTCACAAATCCCCATTGATGGGGAAAATCAATGGGGAAAAGTGAACTAACCCATAATAAAATAAGGCGATGGGATGTGTCGTCCTATTATTATAAAACCCAGATTCTGGGGAAAGACACCATTAAAGTGCAAAGTCATCCACTGTATTACGTTTTAGACCAATTAATAGAAGAAATATAAAATTATTCTTACTCAATTGCTTTGAATATCCTTTCAGAGTCGTTGTTATGAAGTAATGGCTGCATGGCTATCTCTTCGTCGCTGTGGTTTCCATCGTCGTATTTCCTAAAGAAAAAAGTAATTTTAATACTTACAAAGTTCATAATTAGAATACACGTTGAGTTTTTTTTCGCGAATTGAGTGAATCACGTTGTCTTTTTGTTTTTATTTAGTTGGTATGGAGTTTTCCACTACTCGGATCTTTCGAAACGTTACCCACGGAAAAAAGGTATCCATTGCAATTTCAAAGTTGTATTCTAATTTTATCCTGCCTTTTGATGATTGCGTATTGATTGTTTGTTATTTTTATAACCCGACTGCAAGGAATCGGTATTTTTTCCTTTGTATGTTTAAAATATTCTTTATTTCCTCATATCTTCTAAAACACTCGATGGATTTCCTTAATTAAGGTAGGTAAGCACTCGTATCGTTAGATTCGTCTCATTAGTCCAAGTGTTATTAGATAGGTGACATAAAAAATAGGGACATATGGCTGCTAGATTTCATTGTTTAATGTCATTTTTGCTGCATTAAAAAAATGCCGTTATCAAAAACAAAGAAACATATAAAGATAGGACAAAAACATAACCCTTTCCTTTCATTCGGTTAAAAGTTAATACAACTTACATTTCTTCTTCAGGAATCTTCCCATCCATACCGAGTTCTCTTCTCATCATAGCACTAAGCGATGGACCTTCTTTATCACCGTTACTTTTATAACTAGAAGGAGCGGAAGTCTTTTCTCTTGGCTCCCTTCCACCGTAGAATCCTTGTTTACCATGTTTCTTGATGCTTGTCCACACAGACCCGAATAGTGTGTGATTTCGCTAAAAATATCGAACGCCTTGAGTATTATTATGTTCTATATTTTTATAAATTTTTACTTTCTTTATATTTTTATTTAGGTCTTCAAATCAGTAGGGTAGTATAGTAGGTATCCTAAAATTCACATTGGCAGGATTCGAACTTGTGATATTAAATCGAGGGTACAAGGCTCAACTACTTCGAAACCCTTGTGAAAAGTGTAAAATTAAATTAATATGTTGAAACTTACATTAAACAAAAATGGGAACTTTTTTTGTTAGTTCATAAAGTTTTAAATTATTATTGTAACTAAATGTACATGTAAATCGTGTGAGTTTAGAGAGTTTTATTTATTCAGGTTTCCTTATGATCGCTTAATACTTACTCTATGCATAGGTTCGACAATTTCTCCAACTAAGTCATCCAGGTTTCCAGAAATAGCTCTCTTGAGCTCCGGTCCTGCCTCGTGCAGGGTCCGAAGACCAGCCTGCAGCGTCATCTGATTGTTCTGAAGAGACGCCGCTGCAGCTTGTTCCTTACGCTTTCTGAACCTGGTGTTTGTGAGGCAGAATAGTTTAAAGGGTCCTTACAATAAATGAACAAGACTTAGTTGCAATTTTTGTTCAAGTTTTTAATTAATTGTGAAAAATATTTTTTGTGGCTTTAGTGGTAACGCGTAACTTACTAGCAATGGCGGAGTTTTGAGAGTGCTTCTTGATATCACGTCCATAAACTTCGTTCAAACGTCCGTCTGACATCATACGTTTCTTCTCCCGTAGCCTCCAATTTTCTAATTTGGCTAAGGTGCCTCAGTAACGCGATACCACTACTTTATTTTTAGTTTCACAATTTTTGGTAACTTACAATCATTTGCCCATCAGATAACTACAAGTTAACTCAAAGCCAATTGATAAAAACGTGTTTCATGCAAAAAATCATACGAACACATTAAAATTTTATCACTCTTGTAAACACGAAAAAAAGAAAAAAAAACTAATGGTGCATTTTGAAGCAAGTGATTGTAAAACACGTTTGTTAACTTTATCATGCTGAAAAGAAACCTTTAGTTTG
Organism: Idaea aversata; assembly: GCA_907269075.1. Taxonomy (NCBI): domain Eukaryota; kingdom Metazoa; phylum Arthropoda; class Insecta; order Lepidoptera; family Geometridae; genus Idaea; species Idaea aversata. The sequence goes on from OU026108.1 coordinate 1,592,001, forward strand.
GGAAAGCTGAAAATATAAACATCAGGAGACTCCATACAATCATTATTTACTTACGTGCTGAAAGAATGAATTGTATGAATCTTTCAATAAATGTCAAAGACCAAAAAAGTAAAATCGTTCAAGCTAGCTCAAAACAAAACGTCCGCTAGTTGAGAAAGCGAAAATACAGCGAATAAAAAAAACTTCGAAAGAGGTGCTTAGAACTTGAAGATCAACTTACATATGGTTCCTATAAAAATAGAAACAATCTTATTAATATTTTTTTAAACTTGCTGAATGTATTTACGATGATAACATTAAATAAGTAAAGAAAACCTACATTTACCTATTTAGATTTAGGAAAGAGTATTAGCATATAACTATCTATACATCGATGACTAACTACAAAACAACAGAGGTGAATCTACACGATCAACATATAGAACTAACTACACATTGACTTTAACAACTATAATAAAACACAATAAGAATAAGAATATTAAATCTGATAGTTCAAAATAAAATTAATTAAAATTGGTTGTATACTTAGATGACCTAGTTGTTACAAGTTGAAAGGACATACCTTCTAAAGTAGTCTTGGATTAAGAAAGTTGCGTAGAATTTTCCGACTGTGATCTCGTTAGGGTCTCCTGGAGGTGGCACCACTTGGTCGAGGAGCTTTGGAGAAGTTCGCTTCCAAACCTTTTTTATGATAGCACGAAGATCCGTGTTGCATGTATCGATAATGCCTGTAATTTGTAAAACATAACAGAATTACATCTTTGATTTTAAAAACAATTAAATATTTAACTTTACTTGTAACATTATTAGAAGTAAAAAAATAAGTTTTTTGTTAGCAATAAATAGGCTCTGAAACACAGTGACCTGTTTTGATGAAACTTAATTTAAGTATACATTGAGATCTTAGGAGTAACATCGGCTACTTTTATCTCCATTCCTACGGAATCGCGACTTGAAACATCAAAAAAACAAATTCTATTCAAAGCGATTGCTAAGAAATAAAACAACAAAGATAGTGGAAACACTATGTTGAAAATGATACTGGCCAACAAGAAACATTTATAAGAAGTTTGTCTATATGTTTTTATCTCTGGTTCTTTGGATTGTCAAGGTTGTCATTATAGAAAATAAATGGTAGATGGTATAGAAAATTTTCTTTTTCTTCTCATCAAATACCCACTATAAATACGATAGAAATATGCATAGGCTTCAATTGGTTATGGGCCCAGAACGCCTTTGATCCATGAATGCTGTTGTTTTATCGTATTTATAGGTTTCTATGGGTAGCTGCGGATCGCTGTGGTAAAGCAGCGGATTATGTTATAGATCTGCGGATAGCTACGGATCGCTGTGGTAAAACAGCAGTTTAAGTAAGTTGTTCAACGTGCTCTAGCTGTGGTTAAGCAGCAGTCATCGTAATAATGGAACAATCTGTCATTAATAATGTCGGACAGCTTGACGGGCCATCGTCATGGACTGCCTGGCGTTTCAAGACCCGGGTAATGCTGCGAGCAGCAGGTTTGTTAGACGTCGTGGATGGGTCGTGGTGGATGGGATTCTAAGGGAGACGATTGGAACACCAAAGATGCAAAAGCGCAGAATATAATTGTTTTGAGACTATCAGAAAAAGTAACTGCCAATGTTGCGAATTGTTCTACTGCGAAGGAAATCTGGGACAAATTACACAATATATTTGAACAGAAAGGTGAACTACAAGTTCAAATTTTACAGCATGAGTTTTTTAACTTCAGGGTTAATGACGGTGAGTCATTTACAGATTTCTTGAATAGATTCGAGTGTCTTTTATGTAAGTTGAAAAGCTTAAATGCGGAAATTGATGAATCTATGGCAATCACTAAAATCACAAACTCGTTGCCCACTCAATATAAACACTTCGTTTCTGCGTGGGAATCTGTTCCTGTAGAGAATCGCAAGATACCACTACTACATACGCGTACGCGTTGAGGAGCAGCGTTATAACCAGGAAGAATCAGCATCATCAGCATTCGCAAATAATGTAAGGAGGTGTTTCAGGTGTGGTAAACCTGGTCATTTTAAAAAGGATTGCAAAGGTAAAAAAGGTAATTTTGTTAATGGTAATAATTATTATAATAATAATAACAATAGATGTAAAAATTGTAATAATTCATGTGCCAGTTCGGATGTAAACGAAAAAGTTAGTAATGCACTACCTGTATCTGTGCTGCCGTGTGCTATGAATATGTATGAGGGATGTAATGAATGGATAATGGATTCAGGTGCCTCTGAGCACATGTGTTATAATAAACATTTGTATTTTGAGTATACAGTTTTAGATGTTCCAAGACAAATCATTGTTGGAGACGGGAAAATTATTTACGCCATTGGTGTGGGAACTATTTTGTTGGAGACATTTACCGGTAAAGGTTGGTTGCGCTCCACATTGAATGAAGTTCTACATGTGCCAGATTTAAAAATTAATTTATTCTCGGTTAGTAAAGTTACAGAAAAAGGGTTTTCAGTTAAAATTGATAGAGAACACTGTATATTGTATAACGAAAAAGATTCTAGTATTAGGGCATTAGGAGTTCGGAAAAGGAACTTGTTCTTTATGAATTTTAGGTATATAACAGGTAAACCTTGTGTGGATAAGTCGTACTATTCCTTACAAGAGTGGCATGAAAAAATGTGCCATCAGGATATTCAACAGGTAAGTTCTATTCTCAAGAGGTCAAATGTTAGCTGTGATTATAACTGTCAGGATGAAATTATTACAACATGTGAGTACTGTCTGAAAGGGAAAATGGCTAAGCAAACATTTAGGTTGTCCGAGTCTAGGTCTAACAAACCTGGACAATTATTACATGTCGATCTGTGTGGACCTATGTCTATTAATTCTTTAGGAGGTTCTAAATATTATCTTCTTATTAAGGATGATTTTTCAAAATTTATAACTGTCTTTTTTTTGAAAAACAAGAGTGAGACATTTGGTTTTTTGAAAACGTTTTTGTTATATGTAACGAGAGACTTAAAGCTTAAGGTAGAAACTGTTCAATCAGACTGTAGCACAGAATTTACAAACAAACAAGTACAGGGTTTGTTTAAGGGTTTAGGTATAGTTCATCAAACAAGTGTTCGTTACAATCCAGAACAAAATGGTTGTATAGAACGTGAAATGCGTACTGTTACTGAAGCAGCTAGGAGTATTCTTTTGGCTAGTAAATTAGAACGAGCATTGTGGGCAGAAGCAGTTAATACAGCAGTTTTTGTGTTGAATAGAACCGGTACCAGTAGGATTAAAAATAAGACTCCTTATGAACTTTGGTTTAATAAATGCCTTTACGATTTAAATGTTTTAAATGTTTTTGGTAGTAAAGTAGCAGTGCATGTTTGTGACCAAAAACGGGGAAAATGGGATAGTAAGGCAGAGTTAGGATATTTTGTAGGTTATTGTGAGAATACAAAGGGATTTAGAATTTATTTTCCCGATAAAAAAGATGTATTTATTATAAGAGAAGTTGTCTTTTTAGGAGAAAATAGAAATAAAATTTCTAATAGTAATGTTCCTGTTGATTTGTATCAGAATCAAGATATTTTTCAATTGCCAAATAATGAAGTATGGCAAGGAGATGAGAAACAAGTCCTAGAAACTCAAGAGCAAGAAAATGATGGTGATGAATCAGAAGAAGAAGCAGAATATCTTAGTCCTTGTAAAGAAGAAAAAGACGACAGAGAAGAAGGATCAACTACTAGAACGGAATCTGGTAGAGAAATAAGAAGACCAAGTCGATTTTTGGACTATGAGACTAATTTTTTATCCGTTGAGGACAAGCCTGTCACTTTAAAAAAAGCCTTACAAAGTAACGAGAAAGAAGAATGGGAGAAAGCCGTGGTAACGGACTTGAGCACCCATAATGAAAACAATACCTGGTCCAAGGTAGTGAATGTACCTTTCAGAGTTTTAGGTGAGAATAAAAACTTAGATATGGCAAGGTTGGCAGCTAGAGGTCATATGTCTGAATGTAAAGCAGTTAGTAGGTACACCGATAGATGGAAATTTTGATTTAGGTCGTTTGAAATGAGATTTGTCTGAAAGTGTTGAAATTGAGAGATTGTAGTCAATTAGTGGGTTGTCTGATGTATGCTGTTTATGCTACTAGACCTGTGTGGCTGTTTTTCTTTTATGCAGATATCAACATTGTGCAAGTGGGTTGTTGTATAAAGCTTTAAAACGTGTGTTTAGATATACTTTAGACTATTCTTTAGTTAGTGTATAATAGAGCTGGCTCAAATACAGGTTTGCAATGTTGTGTTGATGCAGATTGGTCTGGTGATTTATATATATAAAATATCCACTACTGGCTACATAATTAAAGTTTTTTAAGTGTGTTGTCTTGGTGTTGCAATGCAATCACTGATTTATGTTATTTAAAGAATTTATTATGTGACTTTGATATGGTCAATAATGAAATTGAAATCATTAAATTAGCATTGAATATTGAGAATGATATGAGACTAAAATATTTGGATATGGGATATCATTTCATTATAGACAAAATCAAAGAGGAAAATATAAACCCCAAGTAGGTATATTAATAGCTGGTGATAATTTAGCAGATATTTTTACAAAGCCTTCGGGGAAAACACATTTGTTAAATTTGCTAAATTCATTTTTAATATTACCTACTGATAAAAAAATGTAGCAAGAATTTGTTCCCTTAAGTTGTTATGTTTTGTTAGGATAAGGAACTAAGTATGCGCTATTGGTTTTATATTTTCTTTAAAAGTTATTTAGAGTTATTATAAAGTATTTCTTGAGGGTGGGTGTTGAAAATGATACTGGCCAACAAGAAACATTTATGTATAAGAAGTTTGTCTATATGTTTTTATCTCTGGTTCTTCGGATTGTCAAGGTTGTCATTATAGAAAATAAATGGTAGATGGTATAGAAAATTTTCTTTTTCTTCTCATCAAATACCCACTATAAATACGATAGAAATATGCATAGGCTTCAATTCACTAAAAGGTCTATGTTACTCTAAGTACGTACCTGCAGTTTTAATTTGAAGTTGTGTCCGAACAACAGCAAATAGTGTAGCATTAAAATTCACAGTGCCATCTGAATTAAGCGGCATGTTCATTGACACAAGTCTCTTGCAAGCCGTTCGGTGCGGACATAGCTTACCAAAACCTGGAAAATTATAAAGTGAGAAGAAATTAAACACTTCTTATTTTCTTTAATATTGTCCCACTACAGGGTAAGAGCATTCTCCCAGAGAAAGTGATAAGGCAGTAAGACGCTGCGGGTTTCTACTCCTGAATTGGACATCGACATAAAGCTTAGTTTCTAAGTAAAGTTACAATTTATAAATTTACCTAAAGGAGGACTGATTTTTCTCAACAAAGTAACGACATCCAAATGTTTTATCCGACCCTTTGCGTCTGGATCATATTCACTCCATAATCTGAAAAAAGAGTTAACAAACTCGTGAGGTCTCAGTTCGGGGCGAACTACTAGTATATTTATTAATTTACTACTGAATACTAATAATATCCCACGAAAAAAATAAGACTTCATACAAAAAATACTAGGTGTTGTCCCAATTTATAAATAATTAAATAGTTTATTTCTAAAAAGACTAATTTCGATAAACCTATTTGCGATGGAACAGGTTAGTTATGAAATAGTGTATATTTTACCTGACAAATTCGTCAAGATGATGCGGCCCAAGAATTGACCAATCTCTGGTGAGGTAATCAAAATTATCCATAATGACTGCCACGAAGAGATTAATAATCTGATGAAGAAAACATTCACGGATATAATTATTAAACATAATACAATAAATAATCTTACAAAAAATATCATTAAACAGCTTTATCACAATACATTATTTTCAAATAAATCAAGGTAATAATATTAATCAACATATTATTAGGCTTATACTATGCATCTAATTTAGATGATTTATACAGCGTTCAGGACGTTGCAAATTTCAGGACCTAAACCACTTTCTTAATTACCTACTATATTCACAAAAACAACTCACCAAGAAAGTACAAAGCAAGGAAAACGATATGAAATAAGGATAAGCGGCCCAGGAGCCACATGTGTCGTTCGGATCATCAGATTTGACTATCTGTGGGACACCATTTTCATCCTTAACAACCTTTATGCACAGCGGTACTGGACTTTCGTCGTCGTTTGTTGACAAAGCCATCATTATGTCTTGCCAAGCTTCACCTGAGGGGTAGAAATTAGGGGAATTTCATAAAGATTGCTTTAGAAATACTAAAAAAGTATTTCTATTCTAAGCATGACCCTATAGACATGACTTTGAAGCCGACCATCCACCGCCAACTTGCCGCCAACTAAACTAAGTTAGTTTAGCTGAGTTCGAAGTTTTCAGTTTTATGTAGCTTCTTACACCAGTTATAGTTAGATGGTCTAAGCGTAGCTTAGCTGGCTTTGCAGTGGACGCATGTATGAAAAATTGGCCCAACTATGCAAGCTAAGTTAGTTTAGTTGGCGGTGGACAAACCGCTTAATTGCCCCATTTCAAATATACCATCAAAATATTGTAATCTTGATCTTTGTGAATATGATCATCAAAAACACCTTGTGTTTTCTTCTCCTTTCAGGGTGCATTACGAAGACACATCCTAACTCTGGTTTTAAATAGATTCAGTGTCAGAAGACAAGCGAATGATTACAACTGAATAAAAAAATGTTGATTTTGAAAACCTTGTACTAGAGTCCCAAATTAGCTGACGTAGACAAAATAATGAAGAGAATGTAAATTAAAAAATTACCTGTCGCTGATCTAAATAATAGCATGAGAGCACCACCGAACGTTTGGAAGTTGTTGTTGTCATTTATTACCTCACCATCGGGTTCTATTTTTCCAAAAAGCTGAAAATAAAATACGAAAAAAAAATTACAGATTTAACAACCTTCAATTTTGTTTTATTACAGACCAGCCATAGTTTGGCGGCTACGATGTAGCACCTTAAAATGGTATTTATACAAATTGACAGACTTTACATTTTAATAAGTAAGTATAATGTAGTTGCGACTTTATTATCAAGTCACAAAAAAGGGTTTTAAAAAAAGGTATTATTTATTTGAATCGTATCGTGTGTGTTACACGATCATATTATTTTGTAATATGCTCGGATACTAAAATTGGTACAAATAGGCAGAATATCTTTACCTAGCTTGCCTGTAAGAAATCGCTGCGAACCATTTCTTCTAGGCAAACTTCGTTTATATGACAGAATAGAAGTAAGTGAGTGTTCATTAAGTGAATTATAATTAAATTGTCTGAAAACGAATAAAGCAGTTATAACACTTTAAATTGCGTACCTGCATCCCAACCACAGCATAAATGAAAAACAGTAGAACAATAAGCAAGGCCACATAAGGCAAGGCTTGGAAAGATTTAATAAACGTCCAAAGAAGGGTCCGGATTCTTTCACCTCTTGATAATAACTTTATAAGTCGCATGGCTCGGAATAATCGGAAGAAGGTTATGTATTTTAGGATATTTCCCTGTGGAGAAATAATAAATTAAGATTTACTCTCTCATAACAAAATAGTAAGTGAATCACTTAAACTAGATCCTTAAAGTAGATGCTGATAACACTTGTTTTGTGTGAGACTGGTGCCTGAGACTGGAAAATAATGCCACCAGGCCACAAGGCAACCATAGGTATATTTACAATAATGCCTGTGGTATAGGCAGACAGAAACATAGCATAGCACAATTTTGTTCGATTAGATATTAAATATTTAAAAATATATATAATACTAGCGACCCGCCCCGGCTTCGCACGGCTATATTATGCATGTATTATACATATAAACCTTCCTCTTAAATCACTCTATCTATTAAAAAAAAACCGCATCCAAATCCGTTACGTAGTTTTAAAGATTTAAGCATACAAAGGGATATAGGGACAGAGAAAGCGACTTTATTTTATACTATGTAGTGATGATGATACCAATGTGCACAATTAGATATCTTAAAAATAAATGTTAATTAAGTGATCTAGAAAATACCAAAAATCAATTTAATAAAGACCATATTTCACAATTATTTTTATAAATAGACCAGAATATAACAATCATGCATAGACAAAATTGCTTACCTCTTTATTTGCCGTGTTATTCAAATGTTCTTGTACAGACTGAAAACAAAAGATAATAATTAAATACTGTTTTTATATATATATTTACTTAGAAACCCAAGTTATCACAATATACTGCAACAAAAATTGAAAAAAAAACAAGACTTTGATTTCGATTAAAGTAACACGCCTTATCGTTGTCTAATATTTTGACTAGACCATTGACTAATAATTACATTAAAGACTCATGAACAAAAATTTCATACAAAAAAAAACCTTTATTTCTAGATGGTACCTACAGTTTAAATAAATACATATATTATTATATTTATTAAAGAAAAATTGAATAGTAAAAATGTTCATGGGTTGGGGCTTGAAGCAGAGCCTGTATCGCGGGAAACCAACTGTGCCATTACATTCACATGATTTCATGTAAATTGTTTATTTCCAAATGATTTTTTTTTGACATTGATTTAATTTTATTCACTCTGTATACTAAATATTATATTATACTAGCGACCCGCTCCGGCTTCGCACGGCTATATTATGCATGTATTATACTTATAAATCTTCCTCTTGAATCACTCTATCTATTAAAAAAAAACCCATCAAAATCCGTTGCGTAGTTTTAAAGATCTAAGCATACAAAGGGAAATAGGGACGGAGAAAAGTGACTTTATTTTATACTATGTAGAGACTCCTTTACAGACCTCGTTTACAGATAGCGCCAAAGTTTTTTACCTAATGTATACCTTAAGAATATTATTTTTATTTTTTGCATAATTAATGTTAAAAAAAGGCGAAATTGTAAATAAATTCAGTGGAAGCTCAACTAATCAGTAAATAAACAATTTTCAAAAAAAAGTTCTCGAATTCTATAATACAACGTCATCAGTGTGACTCATTTTCAAAAAGTTTCATTTTATTTCTAGTTAACATTACTAAATAAAATACACGTAGGTATTTTGTATGGTGTTTATCAATATTTCGTAATTATAAAACGTGCTAAATTCACACTTACACTTGGTGGTTTATTCTCATTGACTTGTGTTACTACGATATCTATAATACTTCCCACTACAAGAATAAAATCTGTTGTATTCCACGCATCACCGAAGTAATTCTGAAACATATTAAAAATGTATTCAGGAAATCATCATCAATTTTCTTTCCATAACACAGATAAGGTATTATAATTGGATCTGCCACCACATCATATGAAAACTCTTAACAGGACAAAAAGATTAGTTTTTTTTAATCTACCATTTGAACAGTAAGGCAACAAAATAGGAGGCTCGATCACTTTACTGGACTGTAACAATCATTACCTACTTAATAGAAAAAACTTACCTTGAATCTAAACGCAGCTAATTTGAAAACAAATTCTAACATGAAAACAGTTGTTAATATCATGTTTATGAAATCCAAAATCTGAAAGCAATAAAAAAGGTTGAAATATATACTTTTGGTTTAGTCGATAGTTTTTGCTACAAGTCCTTGGCTGTATTCCATAAAGTCCGTTTGTCATTATCTTTAAAAAAATGATCACTTGCAAACGTCATAAAAACTAAGCTAGGCTGTGTGGATTCGGAACTGTTATTCAAATCCGTCTGGGCCTTATAACGTATTTAACAAACTCACGTATTTAAGCATATTCTTCTAATCTTACTAATATTATAAATGTGAAAGTTTGTGAGTATGTACGTTTATTACTCCTTCCCACAAAAACTACTAGACCGATTGCAATGAAACTCGGTATGTAGATAGCTGGAAGCAAGGATTAACACATAGGCTACTTTTTATCTTGATAGGATTATCGCGTAAGTCCCGATCTTGTGGGATCAAGATCGGGACTTTCGCGTGAAATCGAGGGGCGCAGCTATAATAATAAGTAGGATGATAGCGACAGCCTTTAGGAGACGCTATTTACGGAAATGACCATACCAACCGTTTAAGTTGGTATGGTCATGTTTTGTGAAGAGAAGAAACGCATTTGACTAAAAGAATAATGACTATGAATCAATGGAGAGGAAGAGGACGACCTAGGTGTTTTGAAATGGGAGAAGAAGGATTAATTGGTATACCTTTTTGTATTCCGGCGGTGCTTCATGGAACTTCATCATCAAAGCCACCGTGTTCATCACGATGAAGAAGAAAATGACATATTCGAACCGCGCTGACGTTACAAACCACCAGGTCTTGTATTGAATACGATGTTTTGGAATGTATCTAAAAAACGGAAGAAAGACATGAACATTGTAAAGCTAATGACAAAAATATTACTAAAGAAAAAGCAATTAAGATTTAGAGTCCAACTGTAGAGGGAGAAGTATGGTCCACCCCCGCATTTCCTGAACCCTGCAGAGACTCTTACCGCTGATTATGACTTGAATTGGAATGTGTGTAAGACACTTAAAAGACTAAAGATTCAGGTTGGTCGCTGCAGGGTGAACCTGGGAAGATGGGGCATGATCGATCCATGTAGGGTTCAGTGCAACTGCAGGGCTCCCGAGCAAACTATGCTCCACCTCTTCACCTGCCCCTCCAGCCCTAGTAGCTATAAATTGGCTGACCTGATATCAGCTAATAACAACGCCAAAGATCTGGCAGCACACTAGAGTGGGCGGATCTGACCCTACCTATTCAATTCCCCTTTAAGGTGAAAGGGTACCTGCGCTCTCTCCATACAAACGTAGTCGATTGTTTCCTCCCTGGATAATGACACTAGCACAAATATTTTTGTGCCATAAAACCTATAACTGCCATGACTATGCCCCTTATGTCTTGGTTTTTTTTTCATTTTCTAATTATCATAGAAATTAATATTCAAAAAATAAAATAAAAACAAAAAATAAGGGCATGGTCATGGCAGTTATAAGTTTTATGCACCAAAAATATTTGCTCTAGTGTCGTTATCCAGGGAGTAAACAGTCGACTACGTTTGTAATAATTTGTATGGAAAGAGCCCCCGGTACCCTTTCCTTTTTTTGTACTACCGTTACGAAACAGAAGAAAATTTGCAGATCGATTACAAGTCAAAGTTAAAACGTAACAATATTTTAAAATTTCTCAGTTACCTTCTAACTGGTTTAGCTTTGAGTGCAAATTCAATGCAGTTCCTCTGATTCTTGTCTAGTTCACAATCTTTGAACTCTTGCTCTCCTTCCTTCTGGAATGTTACTATGACAAAACCGACGAATATGTTTACCTGAAATCAAATAAAGCTTATTTAAACACATCGCCATTTAGACTTTAAACTGAAAATCTTGTATTAGTAAAATATTTATTTGTAATAAATTGATTATTATTTAATTTTAGTTAATATCTTATAACTTTATAATATTAGTTTCTCTACGTGATAGAATCCGAAATACGGAAATCCGTAGAAGAACCAAAGTCACCGACATAGCTCTCAGGATTGGTAAGCTGAAGTGGCAATGGGCAGGTCATATAGCTCGCAGAACTGACAACCGCTGGGGAGTAAAGGTTCTCGAGTGGCGGCCACGATGCAACGCGAAACGGAGTGTTGGGAGACCAGCTGCCCGGTGGACCGACGACATTGTGGCGGTCGCGGGTGGTCGGTGGATGGAGGCGGCTTAGGACCGCTGTTTGTGGCGTCGTATGGGGGAGGCCTATGTCCAGCAGTGGACGTGTATGGGCTGACATGATGATGATGATCTTATAACTATGAACAGTTTGAGCCAAGTTTATGCTATAAGCAGGCCAGAACAGCATTCTGAAAATTGTGGCGGTAAGGTTGGATACCTATTCATAGGAAGTTTTGTGACATTCTCATCACTAAACGCAATTTATTGTTTGATTGACATAGTTTTTAATTAATGAAATTGTAATTGCCATTTCTACATTGCTACTAACACTCGGTCTAAATTTTACTTACAGGTGAAATTACTGTAATGATCCGAAATAAAGGAGGATGGGCAAACATGTATGAACCCTTGTCCAACTACTCAATACTAACGCCATCTATGCTAATGAATAGATTATAAATATACTTGAACTAATAAGGGAGAATATCTATATATAGGGTGTTTTTTACGTGGGCCTTCAGGGCTATAATATCCTAAACTTTAAGAGATAGCAAAAAATTCAGAGAGGATTTGTGTGCCCGATTTTGACAAAAAACTAAAACTGCATCATTAGATTTTTGAAAAAGTCATTACCCTAGCCATTAATCGAACCAGTTGATTTTGCAAAAAATAATCATCCTATTTTTATACCAATCAATAGTGTTGCCGATAGAGATTAATTCCTGGAAACAAAATATATAGTATAGCAAATCAAAGGGAATAGCTATTTTTTCTAGATTTCACACGTTTTTCCTTCTATCGTTATCTTTTGTTTTTGACATTTACCCAAAGAACCCCACGAGTTACAGATTTGCCGTCATACAACGAAATAAAGCCTGAGAAATGGCCTTTTCATTGATATATAGCTTGTTGGTATTGTGTACATGGACCAACTTGCCCATCCTCCTTTAATTTAATTTAATAAAGACTTATCCCTCCTTACCATGAAGAACGCAATAACAATAATATAGCTGATATAGAAGAAAGCAACCAAAGGTCTTGAATTCTCAATAGGTCCTTTATCTTCTTCGTTTGAATCCATTGAAGTTGTTAATAAACTGAAAGGTAAAGAAAACAAGGTACAATTATGTAATAATATCCTAAATTATATGAAACTAGCGACCCGCCCCGGCTTCGCACGGCTGTATTATGCATGAATTATGTCTAAAAACCTTCCTCTTTAATCACTCTATCTATTTAAAAAAACCGCATCAAAATCCGTTGCGTAGTTTTAAAGATTTAAGCATACATAGGGATATAGGGACATAGGGACAGAGAAAGCGACTTTGTTTTATACTATGTAGTGATAGTGATAGCGACGAAATGATCACAAGATTATCCTAACTCTCTTGATCGACTTTGATAAAACTTACAACTACGCTAGATTTGGTCTTCTATACTTTAAAACATCAGTTATAATTATTCTTAATCAAAGCGCGTTAACAATACCGCGAAATTGTCGACTTTTGATATGACTGGTATTAATTCCAAGTACTTTCACAGTTCATGATAGTCCAAAGATTATTAGAATTTCAGTTAATGTTATTCCCCTACGCCTCTTCTTTTTTTAGGAACCTATTCGCTCGTCTTGTCGAGACGTCTGGTGATCGAGGGCTGGTGGCTTTTGCGCTGAGAGGTTCAGTCTGGGCATCCATAGGGGAATAATGTTGCCAGAGAACGATGATGCCTCGGAGAAACTCGCTTGTTGATGTTTTTTAATTTTTATGGTGCTATCTGTCTGCCAGTAGATGAATTATTTCATCAACTAGCAGACAGATGGCGCAATATTAAAAATGTATGAAAAAACCGCCAGCGCTATGTTTTGTTGATGTTTTTATAATTTTGTTAATTTTTATTATTGTTATTTGAATAGATTTAAAAACTAATAAATAAATTTTTTGCATCAATTTAAATTTACTTACTTAGGCCATCCTTCAAATGTAGAAACGGTGAATAATGTGAGCATCCCGTTTAACACGTCATCGAAATTAAATTTATTATTGGACCATTCACGTGTTTTTATTGTAGGTTCACCCTTGTTGTATATTATGTACGTTCCTCTAAAAATACACAATTTATATATTAATATTAATAAAATATGAGGAGGCATTAAGAGGAAAGGGTACCGGGTGCTCTCTCCACACAAACGTAGTCGACTGTTTCCTCCTTGGATAGTGACACTAGCACAAATATTTTTGTTGCATACAATTTATAACTGCCATGACCATGCCCATTAGTTGTTTTTTAAATCTTAATTTCTATAATATTAAAAAATGAAAAATAAAACGTTTTATCCAACAAAATTATATTTATTTATTTTTTATTTCGAACTTAAAATATATCCTTACAGGTGGGTCCCAATGCGATAGATAAGCAAATCAGTATTAATATTCTAATCTTCAGTCAATTAATATAAAATTAAGAGGAAAGGGTACCGGGGGCTTTCTCCATACAAACTATTACAAACGTAGTCGACTGTTTTCTCCCTGGATAATGACACTAGAGCAAATATTTTTGGTGCATATAACTTATGACTGCCATGACCATGCCCCTATTTTTTGTTTTTTTTTTTTAATTTTTTAATATTTTTAATTTTAATTTCTATGATAATTAGAAAATGAAAAAAAAACAAAACATAGGGGCATAGTCATGACAGTTATAGGTGTTATGGCACAAAAATATTTGTGCTAGTGTCATTATCCAGGGAGGAAACAGTCGACTACGTTTGTATGGAGAGCGCGCAGGTACCCTTTCACCTTAATGATTAATTATATGTGCTAGTGTCATTATCCAGGGTGGTAGCAGTCGACTACGTTTGTATGGAGAGAGCGTCGATACCCTTTTACCTTAACACGAATTGATTACGTACTCGATTAAAGTGTACCGTGTTGAGTATTTCCCACAAATCTCTAATTGGAAATACATAACGGAAAAGTAGATTTAAGTCATACTTACTGACACTCATCACGAGTTAGCTTTGTAGAATCTGAACATTTATGAAATTTACCCTGAAATTTAACAAAGATTAAAAAAATTCACAGAAAAAGTTTAAAATATTACAATCAAAAGAAAAGTTGATTGTCTAGAATATTCGAGGCAATGACGAAAAAGTAAGATTGAAGATTTGCGTATAATATCAATTACTGATTAACCTTTATTACATAAGAAAATACCTCTGTGAGCGGCACAGGGATATTTTCTCCACCATATTAAGTAGGGCTTGAATCCCTCTAACTTGAAGGTAAAGTAATACCTAAATGGCCACACGTTTATCCAATAGAAAACCTACCACAACGATTCCCCACTCGCCCACGATACGTCTTGACGAGCATGAGAAAAAAAGAGTGCATTTTCGTAACATTTGGTACAACTGTGACACAAGTTCTGTCTCGTTTTGGAATAACATTGACTAAAAATTACCATATTATATAGACACTAGCGATCCGCTCCGGCTTCGCACGGCTATATTATGCATGTATTATACATATAAACCTTCCTCTTGAATTACTCTATCTATTAAAAAAACCGCATCAAAATCCGTTGCTTAGTTTTAAAGATCTACGCATACAAAGGGACATAGGGACATATGGACGGCGAAAAGTGACTTTATTTTATACTAGCTGTCCCGGCAAACGTTGTTTTGCCATATAAAAAAAACTAAATCAAAATCGGTTCAGCCGTTCGGGAGCTACGATGCCACAGACAGACACACACACACAGACACGTCAAACTTATAACACCCCGTCGTTTTTGCGTCGGGGGTTAAAAATCATACAAATCGGTTCAGCCGTTTAGGTGTAGTTTGGCAACTAACACCGCGGCACGATTGACATCAATATTTATACGTCACTCAATTGTTTTGCCTTCCCGGCACCTCTCCATTAAAACTTGAACTTTATGTTATGGTATTAAAGTCCTTATTGACTTGTATTATTACGAATCGTTTGTATGGTATGGAGTATAGAAAAGTGTTGTTTTTAGACATTTTCAGGCAATTTTTTAAAATTTTCTCTCCGTAAGAACCATCCTCGTACCATATGGAATATTCTAAAAAAAGAATTGGCCAAATTGGTCCAGGCGTTGTTGAGTTATGCGCTTACCAACACATTTTGCGATTCATTTTTATATTATAGATTATGTAGAGATACACCATCCAAACAATATGTTGTTTTTTTGGTGAAAATGCACGTATGCTATGGCATACGTGCATTTTAGTATTACAAAATTAAATCCATCTATTATTATTACAAAATTAAATCTAAAAACGTATTTAGAAAATGAATTACATAGATAATAAAGAATTACAAAACTTTAAGATATTTTCATACAATAAGAAGCAATTTTTGTCACGTTTTAAATTAAAAATATTTTACTTTAACAGAAGCTGAACATTACACTCAGAAAAGTTAAATAAAACTCAAAAAAAATGCCAGTGGCGCCATCTAGATATAAGTAAGGGGTATACATGGATATGGCTCCATCTAGAAATAAGTGGAATAAGCGATTTACTTTGACAAGGTTCCATCCCATTCTCATTGCGCGCGGATTATATGAATGTAGAGGGATTGAGAGAAAGAGGACGACCTAAGAAAATATGGATAGACTGCGTGACACAAGATATGAAAGAGATGGAACGTTCAGATGACGACTAATAAAGGTGAAGGAAAGAGGAAGGCATACGCAAATTAACTTAGATAAAGTTAGGTAGAAGACGAAGCGTAGCAATCTATAATTTGTAATTCTTAGTCAATGCCTTTACCCCAACGGTGTTATTTTTTTAGCAATCTCTCAATCACTGTGATTTATCTACTTTAACTTTAATTATAATAATGTAATAAGGGCCACTAAAAGATTTTTTAAAACTTAAAGTGACCAAATAACAAATAAAAGGGTCTTGACAGACAGACGGACGGACGACAAAGTGATCCTTTAAATTAACAAAAATTAACAAATGAATTGTTTTTCATATGAACAAAAAAGCAAATATATATCTAATGACCTGTTTTAAGTAGTTTTCCATAATTTTATCGAAATATTGAGTTTTTAATAAAAATGGCCTTAATACCTTAATTTAAAACAAACATGTTTAGTTTGAGCCTCGAAAAGTCTAGACAAAGCAATAAAAAAAAAAGAATAATCACCTGATCTCATTTTGAAAGCACAAACAGATACGCAACATTGAAAACACTCTAATAATAAGAGTCTACGCCCATACCACACATAGTCATGACCAGTTTGTGCATAAACCACTTTTATTCATGCAATTCTATACAGGGTTATTGGTAATTATACTAGCAAGCCGTTGAGGGCTACTTCTGTGCACCTAAACAAACAACTTTTGTTCTACGACTTTTAGAAAATCGAACAATTTTTTGAAAATTTTGAGGTTAGGTTTACCTGAAAATCAGCTGTTCCTTACACGGAGATGTCATTACCCTTAAAATTTTACTTATTTTTGAAGTTTTATCTATTGTTCTTAGTCTTAATAACTTTTGTTTTACAAAATCAGCTGTTTTTCAAATTTACATAAACATTTTTTTTTTTTAATTTCCAAAAGTTGTTTGTTAAGATGCACAGAAGTAGCCCTCAACGGCTTGCTAGTATGATTACCAAACAGGGTTATTGGAAATTAATTGACACGGCGTTAAGGGCTTCTTCTGTGCACCTTAACAAACAACTTTTGTTCTACGACTTTTGTCGAAACTTAATACATATCCCAAAAAAAATATTTAAGTGTTTCTCGTACTGTCTGGTAATTTTCTATGTCTATGCGGCAAGTGCGCGCGCGCGATCGGCACGGGGCGCACTGCGTGCGACCCGATCGGGTTGTACCATACCTACTATGATTGATTCTGTAACGTAGACATAGAGTTGAGTATTATTTGAACTGTTGGATTTATTTTTTAGTTTTGTATGGAATATTTTTATAATGAATTTCCAAAAGTCGTAGAACAAAAGTTGATCGTTAAGGTGCACAGAAGAAGCCCTTAACGCCGTGTCAATTAATTTCCAATAACCCTATATAGTATAAAAATTGTAATTTTTTTTGTAATTTCCGTAGGATTAGAGAGGTTTAGAACAACAGGTATCGTTGTAATCAGTGTGGCTTACTGATTATCAAAATGCATGTTGTCGCTTCTTTAAGTGGTGGCGGTGCCATCTATGACGTCACAAATATGGCGCTAATAGGTTTAGACTTGGTGGGCTATTGCGACATTTATCCGATTTGAGCAAACTAAGTATCAAATGAGAGGTCATAAAATTTGTAGTAAAACATGTGAAATCACTTTCATTTATAAAAAAGTCATATTTTTAGAGTTTTTTTAGAATATGTCTGGTAGGCAATATACTCAATTCATATTTCTAAATCGGTACAGTAGCTTCGGAGCATATTCTTTACAAACATAAAAACCTTTCCTCTTTATATTATTAATTTAAATTCCTGGCTTATCCCTGAATAGGCTATTTGGATAATCAAAAAATATGAGTGTTCGCTTCGGTATATAAGAATTTTATAGTAATTTATATTGGGCGTAGACTCTTACACTTTTAATCAAACATTTAATAAGCCTTCGTTAATTAAAATGATTCGTCACTTTCACATACCTGTCAATTTAAAAGGTGCGTAAGTGAGAAAACATTGTAACTAAAGGTTTTAAAAAGTTTATGAATAAAGGTGGTCGCACATTGATCAGAGCCGAATCGAATTTTTGCCTTCCACGGGAAAAGTTACCTTATTGTAATAGAGATAAGGTACCTACATTTATATTTCCGATGACGTCATCAGAGTCGACCGCATCGTCAGAGGCGGCCGACTCTGAAATATAAATGTACCTTATCTCTATTAACATAAGGTACATTTTCCCGTGGACGGCAAAAATTCGATTCGTTCGGCTCTGATCAATCTGCGTCCACCTTTAGTGGGTTAAAAATCACACCCTTACCTTAAAAAGTTGGACGCCAAGAACGGAAAACATGAATTGAAGCATGTGATTTATTAGAAAAATGTTCCCAATCGATTTCACTGAAGCATAAACACATTTAACAACATACTGTCAAAATGCAGGTTAACCAAAAAAACATAAAAGAGTTACCGTTGTCCGTTTTTTACCAACCGTTGCGATTCGTGGCACGGTAATTTGTAAAAAGTACAAAGAAAAAAAAAACATGTTAATTAAAAAAATCACACGAAAAGTGCTTACTTACAGTGTTAGTCCTCTTTATTTAAAAAAAAATACAAGGGTAGATTGAAAAGTACGCCGATTTACTGAAATATAGTTTGAAATTAGCAGTTAAAGTTTAGATCAAGTAATTTAATAATAACTGCGCAAAAAGACAAACTCGTAATTTGGCTTTTTGAATAATAAATTATTTTATCATAACATTTTTTTAATACCACCCCTCGTTTTGTTTTACGGTAATCATTAATTTTATTTGTGACGCGTAGAAGATAATTATATAAGTTATATTAAAGAGATTTGATAAAATTAAGCGTGAGGTGGTTATACCTCACGTTTAATTTTATGAAGGAGATCAATAAAATCATGGTGGCTTCTATAGAAGAATCTCCTCCGTCTTGTAAAACTGTTTAATGTGGCTAGCTTTTAAGCGTTTTGCTTCGTAATTCCTTATTCGTACTGCATGGGAATGGCATCAGTTGCCTGTCTGTCTTTTCTGACGTGTACAATTTGCGGGTATTCAAGTCGCGAGTGAATAGGTATATTCTAGGAAGGCGTGCTACATCTTAGGCTGCATTGTCACCTACCATCAGGCAGGTGTGATAGTGGTCAAATACTGACCTATAATATGTATAAAAAAACTGAGTTGACCGTTATTATATTGCTCGGGCTTTAAAGACTGTTTTTTAACTACCTACAGACTCTTCAATTAAAGACTTCTGTTTTAAACTTCTAATATAGTTGATGGAATCTGGCGTTACTTTTCGGAAACAAAACCAAATAAAAACTAAATATTAATACTTCCATTACAGTTAAACTTCTAAAATGAGTGAAATTTTGCACAGTAACTGCTATTGAATTAGTGGATCAAATGAAACTAATCTAATTGCTAAATTCCAACTATTAGGTGGCAAACTTTTCAATCGCCCAAAAAAAAACAAAAGAAAAACAAATCTTCAAAAATTTAGCCAGTGTCCTGATCTGACGTTTAAAAAAAACAGTTAAAACCGAAATTTACTTAATACCTTACTCCTATAACTGAGTGAAATGTCCAGGTAGGTGTTTCGGTACAAAATTTGTGCAAAAAAAAATCACGAAAAGCTCCAAAAAAACTGAGTCCAAAAAATCGCATCATATTCCAAAAATAAACAACACCTTTGGGCAAAATTCGACAGCATGCACCAGTTAGAATTTTTTGGACCCACGATCAAGCAAAAATAACACTGTTAGTAAAAAAAACTATTTCGAAAAAAAAACACGAAGAAGCATGAAATCAGATGATTAAAAATTAAGTGCGAGTATTTATCAGTGCGGAAAGATCAAAATACTTACTCGATATAAGTTAGACTAAAACCCAAAGGTGTCGTTGAAAAAAAAACAATGTTTTTTTTTTTAATTTTGGTCCCCTACCTTGAACATTTGCACCCCCATGACGGCAAACATGAATTGTAGCAGGTTTGTGACCAGCAAAATGTTTCCGATTGTCTTTATTGCTACGATCACGCATTGTACTACGTGCTAAAAATTGATAAGAAAAAAAATGGCTAAGAAAATTTTAAAATTTGGAAAATAACCCTAAACATAAGTAGGAATGCATTGTAACTTTTCTAATATAGTAAACCTAAATTATGTAAAAAAAACCCTGTAAATCCCTCTTAGGTGCATAAATAAATACGAAAATAATTTTTTTAGAAAAATTACTCTACCCAAAGTTATAAGAAATTTTCAAAATATGACAATACTAATGCTATTAGATACCTAAGTGCTAGCTGCGAATAAAGGTATCGCCAAAAAATCGGGGTGATTTTTCCAAACTTTTCAAAATCAAAATCTTTACAAGTGCTATCTATAAGGGATTGTAGAGTTTTTGTAACACATTGTAATATGTGCAGAGAATAAATCTATTTACTCGCTTTAACTCAAAATAACCACATTCAGGAAATAAAGTTCAAGCTAAAGTTAAATGCAGAATATATTAGATTCGGTACAAAAATCAACGAAAAATAATATTCTTAGTTTAAATAATATAATAAATATACAAATAAGTTTATAATTAAACGCTATAGTGACCTATTTAAAAATAATAACGAAGTCAATAAAGTGCTGAGAGTAAAAAACTCATTCCAAGATCTTAAAATATTTGTCTAAATTCATTTAACTAAGATAAAAAAAATATTTTTACTGACCTTTAATCCTTTCGCTCTGTTGATAGCTCTGAGTGGTCTCAACACACGAAACACTCTCAAAATCTTTATAAAGGAGACGTTGTTTGACCTACATCAAAAAATTAAATTAAAAAATGCAATCAAGGTAAAATTACTAAATAAATAAATCAAAAAATCTATTATAATTAGATAATTACAAAAAGTGGAAACGATAAAATAAAAACTATTTTGGAAATGGTAGCTTATTAAGTAAAGCTAAAAGAATTGATGAAATTATTGAAGAACATTATCATTACAAGAGAGAAGTGCAAGACCGTAGGGTGTAGGGTTTCTGATAAGAAAACACCTGAAAAAACATGTTGCCGCATTATCGGACAGAATAGCAATTTTAGATGTTAAAATATCAGGACACAAATAAAAGTGAAAAGAGGACGATATCATGGAAAGATGCGCTGGATTCAGAAATCGATGTAGAAGTTAGTTAATTAAAAGTCAAACTCAAAATTCTTTATTCATTTCGAATCATACAATTTGCACTAAATCACTTTGAAACGTCTTAAACGCTAATTTAGGATGTGTGCCAAGGAAGATAGTAATTTAGCAAATCAAGGTATTATATTCTATAGATACAGTAATAAAAAACACTCACCCTCCAGGAGATAAAGCAGAAATCAAAGACACTATAACAACCAACATGTCTAATAAGTTAAAAGCGGAACGACAGAAGGCATCCTTGTGAAGTATGAAACCGTAGGTGATAAGCTTCAACATCAGCTCGAGGGTGAACACTGTGGTGAAGAAGTAGTCGATGTTGCGGAGTGCCTGAAGGAACAAGACGTGTTATTTAATAATGAGAATAAAACATACAAAAAGGCTAAAAAGATGAGCCACAATAACTCATACAGATAGTTGATTTTGACCATTTATAAATATTAAACAATATTTATGTGAAAATATTATACAAAATATGTGAAAATCCTTTGCACATTGTATAACTTTCATTTCATTTATTTACATTGTATTGAAATTTTTCCATATATAAACACTATCGGAAAGCTAATTCATTTTTACCCAAAAATTAAAACTGTTTTAAGTTGTAAAAAAACACTAAGCAAAACTGTCTTATTGCACCGGTCGATTGTGTTAGAAAAAAAAGAAAGAAAAAAATAAAATTTTATTTTACGAACACAAAAAAAATAGACACATCAAAAAAAGAACAAGAAAAACAGTACAGCGCCCAGAAAAAAAGGTTTCGTCCTCAGCACGATGCGATGATGTTACTGAGAGATACGAGTATAAAACCCTAGAAACAAATTATTATAACAAAATAAACTTAAAATTACTTACATCAGCGAAAGTTTCATTAGCCCTGTTACCAACAGGGTCCTCCATAGCCAACATGACAGAAGAGGCCAAAATACAGACCAGAATAAAATTTTTGAATATTGCATTATTCTGTATTCTGTAACAGGAGACACGGAACCTGGAAGCGAAACCCAAAAAGTGATTGAGTAAAATTCAGACAAAATGATACAAACGCCCAAATACTGAAATGCTACTTATCTTAATTAAGCGGCGATTAAATTGATATTTAAGTGTCATGATAACTCAGGATAGGAGCGTCTTAAATATTTAGGGGACCCCTAAATTTTGAGAGTCATTCGAGTATACGGGCATATAATTCATAAAATCACGCTTAAAAATTAAATAAATTGTAAAATATAAAGTTAATAAAACTAATAATACTTCTAGATGGTATTTTAAAGTAGTAAGAAAACCGGCCAAATGCGAGTATATCTCGCGCACGAAAGTATTTGTTGTTAAGGCGGCAACAGAAATACATAATTTGTCTTGCTATCACGGATCATGAGATACAGTCTGGTGACAGACAGACATAGATAGACGAATGGACGCACGAAAAGTTTTAGTAACAGCCGTTTTTTACCCTTTGGTTGCTGTATTAACTGATTGAATAAATAAACGTACCAATTCGTTTTGCTAAAAATGAAGAAACTACTGCCATCCGGTATTGGTTTGTCTTGTGTTTTGATCTCTACATCAGACAGTCTTCTTGGCCTCGCTGATATTGTTCCCTGTCGTTGTGGAGAGGACGGATCCATATTTACATCACCTACAAGTTATAAGTTCACATTAATGGCAGTTTTGAAGCCCATAAGTTTCTTGTGCCTTCTTCTCATTCTAATTTATTTTTTAAATCGATTCAATTATAATTGCAGGTCTTACTTTAGGTCAATCATCACATTGCTCATAGTTTTAGAAAATCTTACCGTTTTGTTTTTTCTCAATAGTAACTAGCGCGTCATTAGGATTGTTCCTTTCTTCCTGATCAACTTCTGGTTCAGCTTCCTCTACATCTTCTTCAGATCCTGTCTCGTCATATTCATTTTCAGATCTGAAAATTAACTCATATTTATAATAAGATTCCATACAAAAAGACTCGACTAGTCTCGCGATCCAAACAACTGGACTTATACCAAACAAATAACACCTGAGATCGACTGTATCTTGAGGTTAATACTACACTAAAATGAATATCTAATGCTAATACTAAGAATAGTATCTATAATTTTGAATTTACCTTGGTACCCGTTTATATTTTTTGTAAGGCCGGCTAATAAAGGAAAAGTAGTCATTAGTCATGTTATAGTGGAACCTCTATCTATAAATATAGGTATAAAAATACATTAGAATAAAATACAAGTAAACATGGTCAGACAAGGTGGTTAAACTATTTTACATGAATGAATGCATATGTTAATTCTTTTAAAAATAATGGTATAGGTCTCCTAAGAACTGTTTCTAGTTTCTTCGTAGCCACATAAGTACTAATACATTTTCATAAAAATTAACCACCTTGTATGTAAAAGTAACTTGAAATGATTATAATTAATCTTACCCTTCAGTAGAATATCCTTCTTCTTCATTAACGTATTCATCATCAGTGTTCTCTTTTTCGTCATCGAGTTGTGGATTACCTGCTTCTGGATTATTTGCCTCCTGAAATAATAGGTCACATTTAAGCTCAATAAAGTTGATTATTGTTTCTCAGGTATCAATGTTGGGACCACTTTTATTCTTAGTCTATAGTAATGAAGATTAACGACTTTTTGAGAAAAAAGCTTTATACTTACTTCTGCTTCTTTTTGTATTTCATCCATTTCTTCAGCATCACCTAAATTATCGACAGCGATGGCCAAGAACACGTTCAGTAGAATATCTAAAATTGTGCTGAGAAAATTATTAATCTACTCATTTGTCAAAACCTAGTCTGGCAGCGGAACTCACCTGAATATGAAAAGAAAAAATACA
This sequence comes from Idaea aversata, assembly GCA_907269075.1. NCBI lineage: Eukaryota > Metazoa > Arthropoda > Insecta > Lepidoptera > Geometridae > Idaea > Idaea aversata. The sequence goes on from OU026108.1 coordinate 1,616,370, forward strand.
TGGCTGTTTTTTCCAAGCATGGAATAATAGAATAAAATTAAGGTCTAAATATCTAAATTGTGAAAGAAATCTATCATTATAATTTAACTGAAAAGGATACAATTACCACAAATGAAAATGACAATAAAATACAGTGAGGCAAGCATGCCAGGACTGCCGGCACCGCCGTACGCATTGATACCATGGTACATCACCACGTTCCAATCTTCACCTGTGAGAATCTATGGAGAGAGAAAAAAATAGAACATTTTGACAATATTTTTATTATTAGTGAAAATAAGAATGCAAAAAATAATCTTCCCACCAAATATGGGATTTATTTAAAAATATTCTGATATAATTATATCAGAATGTTTTAAAAAGATCGATGAAGGTCATTCTTAAAGGGATCCCGTACTATTAATGATAGAATAAATTAGGTATACCTGAAACATCGTGAGAACAGCTTGCCAGAAAGTATCGAAGTTATGTTTTTCTTTTTCTTCCTCCGGCGCGTAGTCAAACCTTCCTCCGAAGACTTGCATCCCGAGGAGAGCGAAGATCATAATGAAGAGGAAGAGGAGGAGAAGAAGAGAGAAGATGGACTGGATAGAGTTGAGGAGAGAGGTTACTAAGTTGGAGAGAGAACGCCAATATCTGAAAGGATTTATAAACTACAGTTTGTTTTGTGTTTAATTAATGACGAAATTTATAGATAACAAAAAAAAAATGCAGGACATTCCACACATCGCCATCTAGCCCCAAGCTAAGTAACTAGACTTGTGTTATGGATGCTAGACAACGGATATACTACTTATATACTTTTCTTTTGTAAATATATACTTATAATACGTAGAAACAACAAGACCACAGACAAATATCTAAGCATAAATACAAGTCTGAGGCGAGAATCGAACCCGCAACCCTGTGTTTGGCAGTCCGGCATGGTGACCATTGTGCCAATTGGGTCGTCAAATACAAATAGATACTTTAATACAAATCTTTTCTTTAGCACAGTCAAATAAAATTTAAAGATACTTCCCTCCATATACTACTTTATTTTACTTCTTGTAGTCACGGATAACATGACCAATGGGTAAAAATATTTAATTATTTATTGTTGGAAACTGATCACGTTATCAGTGGATACAACTTGGCATGATCAGTGGCTAATTCCATCTGATCACGATATCCATGGACATAAACCCAAAAAAATAAATAACTCTATAGTGAATGTAAAAATCGATCGATCGCTGTGGAAGTCTTTGAGGGAGGCCTATGTTCAGCACAGTGGACGTCCTGGGCTAATATGATGAGTGTCAGAAATCAAATTGTACTGAGAGAAGACTTACAAACTTAATAACAAATCTAATATAGGTATATAAATTACGTGTCACGTTGTTTGTGCGCGATGGACTCCTAAACTACTTAACCGACTTTAATCAAATTTGCACACCGTGTTAAGTTTGATAAAACTTGAAAGATAGGAAAGCTTACTTACATCTTACTTGATCCCGATATTCCCACGGGATCGGGAATTACGCGGGTGACACCGCAGAGCGCAGCTATAGTAACATATTATATAGGTTCACTTACTTGGTCACTTTAAACACTCTCAAAAGTCGGACACATCTCAACACAGATATACCTAATTGTGGTATCGTATCTGTATAAGTTAACGCCAATTCAACAACTGAACAAAACATGACAAAACAATCGAACCGATTGAATAGAGATACGAAGTAACCCTGGAAAAAGAGAAACATATTTGTCAGACATCTTAAAATTAGACATAAAAATTAAGAAATATTTCTGAAGAAAAAAACCCCATGCGTTTCTTGTGCCTTCTTCTCATTGGTGGGCGCGTTCCGAAGGCACACATACTAACTTAGTTTTTAAGACGTTTCTATGTGATCTGTGTACAAAATGTATTAAGCATCCAAATTAATAAAAAAAATTGACTTTGCAAAATTTGCCCAGATATAGGCTGCGACTTCTAAGTACGTGACTTCGTCTAATCTAATCTATGAAACGGCTTTACAGATTCTTATGAAATTTTATATGTACCTATATTCGATAGGTCTGAGAAGAGGACGTAAACTATTTAATATTCTAAAAAAAACAACGACGCGTTAAAGTCACGGGGAACAGCTAGTAACCATATAAATATACTATATAATATATAACTATATAAGCCTTGTTTGCTTGCATTAAAATAAAAAACATTTTGGACAAATATTACCTGAAATCCTAATGCATACATCTTCACCAACATTTCCATTGTAAATAGCACCACGAATAAATAATTTGCATACAATTGGAAGTCATCTAACCATTCTGTTTGTCTGAAACAAATGTATGATATATAGAAAGTGTTATTGATGTACGATGTAATAATACTACACACAACCAAAACACTCTATTGCACATAAACACAGCCTTATTGCATAGAGCGATCTCTTTCAGGCAACCGAGCACTTTTTTTTTGAGCGATTGAATTTTCTTTTTTGTATATTCGTAAAATTATTATACAAAGCCCCTTTTTATTGCTAATTTACAACATATATTTTTTCTTAGCTAACAGACTTTTCCATCGACCTTTCAAAATGAAGCAAATAACATACATTCAAAACAACATACAGACGAATTGAGAACCTCCTCCTTTTTTGAAGTCGGTTAAAAATCAAATTCATGCTTTGCGTTCTCTGTCTGTCAGTCAGATACTATTTAAAATTGCTTACCCATAATGTTCAGTGGCTAAAACTAATGTATTCAAGAACACAAGTATAATAATAGACCAGTAGCATGCTTGTGATTTCACTGCTATTCGACATGACCTGCGCATTCTTCTATTTATCTGAAATAATCAATTAACACTATGTTAGTCAGACAACTTAATAACATTCAAACGGCTAAAATCATTTTCATCACACAAGTAGAAGCACGTATTTTTAGTTTTCAAAAAAAAAATTAAATCGTTTCATTCTTTTTGGAACGAAGACGCCTTTTACATAGACGAGCACACATATGAATCAAATTTATAACAACAACTTTTTTACTAAAAATTGCGGGAATTAACATTTGTAGTTCTTTAATATATATTTTAAACAATAGTGGCCCCAAAACACTACCTTGTCAAACCTCCTGAAGTAAAATTTACAAGTGGTCCCCTGGGTTAATTCCCCGTTTAAATTCACGTTGCTTTGTGATCCTTCGTTACTTCTTTTGTCTTTTTGATCTGAAATTTTAAAAAATCTATACTTAATCTATACCATACGCCAACGACCTTGGTACACAGCCTACTAAATAATTACTACTGGCACCGGTCGCCTTCGTTGGTGAAAATTTTTGATTGTTATGAGTGTCTTTTATTTTTCTCAAAAGTGCTGAGATGGAATTGTAGGTGAGATTTTTACCGACATTTTGGTGTGATTTTGACCCAAACATTTCTCAGAGTTTTGAAGCTATCCTAAAATTAAGAATTAAAACTAGTCTAGCTTTGAAATGACACAGAATTTTCGCCTCGAAATTACCCCAAAGTATCGGTTAATACTTCACCTACAATTCCATCTAAGCACTTTTGAGAAAAACAAAACAGATTCGTTACAATCAACAATATTAGTTGTAAGCGACGGCTATTTCTGGCGCGTTGCGTTTGGCAGCATAAGCAGCCTTAATAGCTGATCTAAAAAGAAAATAAACTCAATCATAAGCCTCGTCCTAAAGCACTTGGACTCTCGGAACTCTCAATACGTTAAAAGTAATTCGACGTTTTGTATTCAATAAAATGCCTTAATTCTTATACATTTGCTTCAATTTTGCGTAGCTACTAAACCAGAGAACTTAAATTTAAAGTCAAACTTATCATTTTTGGATAATCATTTTATTAGTCTTTTTACCTATAACTGATTTTTAGTCTACAATATAATTAAGTAAATTACGAGTAAGTAGACAGTAATATTTATGTTTTAGGTGGGTAAGAAAAAATTAAATCATCTCACAAATTACCTTGAGAATCATGTCCATTTTCTTTCTGTATTTGATCATTCTCCAGATCCAGCTCTTCAGCAACGGTTATCCAATTCAAATATCCTTTCAAGTCTTCTTCAAACTGCTGTCTTTCTCTAGACTTCTGGAAATCTCCTCGATTTTTCGCTTTTTCTCTTTCTTTGGAAAACTCACTAGAAAATGTAAAAGAAATAAATTGAAAGTTTTTCATGTATCATATGAATATTTCGTTTAAAGTTTCTTAGACTTAAACCCCCACGACTAAAACTGTGTCTAAATCTAAGGTTTAAATCCACATCTCGGACTATCCTTAAACCTCGTTTTGGAATAAGGGGGAAAACGTTTAAAAAATGGTGTTAGTGATTGGCTTAGCTAATCCGTTTTTCCAATAAAAAAAGAAACTACAAAGAATTTAGTGATTTTCTTTAAATAAATCAAGGTTACAATAATACAATAATAATACCTAATAAGCGTATTTATCGTATAGATAAAGCATCATCTCCAGGCAAACTTTTTAGATCATAGTTAAAAAAGTTTTTTCATTACTCATACTCCGAAAGTAGGTGTAAAGGTGCCTGAAGAGCGTGTAGAAAGAAAAACTTCCAGCCCTAGGGAAAATCGCTTTCACTGACAGCTGTCATGTCAAATTATGGCTTCGCACGGCTTGTGCTAGCTAGCCAGTATCAGTATCATTAGATAACTTCAAAAACCTCACCTCCTTGCTTTAAGTAACACCAAAGAATAACACTACATGTATATAACCTCTTTGGTTACAACCTTGTAAGAGGATCAGGTAGTATGGAGTCTCTCATTCACTCTCGTTGTTAGGAAGAATTTTATGCATTATTCGTAATGAAAAGCACAGTATTTACCTCGGGTGAAAGACTCATTAAGCCCCGAGACGGAGTTTGGCGCCCGAGCGTAGCGAGGGCGCTAATAGTTCGAGGGACTTCTTGGTTATTCTTTGGTGTTGCTTTAAGTAACACCAAAGAATAACACTACATGTATATAACCTCTTTGGTTACAACCTTGTAAGAGGATCAGGTAGTATGGAGTCTCTCATTCACTCTCGTTGTTAGGAAGAATTTTATGCATTATTCGTAATGAAAAGCACAGTATTTACCTCGGGTGAAAGACTCATTAAGTCCCTCGAACTATTAGCGCCCTCGCTACGCTCGGGCGCCAAACTCCGTCTCGGGGCTTAATGAGTGACTTTCACACCTAGTGTAACAATGTACTATTTTGATTAGATGGTGTTAAGCAAAAGATGTGTAATTATTATTTTCTTAATAAAGTCAATAGTACTTGATTTAAAACTTACCCAGACAACACACCGAGAATAAGATTCATGACGAAGAAGTTACCAAATATAACCAATGTCACAAAGTAGATCCACACCCAAGTGTTACCTTTCACATCGGCTATCTAGAAGACAATCGAAAATATGTAAAGTACACCAGAGTACTAAAGGATAGAATTTCAGAATGACTGGTTGTTTATCTGTATTCATCTAGCTGCGCAATGCAAGTTTACCTGCGTAAGTGTCTCTTTAAAAGTGACAGAACTAGAACAGTTATTTTTATCCATTTAGAAAACTAATTTCTAAAAAAATCCTTTATAATGCTAGCCTACATCCTAAAATAAACCGCCATGCGATGTTGCAAACTCGTAGTTTCTCTTTTATATATTTAGATAATAAGAATTTCTTAGGCACCACATCATGCCGTTGTAAAAGAAGACAAAAATACCACAAAACTATGATTTGTTTGTTTATTGAAAATAACCTATACCAATATTATAAAGAGAAAAGATTTTTTCGTATTTATGATTGTAACGAATAGGCTCCGAAACTACTGAACGGATTTTAATGAAACTTGGTATGAGGATACATTGATTTATTGACAGTAACATAGGTTACTTTTTATCCCGATATTTCCACAGGATCGGGAGTTACGCGAGTGAAACCGCAGAGCGTTGCTAGTGATCAATAAAACGTTACTTACAGCATACATAATATCAGTCCATCCTTCAAGTGTAATGCACTGGAACACGGTTAGCATAGCGTAACCAATGTTATCGAAGTTTGTGATGCCGAAGTTCGGACCTTCCCACACTCCCTGGCAGACCTGACCGTCATCGCAGTGGATGCCGACATCCGCCTCGCTGCTGCACGGTGATGGATCGTCTACCATTTTCATAGTACCTGAAAACAGCAAATGATTATAATAAACTAGCTGTTACCCGGACTTCCTCCGCGTAGAAGTCGAAAATGGACCAAGGAATCACGTCCCATACAAACTTTGCCCCCCCTTTTTGACCCCTTAAGGAGTATAATTTCAGAAAATCCTTTCTTATCGGATGCCTACGTCATACAAAGAACACACACTCCAAGTTTCAGGTCTCTACGATCAGCGGTTTAGGCTGTGCGTCGATCCGTCAGTCAGGACAAAACATTTTATATTTTATGTAAAGACTAGCTTTTGCCCGCGACTTTGTCCGCGTAAAATTCGAAAATGGACCAAGAAATCGCGTTGTGCCATATAAACTTTGCCCCCCTTTTTCACCCTCTAAGGGGTAGAATTTCGGAAAATCCTTTCTTATCGGATGCCTACGTCATACAAAGGACACAACCCTTCAATTTTCAGGTCTCTACAGCAGCGGTTTAGGGTACGTGGATCCGTTAGACAGTCGTTCGGGACAAACCATTTTGTAATAATACAGGACAAAGCATTTTATATGTATAGAAGATATAAGTTATAGAATAAAGTGTATAAAATACCCTACTTTTGTCTATCCAAAATTTTCTTACCAGTATGATTAACAAAACAAGTCTCGTGCAGCACCCCCGAGAACAGTTCCAAGCCAATGATGGCGTAGATTATTATCACGAACAGCACCAGAAACGCGATGTGGAACAATGGTACCATCGCTTTGAGAATCGAGTTTAACACTATTTGAAGACCTGGAAGATGGAAATGCATAAGTTTATAAAGAAGTCAATACAAATATAGAACAAAAGATTAAAAGCAAACTTAAACAAAATGAAATTAATATACGACTTCTCTGTTTGTTTGCATTGAATAGGCTCCAAAACTACTGAACCGATTTAGATGAAACTTGGTATGAAAATACATTGATTCATTGACAGTAACATTGGCTACTTTTTATCTCGATGTTTTCACGGGATCGGGAGTTACGCGGGTAAAACCGCGATGTAGTGCTAGTTTATTATAAAAAAAATTAGCTTATAATTTTAATAGGTTAAATTATAAGCAAACTTTTTTTGCTATTAATTTCATCTACCACCACAACTTAAATACCGGTATACGTGCACTACTGTTTGTACTGTTATTCAATAACCATTTAATATATTGTATTACTTACTTGGCACTCCAGAGACCAATCGCAAAGGCCTCAACACCCTGAAAGCTCTCAAAGCTTTGACGTCGAACAAGTCTTTCGAAATATATTGAAGCGTCATCGTTATTATACTGAAATCAAACAATACAAATACTATGAATGTGAAAGTCTGTATTTGTTACAGACTGTAACAATTACAGTTTATCTATACTGCTATACTAATCAATCTATCTATGTCTCCCATCCTTCGTAGCCTAACCGCCATTAACGCTCTCCTGGATTCGGAACCTGAATGTGATCTGTTTGCGGATGAGTGGAGATCGATATTGTCAGTGTGTTTGAAGTTTTGTGGGAGATATGCATGTTAGCGTGATCAAATTTTATTTTGTCTAAGTCAATTAATATAAATGGTTTTGTATCGTTTTAATTGACTATAATCTACACTAATATTATAAAGAGGAAAACTTTGTTTGTTTGTTTGTTTGGTTGTAATGAATAGGCTCAAAAACTACTGGACCGATTTTAAAAATTCTTTCACCATTCGAAAGCTACATTATCCACGAGTAACATAGGCTATATTATATCCCAATACTCCCACGGGAACGGGAACTACGCGGGTGAAACCGCGGGGCGCAGCTAGTAAATAAATAAATAAATAATAATCTATCAATGGTCACCATGCCGGACTGCCAAACACAGGGTTGCGGGTTCGATTCCCGCCTCAGACAAGTATTTATGCTTAGATATTTGTCTGTGGTCTGGTTGTTTCTATGTATTATATAAGTATCACTACATAGTATTAAACAAAGTCGCTTTCTCTGTCCCTATGTCCCTATATCCCTTTGTATGCTTAAATCTTTAAAACTACGCCACGGATTTTGATGCGGTTTTTTTTAATAGTTAGAGTGATTCAAGAGGAAGGTTTATATGTATAATACATGCATAATAATATAGCCGTGCGAAGTCGGGGCGGGTCGCTAGTATATTTACAAAAGAAAAATATATAAGTAGTATATCTGTTGTCTAGCATTCATAACACAAGTCTAGTTACTTAGCTTGGGGCTAGATGGCGATGTGTGGAATGTCCCGCAGTATCTATATCTTATTTTCTTATCTTCTTAATATCATAAAAGAGTTTTTTTTGTCTTTTGTTTGTAACAAATAGGCTCCGAAACTGCTGGACCGATTTTGATGAGACTTGGTAAAAATATGATAAAATTCTAGGTTTTTCTAAATGAAATGTAAAAGTAGTATTTTGTGAACTAGATGTGGAAAAAAGGCATAAGCGTATAAAGTTACGTGTTTTTCATTTTCTTCATCAGCAACCGATGTATTTACACAATAGGAACTTCAAGAACCTTTCTTCCTTGCAAACAAATAATTTTTGTTCGAAGTTAAGCCATTTCTCTTTTAAAGATCGATTATCCTTGATTTTTTTATTGTCTACTAGCGACCCGCCCCGGCATCGCACGGCTATATTATGCATGTATTATACATATAAACCTTCCTCTTGAATCACTCTATCTATTAAAAAAACCCCTTTAAAATCCGTTGCGTAGTTTTAAAGATTTAAGCAGTCAAAGGGAAATAGGGACAGAAAAACCGACTTTGTTTTATACTATGTAGTGATAGTGTTATTGATGATCTAGAGGGGCGGGTTATTTGACTAACTGGTGACTTTTTTATTGATATTTATAATGTTAAATATGTATGTCCTTTTGTATTTATAATGCTGTATTCGTTTTAATTTATCTAAAGATATTATTTAGTAGTATTTATGTAGAACTTACCCTATAGTAACAATAGTGAAATCAAGACTGTTCCAAGCGTTCCTTAAATACGCTCCAGGATGGAAGAGGAAACCGTACGCTATTATCTTTAGAACACATTCCCCTGAGAATATGAACATGAATACATATTCTACTTTTTCCTGAAATACAACAAAACAAATATTACAAAAATATGAAATACATACCTACCTACTAAAAAGAAGAATAAAGAATAATTTAAAAAATATTATGCTGATCATAGAAAATAATAAATAATAGATTTGCCTAAACTAGGAAAATCTTGTGTTTCAGACGGAAAAGGACTTATATAAAATAATAATTACCTATGTACGAGTAAATTTATATTACTGCTTTATATAACTGTTAATTTAATTGAAATTGTAGTTTGAAAATTTATCCAATATAGTTCAATGAATGAAGATAACACTAGTCAAAAATATTACCTACTGCATAAATACTGGTGGTTTGATTTGACTTGCATAATATTCTGGTAGTCACTGATTCAATTTGAATGAAATATTAGGTAGGTACTTCAAAAGATTTTTAGATACTAAAAGTTAATGTAGCTTCCAAACACACTTACTGAAGGCTAAATAAACTTGGACAAGTACCAGGATAATTATTAAAAAGCGCTTCGGGCTCCTGTGTAATAGATAGGAGAACAAGGAATATTATGTCCACGTGTACCTACCAGTAGGAGCTAAAGGAACGGCCAAAATTTGTTTTTTTTGTTTGTAACGAATATGCTCTGAAACGACTGGCTCGATTTTGATAAAACTTGGTATGAGGATACATTGATTCATTGGAAGTAAAACAGGCTACTTTTTATCCCAATATTCCCACGGGATCGGGAGTTAAGCAGGTGAAACCGCGGGGCGATACTAGTCTTAAATTAAAATTAAAATAAAGAGTAGTACTTACTAAAATTTGATTAGTGTGATTGGTGTCACCGGATGGGTACGGTGTGAATATAGCTAGAGCTATGCAGTTTGCGAATATTGTCATCAATATCATGTATTCGAACGGTCTGAAGTTATGTGCTAAGGAAACCAACGCAATGCAATACTTAAACCTGAGACTTAAACATAAATACACATATAGAAATGAAGTCGGTTAAAAATATGATAAAAATGAAAAATAAATGATTTTTAAAGATTACAATGAAATTGTTAGTATTTTGTGAACTAAATGTGGAAAAAGATAATATAAGCAATGGCATTAGTCCATAGACTAAGAACAAAAAGGCCAATTCCCATAAATAAAATTGTTTAAATTACATCTCAATATCAATATCATTTCGATTGCAAAAAATATACTAAACGTCATCTTTTGGTATTCTCATAAACTAAGACTTCAACATGATCTCAATATCAATATCATTTCGATTGCAAAATATATACTAAACGTCATCTTTTGGTATTCTCATAAACTAAGACTTCAACATGATATCCGAATGAAATGTTAATTTAATTGAAATGCAATCGAAACTAAAATGTACGTAAAACGGTATTCTCCAAATACAAATGATATCGAAATGTAATCGAACTTATCTAGACCGTATTCTCGTCGCATAAGAAACGTCAAATTTGAGATCGAGAGTTGATTGAAATGTAATCGACATGAAACAACGAATTTAGTGAATTTTTAAGGTTAACTTAGTTGGGTTAGTGTGTAAATCTAATAAAAAAAATAATGCGTGTCATCTCCGAAGCGCGACTGGAGTTTACTTTACTTGTATTTCGATATAGAAGGTTACAGGTTCGATTCTCGCCCCAAACAAGTATTTAAGTATACAAGCCTAGTTGTTTAGCTTAGGGCTAGATGGCGTTATGTGAAATGGCCCACATTATTTACTTTATTTGTAAAAAATCGCTATCTAGTGCTATTGCTATTGATTGCTATCGACACCAATTGCTCGCTTCCTTCCTTCCTACCGATCGCTTTCATAATTGCTATCTAGAGCGTTAGCGCGATTTATCTCATGGACCTTCATATCACAAAGTTTCTTCAAATACACTCCAAAATAAAACAGGCGCCAAATGAAATTCTTTTAAATTTTGTGACATAGCCAACCTAACAAAGCAAAATGAATGAATGACTGAATGATTTTATATCGCAATGTTAGTGAAATACAATTGAAATGTAATTGAAATGTAACTGAAATGTTATTATGATTATGGTTAGTAGAATGCCAATTGACAGTTAAATTTCAATATCATTTCACTTCGATCAATTTAAGATTGCATTTTGCTATAATTACGAGAATTGACCTTATCTCGTTCAAACCAATTTTGGGTAGAAGTTTGCATGGTAATGTATATCATATGGTTTTTTTTTATTTCATCATTCTCTTACACTTTTTAACACTTTGGAAGTGTCTCTCGCATAAACTATTCAGTTTAGAGGAAAATTATATTAGAAACCTGAATATAATTTTTGAAGATCTATCCTTAGATACCCCACACGTACGGATTTGATGAAAAAAAAAACTGGTTGCCTGTAAAGTCGGTATACGGGCGAAAGTTTTACGTGACAACAACTGTGCTCGAGTGGAAGGGACGCGTGCCTTTCACTTTTTATGTCTGTCTCTCTCGCTCTTAGGCGGGCTAACCATGCCCGAGTGGAAGGGACGCGTGCCTCTCACTCGCTCTCATTGTGAGCGCATAACGTCAGCGGAGCGTAACGCAGTTTCTTGAAGTGTCACCCGGCAAACCAATTTATAAAACGTTGTCACGTCAAAAAGTATCAGTTCTAAGTATGGGGAACCCTAAAATGTATTGTTTTTTTTTTTCTATTTTTGTGTGAAAATCTTAATGCGGTTCACAGAATACATCTACTTACCAAGTTTCAACAGTATAGTTCTTATAGTTTCGGAAATAAGTGGCGGAAATAATAAGGCAGACAGACAGACATGACGAATCTATAAGGGTTCGGTTTTTTGCCATTTGGCTACGGAACCCTAAAAAGCGGACACCTCGTTGCTAAGAAGGAATTGAAGCACAATCACGTGTTTTTTCATGTTCTTCATCAGCATCTGACGCCATTACACCATAAAGGACCTTCCAAAAGCTATAACCTCCTTGCACACAAGTAATTTTTGTTTGAAGTTTTGCCAATTTTTAACCGACTTCAAAAAAAGGAGGAGGTTCTCAATTCGGTTGTATGTATTTTTTTTTATAAGCTAAATTCCCACTTTAAGGTGAAAGGGTACCTGCGCGCTCTCCATACAAACGTAGTCGACTGTTTCCTCCCTGGATAATGACACTAGCACAAATATTTTTGTGCCATAAAACCTATAACTGCCATGACTATGCCCCTATGTTTTGGTTTTTTTAATTTTCTAATTAGCATATAAATTAAAATTTAAAAAATTTAATAATTAAAAAAAAACAAAAAATAGGGGCATGGTCATGGCAATTATAAGGTTTATGCTCCAAAAATATTTGTTCTAGTGTCATTGTCCAGGGAGAAAACAGTCGACTACGTTTTTAATAGTTTGTATGGAGAAAGCCCCCGGTACCCTTTCCTCTTAACGTGCTGTAATTGGTCTACATATCGTAAATTATGACATGTTTCAGGGATTTTGGATTTTCCCTTTTTAGGGGGAGGAATAGGGGGTTAAAGTTTATATGACGACCCAGTTGGCACAATGGTCACCATGCCAGACTGCCAAACACAGAGTTGCGGGTTCGATTCCCGCCTCAGACAAGTATTTGTGCTTAGATATTTGTCTGTGGTCTGGTTGTTTCTATGTATTATAATCATATATTTACAAAAAAAGTATAATAAGTAGTATATCCGTTGTCTAGCACCCATAACACAAGTCTAGTTACTTAGCTTGGGGCTAGGTGGCGATGTGTGGAATGTCCTGCAATATTTATTTATTTATTTATTTATTTTTATTTTTTTCTTCAGTTATGGCTTCGCACGGTTTGTGCATATAGCCAGTATCAAGTAATATTTTGCATCAAGTTATGGCCCGATTTACAGAAATCGGGCTCAAGTGTTTCAAGATGGTCAAGTCGTCAAGTCACAGTTTGTCAAGTCAGGGGTCATAGTAAAGCGGTGGCTACTTTACTATAACCTTGTAGGAGATTTTGGAGGCAACGAGAAAAGTCCATGTTTGACACTGATTTTTACTTTCACTACACTTGTGCACTTTCACAGAACTAAATTAGATAACTTTCCACCGGAATTATACAATTTAACTCGGTTTACAACTAAGTTTCGTGTAAATAAAACTGCAGCACGACATGTTGTTGGCTCGTTCCCGCCAAAAAAAAACTATTTATTTTTTATTTATATGAAACATCGTCATTTCTAAAGATAGGAACTTGGAAATTGGAATTCTATCTACTTTTTAAAAAGTATATTATAATTCTGATGACGTTTCAGTGTTTTTTGGTTTTCACTTTTAAGGGGGGGCTTATTTTAAGGGTTGAAATGTATTTTTTCTTAACCGACCAAGTCCTAGTCTGTTTTGTGCACGAAGGGTTCCGTATCATTATATTCGGTTTTTAATGTTATTTGTTGTTATAGCTTCTATAGCAATACATAATCTGTAAAATGTCAACTGTCTGGCTATCACGGTTCATGAGATACAGCCTGGTGATGGACAGACGGACGGACAGTAAAGTCTTAGTAAAAGGGTTTTTACTCTTTAGGTACGGAACCCTAAAAAAATAAATGAGTGGCCCGTCACGTCGTCATCGTTTTAAGCACCTTTATTTAGCTACTAAAAATAACAATATAAAAGAGTCAATGTCTACGTATCATTCACGAGTATTTTTAAAACTCACCCAAACGGAATTCTAAAATTACATTCATACTGGGATTTTATTTTATTACAAAGTTCCGTAGGCGTAGTGAGAGTTTTTTATCGAGCACGATTAGTATTATCGCGTCTGCACAATATATTTCGATGAAGGTATGTATTTGTATTTGTACTTTTTGACGTGTTAACGTCTTATAAATCGATGAAAACCGGCATTCACAAAAAAATGTGACGTCAACGCTCACGTTCCGTTATTGACAAGGCAACCATAGCAACGAATTTTCATTGCTATGGTTACCATCAATGTTTTCTTACGTTCATCATCATCCGAGCGATGTTCCCGGTTGCATCCCTCTCGGGAGCCCGGGGTCCGCTTTCCTACTTTTACGCCTCCACTTCGCACGATCTTCGGCATCCTGGGTTGTAAGGCCATTTGCACGCATATCACCCTTTACGACGTCAAGCCAGCACTTCTTGGGTCTACCCAGGGACAATGTTTTCTTACGTTGTCACGTCTAATAATCTTCCGTAAACCGACTTTACAGACAACCATTTTTGACGTGATAACGTCTAATAAATTGTAGAAACACCTGCATTCACAAAAAAGTCATGTTCCTGTACCATGACGCCGTCATGTTCCGGTACCATGACGGCGTCATGATAAACGTCACGCTTATCGTGTTTATTTAGTAATATTATCGCTCATCTGGGCTTGTGTTATGGTGACGAGTGACGAATAGAAGACTTATTTATAGGAAGGCTTGCATTTAACTTATCCGATGGAAAGCCACGATGAGGTCGAGGATGTTGCATGCTCGTCTAGAAAGAGAACGGCATGCGTGGACAACATGATGTAACTATGCGACTAGGGGGATGGAACTAGGGGGTGGTGTTAGAAGTTGGGTCCTTTTTGAGTTAGGATGGAGTAGTCTCCAGCCTATCAGCTTAGTCGAAGAATTTGTCAGTACGTCTGAGCTGTAGATTGCATCATGTTTTCCGTCACCGTAAGAGCAATGTCAATTATCGCACATTAGTTGTAGTTAGGGAGCTTCCTATACGATTTGAGTATTAGTACCGTCTGTACCGTAAAACATCAATGTTGTTTGTGTACTAAGTCCCCTGAATATGGTTTATAAGTTTGCAGGTCAACTTTCAAGAGTTGGCAATTTAAAAAAATCAGTGGTGAGACATGGACCGACAGACAGACAGACAAGAGAGTGATCTTATAAGGGTTCCTTTTTTTATCTTTTATAGTACGGAACCCTAAAAACAGATCTTTAGCCCTCTGCCAATTTCAAATCAAGGTAAATACGATCCTGGACGTACCACCTGCAAAATTTGACCAAGAAAGTCAAGATTTAGAGATTTCTAACATTATGGATTTTGGGACGTATCTCTGGATCTTGGCAATTTGTA
Source organism: Idaea aversata (assembly GCA_907269075.1). Lineage (NCBI taxonomy): Eukaryota > Metazoa > Arthropoda > Insecta > Lepidoptera > Geometridae > Idaea > Idaea aversata. The sequence continues at coordinate 1,631,697 of OU026108.1, forward strand.
AGGGTCGGTATTTTAAACATCTGTGCTTTAAACTCCTGCCCCCTTATTCCAAAACGAGGTTTAAGGATAGTCCGAGATATGGATTTAAACCTTAGATTTAGGTACAGATTTACTCGTGAACTATAGTCTAAACACTATCTTTATAAAGTCTAAAAGGATAGTGGTTAGACTAAAGTTCCCTAGATAATCTATAGGGATAGTGTTTAGACTATAGTTCACGAGTAAATCTGTACCTAAATCTAAGGTTTAAATCAACATCTCGGACTATCCTTAAACCTCGTTTTGGAATAAGGGGGCTGGACTTTGCGATAAAATTTCAAAACGACCTCTGTGGTCGTCAGGCGAACTCCCGCATGTGACGGAGGTGTGGGTTCAATTCCCACCTTAAACAAGTATTTATGAAGAGTATTTGTTTCTAGTCTGGGTATTTTTCTACGCACATAAAGTAAAAACGAAAAGTATTAAGTATTATTATCCGTTGTATAGCTACCATAACACAAGCTTAGTTGCTTAACTTTGGGTTAGATGGTGCTAGAAGAATGTATGACAATATTTATTTATTTTATACTAGCTGCGTCCCACGGTTTCCCCGCGTAAGTCTCGATCCCTTAGGAATATCGGGATAAAAAGTAGCAAATATGTTAATACAGGTCTCCAGATATCTACATACATAATTTCATCGCAATCAGTCGAGTAGTTTTCGCGTGAAGGAGTAACAAACATACATACACACATACACAAACTTTCACATTTATAATATTCCCCAATTTGTGGGAATGCATTCTAGTTAAGATATACTTTGGGGGATAATGCAACTTTTAATTCCCATTATCCCCCAATATGGCTAGATTATCAATTTGGGGGATAATTCCACGAAGATTCCCACTATCCCCCATTTTGGGGGTTAGCATTTGGGGGATAGTGGGGATACCCCTTTCCTACCAATCAGACGGTACCAACACCAGTTATTCATCGTATAGGGAGCTCCCTAACCATTATTTTAACACATTCAGAACAGCTATATCGTTCAGGATCTGTGCCAAATGTCACCAAAATTTTAGTACAGTGTAAAATTATACAAGTCTCTCATTGCATACGTTTGACCTAGTTACGGAAGCGAACTCGCTAATTTTATTAAACTGCGACATATTTAAAGGAAACCGATTCTAGAGGTGTTTGTTTTTAACGGTTCCGTACCCAAAGGGTTAAAAACGGGACCCTAATACTTAGACTTCATTGTCCGTCCGTTTGTATGTCTGTCTGTCTGTCACCAGGTAGGCAGGCACCAGACATACTAAAAACCGTGATAGCTAGACAGTTGAAATTTTCACAGATGATAAATAAATATTGCAGGACATTCCACAACAGCCACCTAGCCCCAAGCTAAGTAACTAGACTTGTGTTATGGGTGCTAGACAACGGATATAATACTTAAATACTTTTCTTTTGTAAATATATACTTGTAATACATAGAAACAACCAGACCTCAGACAAATATCTAAGCATAAATACTTGTCTGAGGCGGGAATCGAACCCGCAACCCTGTGTTGGCAGTCCGGCGTGGTGACCATTGTGTCAACTGGGTCGGATGATGTATTTCTGTTGCCGCTGCAGCAACAAATAAAAAAGTGGCTGTGACATACGACAGACAGACAGACATGACGAATCTATAAGGGTTCCGTTTTGTTGCCATTTGGCTACGGAACCCTAAAAATTCAGGGCTCATAAGTTAGGAAAACGGCAGTGAAACGAAAACGTTTCGACCCGTCTTCCTTTTGTGGTTTGCACCTCATAATCAATTCAATGCAATTTAATAGTCACTTACTTATGTATGTATTTAATTTAATATTTAAGTGCGATTTTATGAATTTATATAAAAAAATATGTATTTAGTGTTTTTAGGAAATCAACCTCACTTATGAAGAAACACTAAAGCGGGTAAAACCACGGGGAGTAACTAGTTTATTTTGTTTAAATCTTTTTTTGAAGTGAAAACTTTCTTTAGCGCGGTACGCATATTTTTAGATGAGATAAAATCTCTGAACTCACGACACCGTTACGAGACGCAGCTTAGTAAATAAGTTTAAATATTATTATTTTTTTTAACATAGATAGATATTGCACACACAAGTTACAGAAAAAGTAGGTACAATTAATTTAAATTATTATACAAAATAAAATAGTGGCACAATAGGCGGCCTTACCGCTGAAAGCGGTCTCTTCCAGGCAACCTTAGGATGGAGAGGATTTGACGTAAGACGTTTAAGTTTTATGATTAAAGTTTTTTTAATTAGTTTTTTTTTAATAAGTTTCCACTTCTGTCGGCACACCCAGAGTGCAACCGTTTTTTTTTTTGTTTTTGTGATTATTTTTATTCGTATGTGGGTACATATTATTATAGTCAAGATATTCAAACTTATTTTCTTTTTTGTTTCTTTCTTTATTTCTTATTTCTATCAAATGTCCTAACATCAATCGAACTCTACAATAATGTTTGATACGGCTATATTAAACTGTACAATCGGCATGCGCCTGCGCATAATACCTATTTATAGAGTGAACTCTTCAGGTTTTGTACATCGAGGCATGCACCGTGATTCATCAACTAAGCATTGTAGTTGAATGGAGAGAATGAAGCTTCGGTTGTGGAAAATTGCGCGTAACGAATGCGCACTATGTTCATTTATATAATCTAATATTTTATATTAATATATGTACTTAAAATATTTTTATAATCACTACATAGTATAAAACAAAGTCGCTTTCTCTGTCCCTATGTCCCTATATCCCTTTGTATGCTTAATTTTTTAAAACTACGCGACGGATTTTGATGCGGTTAATAGATAGTGTGATTAAAGAGGAAGGTTTTTAGATATAATACATGCATAATACAGCCGTGCGAAGCCGGGGCGGGTCGCTATTATTAATATCATAAAATTATATTTTTTTGAAGTGAAAACTTCTTATGGCGCGTTGGGCACTTTGTGGGTGAGCATTTTCAGCCGTTCTCGCGACAGATTTTGACGCGACAGATGAGATTTTATTTGTGTTAGTCTTTTTGTTTAACTTATACTGCCATCTATTACACAAATTGAGAAACTTAGTTTCTAGAAAGACCGCTATTCGAATGTAGATGGCGCTGATTTAATTTTTTTACTGCCATCTAGCGAATAAAAAATAAACTATATTTGTTTAAGTGAGTGCTAATAGATGGCAGTAGCAGATCGTTTCAAGAAATATTCTATGAGAAATAACAAGTTTATTGTTTTCACTTCTGCCTGCACTCCCGGAGTGCGCTGTTTTTTGTAACGAAAACGCTCCGAAACTACTGAATCGATTTAGATGAAACTTGTTGGCTATATATTAATTCATTGACAGTAACTTAAGATACTTTTTATCTCGATATTTCCACGAGATCGGAAGTACGCGGAAGAAACCGCGGTGCGCTTATAGTATTTAATAAAATATGTTTTTTTTGTTTATTTATTTGTTAACTTATATGTTTGACGGTCAAACTACTAAACTGATTTTAATGAAAATCGGCATCGTCCTAGTGGATGGACAAGTAAATAAAAAGAAACGTGTGGCACTCGAGGACTGCCGCGGTAAAGCTATTGCATAGTGAACGCTCGGCCGAGCTTAGTTCCTTTAAACGCTCGAGAATAATTTCTTGTCTTAGTAAATGTTCTTATAAAATAATAAAAAAAAAAAATAGTCGTCCGACATTTGTCGTCCGTCAATAGTCGTCCGTTAATAATCGTCCGTCATTTGTCGGGGGTGTTAGGTTTTTTCGTTACGGATTTTCTTGATTCGCCCCCCAAGGCCCGCGATAAAATCTATGCAATAGCCAATAGCTTAATAATTTTAATAATAATAATCTTTCTACTATTCTTTTGATTAATTTAAAACTAATAATGTAAACTCCAGCTATCTTTTTCACACATTTTCCATCGGAATTGCTAATCCACTCCTACATCTTTCAGTTTATTTTATGTCTTGGTAAGCAAGTGACGTCATACTGATCATTGATAAACTTTTCCCCGTTAAAATATTGAGGTAGGTGTACCTACTTGTTTTTCCTTTTATACAGTGTGTTACAAAACCCCTGTAAACCCCCTTAGGTACTAGTGGAATTTCCAAGACGAAATACCTTATTGGCTCCAGCGAGCCGTTAGGTTTATATTTGTGGTTAATCACTATCACTTCACTACAAAGTATAAAACAAAGTCGCTTTCTCTGTCCCTATTTCCCTATCTTTAAAACTACGCAACGGATTTTGATGCGGTTTTTTTAAATAGATAGAGTGATTCAAGAGGAAGGTTTATATGTATAATACATGCTTAATATAGCCGTGCGAAGCCGGAGCGGGTCGCTAGTTTTGTAATAAACTAGCTGCGCCCCGCGGTTTCACTCGCGTGATAATTTTCTACGCAACTTACTTAATTTTTTCTTTCATAAGAACCTTCTCCTGACAATAACAAACACAACAAAAAAGAATTGGCCAAATTGGTCCAGGCGTTGTTGAGTTATGCGCTTACCAACACATTTTGCGATTCATTTTTATATATAAGACTAGCTGCGCCCCGCGGTTTCACCCGCGTGATAATTTTCTACGCAACTTACTTAATTTTTTCTTTCATAAGAACCTTCTCCTGACAATAACAAACACAACAAAAAAAGAATTGGCCAAATTGGTCCAGGCGTTGTTGAGTTATGCGCTTACCAACACATTTTGCGATTCATTTTTATATATAAGAAGACTAGCGACCTGCCCTGAATCAAACTAAACCTTCCTCTTGAATCACTCTATCTATCAAAGATTTAAGCATACAAAGGGATATCGGGACAGAAAAAGAGACTTTGTTTTATACTATTATAGTGATGATGTAGTGATAGTGAAGTGATAGTGATGTAGTGATACTAGCGACTCGTCCCGGCTTCGTACGGCATATTATGCATGTATTATACATATAAACCTTCCTCTTGAATTACTCTATCTAATAATCCGTTGCGTAGTTTTAAAGATTTAAGAATACATAGGGACATAGGGACAGAGAAAGCGACTTTGCTTTATACTATGTAGTGATAGATGTAGATATATGATGTAGATATAGATGTAGATGATAACTCTTATTGTGCAGGACAGAAAAGATATTAATTTAAAATTCGCGCCTTAAACAAAAAGAAATATAGTGTTTGACAGAAATCTGACAATCAATAGTGACAGTGACAGATTATTGATTAATAGTATAGTTGTCTCTACCCGCCACCAGATGGCAGTATTGACTTTGACAACAACGAAAGTTCGACGTCCAGAATATTCCTAGTCCATAGAAGTTTGTTTATGTATTTTCGCGGATTTTCCCGAACTTTGGAGAAAACTTTTAACTAAGTATAAAAGGGCGGCGTCGAGCTTTCGCCAGGCAGTTTTGTTTTAGTGTTCATAGAGAAATAGTCGTAAAGAAATAGATCAGTGACAAGTGCGGTTCTTATAGTGAAATAATAGTGCGACGAACAGTAATAGATAGTTCATAGTTTTGTTAATAGAAACAGTGCTTGTGATCGTATAGAATACCGTCAAATAGTATTACAGTCCACAGTTTTAATAGTGATAGAGTTAGTAAATAAATAGTTTTTGAAAAGACCACAATCTTTGATCACACCAGCCCCATAACCGTCGTGTAAATTGGTCCTTCGCGAGCCGGATTAATCAAAGATTGTATAGAAAATAGTAACCGTCGTGTATATTGGTCATAACTCGCCGGATTAATCAAAGATAGAACAAGATGGTAACTACGCGATCTACAGATAATAGAGACGCCGCCGCGTCTACTTCGACCGCAGCAGCCGTGCCCGCCGTGACGACAGCTGCCTTGGCAGGACCCGTAGCTAGCGGGACCGCCAACATGGCCATGCCTGCGGCCACCCTGGCCGTGCTCACCGTACCTACAGTAGTACCTCCAGTTTCTGCAACTGCCATGGCCTCACCTAGCTCGGCCATACATAGAATAGCTCCGAACACAGTATGTACAGTTACTAGCTCCACGAGGGAGAAGAAACTCAGAGAACACCACCTGGCCCTAGCCAGGGCTGAAATAGACCTAGCGAATGCTAGAATAGAAGAAGCACGAGCAAACGCAGAACTCGCACATTATAGATCCGAAGCTGCCCTCATTGCCATCCGCATTGCCCAGATGGAAATAGAAAACATAGATGACGAGGAAGATACAGCTTCAGAAGTTTCCGGATCCGAACCTCAGTATTGTGAAACCCTAGAGAACTTGACGACGTTACCGGCGGGAGCCACCGTCCCAGCACGGCCCCCGCTCCTGCCACCGCAGCCGCCGCGGACAACCGGAGCTGCGCCGGACGCACTGCCAGTCGCTACAGCATGCTGGCAACCGAACCTTTTGTCAGCGCGTGCTCCATTTGCCCCGCCAGAGACCAGAGCCGTGTCCTGGCACCCGAACCAGTCGACGACCACCAAACTGCCAGTCGCTCCAGCATGCTGGCCTCCGTCGTCACTAATAGAGCCACCGGAAACAGTCACCTGCGCCGCCGACCCAGCCGCGATGCTGCCGCCGCCGCCGACCATAGTCACAGAAAAAATAGTTAATAGTGTACCAACAGAACATAGAACCGCTCCTCTCCATCAACATAGACCAGAGATACAAGAATTAGCTACAGCGATAACCAGCGCCGTTCTAGCTGCGCAACAGGCACCACGGTGCACAGAGCTTCCTACATTCAATGGAGCATACGAAGACTGGCTGAGCTATCGCGCCGCCTACTACGAGACCGCTTCAATCATCTCCCCTCTAGAAAACATGGCAAGGCTCCGAAGAAGCCTGCGGGGACCAGCAAAGGAAGCAGTACAGGGGTTACTTATCGCCAGCACTGACCCGACCCGTGTCATGCAAGCTCTTGAGACACGATTTGGTCGACCGAACGCTATAGCTACGATAGAGATGGAGCGACTCAGATCACTACAGCGCCTCACAGAGTCACCTACAGATGTCTGCATATTTGCAACAAAAGTTGAGAACACAATAGCTATACTTCAGGCGCTGAATTGCAGTTATTATATGTACAATCCAGAAGTTACCAAGGGTCTAGTGGACAAGCTGACACCAACACTTAGAAACAAATGGTATGAGTTTGCCTCAACACAGCCACAGACAGAACCAGAGCTTTTAAAGTTTAGTCACTTCATTAGAAGAGAAGCTGACATCTGCAGTCCGTTTGCACCTCCAGAACGTATAAAAACAGAATCAGCATATGAACAGCGTCAACATCATCGAACCTACGTTGTTCAACATAGATATAAGTGTCCAGTCTGCACAAAAGAAGGACACTCAGCTACGGGCTGCAAAAAGTTTAGTTCACAGATAGTCAACGTTCGCTGGGATTTAGCAAAGAAACATAAGTTGTGTTATAGCTGCCTACAATACAGATACAAGGAGCACACATGTAAACCTAGAAGATGCAATATAGATGGGTGTAATCGTCACCACCATAGAATGCTCCACTTTGAAAGAAATAGCTTGAAAACAGAAAATAGAATCATAGATAATACTCCGGTCATCCATGGTCATCGAGTCAACCATATCAGGCATCGAGTAGCCAATCACTGCCTGGGTGACATCAAGAACTTAGTAGAAAATGTAGTACAGAAGAATCAACAACAGAAGAATAGAAGACATAGAAATAGACACTGGCAAAAGCCAGCAAATAGTAATGTGCCAAAACCAGGGCACCTAGAGCCACAGAATAAACAGCATCGACGTCGTGAGGAGGAACAACGGCGAGAGCAACGCCAGCCCACGACAATAGCGAGCGCCTCGCCCTATGAACAAGGGCAACAGAACCGGCACCAGCGAACCTGCAACATCTCCGAGCCTGCACCCGCGATCCTGCACCACAAGAGGATGCACCGCCGACGGAACCCGCGGACGCTGCACGGCGGGAGTATGTGCAGGACAGAAAAGATATTAATTTAAAATTCGCGCCTTAAACAAAAAGAAATATAGTGTATGACAGAAATCTGACAATCAATAGTGACAGTGACAGATTATTGATTAATAGTATAGTTGTCTCTACCCGCCACCAGATGGCAGTATTGACTTTGACAACGACGAAAGTTCGACGTCCAGAATATTCCTAGTCCATAGAAGTTTGTTTATGTATTTTCGCGGATTTTCCCGAACTTTGGAGAAAACTTTTAACTAAGTATAAAAGGGCGGCGTCGAGCTTTCGCCAGGCAGTTCTGTTTTAGTGTTCATAGAGAAATAGTCGTAAAGAAATAGATCAGTGACAAGTGCGGTTCTTATAGTGAAATAATAGTGCGACGAACAGTAATAGATAGTTCATAGTTTTGTTAATAGAAACAGTGCTTGTGATCGTATAGAATACCGTCAAATAGTATTACAGTCCACAGTTTTAATAGTGATAGAGTTAGTAAATAAATAGTTTTTGAAAAGACCACAATCTTTGATCACACCAGCCCCATACACCGTCGTGTATACTTATAGTAAGCATAAATAAATTAAATATGTTTTGTAATATAGTATGTAAGTAAACCTATATTGTAGTGCCCAACCGGGTTCATGTTGTGTCTAAATTGAATTTATGTAAACATCTATACCTACTTACACATGAAACAATAAATGATGATTATGATTATGATAGTGATGAAGAGATAGGTCACTATCGTCACACAATAGTAAGTGACGACGCGGTCTAAGATGTAGCATGCGTCTCTAGAAGATACTTATACGCTCGTGACTCAAAGACCCCCAACCAAACTGGGGTCTCTCTGTCACCAGGCTGTAAACCGTTATAGGTGGAAAGTTGAAATTTTCACAAATGGTGTATTTCTGTTGCTGCTACAAATAAAAAATAGAAAAAAAAGTGGGGCTCTTAAGAGAATCATGAGTTTTCGATACTCGGCGCGAGTAGGTATTTTTAAAAATGACCCGTATCGTGCGATAGAGAGAGTTTAAGTTCGGACGTAATTGCCTTCATTTTGCTTACAAATAATGTTGCGGGCCGTAACGTTTTTACCCCCTTTATCCTTCACAAAATGAAATAAATTTGGTCTCATTGAATTCACTGCATCTTATTCTAGGTTCTAATTTAGTTTAGTCTATTAAAAAACAATTGAAACGCTCGATGAAGTTTTTAAGTCAAAAATATAGATATTCAGATACTAATAACTTTTATCTTAGGCAATATTTCTTTAAAATAAAAACGGTTAAACCTAGTTTTCCATTAGATCTAGAACATTTTCAAAGAAATCGATATCGAACTTCGTTTATGGGGGGAAAACGTTACCGCTTTTTGTATGGCCATTTACAGCCTTACACTGGTCTTAAGTTAGGAAAACAGCAGTGAAACGAAAACTTTTCAACCCATCCTCCTTTTGTAATTGTGTGTTTTTTTTGAAGTTATACTTCTTTAGGCGCGTTATGAAAAAATGATGAGAGTGAAATTTTACAAAAGCGTCACACAAAATTCTCACGTCACACAAAATTCTCACGGGAGAAGTTGTTTAAATCTAAATTGAACTTTATTGATTGTGTTGACAATCCTTTTCCAGTCCAGAGTTTTTTGTCGGACGAGTATTTTGTCGGACGAGTTTTTTGTCGGACGAGTTTTTCGTCGGACGAGTTTTTTGTCGGACGAGTTTTTTGCCGGACGAGTTTTTTGTCGGACGAGTTTTTTGTCGGACGAGTTTTTTGTCGGACGAGTTTTTTGCCGGACGAGTTTTTTGTCGGACGAGTTTTTTGTCGGACGAGATTTTTTTTTTTTTTTTTTTTAATAATGCCAAAGAAGTATAACTTCTCACGCGCGTACATAAGTACACGCACCCATATTTTTTTTTTATATATGATAGGTTAGCGTTTGACCACTATCACACCTGCCTGATGGTAGGTGACGATGCGGCCTAAGATGTAACACGCCTTCCTAGAAGATACCTATTCACTCGCGACTTGAAAACCCCTAAATTGTATACGTCAGGAAAGACAGACGTAGGCAACCGATTCCATTCCCTTGCAGTACGAATAAGGAATGACGAAGCAAAGCGCTCAGTGCGAACGTGTGGTATGTCCACCATGAATCGGTGCCGTACACCAGTCTGCCTGGTTGTATGACGAAAGAATGGAGATGACAAGATTAGGTCGTGGAGTTCTGTTGCACACTCCCCGAAATGTATCAGATAGATGATAAAAGGCCGATAAGCTCGCTACCTTGCGACGATGTTCCAGGCTCTGAAGCCTTTTGTTGGCAAGCTTATCGTCACCGATGAGTCTCCTGGCTCTCCTCTCAATTGACTCCAACGCCTCCAGCTGGTATTTCGCCGAACCGTCCCAGAGGTGAGAACAGTACTCCATGCACGAGCGGACTTGTGCTTGGTACAAGTTGAGCAACTGTCCCGACGTGAAGTACCGTCTCACCTTCGCCAGAACACCAAGCTTTTTTAAAGCTAGTTGGGCTTTGGACTCAATGTAGGTGCCAAAGTTGAGAGTTGGTGTTAAAGAGACGCCAAGAAGCTCAAGATGGCCAGCTATCGGCACGGACACATCTCGGAAAGTGGGAGTCAGGTGGAATGGACTCCTCTTAGCGGAGAATAGACATGCCTGGGTCTTAGACGCGTTGAACTTGACCAGATTGGCGTCACCCCAATCAGAGACTGCCTTCAAGGCCAAGTTCGTGCACTCGACCATCGCCTCCCTTTGACACCGGATCTCCGCCATACTAGTCGGTGCACTGGCCGCGTACCTCTCTACAACTGTGCTGTCATCTGCGTACCCATATATACCAGGCTTCAACAGATCGTTGATATGCAGCAAAAATAAGGTTGCAGAGAGCACGGATCCCTGAGGAACCCCGGCATTAATAGCCATTTGGTCAGACGCGCAGCCATCAATGACTACTCGCAGAGACCGGTCCCTCAGGAAATCCGAAATCCAGGCACATAGACCAGTTGGCAGACCGTATAATGGAAGCTTGCCTATAAGGCTATTGTGCCCAACCCTATCAAAGTCCTTCGAGATGTCTAGAGAAACGGCAAGGGCTTCTCCGTATCTCTCGATGGCCTCAACCCAGATGTATGTGGCATACGCTAGGAGGTCCCCAGTGGACCGATTTCGGCGAAACCCGTATTGTCGGTCACTGAAGAGGTCGTTCTCTTCTAGGTATGCCAGGAGCCTATTGTTCAGAACACGTTCCATAGTCTTACAGAGTATGGAAGTGACTGAAATCGGCCTGTAATTGGTTCGGTCGGCACGACTGCCTTTTTTGGGCACTGGCTGCACATTGGCATGCTTCCACGATTTCGGGAACAGACCAGCCGCCATTGAGAGTAGGTAAAGTAGGTTAATTTTCCCAAATTAAATACTGGTTGTCTGTAAAGTCGATTTACGAACTATAATTTTACGGCATAAGAAAACATTTATGGTAACGATAATGCGTTGCTATGGGTACTTGTCAATAACGGAACGTGAGCGATAACGTCACACTTTTTTGTGAATGCCACTGTTCATCGACTTTAAGAAGATTTTTATATATATTTTTTGGGTAAAGTCTTTGTGTACCTCCGTGTTCGAAATACCGGGTTTTTGCTACACACTTTTGTTTCCATGGAGTAAAATTAAAAATACTTGACATTTAGTTTGATGGGGGCTGTAAATTGTATCGAGATAACACAATCGGGTGGGTTTGTTGATTGAGACCAATATATCAAACGTACAGAATTGATTTCTAGGTTATACCCACCTCTTTGTTCACGTTGGAATTACCAAAATCCTTTTTAGCTGTTGCCTAAACTAAACAACTAAAGGACAAACCCCGTTATTGTCAATAATTTTCAATGGTCTTTTGTTTTTTAGAGCTTCTTTTATTTCCATTTCAATCGTCTTTTGTTTCCGTTGTGATCGCCTTTTGTCGAATTTTAATGGGAAGTATCTATGGGTTTTTGAGGGCTTAAAAAGTAACATTGGCTACTTATAGTGATCGTGTGGGTTAAGCAACGCTTATTAGGGCGGTCGCTCGCCTTCAACTTCAACCGACTTAAAAGAAAGCTTGTACTTTAAGGATAGTTTAATTCCCATGTCGATTGCCTTTTGTTAACCACTCAGTTGAGTGGTTTGACTACGAGGAAATTTATTCCTTTTGGATAAACCAGTTTTACCTGAAAGTTTATATTTAAAAAGGATACTTCCATTCTACTATTGCATAACATAGTTTCCGCAAAGGGTTCTTCAAGCCCAAACAGAAGAGACTCCGTTTGGGTTTCTCTGGCTGGGGCTTTCCTCTCGGGCGGGCCTGCTTCTTGGGTGCTGGGGCTTCTGCTGGGGCTCCGACACTGTCTGCGCCGGGCGTTGTGGCGCCACCGGTTGGAGTTAGTTCCGTCGTCGATGCCATTCTTATCTGGAGAATACAAAATAATTTATTTAGCTAGACTAAAACTTAGAATCACTCTATCTATTAAAAATACCGCATCAAAATCCGTTGCGTAGTTTTAAAGATCTAAGCATACAAAGGAAAATAGGGACGGCGAAAAGTGACTTTATTTTATACTATGTAGTGATGTTTATAAAACACGATAAAACCTACGAAAATGTCTAACAAAGAATAGGAACAACGAAAATGATTCTATACTAGATGCCCGCGGAATTGAAAATATTTCATGTCAACAACTCTTACTTTTTGTAATGGAAGTATTAATATTTAGTTTTTAGTTCCGAGCCTAGTGCCAAAACACAAAATGCAATGAGCACCGCCCTCCCGCCCACTTGAAGAGGCATGCAATGAGGACTAGCAAAAGTTAGTATTAGTATTAGTGACACCATTCATAAACCACGCATTCACGCACCATTCATTCATAACTCTTACCTTTTTCTAAAAGCAGGAATGAAATCGGATTGAGTTGGGATTTTTTGTTAGATAATTTTAAATCCGGTAGAGTGTAGTTTGCGACTCAAGAACATATTTTTTAACTACTTAAGCCTTTTTTTTATCGATGGGAAAATGCATTATTGCATCCTCCGGCCACCCTGAGGGGGAGGGGGCGACGGAGGTATGTGGCCTTCAGCCTGCAGCCTGAAGATGGTAGTCGTTATTTTGCGGCTATTATGTGATGTTACCATAAAGCTATTGTCTGACTCTAGAAAATTTTATACTAAGAAATATTTTCTCCAGTTAGGTACAATTAGTTAAATATAAATAAATAATAATAAATAAATATTGCAGGACATTCCACACATCGCCATCTAGCCCCAAGCTAAGTAACTAGACTTGTGTTATGGGTGCTAGACAACGGATATACTACTTATATACTTTTTTGAAGTTATACTTCTTTTGGCGCGATGGAGAAAAATGATGAGAGTGAATTTTTACGATGCGCGCGCACACCGAAACCTAAATTCTACATCGTAATGTTAGTTTTAGTTCTAGGTGGCCGCAAGATGACAGCTGTCATAAAACCATGTTGAAGTTGTCCGCAATCCGCAAGATGACAGCTGTCATAAAACCAAATAGTTTGCATAATATCTACTACCTACGTGAAACTGAAAATGAGGTTAGTACAAAGAGGTACTACTACATAATTATTTTAATGAAATTAATTATTTATATGTTACTGGAAAATTATTTCTTAATAATGCCAAAGAAGTATAACTTCTCACGCGCGTACATAAGTACACGCACCCATTTTTTTTTGTAAATATTTACTTATAATACATAGAAACAACCAGACCACAGACAAATATCTAAGCATAAATACTTGTCTGAGGCGGGAATCGAACCCGCAACCCTGTATTTGGCAGTCGGGAATGGTGACCATTGTGCCAACAGGGTCGTCAAATGCAAATGAAATATAATAAGTAGGCATATGCAAATGAAATATATTATAATATGTAGGGTAAAATCGGGCCCAAAAGAGTCGGTTACATACAAGCAAGCAAACATACAGGTGAAACTAATGAAAGCGTGTTAAAAATGAAATAATATATCGAAATAAAATATTCACGAAAAATTCAACATGAATTTAGGGCGCCTCCGATGTCAATCCTCTAACATTTTCATTCTGTATTCACAACACAAACAAAGTAGATAGGTACTAACTATTTCAATAGAATAATATTGAATGAAGCTCCCCCTTAAACGGTCAACGACCTCGTTTATGAATGACTGCTTATAATTTACGTTATGAATATAGAAGTGGTATATCATATACCTACTAGCTAGAATATAGAAGTGGTATATCATATACCAACTAACTGTTAAACGTGACTTCACCTGCGTAAAATTACTAAATCGAGGTTTATTTTTAAATCTCTTAAATTAAATAAGAAATTACCTTTCACAACCATTATCCATTATAAATAAATAAATATTGCAGGACATTTCACACATCGTCATTTACTATACTTGTGTTAAGGGTGCTAGACAACGGATATACTACTTAAGTATATACTTTTCTTTTGTAAATATATACCTAAAATACATAGAAACAACCAGAGTTGTTTCTATGTATTTTAGGTAAATATCTAAGCATAAATACTTGTCTGAAGCGAGAATCGAACCCGCAACCCTGTATTTGGCAGTCGGGCATGGTGACCATTGTGCCAACAGGGTCGTCAGAATTAAGGGTAAGTACATGTTAATTTTTTTTGTCAGATGTCAACTCCGATCTACAAACGGATCCCGGATTTGGAATCAGCACCCCCGAAAACCTTATAGACGACACCCTACTCCAAAATCTCAGTGACATTTGACAGATGTCAAAATAAAAAATACCTTTAACAACAATTCTCATCTATAAATGGCTAGATATAATATTATTTGCACGGGTAGCAAAGAATAATAATCTTTTTGCTGTCATATTGTAGTCACTTTACAAGAAACCTCTATTGATTATTTGAAAAATAGCAATAGATCCGTAGCCTTGTCATCTCTACTCATGTGGCCTTACTGTGAACTGAACTACTGAATTACAGTTGGGCGGAATGGAAGGAAACAATTTGATAAAATATTCCTATAGGACCATCGAAAAAAGTTGTGTCGTTGGGAAAAAAAACTTGATCCTACTTATGAGTAACTTATTATAGTTACAAAATAAACCGCTCTGTTACAATATACATTAAATATATTTTATAACATGTAGCATTCACATTCTTCTAATAAAATAGAAATCAAAAATATTAATTTGTCATGGCCCTTTGAGTTTATGAGCTCCGAGATTCCACCCTGCATTCAAGGGCTCGATTATCAAAACAATAGAGATTGGTATCGTAGTAGACATTTTCATAGACGTAAAAATTGTAAACCAGCATTTAAACATAGAAGAACGATGGTTGATAGACTCATGAACAAAAAACGTCCAGAAAAACCCCCTTATTTCTAGATGGCGCTACTGCTATTTATACAATTTATACCCTTGAAACTCGACTACGAAAGTGGAAAAGAATATTCCTAATTTAATAACCGGTTATGAACAGAGAAAAAAAATACCGTTTTTGTAGCTGGTTATGAACCATGGTTACGAAAACGACATGTGAATTCCGTTTTCCTATCTGGTTATCAAACAAGAAAAAAAATCCGTGTTCGTAACTGGTTATCTAATTTCAGTTACGAACGTAGAGTAAAGGCTTTAATCTAGTTTTTTTTAAGTTCTTTGAAAAAAAAAGGGTAAATATTAATTTTAAACTAAAAAAAATCTCTTCTTATTAGTAAGCACAATATCTTAAAAAAAATTCAATTCTTAATTGCAACGCCACCTGTGTGACTTATTTCAATAGTTTGTTGGTTTCATTAGATTTGACAACAGATGGCGTTACTAAAATGCACGTACGCTATTTTGTATGGACAGTGTTCGTCTATATCTGGTAATTATTAACCTTCCGGCTTTTTGGCACCCAGATTAACAACTATAGTTGTCAAAAAAGAAATTTAACCGTGGTACGCAACCAGTTACGAACATGTTCTATTCTTTATTCACAACCTTCGCAGATGACAGATAAATTAAAAAATATATATTTTCCTTATTATTTTTTTAATACAAATCTTAAGGCAGCGCAGGTACCCTTTGTACCTGCGCTCTCTCCATACAAACGTAGTCGACTGTTTCCTCCCTGGATAACGACAATAGCACAAATATTTTTGTGCCATAAAACCTATAACTGCCATGACTATGCCCCTATGTTTTGGTTTTATTCATTTTCTATCATCACGGACATTAAATTTAAAAAATTAAAAACAAAAAATAGGAGTCATAGGGGTCCTGGTCATGGCAGTTATAAGTTTTATGCACCAAAAATATTTGCTCTAGTGTCATTATCCAGGGAGGAAACAGTCGATTACGTTTGTAATAGTTTGTATGGAGAAAGCCCCCGGTACCCTTTCCTCTTAATTATCCTATCTAAAATATTTTAAATCCGAAACTTTGTTATTTTTTGTTTGTTGCCTCTTCATGTTCAAATGACTGGGTGAAAAACGATATAATAGTAGTTTAGGGGATGAAGAAGGATGTATAATACTTTAGATTCCGAAATTCGATCGAGACTTACGCGGGTGAAACCGCGGGGCGCAACCGCGGGACGTAACTAGTTTCTCAAATAATCGTCTCGCTATTATATTAGTCTGTTAGTCACTTCTAATGACTCAGATGTTTTCTTTTCAATAGACTAATCAAACGCATTGAATCTATTTATATCGAGACGTTCACCTCAGAATCGGGCCCTTGTACATTATTAAGCAATTTATGGCAAATTTATGAGTTAATAAACCTATTTTTATACAGTCCGAAGAAATAAACTCGAGTGTTCCATTAATGTGAGTATTACGATAAATTGTTTAGCAATCGTAAATTAGGAACAACAGAGCTTCTAAACTTGGACAAAGGTGTTTTAATCTTCAAAGATATTAAGAGGAAAGGGTACCGGGGGCTCTTTCCATACAAACTATTACAAACGTAGTCGACTGTTTTCTCCCTGGATAATTACATTAGAGCAAATATTTTTAGTGCATAAAACTTATAACTGCCATGACCATGTCCCTATTTTTGATTTTGTATTTCTTTATTTTTTTAATATTTTCTATGATAATTAGAATATGAAAAAAAACCAACACATAGGGGCATAGTCATGGCAGTTATAGGTTTTATGGCACAAAAATATTTGTGCTAGTGTCATTATCCAGGGAGCAAACAGTCGACTACGTTTGTATGGAGAGAGCGCAGGTTTCACCTTAATAATTATTATAATCACAAAAGTTTTTGTTTCACTGCGTCATCCTACCTTCACTCGCGTCTGTCGAAGGCCCCCGTTTATTTGGGGGTCTTTGAGTCACGAGTGTTTCGGTATCTTCTAGGAAAGCGTGTTACATCTTACACCGCATCGTCACTTGTCATCATATGACGATAGTCGTTAAACGCTAACCTATTTATTATTAACTAGCGACCCGCCCCGGCTTCGCACGGCTATATTATGCATGTATTATACGTATAAACCTTCCTCTTGAATCACTCTATCTATTAAAAAAAAACCGCATCAAAATCCGTTGCGTAGTTTTAAATATTATAGCATACATAGGGATATAGGGACAGTGAAACCGACTTTGTTTTATACTATGTAGTGAAGAAATGGAAATTAGCCCATATATTTTTATCGTGTCTGACTCAGGACCTTGATTTTTATACACCTAATAGGGACTACAGATTTCAGTATGAATTCCAAGTTGCAAGGTCCACCCATTCCTAAGAAAATCAGTGGTGACACACGGACAGACAGGCAGAAGGACAAGAAAGTGATCATATAAGGGAACACTGAAAAGACTAATCTACAACTAGCAAAATTTTATTAAAAAAAAAAGGACAATGCTCTGAGTCAAATAAAGGCCAGCGGTATGTAGTATGAAAATGTATTTAAGTAAAGAGGCGTGTAACGATATTTATATAAGCTATCACTCAGCGGGAATCGAGTTTGATAACAACGGGGTGCCGGACATTGATTCTCAATACTCTTACTAGTGATTGTGACTAGACTTGCGAGTAGAAAGGCCTTTAGACACAACAGGTATAGTAACTTAAAATGTCGCGATGGTTTTTAAAACCCATACCTATCGATAGAGGGCATTATGGCGAACAAATAACACCTTAACATCGAAGCACTAAAGCGTCTTAGAAACAAGATATTCGAAAAAAACGTGATGCGTTCTATATTTCAACAAATATTGCGTTATTTGTTGAAATATAGAACTCTATATACATGGAATATGGTCCTCTAAAGCTTTTTTATCCCGTATCGAAGACGGTTTAGAGGACGAAACCGCGGGACGCAGCGATAAAATCGTTAAGAGGTCCGGAGTCAAGACATTTAGTATGGGGGCTTGGTATAGTGATTTATTTTTGCGTGGTGCATTTCGAGACCCATGCCAATCGATAGAGGACATTACAGAGAACAAATAATGCCTTCACACCGAAACGCTAAAGCGTCTCGGAAACGCCTTTCATGGGTCTCAAAACGCACCACAGTTTGAGTTACTATGCCAAAGTCCAAAGGCTTTTGTGTACAAAATTTTGACCAGATCTGATAATAGCCGATGCAGCCACGCTTTCCTAGAAGATACCTAACTATTTGGAAACACAGAAATTGTACAATGGTTTTTCACAGAATAATTTATTTTATTCGTTCGTTTACAGCATTCCGATTTAAAAGACGTATGTAATTAACGATCAAGGAGGTAACGTTAAACAGATGACTTTTACGTGAAATATTGGCGAGTTGTTTTGTACCATGAAATAACCTTCTTTTGATTTCTTATATTGACGTGACAACGTTTTATAAATTGGTTTGCCGGGTGACACTTCAAGAAACTGCGTTACGCTCCGCTGACGTTATGCGCTCACAATGAGAGCGAGTGAGAGGCACGCGGGCATGGTTAGCCCGCCTAAGAGCGAGAGAGACAGACATAAAAAGTGAAAGGCACGCGTCCCTTCCACTCGAGCACAGTTGTTGTCACGTAAAACTTTCGCCCGTATACCGACTTTACAGGCAACCAGTTTTTTTTTTATAAAATTCCTTTAAAAAAAAAATTTGTGACTTAAAGGTAAGGAGGCCTTACTAAATTTTAAACCATCACTGGTAGTCCAAGCGAGCTGGCTAACTCATCACTGACGTTCGGCATCCATCCTTAATAAAATAAATTTCTAATAAATGTCTATTATGCCTTATAATAAATGTCTAATTTGACGACCCAGTTGGCACAATGGTTACCATGCCGGACTGCCAAGCACAGGGTTGCGGGTTCGATTCCCGCCACAGACAAGTATTTATGCTTAGATATTTGTCTGTGGTCTGGTTGTTTCTATGTATTATAAGTATATATTTACAAAAGAAAAGTATATAAGTAGTATTTATTATATCCGTTGTCTAGCACCCATAACACAAGTCTAGTTACTTAGCTTGGGGCTAGATGGCGATGTGTAGAATGTCCTGCAATATTTATTTATTTATTCTATTCTATTCTACTCAGAGGCGGGAGGGAGACCGCTTCTTCGTCAGTGTTGACTCCGACTCCGACAGCCAATTAAGGAAAGCTGGAGATGAGGAACGGTAGCTTACCCCTGGAGTACCCTGGAGTACTCAGGACCGCGTAGTCGCTACTCAACAACACCTCGCCTCAAAGTGCCCTGTAGATTCTCTGTTTCCTATTACATATTTCTTATCTTACTGATACTAAAAATGCGAGAATGAGTGACCTGCTTATTACTAATGTTCATGGAAAAAAGAAACCTCCGGTTTGGATAGAAATTGATAAACTACAGAAGAAAACTACTTGGGCTATCGTGATGAAATTATTGTTGATTGGGGAACTATGATTACTATGGCGCTTGCCGTAACAATATCCAACAAAAACCTTATGATAAAGCCACTATCACAACTGGTATAGGTAGGTAGATACCTACAGTACTATCACTTTGCAATTACTTAACTCCAACCAATTAAGTTAACTAGATATAAACTACACTACACCACGGAGTCTAGTTACTTCAATTTACTAAGTTTGTTCGTTGAAATAATGTGAAAGAAAGGGTAATTCATATTAGAGAACGATTTCCCAAGAAAAGCTTTTATCTATAGACTAGCAGTGCGGCTACACCCGTGTAACTCCCTATCCCGTGGGAATATTGGGATAAAAAGTAACCTATGACACTCCCAATGAATCAATTTACCTTCATACCAAGTTTCATAAAAATCGGTCCAGTGGTGGAGACTATTCAATTTAAACAAACAAACAATTCTTTTATGTTTATAATATTACTAGCTGCGCCTCGCGGTTTCACCCGCATAAGTACCGATCCCGTGGAAATATCAAAATAAAAAGTAACCTAGCCTTCCTCGATAAATGGACTATCCCACACAAAAATAACTTTTCAATTCAAACCAGTAGTTCCTGAGATTAGCGCGTTCAAACAAACAAACAAACTCTTCAGCTTTATAATATTAAGTATAGATAGGTAATTATTTAAAGTCTTGACTGACTGATTAATATATCAACGCAGAGCTTATAACAATGGACAGATTTGGATAAAATTTTGCATCTGTTATTATGTAGGCATCCGGAGTTTGGACCATCAAAACCCGACGCGAATAAAGTCGCAGTCAAAAACTAGTTTTTTAACCTAATCATAAAAATACTAGCGACCCGCCCCGGCTTCGCACGGCTATATTATGCATGTATTATACATATAAACCTTCCTCTTGAATCACTCTATCTATTGAAAAAACCGTATCAAAATCCGTTGCGTAGTTTTAAAGATTTAAGCATACATAGGGATATAGGGACAGAGAAAGCGACTTTGTTTTATAATATGTAGTGATGTAGTGATGATAGTGAAGTGATAGTGATAATGATGATGATGATCTTATTTGCTGGCTTATTCCCAAAGCTTCATGACTCTATTAGAAATTGTTCCTAATGGGTCCACGAAAAATATTAATATAATTTTAAGTGTTCTTACATCCTACTTCCTACTAATATTAGAAACGTGACAGTTTGTATGTATGGATGTTTGTTACTCTTTAACACAAAAACTACTGAATGGATTTTAATGAAACTTTACAATAATATACGAAAAGTGTCGAAAAATTGACAGATGTCAAAGTGACAGATGTCAAAGTGACAGATGTCAAAGTGACAGATTACAAATCTGTGTCTGATCTCACTGTCAATCTGTGTCGGTCACTTTGACATCTGTCAAGTGTCAGTTTGACATCTGTTAAATGTCACTTTGACATCTGTTAAATGTCACTTTGACATCTGTTAAATGTCACTTTGACATCTGTCAAATGTCACTTTGACATCTGTGAAATTGCTCAGCGTTTTTCGTCATATCTTTTCACTGGATCGGGACTAACGCGGGTGAAACCGTGTGTCGCAGCTAGTATGTTATAAAATTAATGGAAATACAACGCCAATCATAAAATCTAAGCAAATTTTGCCAAACTAGAAGCAGAGACGCTTCGCTCGCTGAATCAATAAACAAATCTCTTTACAATATTAGTTTGGAAAAAAGGTCAAATTCTCACTCCGAAATGTAAATGGGTTTAAAGACACTGAACGACCTCTATTCCACGAAAAGATGTCAGATTATAAAAACGAATACAAATAGGTATTCAAGTGAAAAAAGATAACTTGAACTAAATATACTTAGTCGGAGATCCCTTTATGGACGACCTTGATCGAGCTGTTTAGTGGATATGAAAAGTATTTTATATCAAATTAAATAAGTCAATAAATATATTGCAAATAGGTTGCCTACAAACAGTCCAAGAATATGATTAATTAATCAGTTATTTTTTTGTTTTGTTTTTTAAACCGTTCCCTGACTTGTTTAAGAGACAAATTCCATACCAATATAAAGTATGAAGCTTATAGAATATGCAAACGTTAGGTTGATTATTTTTTTCCCGTCACAACTCGTGGGTAGGCAGGTAAATCGACCCATTTGGCACAATGGTCACCATGCCGGACTGCCAAACACAGGGTTGCGGGTTCGATTCCCGCCTCAGACAATTATTTATGCTTAGATATTTGTCTGTGGTCTGGGTGTCTGTATGTATATTAAGTATATATTTACAAAACAAAAGTATATAAGTAGTATATCCGTTGTCTAGCACCCATAACACAAGTCTAGTTACTTAGCTTGGGGCTAGATGGCGATGTGTGGAATGTCCTGCAATATTTATTATTTTTATTTCATCTATTCTAGTCATTTGCACTGGTCTGGTTAATGAATTAAAGTTAAGTTAAAATAAAGTTTATGTATTTCATTGGTACGAAAGTCTATTGACCAAACCAGTGAAAAGTCTAAAAACAAAAAAAATTAAAATATGTTATTAATCATTCTGGACTGAAATTTTTTAGGCAACCCATTTCCAATATATTTATTGACTTATTTATTTTGATATAAAATACTTTTTATCCATTAAACAGATCGATGAAGGTTGTCCTTAAAGGGATCCCGTACATAATTCATGAATTTCCAATGAAATGGCGAGAAAATAATGAATTCTGATTGGAAAATGATTCAGAGGTCACTGTTCTATTCATGAATATCGACCACCCATTGACACGTTAATAGTAGCAAATAATGATATCAAGGCAATATTTTAGCATACCTACACAAAATAGAAAAAATATTATAAAATTCTCCGTATTTCTGGGTTACAATACTTCTTCTTCTCGTATAGTGGTGTGGCTCACCTATTGTTAGAGTTTTCAGATCGCCTTAAGGCCCCTAACTTGACCTAACGACTGCTACTAGAGGTAGCAACCGGGACCAACGGCTTAACGTGCCTTCCGAAGCACGGAGGGGCTCACGAAAACACATTTTTGCTACACTACTAATTGGTCACCCATCGAAGTAATGACCGCACCAGGCGTCGCTTAACCCGCACGACCGTAAACGATCAGCGAGCGTCGCTTAGCTATGAGCCTCCTCACAGGTTACAATGAAATTAATAATATTTCGTGAACTAGATGTGGAATAGTACATTGCGATACAAGTGTGGAAAGTTGATCATTCCATAGAGGCGGTTTATGACGCGCGAGCGGAACGCGAGCGTTGCAAAAGCCGAGATGGAATGATCAATCCACACGTATATCGTGCGACGTTCTTTATCACAGTTGCGAATAAAAAAGACTTGTTAAAATAATAAAAAGTTTTTACTATTTTTTGTTAATTACACTTCCGAAAGGCTAGGCAAAAGACTTTTAACCTATACAGCCTCGTCTGACATACAATATCTTTTTAGGGTTTTTTTCATTTGTTTTTGCGTCGGCGGTTAAAAACAGAATATAGTGGTAAGGAAAAACTATATTTATGTACCTAAAGAAAAAACAAAATAAAAACAAAACTCAATTTTTAATTATTTTCAAAGACGTTATCACGTAAAATTATCGTTCGTTATCAGACTTTAGAGACAACCTTTTGAAAAGAAGAAAAAAGGTACCAACAAAGAGTTTTAAGCCAGCAAGGCTTAAAAACTCTTTGATGGTACCTTTTTTCTATACATCAAAACAGTATATCCCAGATAAATTAATTAAGAAATAGAATTATTGTTTCATCTACCTAATAATGTCATTAGCAGTAACATACGTATTTGACTTATCGGGATAACGTATTATTTTAGCACTAGTTGGATATTTTTATATCGCACGCGTGTATAATACGTTGCATTATGAGCCTAAAAGCGGTTTAATAAGGTCCACTTTATGAGCAACTGTGATAAAAAAGAATTAAGCATTAAAAGTCACGTGTTTTTCAGTTTTATCATCAGTATCTGACGACATTACACATATAGGAACTTCAAGAACCTCTAACCTCCTTGCAAACAAGTAATTTTTGGTCGAAATTTTGTCATTATTCTTAACATTATCATCTAGATGATTTAGTCGCTGTAGTGATGGAACTTGTATTAGATGGAGTAGGCTTATCCACAGCCTCTACCACCCTCTCTTAGTCGATCATGTCCAAAAGAAAAAAACTCGTCAATACGACTTAAGCCAACTAAGCCGCGGGTTTCATCACGATGTTTTCCTTTACCGTAAGAGCAATTTATTAGGGCACATAATTTTTTTAGATATAACATCGTGCTAACTTCGTACAGTCGCACCATATACATACACGTTAAGCGAAAGCGGACGTTTTATTTTCGTTACGGAATTTCTTGATTCGGTCGCCGTGCTCAAAGCCCGCAATAAAAGCTATGCAATAGCTTAAAAATCCATTGTTGCATTGGCTATCACTATCACTACATAGTATAAAACAAAGTCGCTTTCTCTGTCCCTATATCCCTATTTATGCTTAAATCTTTAAAACTACGCATCGGATTTTGATGCGGTTTTTGTAATAGATAGAGTGATTCAAGAGGAAGGTTTTTATGTATCATATATGCATAATATAGCCGTGCGAAGCCGGAGCGGGTCGCTAGTTCTATTACAATTTCAATATATCTGACTTTAGTTACACAAAAAATAAAATAGGTGGAGTTAATTCACCTGCCCGTATCACCCAGGTGCATCAAATCCACTTTTCGTTAAATTTATTCACTTCCTTCTGGCAGCACTAAACGGTTTTGTTCAAATTACATTTGAAGCTCTATCAAATACAACATCGTAAGTGTTTATTCATTGATCTCTCGTACGTCAATGTATTTTTCCAATCTAAAATTAAATTGTAAACAGGCATACAAAATCAGGGCGTTTTTATATTTATAGATTAAATAGCCGATGCATTTTGGTGTAACCATAAGCCATAGCCAATGGTTGAATAGTTTGGTTAAAATTAACTGTACTTGAGAGTCATTTGGTTTGATTTGAAATGGTTAAAGTAATAATTAGTAGACTTTTAAATTTTATGAAATGGTAGTAGGTATAGTTTATTTAATTAATTTAAGTTATTATCTTCTTTTTTTTCTTTTAATCATCATCATGACTACATAATATAAAACAAAGTCGCTTTCTCTGTCCCTATTTCCCTTTGTACGCTTAGATCTTTAAAACTACGCAACGGATTTTGATGCGGTTTTTTTTTAATTGATAGAGTGATTCAAGAGGAAGGTTTATATATATAATACATGCATAATATAGCCGTGCGGAGCGGGAGCGGGTCGCTAGTGTTAAATAAAATGTCCGGGCAGGATTAATAAAACGGTAGAATTTTAATAAGAATAACTCGTTATTAAGGTGGCCCAGTCTAAGAGTTGGCGAGTCTGTTGGTGTTTTTGGACATTGTTACGACAGGCGCCATAATATCCATAGTTTCCCAATATCCAGTACACTACCATCCCATTTCAATAGCCCAAGTAGTTTTCTCCTGTAGTTTATTAATAGTTCTATCCAAACCGTAAGTTGTCCTTGGCTGCATTTTATAGTACAGACAGTGATAATCACCGGTTTGGTGTCCACATCTTACTTTGCTATTGAATTTGAAAGAAAGAAAGAAAGAAAGAAAGAAAGAAAGAAAATAAACTTTATTTTGTAATTACACTACACGCTCAAAAGTCAATAATACATAATATAATAAATAATAACAGAAAACTAAAACTAAACAATTAAACAAACTTCTTAACCTGTAGTGTAACCAAAAAAGGATTATACTCAGCATAATGTTGTAACGCCAAAAACACCACAACGCTGATTTTCAGTACAATCCTAACGAGCTGAGTGACCGATGTACAAATAAAAGAAATATTTACTAGACTAACGTAATAAAACACAAATACAAAATATACGTGATCAAAAAAAGGCAAACGATATATATTTGTTGTAAAGGGTCTCTACGTGTTGGCTTCGGCTCCACGCACGCCTTCCAAAAGTCCAAGACTCCATAGACCCGTGATATGGGGCACATTAAATATAGTTAAAATAAGTAGAATTTATATCCTGTTCAGCTGTGACGGAAATAAAAACTGCAAAAACATTTATTTTCCTGTCTGTAGAATGGTTTTGTTCTACTGCTGTCTTCCTATCTTCACTCGCGTGTATTCCTATATTCCCCGGTTATTTGGGGGTCTTTGAGTTACAAGCGTAGGTATCTTCTAGGAAAGCGTGCTACATCTTAGGCCACATCGTCACTAACGTGAGATAATGGTCAAACGCTGACCTATTTATTATAAAAAAGAAGAAAGGAAGTTCTATTGGCAACGATGAGCTTGCCAACAAAAGGTTTCAGAGCCTTGAACAACGTCGTATGGTAGCAAGCTTATCAGTATTTTATCGGATACGTATTACAGTTTGTGTAACACAGCTACACAAATCTAATTCGATAAAACCATAATCTATGTATATCTATCTATCTACACTTACTAATATTATAAAAGGAAACATTTGTTGGTTTGTTTGTAACGAATAGGCTCCGAAACTACTGGACCGATTTTGATGAAACTTGGTATGAGAATACATTGATTCATTCGAAGTAACATAGGCATTTTTTATCTCGATATTCCCACGGAATAGGCAGTTACGCGGGTAAAACCGCGAGGTGATGCTAGTAACATTATAAATCACATTTAAAAAATAAAATAAATAAAAACCTTCACGGAATTCGCTATAGAAAATGAGCTAGTGACGTCATCGACTGTTTTCGTGGGACAATTCAAACTAATGAAGAAAAATGCATTGTTTTTTAATCTTCTTAAGTCGTCGCAGGCATCTGTGATATCGATTCTCAGTGGAAAATTGTAAATGCCTAAGCCTTCCTTATTGGAATGCAATCAGTTGCCTGAGTCTGTCTTTCCTGACATATACAATTTGATTTGATTAAACCGTGTAATGAAGTGCTTTCGTTGAATGTTGACCTCAAAATATAGATAAGTAAATATGTATTGATTTTTATATCTATATTATAAATGAGTTGTTGAAAGATAAATAAAGATAAGATAATACGAACGTCAAGGGATGACTTGTTAAATGTTTTTTTATTTGAAAACATTGTGTTTATAATGAGTTAGGGTACATCTAGCCCACTTAAAAACTTGTGCGGACCAAAATTCTACAAATAAGTTTGCTTATAAAACGCATTGGTAGATTTGGCCAGAGCAATCGAGAGAAATGGCCCAGATGTCTCCTATTAAAAACTTAAAAGGGATAGGTATTTCGGAAAATCGTTTAATATCTCTTCTTCTATACATATAAAATGTTTTGTCTTGACTGACTGTCTGAATGACGGAACAACGCACAGTCTAAACCGCTGATCGTAGAGACCTAAAACTTAGAGGGTGTGTTCTTTGTATGACGTAGGCATCCGATAAGGATTTTCCGAAATTGTTGAATAGTTTTAAAGATTTAAGCATACAAAGGGAATAGGGATATAGGGACAGAGAAAGTGACTTTGTTTTATACTATGTAGTGAAAAGAGAGAAACACTCATCAACGGTTCTGTGCCATTATATTTTGTTTTTAGTATTTGTTGTCATAGCAGCAATAGAAATCTGTGGAAATTTAAATTATCTAGCTATCTCGGTTCATGAGATACAGCCTGGTAACAGACAGACGGACGAAAAGTGGAGTCTAGTAAAAGGGTCCTGGTTTTTACTTTTAGGGTATCCTAAAAATACATATTTATATCTCGATATTGCCACAGGATTAATATTTATCTTGTTAAAACCCCAGGACGCAACTAGCAATCGATAGAACAGTAGGTATCTTGTCTAGACAAGACTTAATGCTCAGACGGTTAGGTATTCTCCTATCAGATTACTGGCTATGAGTTATTGTGTCACTTAGGTAGCTTACGTATAATATTCCATACTAATATTATAAATTTTAAAAGTTTGTTTGTTCGGTAGAACCCGATAATCTTAGCAAATGCTGATTAAAAAATTGAATTTGACCATCTTCTTCTTATTGTGTCAATCTTTTTTGATGTGATAACGTCTATTAAATTGATGAACAGCTGCATTCACAAAAAACATGACGTCATGCGTCATGTTCCGGGAACGCGTCATGTTATTGACAAAGTCAATAAACCATAGCAATGTATTATCGTTGCTATGGTTTCTATGGCATTTTCTATAACATAACGTTATATGTTATAGAAAATGCCAATTCAAGTCTTATAAATTGTTGAACACAGGCATTCACAAAAGTGTGACGTCATCGCTCACTTTCTCTTATTGATAAGGTAACCAAAGCAGCGTATTATCGTTGCTGTGGTTATCATCAATGTTTTCTTATGACGTTATCACGTAAAATTATCGTCCGTAAACCAACTTTACAGACAAACATTTGTTTTTTTTTTCTCCCAATATAAATCTTCTCAGACCAGGAACTAGCAACGTCTAAGGCAGCGTCTGTGACTCTCATCAGGATAAGACAGCATAAGTGCCATATCCTGCTTTGGAGCAACGCAGTCGCACTCGGGTTGCGACGAGTATCCCCACTTAACTTAACCATGTTCGATCTACAGCGCCCCACCACGGAGCGAAGCCGATTAAGCGTCCGCCAGATAGGCCACTGCAGATCGGAACCTGGGGGCAGATGTTCTGCTTGTGGGATAAAATCCGAAGGGACAGGGTGTTTAAAGCTCCAAAGGTGCTTCTTTACCTCCTTTGGATGCCCTACTTTGGGGTCCGTACATTTCAAAAAGCTCCTCCGGCTTTTGAGAAGGACTCGCGGTAAGACGTGGTCAAACAGTTGACAGTGACGACCCAGTTGGCACAATGGTCCCCATGCCGGACTGCCAAACACAGAGTTGCGAGTTCGATTCCCACCTCAGGCAAGTATTTATGCTTAGATATTTGTCAGTGGTCTGGTTGTTTTTATGTATTATAAGTACATATTTACAAAATAAAAGTATATCCGTTGTCTAGCATGCATAACACAAGTATGGTTACTTAGCTTGGGGCAGATGGCGATGTGTGGAATGTTCTGCAATATTTTATTTATTTTCAAGGGGTGACGAGGATCAATTTCCTGTTGTTGTTTATCTTTTTCACAGGTTACCTGTCGGTGAACGATTTGATTTGATCTCATCTTAGCTTATGGTGATGAGATCGAGGATGTAGCATTCTCGTCTAGAAGGTACCTATTCACTCTAGACTTGAAGACTCCAAGGTTGTAGTTTTGTGGGAACAGCGACGCGGGTAGAGAGTTCCATTTCTTAGCAGTGCGCACGAGAAAGGTTGCGTGAATGCAGTAGATCTACGGTGAGAAACATTTACTGTGGACCCACCAGTGGGGCAAAGCGGTGTGTCCACACTTAATGCCTTACTCTCCCTACGTATTTACACCTCACAGATGTTTTTGTGTTACCCACTTGTAAATAATCATCTGGATGCATGATGCATCGGTTCTTTGACCAAACTATGAATCATCGTAACAGAAAAAAAAACATTATGTTTAGATTTGACCAAAGACTTTCGATGATGAAGGTTGCGGGTTCAAATCCCACCTCAAACAAATATTTATGTACAAATATTTATTTCTGATCTGGGTGTGTCTGGGCCCTGATTCCGTTAGACTATTTGTACGAATTGTACTTGTATACGGGCTGTTTTCCGCTATTTCACCCTTTTAAATTGCGTCCTTTTTGCGTGAGGATGGCACCTACTGCCCTCTCAGCTTAGTTGACCATGTTCAGAGGGGAGAACTTGTCAATACTTCTGTAGCCAACTAAGCTGCAGGTTTCATCACGATGTTTTTTTTTTTCACCGTAAGAGCAATGTCAATTAGCGCACATTCTTAAGAAAAATTCATCGGTGAACGGCCGGCCGGGATTTGAACCCACGACCTTCAGAGTGAAATTCGAGGTATCTACCACTAAGCCAACAACGCTCTTTCCGTAAGACTATTTGGTGATGCCGATCGCGAAATACGACTTCGGAAATAGCGTTTATACACACAAAAACTTTCACATTTATAATATTAGTAGGATGAATTGAAACCAGACAAAATAGATCATAAGGATACAAAGCCACTAACGAACTATATTTTTTGTCTATAGTTTTTTAGTAATTTATGAAATGTCACAAAAATTACGACCCTGAGTCGATAACCTCAAAATTAACTCAAATTTTAATTTCAGTAAATAATTATGGCAAAACAATACTTGAGCATATACAGTTAAATACAAAATTACGGAATTACTTAATTCGGTCGCCCGCCCTCAAAGCCCGCGATATAAGCTATGCAATAGCTTAAAAATATGATAAATTGCTACGTTTTTATAGATAACAATTAATTATTAGTGTATCTCTAGATTTCATGTACTATAGATGGAAAAGAGATATAAGCATTTAAATTCACGTGTTTATCATTTTCTTCATCAGCATCTGACGCCATTACACTTATGCCTGCTCTTCACGTTGGCCAACATTGTGGCGAATTTTGTGGCAAAGGTATTATTGTGGCGAATATTGTGGCAAAGGTAAAGAGTTTGTGATGGCGTCCACACGTTGGAAGGTCGTTCAGTTTGCTTCGGTTCAGACCAATGTGCGAACGTATTTATTAAAAAATTTCGGCTTGGTAGAGCTCTATAAAGCGAAGAGTTTCTTCTTTGGTCATTGTTCCTGCCATTTTGTAGGCACTAGTTACGAACTTACGACGCGAGAATATATTTAAATCAAGTGCGTGCGTGCGATCACTCTGGGAGCTCCTAGCAAACTAAACGCACGCCCAACGTGTGGACGCGGCAGCCATCACTTGGCCATAACCCTTTGATCTTTTGTTAAAAACCGACACCACACGGATCTTGCGCCAACTTGTGGGCCATCGTTCCAATACATACCAAGCTAAGCACAAACACCCACTCTACATGATGGCCATAGGTTTGGCCATAACCATTCGCCACAATGTTGGCCAACGTGAAGAGCAGGCATGAAGTTTGCCATTATTCTTTTGAGGTTATAAGTCACGTCATTATAAAATAATTAAGAGTAAAAAAGCTGTAACAATGTCCGCACCTGGCAGTCATTATTAGAGTGATTATTGAGTTATTTATAGTCATTTAAGAGGAAATGGTACCGACGCTCTCTCCATACAAACGTAGTCGACTGTTTCCTTCCTGGATAATGACACTATAGCAAATATTTGTATTGCATAAAACTTATAACTGCCATGATCTTGATCATGCTCCTATGTTTTGTTTTTGTTTTTTAAATCTTAATTTTTATGATTATGAGAAAATGTAAAAAATCAAGACATAGAGGCAAGTCACAGTTATAAGTTTTATGCAACAAAAATATTTGAGTGTCATTATTCAAGAAGGAAACAGTCGACTACGTTTGTATGGAGAGAGCGCCCGGTACGCTTTCTTCTTAAGACACACAGCTGTCAAGAACCTGTTAAATTGTTGAGAATAGATCAGAAAATGTAATAAATAAAATGTATCTAAAGTACCTCCGGGTAATAAAAGTAACTAAAATGTTTTTAAAAGCTTGATGTTAGTGACAAAATAACAAGAAAATTTAACAAATGTTTTTTCTGATCACTATCATCACTACTTAATATAAAATAAAGTCACTTTTCGCCGTCCCTGTGTCCCTAAGTCCCTATGTCCCTTTGTATGCTTAGATCTTTAAAACTACGCAACGGATTTTGATCACGTGACCTGATCGAAAAAGCGTAAGACGGATGGAGAGTAGACAGCTATCCCCTCTCTACGGCGCGGCGAAAATGTATGCCTGGGCCTACTGTTTTTAATTTGGCTGTGAGTGTATTAAGACGTACATATGGTATTTTTTAACGGACGACTATTGACGGACGACAAATGTCGGACGACTATTGACGGACGACAAATGTCGGACGACTATTGACGGACGACAAATGTCGGACGACTATTTGTCGGACGACTATTGACGGACGACAAATGTCGGACGACAATTTGTTGGACGACAAATGTCGGACGACTATTTGTTGGACGACAAATGTCGGACGACTATTTGTCGTCCGACTATTTTTTTTTTTTACGAAATATTTAGTTTTTAATTAAAGTAAATTTCCGTAATAATAACGCAGGTAGTTAGTTCACTTAAAATTTAAGGAATTTCGAACATGTGGTAAATTATTGGCAGCGATTACTTAGGTATATAATAGTGTTATAATAATGTATTGAAATTTCCCCTAATTTAAGATAAGTTTGGGTAATTTTTCTATTATATTTTTAAATTTTACGGGGTTCCGTACCCAAAGAGTAAAAATAGGATCCTTTTACTAAGACTCTAATGTCCGTCTGTCTGTCTATCACCATGTATCTCATGCACAGTGATAGCTAGACAGTTAAGGTGAAAGGGTACCTGCGCGCTCTCCATACAAACGTAGTCGACTGTTTCCTCCCGGGATAATGACACTAGCACAAATATTTTTGTGCCATAAAACCTTTAACTGCCATGACTATGCCCCTATGTTTTGTTTTATTTCATTTTCTAATTATCATAGAAACAAAAATAAAAAAAATTAAAAATAAAAAAAAATAAAACATAGGGGCATGGTCATGGTAGTTATAAGTTTTATGCAACAAAAATATTTGCTCTAGTGTCATTATCCAGGGAGAAAGCAGTCGACTACGTTTGTAATAGTTTGTATGGAGAAAGCCCCCGGTACCCTTTCCTCTTAAATTTTTCAAAGATTAGGTATTTCTGCTGTAACAATTAATACTAAAAAAAAACAGCGCACTCCGGGAGTGCAGGCAGAAGTGAAAACTGTATATCTGTGTAAAATCTCATATGTCGCGAGAACATACGCAAAAAGAGTTTTAGATGAAAAAAAAAAATAGTCGGACGACAAATAGTCGTCCGACATTTGTCGTCCAACAAATTGTCGTCCTACATTTGTCGTCCGACATTTGTCGTCCGTCAATAGTCGTCTGACAAATAGTCGTCCGACATTTGTCGTCCGTCAATAGTCGTCCGACATTTGTCGTCTGTCAATAGTCGTCCGACAAATAGTCGTCCGACATTTGTCGTCCGACATTTGTCGTCCGTCAATAGTCGTCCGTTAAAAAATACCATATGTACGTCTTAATACACTCACAGCCAAATTAAAAACAGTAGGCCCAGGCATACATTTTCGCCGCGCCGTAGAGAGGGGATAGCTGTCTACTCTCCATCCGTCTTACGCTTTTTCGATCAGGTCACGTGTCCTGACGCGAGTTTAAGATTTTATACCCATTACAGAAAAAGTGCTCAACGCCGCTAAAGAAGTTTTCACTTCAAAAAATTATAATGCTACGGAACCGTTCCGTGCGAGAGTTCGACTCGCCCTTGACCGTTTTTTTATTATAAGTATATTTGGTTAAGGTCCGTGTGTACTTTAATGTATTTATGAGGGTTTACATGGTTTTTGTAACACGCTGTATAAGCTCAAAATGAAACTCAAGGGTGCTTTCCCCCCCTACAATAAATTACTTAACTTCACAATAACAACCCCCGAAAGCTCGCGGTCAACAACTTTGTTTTGTTATTTTGTGTTGTTTTTTCCGTGTGAGTTCGATTCCCGCTTTGGAACAAAATACTTCTATTAGATTCGAAAATGTTTCTATAAATCATTATGTATTTAAAAAATAAAAGTACTTACCTACCTATCTATATAAGTATGTATTATAATTCGTTATCTTTGCACCATAATACAAGCCTAGTAGCTTAGTCTATTGCTAGATGGCGCTGTATGCAATGCCTTGCAGTATTTAATTTAAAAAACTAAGTCGAAAATAAAACTCTTCAACCCACCTTGAAATTTTCACACTGTCACTTTCCAGCGTTTCATCACTTTGAACCACCTCAAAATACATGCCATTAAAAATTAGGCCATAAAAACATCTAGGTCACAATTTCACACTAAACACTATTTAACACTACACT
Source organism: Idaea aversata (assembly GCA_907269075.1). Classification (NCBI taxonomy): domain Eukaryota; kingdom Metazoa; phylum Arthropoda; class Insecta; order Lepidoptera; family Geometridae; genus Idaea; species Idaea aversata. The sequence continues at coordinate 1,665,563 of OU026108.1, forward strand.
AGCATGCACTAATGCACTCCATTTCATCTTTACGCGACCGTTTTAACAATTTTTTTTATTCGAAAACTCGGTTTTTCTACAAAAATCCGCTAGCAGTATGTTATTTTGATGTTATTTATAAACGTTTGCGAGAGCGGCCGGGCGTTCGGCCGATCCAGAAATCAGAAATATAGGTTGAAAATACGCGGCATTACCAACACATGCGCACAAATGTACGGGAAAATAACATAGACTAGTTTAGTGAACAGAATGTTTCGTGATGGTATGTTAGGTATTTTAGGATTGTAAGCTGTAATAATGGCCAGAATACCACGGTGTTTTTTATTGGTTTTTATTTTTAAACAAGCGAGCGCAACGTATTTATTATTGGAAATTATAAAATACATTAGAAAAAAACTTATTTGTTTTAAATCTGGGTTTTTTTTCTCTACCAGTATGTTCAGTGTACAGCCACATTACCAATTAGCTGAACCCCACGTGACCCAGAGCTCATTCGCATATCTGTAAAAAATATAGTACATATTTACCTATTTTGTTATTTTTTTTTATATTGTATTGTATAGTATTATATTGTTAAAAAAACAGAATCAGGTAACATTATAGATTTGCGAGTGAGCTCTAGGTCACGTGGTTTTCAGCTAATTGGTAATGTGACTGTACACAAGTTATAAAATACATTTAAAAAAGTCTAACAAAATTTTCTTTTCTCTGTCAGTATGTTTTTATATTTTATGTATGTTTGTTTATGTTTTATAACCGATGACCCCTTTATATGGTCGAACCGAGCCTTCTTACAGAACTTGGCGGCCTTGTCTAATTGATCATTTTGATTTAATACAATTAATTAATACAATTTATATAAAGTCGGTTTACGGAGAATAATTTTACGTGATAACGTCATAAGAAAACATTGATGGTAACCATAGCAACGTCTATATGGTTACCTTGCCAATAACGCTCACGTTCCCGTAACGTTAGCGTGACGTCACACTTTTTTGTGAATGCAGTATGGTGTTCATCGATTTATAAGACATTATAACGTCAAATATTATAGCCTGTTCTTTTTTTGAAGTGGAATACAAATAAGAATGTCATGTCTGTTATTTATTCATTGTCAACTCTCACATAGAAGTTGGTCTTCTGGCAGACTCGACGGCGTTTACGTAGTTCGCTAGCACTCGCTATATTACTCAAAATACTCGGGTTTGTGAACTAACCCCTACTACGTGTTACGTACGAGAATGAAACTCATATGTGAGAACTTGTTGTACTTGTATACGGAATGTTTTCCGCAACTGGACCTATTTAGTTTGGGTTCTTTTACTTGAGAATAGAGTGGGCTTGTGGCCGCACACCTAAACTGTCTTCTTATCTTAGTGACCGTGTCCAGACGAAAGAACTTGTCAATCTGAACGTTTTGAACTAACTAAGCCGTGGGTTTCATAACAAAGTTTTCGCACATATTTTCTAAAGAAAAAATTTAAATCGTTATGTCAAACTCATAATGTACTGTATAACGCACACAATGCCACATGTTGGAGCATAACCGGAAAAAAACGTCGTTCTTTTCAATTCAATTCAATACATTTATTTCAGATAATTAAAATCCATAAAATACACATAAATTACACGGATAAAATCAATAAAATAAAATATATAACAAAATCATAAAATTCAATGTCATCATACTTAAATGTCAACTAAATTTAGTAATGTCGAAAATAAAATAAATCCAAAGTAAATTCAATCAGTAGATAAATCAATTAAATGTCAAACAATAGAATATAAACAAATACAAAATAAAAAAATTAAAATTAAAGCAAATAAATACAGTCCAATCCCACCCTTACCCTGAGGTCAGCACCTGAATCATACAGCAATGATTCAAGTACTGACAATCGAATCTTTGGTTTTTAAGGGGTTCCTTACCTCAAAAGGAAAAAACGGGACACTTATGGGGTCACTCGCTTGTCCGTCCGTCTGTATGTCAATACCATTTTTCTCGAAAACGGGTAATGATAGAGAGTTGAAATTAATACTGAATATTGATGTCTTTGGTCCCATTAGGTGTATAAAACAGAAAAGACGACGCGATCAAAAGATATGGCCATAATATTTCGATTTTCGCAAAAGTTTGTGAGTACTAAAACTCATCAAATAGCCGATACTTCTTTTAAATAAATTACCAAAAGCCATTCTTTAAAAAAAAAAATGAAGTAAATGAAAATAAATCGAGTTTCCATCGAGAACATGTAGTAGTGGTCAATTCTGACGTACATTGATTCAGTAAGTACAACCATGTCGACGGATTGATGCTAGTATATGCCATCTTTACTAATAATTTTCTCCACATTGTACTTACAAAGTAAAGTGTAAGGTTGCCTGGAAGAGACCGCTTTCAGCGGTAAGGCCGCCTATTGTGCCACTGTTTTTTAAATTTAAACTAATAATAATTGTGCTGTCATTTTCTGTAACTTGTGTGTGCAATAAAGCGTTCTATCTATCTATCTATCTATCTACAAAAAAAACGAAAAAAATCTGGTACATAAGCAACATCTGGACAGGGCGAGGGCGGCGGCGCAGCATGGTCATACATCGCTTTGACCATTTTCGTCTTTACATTTATTTTATTTGGATATCTTAAACTAAATGTATCTACTTACTTGAATTTGATTACTGAGAAAAACCAACTAAGTACTAAACTCTAGCAGTATGCATGAACCGTATGAAGCCATCATTGATATTCTTTGGTGCTACATAAAGCAAAGAGGTTAGCTTTTGAAGTTTCTAATGTATAATGATACTGATACTGGCTATATGCACATTGCACAAGTCGTGCGAAGCCATAATTTGACATGACAGCTGTCAGTGAAAGCGATTTGCTCTAGGGCTGAAAGTTTTATTTTCTACACGCTCTTCAGGCATATTTAGACCTACTTTCGGAGTATGAGTAATGAAATAGTACATTGTTATCCTAGGTGTAAAAGTCACTCATTACAAGTCCCGAGACGGAGTTTGGCACCCGAGCGTAGCGAGGGCGCTAATAGTTCGAGGGACTTAATGAGTCTTTCACCCGAGGTAAACACTGTGCTTTTCATTACGAATAATACATAAAATTCTTCCTAACAACGAGAGTGAATGAGACTATGAGACTCCATACCACATGAGTAGGTACTCATATATGTGTCCATACTACCTGATCCTCTTACAAGGTTGTGACCAAAGAGGTTATACATTATGTAGTGTTTTTTTAGGTTTCTGCTATTTATTATATTCAATACTTAAATACGGCGGTACTTACCGAATAAATTTTTATTAATGAGTTAATCCAACACTGGGAAATGACGCGAAGTCCGTAGATTTAACTTACAGTTTTTGTAACACGGTTTGTCTAGAAAATGTTATTTACACAAAATATTATTGAAATCATTAATGAAAAACCAGATTAAACTTTTATTTATTGATTATTTATATCTTGAACTAAATATACCTACTTGAATTTGATTAGGTAGGTACTGAGAAAAAAGTTACTAAGTACTAAACTCTGGCAGTATGCATGAGCCGTGCCAAGCCATAATTATTATTCTTTGGTGTAAAAAAAAAGCAAGGAGGTTAGGTTTTTGAAGTTCCTAATGCGTAATGATACTGATACTGGCTACATGCAGATTGCACAAGTCGTGCGAAGCCATAATTTGAAATGACAGCTGTCAGTGAAAGCGATTTTCCCTAGGGCTGAAAGTTTTATTTTCTACACGCCCTTCAGGCATATTTAGACCTACTTTCGGAGTATGAGTAATGAAAAGAATATTACTAACCAACATACAAGATAGACGCGAAAGACATACCCTTTCGTTGCAGTCGGGTAAAAAACCGAGTTAGTATCAAATCGTCGCAAACTCAGGTAGTCTAAATAAGCAACTCGTCTAAATCGCAACTGAAAACTCGTCAAATCATTTCGTCTAACTTGTTAAAACAAAAGACGATCGAAAGACGATCAAAATGGAAACCCAAGACGATCGAAAACAGCGACATAATATCAGTGGTATTTAATGGTGTTGTCAACCCCTGCTTTTAATTCACAGATGATTACCTAGTTGGTAACCCCTGCCTGTGACGTCACTAGGCAAAGGGCAAGCCGTAATCAAACCCAAACAAAAGGATATGAAACTGAAAGGTCAAACGTTGAGGTGTGGTTGAGGTTCTACTCCTGGCAGGGGTAAACAACAGTTTTCTATTATGTTTACATAAATGCTGAGGTAAACAACAGGTCTCATCTTTCTCTATACAATTAAACTGGCCAAGTGGGAGTCGGACTCGCACGAAAAGTTCCGTACTATTATTTTCTGTTTTTAGTATTTGTTGTTATAGTGGCAACAGAAATACATAATCTGTGTTTCAACTGTCCAGCTATCACGGTTCATGGGATACAGCCTGGTGACAAACAGACAGTGGAGTCTTAGCAAAAGGGTCCCGTTTTCACCCTTTGGGTACGGAACCCTAACGACGTGTTTTCGCGAAGGGTTTCCAATACAAAAGAGGGTTATTCTAGACATCTAAGCGAATAACTATTGTTCTACGAGTTTTGGATATTCGATCTTTTTTTTTCGATAATTTTGTTTTGTTTGTAATTTTGTTGTTTTTTTAATAGATAGAGTGATTCACGAGGAAGGTTTATATGTATAATACATGCCTAATACAGCCATGCGAAGCCGGGGCGGGTCGCTAGTAAGTATCACTATCACTACATCACTATCACTACATAGTATAAAACAAAGTCGCTTTCTCTGTCCCTATGTCTCTATGTCCCTATATCCCTTTGTAGGTATGCTTAAATCTCTAAAACTACGCAACGGATTTTGATGCGGTTTTTTTAATACATAGAGTGATTTAAGAGAAAGGTTTATATGTATAATACATGCATAATATAGCCGTGCGAAGCCGGGGCGGGTCACTAGTCACTACATAGTATAAAATAAAGTCACTTTTCGCCATCCCTGTGTCCCATTGTATGCTTAGATCTTTAAAACTACGCAACGGATTTTGATGCGGTTTTTTTTAATAGATAGAGTGATTCAAGAGGAAGGTTTATATGTATAATACATGCATAATATAGCCGTGCGAAGCCGGGGCGGGTCACTAGTCACTACATAGTATAAAATAAAGTCACTTTTCGCCATCCCTGTGTCCCATTGTATGCTTAGATCTTTAAAACTACGCAACAGATTTTGATGAGGTTTTTTTTAATAGATAGAGTGATTCAAGAGGAAGGTTTATATGTATAATACATGCATAATATAGCCATGCGAAGCCGGGGCGGGTCGCTAGTCTAATATAAAACAAAGTCGCTTCGCGCTGTCTGTCCCTATGTATGCTTAGATCTTTAAAACTACGCAACTGATTTTGACGCGATTTTTTTTTAGTATATAAAACCAAACTACCACGCGTACAAAGTCGCGGGCAACAGCTCGTTTATAATAGTAATAGAATTGTGAATATAAAACAAATAAATATTGCAGGACTTTCCACACAACGCCATCTAGCCCCAAACTAAGTAACTAGATTTGTGTTATGGGTGCTAGACAACGGATATACTACTTATATACTTTCTTTTGTAAATATATACTTATAATACATAGAAACAACCAGACCACAGATAAATATCTAAGCATAAATACTTGTCTGAGGCGAGAATCGAACCCGCAACCCTGTGTTTGGCAGTCCGGCATGGTGACCATTGTGCCAACTGGGTCGTCAATATAGATAGTTCCTAGAAGCTACTTATGATCGGTCTGTTTCCTCGAGTGAACCAGCGAAACGCAGTTAGTAAGTAGTAAAAATTTATCATTAAATTATATGACACGATATTAATATGTATTTACAGATTAATGAGCTTATGACGTCATTAATATAGGCAAAGAGGACGTTACAAAAAATGTCAATGGCTCGTAAAAATCGACGAATTGTGTAACGAGGCTGTATAGGCAAACAACCCTTTGCCATAAAAAATATTGCATGGTCATGGCAGTTATAGTTTTTATGCTACAAATATATTTGCTCTAGTGTCATTATCCAAGGAGGAAACAGTCGACTACGTTTGTATGGAGAGAGCGCCCGGTACCATTTTCTATTAATATTTGAACTTAAATTGGGTAGTAAAGATCCTACCTACTAATATTATTATGAATGTGAAAGCTTTTGTTATCGTTTGTTACTTCTTAAAAACTACTGAACCAATTGCGTTGAAACTCTGTATGTAAAAAGCTGGAGACCTGGATTAAGGTTAATTTTTATGATATTCCCACGGGATCGGGATATTATATATAAGCCAAGGTTTACCTTTCTTACACATGATTCTCTGATTTTTTATGGCTTTTTAACGTGATAACGTCTAATAATTAATTCACAAAAAACATGTCATGCATCATGTTCCGGGAACGCGTATGTTAATGACAAGGTAACCATAGCAACGTATTATCGTTGCTGTTGCCACGTAATTAAACTAGGACCAGATTGTAAGGTGTCATACAACGCTCAGTGATAAGTACACTACTACAAGCTTGAGCGCGTGTGTGCATGACTAAGCTTGTGTTATGGTGACGAGTGACGAAAAACAAATAAAATCTTAAGGGAAAACCAAAAAATAAGTTTTTAATAAATAAAATAAAATAAATAAATATTTCAGGACATATTACACATCGCCATTCAGCCCCAAGCTAAGCAACTTAATGCTTGTGTTATGGGTGCCAGATAACGGATAAACTACTTATATACTTTTTTTTTGTAAATATATACATATTATACATATAGGAAACACCCAGAACCAGAAACAAGAATTTATGGTCAGCATAAATACTTGTTCCCGGCGGGAATCGAACCCGCAACCTTCTGCGTCGCAGTCGGGTGTTCGCCCGACGCGCCACAGAGGTCGTCTCATCGTTTACTTATGACGTTATCACGTAAATTATCGTCCGTGAACCGACTTTACAGATAACCGTTTTTCGTTGTTAATTTTTGATCTCCGCTCCTTGGTCTAAGTATAATCACAGTATATATAGCAGTTAGTATCAGTATAATGATTGTGTAGGTTAAAGAACGCTGTATCAAACATTGGTTGACCACATCCGCATCCCATGCCTCAGTTGCCCACACCACATTCCACATTGGATCGCAATTAGAACAAAAAACAGCTGTTGTTTTCGTTGTTTATTTTCTATGGTAGCGGACGTAAATAGAATGGAATTAAGTACAATGGCACCTATTTTAACGATTTTTTAGACTTTTGTAGGTATTATTACGTATTTTCCTTAGCATTTTGTTCCGTAGAAAAAAATAAATTTCTATTTTTTTCCCGTTTAATGGGAAAATCGGTGGTATGACAGACGGACAAGAGTGTGATCTTATAAAGGTTTTTTTTTAGGGTAAAATCGGGACCTTTTTACTAAGAGTTTACTTTCCGTCTGTCTGTCATTAGGCTGTATCTCATTAATTGTGATAGCTAGACAGTTGAAAATTTCACAGATTATGTATTTCTGTTGTACGGAACCCTTCGTGAGCTAATCCGACTCGCACTTGCCTGGTATTTTGTTTTTAGAAAAAAAAGTTTGTAAATAATTAGGCTTTGTATTGAACTACTTTTAAAGATATATTGAAGAAGATAGTCTTAGAATATATTACTTTATATCCAGATAACCCTACAAAATAGGAACTTACGCAGGTAAAGCCGTGGGGCGAGTAATAATCAGAGAAAAGTGTGTGTGTCAGCTCCGACGCACGACTGGAGTTTACTCCTTAAGTATCACAGCCAAATTAGAAAGTTGCGCACTAAAGGTGACACGATTTCGTTACTTGTTAGTAGGTTTTACCCCTCGGATTTTTCTCATACCGGGCGCCTTATATATGAAAATCGATTCTTAAGGAGTAAACTCCAAAAATTCAAAAGCTAAAAATATCGAATTATGCTAAGTTGAAGCTCTTTCCAAAAAATAGAATCAACACAATCGTGCAGTCGAGCTGTCTTTGAAAAATCGTAATTTAATTTAAAAGCGAATTTAAAGCCTCCTTTTTTATATTCGGTTAAAAATTGTTTAACTAATTACTTTGACTTATATTATTATCCTAACGAAATCGGGATAGATAAAACACAAATTGAGTTTTCCGACATCTAGCGCGAAACTAGAGAACTACGTCGTAGAGCAGTTGTCGTAGACAATTTTCATTTCGTAGCACAAGCAACGTAAAGCAGAATGGTTTGGTAGGTCAGTCTACGAGTTGTAGGAAAATTTCCACAGATGGTGTTGTTTTCAATTTGTAAAGATTACATTTTGTGGAAATATTTATAGATATCCCTATTGGTATGTATAAAATTCTCGTGTCGCGTTGTCGCCTAAACGGCTGAACCGATTTGTATGAAATTTCTTGTGTAGGTATATTCGTTAGGTCTGAGTAGAATCGAACAACTACTTTTTTTTTTGGCTGCCGTTTTCAGTACTAGGCAAGGGTACCGGCGCTCTCTCCATACAAACGTAGTCAACTGTTTCCTCCCTAGATAATGACACTAGCACAAATTATTTTTGTTGCATAAAACCTATAACTGCTAAGACTATGCCCCAATGTCTTGGTTTTTTCATTTTCTAATTAGCATAGAAATTAAAATAAGTACTTAACAAAAAAAAGAAACAAACAAAACCTAGGGGCATGGTCTTGGCAGTTATAAGTTTTATGCAACAAAAATATCTAGGGAGGAAATAGTCGACTACGTTTGTATGGAGAGAGCGCCCGGTACCCTTTCCTCCTAAGTGCATTTTAACTATCACTATCACTACATAGTATAACACAAAGTCGCTTTCTCTGTCCCTATGTCCCTATATCCCTTTGTATGCTTTAATCTTTAAAACTACGCAACGGATTTTGATGTGATTTTTTTTAAAGATAGAGTGATTTAAGAGGAATGTTTATATGTATAATACATGCATAATATAGCCGTGCTAAGCCGGGGCGGGTCACTAGTTAGATACTAAAGCTTACATGAGGATCGAGTAGTTTATGTCCAGACCTATACCACATGCATGAGTAAAGAATAGCCGAGATTCGAACCCACACTGCACCGTTCGGAGTTAAAGTCGAGGTATCTACCACTAAGCCAACACCACTCTTTAGGTTACAGGTGTAAGTATATTTTATCCTTATTTACGTAATTTAACCTGCAATAGCCCAAGGCAATGCACCACTAACTAAACCTGCATTGCGCAAAATATTAGTTTCTACAAAAAAAAAAATACCAACAAGAAAGTCCTTAGCACTCTGCAATAAAATTTACTTTCTCTTTGGTAAATTAGCAAAAATATCCGAACGAAATTAAAAATGTAAGAGCAAGACAATACAACCTTTTTAATTCGATCTCAAACTGGCTGGCCGGTTAGAAAATTAAAGAAAAATAGTTTTGAATTTGGAATATACTTAGTTTGCTTATTCTTCTGAGATTTTTCTCTACTCATTTGTAGTATTTGAATTCTCTTTGTACTCATTTGATTAGGTATCAAACGACGACGGCAGAGAAAAAAAAGAAACAAATAAATATTGTGCGACACTTCACACAGCGCCATCTAGCCCCAAGGTAAGCAACTAGGCTTGTGTTATGGTAGCCAGACAACGAATAGGACCGAATCAGTCAGTCAGGACTTCGAATTTTATATTTAAGTACTTATAGATAAAAATAAAATTATGTAAAAACATCGTAACTTAATTAATGTACGATTTTTTGCATAAAAAGACTCATTTACATTAAAACAAATTTAAAACTTATTATTTTCTTCTTCTCTATATATATAAAATTCTCGTGTCACGGGGTTCGAACTTGAACTCCTCCGAAACGGCTCGACCGATTCTCATGAAATTTTGTGAGCATATTCAGTAGGTCTGAGAATCGGCCAAAATCTATTTTTTTTTTGTTTTTTTTTTTGTAAATAGCAAAACAACGTTTGCCGGGACAGCTAGTCTTATTATATAATTAACTTTGTTTCTACTTTATAACGAGAATTCAACATCATTTTATTCCCACGAAATAAAACCCCATCTCATTTCTAATTAACATAATTAAAGTAGTTTTAACTGATGTTTAAAATTATGCAAATTCACACCACTTTATGCAAAACATCTATTTAATGGCGAACATAAAGTTTTAACTGCAAAAACAATATCATTAAAAAGTAGTTTACTGAGGCCTTACTACGAGTTGATAAATGAAGTGAACTCACTCACTCATTCACTATTCGAACGATTATGGACGGTTCGACCTTAGGGATGATAGCGATTGCAAAATACGACTTCAGAAATAGCGTTTAATTATGAAAATATGAATTAACACCACACAAAATAGGAAATGGTCGACTACGATTGTATGGAGAGAGCGCCCGGTACCCTTTCCTCATAAGTGCATTTGAATAATAAAAAAAACTAAATCCGGGTTTTCACTACACAAAATGACACGTAAAAATTCTGAGTTAGCTCAGTATACGAGTCAACTACGAGCTACTTGAACGGGCTATTTTTGCCAATTAGACCTCTTCAGTTGGGTCTTTTTTACGTGAGTGTTAGGTTTATTTTTCTGTAAAACAAAAAGCTGTATGGGAAGGATATTTTTTGCCTGCGCGGCTGGCGAGAGAGAAAAAGGAGGAAAAGAGGGAATGTTTTTGGGGGGAAGTGACGAGGAAAAAAAAGGTGGAAAATTGAATTGTGATGAACCTAGATTGACATTAGAGATGATAATGATTGTTTAAGAGATATAAGGCTGGATAAGACAGGCTGAGTGAGATTCGGCACAATATTGTACGTAACTGATGAATATATTGTAAGTAAACTTTGAAAGTTGTTTCTTTTTCCAAGCTTAAGTTCCTGGGAGCAGAATATGTTTCTGAGACTGAATTACCAAAGAGCAAAACACAGAATAAAAATTTTAAGGGTGCAAAGAAGTTTTTGGTCGTAAAGGAAATCTAAAACTGGGTAGTAAAGGACAATTGTATTTTTTAATTTTGAATTGTAAGGGTGTATAGGACAATTTGTAAAAACTATGTCCTTAACATCCAAATTTTTGAGGCGACTATAGTAACCTCTAAGGTGGTATAAGACAATTGATAATTTATATGTACGTTAAGAACAAAAAATATTTTATACTTAGATGTACATTGTACGACTAAAATGGGTAACTAAGTGACTTTTACATCCATATTTTCACAGTAAACGTCGTTTAACATGTAAAATTATGTGGGTCGTAAAGGCATTTTTTTTTGCGAAATTAGAGGACCTGAATATACAGATCGATAGAGAATGAAAAACTGAGTAAAACTGTGTCAAAAAGTCATTTTCGGCCAAATGTCCTTAACGACCCTTGAGCCCAGAGGTATCGATATTATTATGTGTAATAAATGTTAACATTTTGAACATAGGTATTTATGACTATCGATATTTTGAACTTTTTGCTGTAATGGTTTGGTTTTTTATAAGTAAAGTCAATTATTCATTTAAATCTTTATTTGTTTTAGATATAATAATATGTTATTTGAATTAATGTATTTTAAATTTATACGTTATGTCATTATGTATTTCGTATATTAATATTTGAAACAAATTTTATTTATTTGGATTTTATGTATTTTGATCATTATGTAAGTATTTTGATTTTCGGTATTTTAACTTTATGAATTATAACGTTATGTATTTTGAGTTTATAAATTTTAACATACACCCATTAAAATGGCATTATCTTGACCAGGGGCCCTACCGCGGTAAGTGCGTCGGCTTCAAGCCGACGTCGATATCCCAAACCGCGTCTCACAATGGGCAAAAATTTGAGCATGCTTTTCATAGAAATTTTGAATAATTAAGTAGTGTTTTCGTGTGTTTTAAGTATGCAGGATTGTCGAGGACATCAAAACATTCAAAAATATGTGATTATGGTGTTATTATTTAAAAAAAAACAAAGTCATATTTTGTAGTGTTTTTTAGAAATAAAAAAACCAGAATAACTTATTTTTAAATGTTTTGATGTCCTCAACAATCCTGCATACTTAAAACACATGACAAAAACCACTTAATTTTTCAAAACTCCTATGAAAGACAGGCTCAAAATTTCGCCCAGTGTGGGGCGCGGGTCGGCGTAAACCGACGCGTTGGTTTGAAGCCGACGCACTTACCGCGGTAGGCCCCCAGAGAGTGTTTCGGAACTACTATAAAAAAACCAATCTAAGAAAGCTAATCTATTATCTAAAACAAACAAAATTACAAGTTCGCAGACTTTGCAGAAAAACTAAAATCTTTAATACTTATATCTGTCAGTCAAATACATAAACATTATTCACTTCAGTCGACAAACGACACGATGCAAAACGCAGCTTATTTATTTATCGATAATTATCGCTGCGCTATTTTTGTACTGCTTTCCTATTGGTTGACGCAGCCGCACTAGTCACAGATGCTACCAACATAATGCAACGAATCAAATGTTGTTTCCGTACTAAAAATATATTATTGTATCATATTCTGAGGTATATTGAAACGAATTGAAATTATACGACAACAATTCATTAAAATTTAAAATAAACCTATCTAAAATATGATATAACTTATTTAACTGGTGTAAAACGATTTTATTTAATTAGGAGTTTTTGGATCTTTTTTGTCGTAATGTTGGTATCTTGACGATCGAACAAAAAAAGTTCGGCGTATATTTTTATCGAAATTAAGGAAAAAATATTATTTTATCACGATGATAATTAGTTTAACATAATTAATTATCCTATTTTCTCATTAATTAGAATTAAGTTTGAATAATGAGATGTTAAAAATTTACCCATATTTGAATGGCGGTAATTTTATAAGTAGGTAGGTGTTCTTTCATTGAATTATTATTATAATAATGGGTTCCTTCAAATTCTTCTCTTGCAGTTTTCATATTCCAATTTTTTACTATTAAATAAATTAACTAAATATTCTAGATAAGCTCGAAATAGACTTGAATATTAGACACGGCAGTGTTAGAGAAATATGTTGTATCAGTTATTTTCCTAGTTCAGTAACTAGATGGCACCACCACTTTTTAACGTTTTTTCTGAATCGCGCTATCGTTGTGTTTTCCGAGAAAGCTAACTATTCCCTATTTCCCGTGTTAATGTTAATATCTGTCTACAACGTTGATGAGATTCAACAAATTCGCATTATTTTTGAAAAGTTACTATTTTTTCATAGTAACTTATTAATCTAATAATCTAATAAACTAATATTATAAGCTTCATGACTCTATTGAAAATTGTTCCTAATAGGTCCACGAAAAATTATTAATATAATTTTAAGTGTTCTTACATCTATACTAATATTATAAAGCTGAAGAGTTTGTTTGTTTGTTTGAACGCGCTAATCTCAGGAACTACTGGTTCGAATTAAAAAAAAAAAAAAAGCGCACTCCGGGAGTGCAGGCAGAAGTGAAAACTGTACATCTGTGTAAAATCTCATCTGTCGCGAGAACATACGCAAAAAGAGTTTTAGATGAAAAAAAAAAATAGTCGTCCGTTAAAAAATACCATATGTACGTCTTAATACACTCACAGCCAAATTAAAAAACTGTATATCTGTGTAAAATCTCATCTATCGCGAGAAAATCTGTCGTCTGTCGCGAGAACGGCTGAAAATGCTCACCCACAAAAGTGCCCAACGCGCCATAAGAAGTTTTCACTTCAAAAATATTTTTGTATTGGATAGTGTTTTGGAGTTGGAGTTTGTTAGTTTTGTGTGCATTCAAACAAACAAACTCTACAGCTTTATAATACATTAGTTCAGTATAGATGTAGTAAATAATAATGTTTTACGCGATTTTCTAAAAAAAATCAACTTCTGACAATAACAAACAACAAAAAAAAATTAGCGAAATCGGTTTGGCTCATCTCGACATTTGCGCTTAGCAACTAGCAACACATTCAGCGATTCATTTTTGTAAAATATAGAAGAAAAGATAAAATGATTTGTCCCAAAACGACGGACGGATCAACGCACAGTCTAAACCGCTGATCGTAGAGACCAGAAACTTGGAGGGTATGTTCTTTGTATGACGTAGGCATCCGATAAGAAAGGATTTTCCGAAATTTTACTTGAAAAGGGGGGGCAAAGTTTGTAGGGGACAACGTGATTCCTTGGTCCAATCTAATTAAGTAAATAAATAAATATTTCAGGACATATTACACATCGCCATCCAGCCCCAAGCTAAGCAACTTAATGCTTGTGTTATGGGTGCCAGATAACGGATAAACTACTTATATACTTGTTTTTTTTTTTTTTGTAAATATATACATATTATACATATAGGAAACACCCAGAACCAGAAACAAGAATTTATGGTCAGCATAAATACTTGTTCCCGGCGGGAATCGAACCCGCAACCTTCTGCGTCGCAGTCGGGTGTTCGCCCGACGCGTCACAGAGGTCGTCAAATTCAAATTCATAAACATATAACAGACTAATTGATGGAAGACATGCTTCGAATTTTATTGAAATTAATTACCTAGCGCCTAGCGGGGTTGAAAAGGGGTACTTAGTAAGGTATTTTGGGGTGATTTGCTTCGAAGTTAACATCAATACTCCTTAGAGCTTCACATTTGACACATAATGAAAACTCAATTCGATTTTAAGCATAAAAATAACATATTAGAACCATTTTCGACTTCAAATTTTTTTTTGTGTTAGACAGACGGACAAGAAAGTGATCTTATAAGGGTTAATTTTTTTATCTTTTGAGGTACGGAACCTTAAAAAAGGCCAATTCTTGTAAATAAAATTGTCAGCTTTTTTCAGGAAACCTAAACAGATATGAGACCAGTTAATTTTGGAAAGGGGCAATTGGTCCTATGTCCCAATTTGGAATGGGACGATTCGTCAACTAAGACTTTCCACCATATTTACCTTAGAAAGTTCTGCTTGAAGAAAAATGTCGTCCCAGTGCCTTTTGACCTTATCGAGTAAACAACCACATACAATCAATAATACCGCAAACTAAAGACTTTCAGTCGGCTGATAGCTCACCAATCGTTTAGTTAAAAGGTAGATTTACTTTATTTGTTTTTGTACAATATTTTAATTAGGAACGCTGTTTTACCACAGAATCTATACTATCTATACTAATATTATAAAGCTGAAGAGTTTGTTTGTTTGTTTAAACGCGTTAATCTTAGGAACTATACTGGTTCGAATTGAAAAAATCTTTTTCGATTAGATAGTCCATTTATCGAGGAAGGATATAGGCTACTTTTTATTTTGATATTTTCACTGAATTTTCATTTTCATGAGTTACGCGGGTGAAACCGCGAAGCCCTGCAAGAAATATTATAAGGTCAAGAGTTTGTTTGTTTGAACGCGCTTATCACAGGAACTACTGGTTCGAATTGAATAGTACATTGTTATCCTAGGTGTGAAAGTCACTCATTACAAGTCCCGAGACGGAGTTTGGCGCCCGAGCGTAGCGAGGGCGCTAATAGTTCGAGGGACTTAATGAGTCTTTCACCCGAGGTAAACACTGTGCTTTTCATTACGTTACAGTTACGCGGGTGAAATCGCGGGGCGCAGCTAGTTTTTATAATATTCCCCTCTTTTTCTAATGGGTTTCATCCTACTATTATTTTTTTTGGTTTCAAAAATTATCGACCCTGGTCTATAACTAAACCTGCATTGCGCAAAATATTTGTTTCTACAATAAAACTAAACAAATAATACCAACAAGAAAGTCCTTAGCACTTTGCAATAAAATATGCTTATTTCTCTTTGGTAAATTAGAAAAAAATATCCGAACGAAATTAAAAATGTAAGAGCAAGACAATACAACCTTTTTAATTCGATCTCAAACTGGCTGGCCGGTTAGAAAATTAAAGAAAAATAGTTTTGAATTTGGAATATACTTAGTTTGCTTATTCTTCTGAGATTTTTCTCTACTCATTTGTAGTATTTAAATTATCTTTGTACTCATTTGATTCATGTTTGATTCGGTATCAAACGACGACGACAGAGAAAAAAAAGAAACAAATAAATATTGTGGCACACTTCACACAGCGCCATCTAGCCCCAAGGTAAGCAACTAGGCTTGTGTTATGGTAGCCAGACAACGAATAGGACCGAATCAGTCAGTCAGGACTTCGAACTTTATATTTAAGTATAGATAAAAATAAAATTATATAAAAACATCGTAACTTAACTAATGTACGATTTTTTGCATAAAAAGACTCATTTACATTAAAACAAATTTAAAACTTATTATTTTCTTCTTCTCTATATATATAAAATTCTCGTGTCACGGGGTTCGAACTTGAACTCCTCCGAAACGGCTCGACCGATTCTCATGAAATTTTGTGAGCATATTCAGTAGGTCTGAGAATCGGCCAACATCTATTTTTTTTTGTTTTTTTTTTTGTAAATAGCAAAACAACGTTTGCCGGGACAGCTAGTCTTATTATATAATTAACTTTGTTTCTACTTTATAACGAGAATTCAACATCATTTTATTCCCACGAAATAAAACCCCATCTCATTTCTAATTAACATATTAAAGTAGTTTTAACTGATGTTTAAAATTATGCAAATTCACACCACTTTATGCAAAACATCTATTTAATGGCGAACATAAAGTTTTAACTGCAAAAACAATATCATTAAAAAGTAGTTTACTGAGGCCTTACCACAAGTTGTTAGAATTTAGATGAAGTAAACTCACTCATTCACAAATCGAACGATTATGGATGATTCAACCTTAGGGACTATTTGATGATAGCGATCGCGAAATACGACTTCAGAAATAGCGTTTAATTATGAAAATATGAATTGACACCACACAAAATAGATATTTATAGAAAACTAGCTGCGCCCCGCGGTTTCACCCGCGTAAGTCCGATCTATAAATTCTCACCGTTTAAACCTTCCCTGGACTACAACAAACATTTCAAAACTGAAATCATCTAAATCGGTCCAGCCGTTCTCGAGTTTTAGCCAGACTAACGAACAGCAATTGATTTTTATATTATAGATATACTAGCTGCGCCCCGCGGTTTCACCCGCGTAAGTCCCTATCCCGTGAGAATATCGGGATAAAAAGTGTGTGTGTGTTAATCCAGGTCTCCAGCTATCTAGATACTGAGTTTCATCGCAATCGGTCCAGTAGTTTATGCGTGAAAGAGTAACAAACATACATACACACACACACACAAACTTTCACATTTATAATATTAGTAGGATATAGATAGATATACAAAAGTTACTAACGGACTAGTCGGACTGTCGATAGTTTATGTATTTTTTTTAGTTATTTTAGTAATATTAATGAAAATATTTGATTGTTACACTACACACGTAAGAGACTTCAAGTTGCCTTACAGAATTACGACCCAGCTTTATTAAAATAAATACACCTTTGAAACCGCTTAGATTAGTAAGAAAACTATCTAGTAAATGTTTACAAAATACTATTATTCTATGAAAACCGATACACGATAGTAAAAGTTGGCTCGATAGAAATCAATCATAAACTTTTCGTACATTTTCCAATAAAGACATTTTGAGGTGGTTGTCGACAGAAAGAATCAACTTTATTTAGTTTTGTTCAATGATTGCCACTATATTTAAGCTATATGTAATGTCATTATTAATTAGAACTATTTTGTGTAAAATACTAAGAATATTATACTACTGACTTTTTTTTAGCTAAATTAAAATGTGCGCCGTTGTGGTCCAACTTTTTAAATACTTTAATAGACCCCTAGTTGGTGGTCCAAAATTTTTTTGTCGATACAGAAACAAAAGGCTATCTGAACTAAAACTAAAAACGATCGAAACGGAAACAAAAAACGATCGAAATAACAACAAAAGACGATCATAATGAAAACAAAAGACGATCGAAATGAAAACAAAAGACGATCGAAACCAAAACTAAAGATGACCGAAACAAAAACTGAAGATGACCGAAACAAAAACTGAAGATGACCGAAACAAAAACTGAAGATGAGCGAAACGGAAAAAAAAGACGATCGAAACGGAAACACAAATAGATCGAAACGGAAACAATAAACGGTCGAAACGGTAACCAATGACGATCGAATCGAAAACAAAAAAACTATATTGAAACCAAAACGAAGACGATCTGAACCAAAGTAAGGAACCAACTCGTGGTAGGAGTTACTGGTTTCATTAGTTAAATGTAAGAAGGAACAGTTTGCACATCGACCATAAAACTCTCTGTAATTCTGAGTTTGCATAAAACTTCAAAGAATTCCTACTAAATGTCACCGCACACTATACCGGAGCAAGCGAATCAGAAGCACAGAGATGCATTTTTCTTCATACTTTGTCCATTTTCATGGCATGCAAAGGCATGAGGTGGATTGTATTTGTTTTAGTCTTTATAGCTGGACCGTAAACTTATATTTTATTTTAATTTGTTAAGCTAGTTATTAGTTAATAATAAATCATTCCGTTTCTATATTGATTTTCGAATTGACGTAGTAATCTCAAAAATTTCCAAAAACATTTGCATTTCCAAAACTCGTAGAAGGTGCACGGAAGTAGTCCTCGTAGTCCGCTTTTTTTTAAATGATCAATTACCCTGTAGGTATAGTATATCACATGCAAATAGAGTTTGTGTATGTTACGCTCTGGCATACATACATACACAATATTTTTCCCTTTAATATATTAATGTTTATTATTATTGCCACTAGATGGCGTTACAAATCAAATAAATCGCGCTATTGTTGCGTTTTGGAGTATTGAATACATATATACGCGGAAGGAAATTGCTTTTTAAATATATTTTTTTAGAATTGATAAATAAAAATAAATAAAATGTTGAAAAAAAATGTCACTCTTCGATTTTTGCGGCAACATTATCACACTTAGAGAATTCGATCCCGAATCCCGGGATCCCATTTTCTAGTCCTGAAAATCCCGGAATTGAAATAAGCTAACCCTAGGATCTTTCCAGATTGCCAGAAAAAAAGGTCTTGTTTGGATTTCATTACACCTTGGCTGAGATCATTAAACTTCTTAATGGCAAAAAGTCGCCTACCTACTACATTATTTTAACCATTCCAAAAAAAGAGTTCTCAATTTGTCGCGTTTTCTTTTGTCCTTACTTTTGGCTTCGCCGTGTTCGGGTATCACTACATAGTATAAAACAAAGTCGCTTTTTCTGCCCCTATTTCCCTTTGTATGCTTAAATCTTTAAAACTACGCAACGGATTTTGATGCGGTTTCTTTTAATAGATAGAATGATTCAAGAGGAAGGTTTATACATGCATAATATAGCCGTGCGAAGCCGGGGCGGGTCGCTAGTAATTAATATTATATTTTCGATATTTGAGAAGCAGTTGATCTTGAAGTGTTTCAGGTTTAAATAAATAAGGTTACTAACCAAGTGAATATGTATTTTTTAAACTTATAACTTTCCTAAAACCCGCAGTGTTAACTGCGACTGATAATAATTCCTTTAACATTTTATTGCTGAGGTAAAACTTGTGTAATAAATTGCCTTTCTCTTGCGGCAAACGCCGACACGACACCAAATTTTTGTTCACTCGCCATTTTGAATTTACCAAAACCAAATCGTATACATTCACGGAAAACATTATTTTATCAATTTTACGACGTTAATAAAGCAATTTGAGTCAATAATTCCAAAATTCTCCATCGAATCAACACGGAGAAATGTCACATTTCGCGCGTAAACGTCAAACGTCAGTCAGCCATATTGCCGGAGCTTATTGGCTTGTTTAAGGGTTGTTCTAACATGGAACGGACGGAAGTATGCTTGTCTCACTCGCACTCGGTTACATAATACGGAAATGGGTGAGCAGTGTTAGTTCTCTATCCGAGTTCCGCATGCGGCCAACCCGAGGGGGTAGATATTGATTTTTCACTGAGTTTGCGGCAGTCTTCGCACGCCGGTCTCCAGCGCGAAAAACACATAGAAAACGCGCTCGCGATATCAAATAAATCATATAATCTAGTCGAAAACTAATTCACAGGACAATATACCAAATTCGAAACCCGATTTGCCGCGATTACGTGAAAAACCTGTGCGATTTTGTGCTGGGATACGAATTTCGTAAGTGTCACCTGACTGTCATTATTTTTTCTTCTCCTCCAAGGCTCCATTTTAATCAGTTTTATGTGTCATTGTAGGTTTTTTATTATGTTTTATGTGAATTTCATTTATTTTCTTCAAAGCTCTCCATTTTGGTATCGTAACTCTGTCATTGGTCAGCTGATCACACCCGGCATTACGGCACCAATTAAAATCGCCTATAAAATAACAACGGTTTGTTTACGGATTGACTCACCAATTTCTCCATAGGCTTGAGGAACCGGACCCTGGACACCGTGTGATGGACATTCATTTTTCTTTTTTCACTAATTCAAATTGCACGTATAAATCTCTCAGCCGTCAGTCCATCACTGATAAGAATCTCCCTGTTGCATATACATCGTTGTATCTATGAGGCTGTGTTCAGCACTTGGGAATCGATGTGGTAATGTATGCCGAAGGACTAGAAACTGCGGCTGAGATGTCGAGGTGACGTCACGGATCGTTAAGTGACGTCACTCGTCCTTGTTCGTCCATGGGATGCCATCATGTATGCAATTAGATCCGGCTTAATGGTCCCCCAAGTCATTGTATATGGAGATTGGTTTACGAATGATTAATCAGGATCCCAACATCATAAAATGGGTAACCATCCCATATTACTATGCATCTGACAATGTACCTACAACCTCCCACTGACTCGACCTCGACTCCATGAACCGAAACTCTTGGACTCCAAAACGAGAACCACTCACTCATCAACCACTCCCAGTCTTACACCATTTCTTACCCAGTCCTTTAAGTGAAGGTTGGCAGTTGCTTTAGTATATATAACCCAATCTCCCACGATGCTAAGAAATTGTTCTGACCTTACCTGCACTTACTGAAAAACCACTCCAAGCACCAATAACCGATTGCACTGCCATCATAATAGCAACAAAAGCTATCAAAATCCACATTCACTACTCTCAAATTAAATCAAGGTTTTTCACCATTGACAGATTCATAAAGGACTTCATCCCTATCCACTCTCTGATGATCGTATCCAAGACTTCTAAGACCGACTTTTCAAAATTAGCTGCAGTTTATACCTTGGATTCCTATAATACTATTAATTTGTAACTTTGTAGGTAGGTACTTAATCGTTGAAATACTGCAGAGCTCTCAACCTCGATCCAGGGTCACTGACCTGCAATACCTAGTAGATAACTACTGTGAAATAGGTATCAGGCAATGCTAAAGAGTTAACAGAGAACATCCGACTAAACCATTTCGTTTTCCTTTGATCCCGTTTCTAGATTCACTATTGACGTTTTGAAAAGCTCTGTATAGCATCGTCTAACAGTGTATGCTAAGCCTGCTCCATTTGCCGTATTTTTTAAATAACTTCAAGCTGTGCTTTAAGCCTCAAAATGTATTTACAAGTTACAAAACATAACAAAGCCAATAGACAAAAATTATAATATTAAAAATCTAAGTAAGTGTCCCTAGGTGGCCAATAGGCTCGCTGCATTACCTTTGTTCTTTTAAAGTTAATATAGTAAAATTCAGTATGTACTGATATTGTTTCTGTGTAATAATGTAAAATGTGAGCATAGCAATAAATAAATATTTGTTTTTTAAATTATTAAACTGTTTGAAAAAGTTCAAGTACTCTAATAATTATTTTCGCGTAGATCCTGAAGCCACATCTAAAAATTTGTAACAGGGGTTAAAAGAATTAGTATTTTGGCATCATTATATTTTCGGTGTTTCAAAATTCTTTCTAGTTTTGGAATAGACTATACAATAAAAACTATCGACGTATTATTAACCGACGAAAACAAAAAACGGAGGAAGTTCACAATTCCACGCGTATATATTATTAGTATTAGTATTAGACGACCCAGTTGGCACAATGGTCACCATGCCGGACTGCCAAACATAGGGTTGCGGGTTCGATTCCCGCCTCAGACAAGTATTTATGCTTAGATATTTGTTTGTGGTCTGGTTGTTTCTATGTATTATAAGTATATATATTTACAAAAGAAAAGTATATAAGTATTATATCCGTTGTCTAGCACCCATAACACAAGTCTAGTTACTTAGCTTGGGACTAGATGGCGATGTGTAGAATGTCCTGCAATATTTATTCAATATTTATATTTATATTTTTTTATATGATCACCGATTACTCGGAAACGGCTCAACCGATTGCGATGATTCTTTTTGTATTAGAAAGGGGTTTTCTCAGGGGTGGTTTCATAAAAAATTGATGAGGATCAGAGGAGGAGGAAATGCACCTCGAGTGAGCATCAAATTGTTCAGTTTTCAAGATCTCGGGTCCAATCATCAAATAGATAAAGATTGATGGAGCATATCATAACCACCTTCTCATCATAAATTACGACTCCACAATTAATCACGATTACGTTTTACAGTTTTTTAAAAGGTAGATACCTGAAAATTCGATATTTCAAGCATATTATGACAAAGTAAGTCCTTGAATAAAATAATCGACTTTTGACCTATGACCTATAGCCACGCACTTAGTATTACTAAAAACCTATACTATACAAGAACTAGTAACGCACCGCGGTTTCACCTGCTTAGTTTCCGATCCCGTGTCAATATCGGGATACATAGTAGCCTATTTTATTTATTAGCAGATATCTATAACACAACTAGCTGCCCTCCGCGGTTTCACCCGCGTAACTCCCGATCCCGTGGGAATATCGGGATAAATTAAGATGTAAGCTATCCTATCTCTCAAGTTGGATCGAACTGCACATGGTGTGCGAATTTTATTATAATCGGTTAAGTGGTTTAGGAGTCCATTGAGGACAAACATTGTGACACGAGATTTATATATATTAAGATGGTTTTTTACAAAGAACAGTTTTTACAATTTACGCCTTCCCTTTCTAACCAGGGATTCAAACAGAATTTGTCTCTTTTTCTAAAGGTGCCTCTCCGAATAACGAAGGTTAGCACTTTTTATCCACCCAGTTGGCACGATGGTCACCATGCCGGATCGCCAAACACAGGGTAGCAGGTTCGATTCCCGCCTCAGGCAAGTATTTTTGCTTAGGTATCTGTCTGTGGTCTGGTTGTATATATGTATTATCACTACATAGTATAAAACAAAGTCGCTTTCTCTGTCCCTATATCCCTATGTATGCTTAAATCTTTAAAACTACGCAACGGATTTTGATACGGTTTTTTTTAATAGATAGAGTGAGGAAGGTTTATATGTATAATACATGTATAATATAGAAATATAGCCGTGCGAAGCCGGAGCGAGTCGCTAGTATATTATAAAGCTGAAGAGTTTTTTTGTTTGAACGCGCTAATCTCAGGAACTACTGGTTCAAATTGAAAAATATTTTTTGTGTTGAATAGTCCATTTATCGAGGAAGGCTTGCTTTTTATTTTGATATTCCCACGGGATCGGGACTTACGCGGGTGAAACCGCGGGGCGCAGCTAGTCATATTTGATTTCTTTGACACAATAAGAAGAAGAAGTTTTCTACCAAAATCAAAGTCAAAATACTTTATTCATTAATAATCATACAGTTTGTATAAAGATCACAAAGAAACGTCTTAAAAACTGAGTTAGGACGTGTGCCCACCAATGAGAAGAAGGCACAAGAAACTCATGGGGTTTTTTTGTGATCATCCTCACAAAGGTCAATATTACAAATATTCAAAGATATTATTTGAAATGGAGCAATTAAATTAAGTCATGTTCATCTGTAAAAGAATGACCAGTAAAATAGTTCCAATTTAGTACAACGTCCATCCAAACTTCCGGATTGACACCAACCGTCGCTGATCCTAACAGTTTTGTTTATACGGTCGGCTGCATAATTGCAGACCCACCGTAGAGCTCCAAAACGGCTTTTATAAGAATGTTTTCAACACAAGCAAGATTCTAGGCACCTGCTTTAGTTAAAGCCTTTTAACTCATAAAATCAAACAAAAATAATTATAATGAAAACATTCCAATTTTCTTCTTCTTTGCCTTGACCTTTTCCCATTTATTTGGGGTCGGCCTTCCCTATCCTTTTCTTCCATTCTGCACGGTTTAGTGCTAAGTTGGCGTCAATGTCGAATGTTTTTAGGTCTTTCTAAACCGTCGTCAACCATGTGGCGGGAGGTCTTCCGCGTTTCCGCTTCGTCGTTGGAATTTGTAGAGCTAACTTGACCATGTGATCCTCAGGACGACTTTGTACGTGTCCGTACCACATTAGGCGTTTCTCAACAACTTTATCAGCTATTTGCGCTACTTTAAAACTACCCCGTCTGGTATCTGATTCTGTCAAGCATGGTAACTCCCGCTGACTATCGAAGCTTGCGCATTTCTGCCGTGTGAAGTTTATTTAGAACTAGTTGCGCTCCGCGGCTTCACCCGCGTAACTCCCGATCCCGTGGGAATATCGGGATAAAAAGTAGCCTATAACCTTCCTCGATAAATGGACTATCCAACAGAAAATAATTTTTCAATTCGAACCAGCAGTTCCTGAGATTAGCGCGTTCAAACAAACAAACAAACTCTTCAGCTTTATAATATTAGTATAATAAGTAAAGATAGTATAGATTTAGGGTAATGAAAACATTCCAATAATAGTAATTTTATAACTCTACGATGGGTCTGCAATTATACTGCCGACCGTACTTAAAACTAAACTGCGGCTGATTGTCGCACTTTATCAGCACTGCTGTTTACCTGCTTTCTTCTTATTAAATCAAACTTAATAGCTTATAACATCTTGAAAGCTTTATTTAAAACGTCCATCCAAAAATCCCAACTCATCTGTCTCAAATCGATAGTGATTTTGGCTTCGTTCCACAAACTGCGGCCGATTGAACGGAAAGAAAATATATTGTTTTACTTCTACCTTAGCCGGGCCGTAAAACTTTAAAGTTGAAGTTGGAACAACGTGTAGGTACTTTATTGCGAAACTTTTCCTTAGTTAAAAAAGAACAAATAAATAAATAAATGAAACTTCGGAACATTGCTACAGTGCCATCCAGCCCCAATCTAAGCAACTAGAACAGATAGAATACATAAGCAAATACTTTTATTTTCTTAAATACATACTAAATATACAGAAACACACAGACCAGAAAAAAATATCATAAGTAAAATATAATAAATACCTATCACTTTTTTATTTTAATAAACACTCAATATAAATAAATCCTAACTTAAGGGGATCACATACCAATGACATTTTTGATGAAATTTTCGTACCAAGCGAGTTAAACCTGTTTTATTCCCTTAAATTGCAACTGTTATTTTATTTTTTTAGGATTTATTTTGTAAAATTATTTTTTATTTAAAATTAATTTACACATATAAATAAAATAAATAAAATAAAAACATACATACACATCACAAATAAAAAAATACAGTCCAGAGCGTCTTCACGCGGCATCGTCCCCAATAGACTGGCGACATTCCCTCTCTGGATAGCCAGGCTCACCCTTTGAGTGAAGCTCCCAGAGTTTCTACCCCCACGGGAACGAACATGTAACTGCCCGCCAGGTCCACATATTTGCGGGACTTAAGGCACTCCGCCTGCGCGGCCGCTGCCCCAGCCTGTCCGGACGTGGACGGCACGTGTGAAGATGCAACGTATCCACACACGTCGCATCCCACACCAAAGACAAGCCTGCCTCCAGGTTATGTTATTGATATCAATGGCTTGAATACTGTGTAGGTATTTTAGAATTAAATGTCCTATTATTTCAAAAAAAAGTACTCCTGTAACTTTAAACTTTTAAATAATTTAAAAAATAAGTTTTTTTTTCATAATATTAAATATCATTATTTGATTACTATCACACACGATGACAAGTGACGATGCGGCCTAAGATGTAGCACGATTTCCTAGAAGATACCTATACGCTCGCGACTCAAGGATTCCCAAATAAACGGGGGCATTCGACTCGAGTAAAGGTAGCAAAACGGCAGAGGAACAAAAACTTTAAAACAAGCCAAGCAATAAAGAACACAAAAAAAGAAACACCGAAATCTTACAATATTCAGGGAAATAAAAGAGCTATTTCTTTTTGTAGGGACAAGTACGCAGTTTGTAACCCTCTTAATAAGCAAAGCTATTCAAAATTCAGTCGATGTAAAATTTTCAAATGGAACCGGTCAATTTGGAATGTTGCCAGAATTTTCAACATATTTTCAACAAAGTAAAGCTTTTTAAACATGACACGGTGTGTTGAACTTTCTAGGGCCAATTATGTCGTTTTTATTTAAGTTTGATTGAAATTGTTGCCATTTTAATGAGAAAGGGACTATTTTAATTGAATTGATAAGAAATTCAAAAGTTTTTGTAAAGTATTGAAATGGAAAAGTTTATTTTCAGTTTCGGTAGGTAGCATTAGGTAATTATTAATTTATTCTTTATATTGTTTTCTAATTCTGTCTGTTTTATTTTCTTTTTTTGTTATATGTAGGTACCTATTTTCTTTTTTAATTTTCTTGTCTGTGTCCTCTTGTAATACCTAAATGTCATTCTAATCGTAAATTTAAGTTATGATTTTTATGACCGTTTGTAGGTTTTAATTTAACATGAAATTTTATACCAACAGATGACATTTTGTACAATTTATGGCACAATTTCCGTGTTGCGATACGTAGACCGATGCAACAACAAAAGGAGGATGGGTCGGTTCCACTATCGTCTTCCTGCCTTCATCCGCGTTTCTCAACTACCCCTATTATTTGGGGGTCTTTGAGTCACGAGCGTATAGCTTCTAGACACCGCGTGCTACATCTTAGACCGCATCGTCACTTACCATCGTGTGACGATAGTGGTCAAACGCTTAACATTTTATTATAACTCTCGATCCCTTGGGAATATCGGGATAAAAAGTAGCCTATGTTACTGTCAATGAATCAATGTATTCTAGTTTTGGAGCAATCAAATATTTCCTTTTTTTCATCATTACATAGTACATATAAAACAAAGTCGCTTTCGCTGTCTGTCCCTTCATGTATTCTTAAATCTTTTTCAACATCTTTTTCTCGTATAGTGGTGTGGCTCACCTATTGTTAGAGTTTTCAGATCGCCTTAAGGCCTCTAACTTGACCTAACGACTGCTACTAGAGGTAGGTAGCAACCGGGACCAACGGCTTAACGTGCCTTCCGAAGCACGGAGGGACTCACGAAAACACATTTTTGCCACACTACTAATTGGCCACCCATCGAAGTAGTGACCGCGCCAGGCGTCGCTTAACCCGCACGACCGTAAACAATCGGCGAGCGTCGCTTAGCTGTGAGCCTCCCCAACTATCTTTTTCAACGGATATTGATGCGGTTTTTTATTAGATAGAGTGATTGAAGAGGAAGTCGCGGGCAACAGCTAGCAATAATATTAGGATAGAAGTAATAAATAAATGTTCTGAAATGTAATAACTTTAGTAAACGAACTATAACACCTGTCAAACGCATGTAATTTAGTTTTAACGTAGGCTAACATAAACCCTTTGTTAGTACATCAAGTCAATATATAAACAACGTGGTATTGACGCTCAGGGTCAATCAGTAAACCAAAGCTTTACCTACCGCGTACGTGACCTCGAATAATCGACGCTTTGGACGTTCCTAGAAATCAATTACAATCACCCCCTAAACCTCCCCCCCATGTAATATAGGTACAACTGTAATGGCATTTTCCTGAAACATTCTTGTAACTGGGGTTTTAAGAGGAAAGGGTACCAGCCTTCTCTCCATACAAACGTAGTCGACTGTTTCCTCCCTGGATAATGTCACTAGAGCAAATATTTTTGCAGCATAAAACTATTATAACTTCCATGCCCATGCCCCTGTCTTATTTTTTTTTTTAATTTCTTAACTCTTACTTTCTATGATAATTAGAAAATGAAAAAAAAACAGCGCACTCCGGGAGTGCAGGCAGAAGTGAAAACTGTATATCTGTGTAAAATCTCATATGTCGCGAGAACATACGCAAAAAGAGTTTTAGATGAAAAAAAAAAATAGTCGGACGACAAATAGTCGTCCGACATTTGTCGTCCAACAAATAGTCGTCCGACATTTGTCGTCCAACAAATAGTCGTCCGACATTTGTCGTCCAACAAATTGTCGTCCGACATTTGTCGTCCGTCAATAGTCGTCCGTTAAAAAATACCATATGTACGTCTTAATACACTCACAGCCAAATTAAAAACAGTAGGCCCAGGCATACATTTTCGCCGCGCCGTAGAGAGGGGATAGCTGTCTACTCTCCATCCGTCTTACGCTTTTTCGATCAGGCATTTACATAAACCTACATTCAATAGTTCTAGTTAAGACTACGTCCTGACGCGAGTTTAAGATTTTATACCCATTACAGAAAAAGTGCTCAACGCCGCTAAAGAAGTTTTCACTTCAAAAAATCAAGACATAGAGGCATAGTCATGGCAGTTATAGGTTTTATGCAACAAAAAATTTTGTGCTTGTGTCACTATCCAGGGAGAAAACAGTCGACTACGTTTGTATGGAGAGAGCGCCGCCGTTACCGTTTCCTCTTAACTATAGGCATTTACATAAACCTACATTCAATAGTTCTAGTTAAGACTACTGGGGCCTAAGTCTGCTAACACAATTGTGTTTCAATAGAGTGTCGATATAATCGTAATAGAAATTTAATGTCTTACATGTCAAATTGGTATTCTCCTAACGTTAACTATTCTATCGAAACATCACTGACACACCACTGACTCACTTTTGTATTCTGCTCTACAATCGTGGCTTAATGGAATCTCGATAGTTGTCAAAAAGGTATATTGCTTAGCAACATATACCATGTTGCTAGGCAACACCTGCAAGGTAAATATTACCATACCATTGAGACTCCATAGTGATTATATTGCGATGTTATTAAAACTTTAGCAGAATACCAAATAAAGTCACAATCTCGATATAATATCAATAGAGTCTCGATATAATGACAATGGTTGGCCAAATAGCAGAATAAGGCCCCTGGTACCTTGAGCCTAAATAAATAGATTCAATTTCATATAGGTATATTCCTTGATATTATATTTTGTTAATTGAATTCTTTTACTTTCTAAAGAATGTAACTATAAATACATAATCTCATTTTTCAGATTGACAATAATGTAAAGCCAATATTTATTTCATATTCATTTATTTAATTATTGATTTACAATGATAGTTCACAGTGGTAGGATGGTACATCCATGGGTAGGGAATTGGTACCGCCATCATGATGCACCTTTTTTTCTTCTAATGACGTATGTTGTGCGGATGAGACTGTGCATACTGTGCAAACATTTCTGCACGGAAAAGGAAACCTGACACAGAAAGTATGGAGAAAATAAATATCGGCATATGTTTTTTATTAGGTCGAAATATACAAAGGTCTTAGAATTATACAAAATTGTCAAAATGGCTCACAAAATTAAATATTAAATTGGAGAATACTAGATTCTATCTTATTTTATACCTGGCCATATATCTTTTAAAATCTACCTTCCTTTATTTTAACAAATTGCTATGCGATAAATTAAATAATTTATTATATCACAGCAATATTATCACTTCACTACATAGTATAAAACAAAGTCGCTTTCTCTGTCCCTATATCCCTATGTATGCTTAAATCTTTAAAACTACGCAACGGATTTTGATGCGTTTTTTTTTATAGATAAAGTGATTCAAGAGGAAGGTTTTTATTATGTATAATACATGCACAATATAGCCGTGCGACGCCGGGGCGGGTCGCTAGTAATGATAATAAAATAGAAGACTTAAACTAGAAATTAATAATACCTACTTAAGGTTTACCACACGACCTACCAGTTAAGCTCAACAGACCTTCTCATATTAAGCGATAAGGTCGCCTGTTTGTACAATTTAATAAGCTTCCTCATCATCTTCTTTCTTCTTCTTCTTTAATATAAAAATGAATCGCAAAATGTGTTGGTAAGCGCATAACTCAACAACGCCTGGACCAATTTGGCCAATTCTTTTTTTAGAATATTCCATAAGGTACAAGGATGGTTCTTACGGAGAGAAAAATTTAAAAAATTGCCTGAAAATGTTTAAAAACAACACTTTTCTATACTCCATACCATACAAACGATTCGTAATAATACAAGTCAATAAGAACTTTAGTACCATAACATAAAGTTCAAGTTTTAATGGAGAGGTTCCGGCAAGGCAAAACAATTGAGTGACGTAGAAATATTGATGTCAATCGTGCCGCGGTGTTAGTTGCCAAACTACACCTAAACGGCTGAACCGATTTATATGATAATTTTAACCCCCGACGCAAAAACGACGGGGTGTTATAAGTTTGACGTGTCTGTGTGTGTGTGTGTGTCTGTCTGTGGCATCGTAGCTCCCCGAACGGTTGAACCGATTTTGATTTAGTTTTTTTTTTATATGGCAAAACAACGTTTGCCGGGACAGCTAGTTTTTGATAATTTTCAATGTTTTGTGTGTTGTAAGTGTTAGTAAAGTGTTATCTTTCTTACACTCTTAAAATAAATTAGGTGTTATCCTACCCTAGATTTCCTATACCTAGCCTTATTTAATCTGTCGTTATCTTTCCAGCAGCGGATGCTCCAGCCCTGGATGAGGGCGTGACTTACCCCCGAACCGCCCCTACAGCCCAGCGGCAGCGCACAGATGATCGGGTCCTTCTGGAACCTGTGTAGAGCGTGCCCGTCCATGCCAGTCGATAAGGTAAGATGTCATACTTTAGTCTTGGATGAGAACATGGTTTACCCCCGAACCGTAGCTACAGCCCAGCGACAGCGCACAGATGATTGGGTCCTTCTGGAACCTGTGTAGAACGTGCCCTTTCATGCCAGTCATAAGGTAAGATATCATACTTCAGTATTGGATGAGAGCATGGTTTACCCCCGAACCGTAGCTACAGCCCAGCGGCAGCGCACAGGTGATTGGGTCCTTCTGGAACCTGTGTAGAACGTGCCCTTTCATGCCAGTCGATAAGGTAAGATATCATACTTCAGTATTGGATGAGAGCATGGTTTACCCCCGAACCGTAGCTACAGCCCAGCGGCAGCGCACAGGTGATTGGGTCCTTCTGGAACCTGTGTAGAACGTGCCCTTTCATGCCAGTCGATAAGGTAAGATATCATACTTCAGTATTGGATGAGAGCATGGTTTACCCCCGAACCGTAGCTACAGCCCAGCGGCAGCGCACAGATGATCGGGTCCTTCTGGAACCTGTGTAGAGCGTGCCCTTCCATGTCAGTCGATAAGGTAAGATGTCATACTGCAGTCCTGGATGAGAGCATGGTTTACCCCTGAACCGTAGCTACAGCCCAGCGGCAGCGCGTGACGGACGGACGCACTCAGCAACAGTGTTGAAAATTCTGCTACAA
The DNA here is from genome assembly GCA_907269075.1 of Idaea aversata. Classification (NCBI taxonomy): domain Eukaryota; kingdom Metazoa; phylum Arthropoda; class Insecta; order Lepidoptera; family Geometridae; genus Idaea; species Idaea aversata. Next base: position 1,697,044 of record OU026108.1, read on the forward strand.
GCAATCTATGTCAGTCGGAAAGGTTAGGGCCCATACATCACCCCGAACTTTGACGATGTACTTGTCGACAAAGGAATATTACCATAAAACAGTCCGCTATTTTCTTGATAGGTACGGTTGAAGTCAGAATTGCAGACTCACCGTAGAGCTCCAAAACTACTATTATTAGAATGTTTTAAACTGAAGCATTCAGAAGATTCTGAGGTCTTTAAAGTCTTTCAACTCATGAACATTCATCATCATCATCATATCATCCCATACACGTCCACTGCTGGACATAGGCCTCCACCATACGAGACGCCATAAACAGCGGTCCTGAGCCGCCTCCATCCACCGACTACCCGCGACTGACACAATGTCGTCGGTCCACCGGGTAGCTGGTCTCCCAACACTCCGTTTCGCGTTGCATCGCGGCCGCCACTCGAGAACCTTTACTCCCCAGCGGTTGTCAGTTCTGCAAGATTATTAGAATAAAAACATTACAATAATAGTAAAGAACTCTACGGTGGGTCTGCAATTCTGACTACGACCGTACATAAGAGATGAAAAACAGAGAGTTCGTTTTAATCTCCTAAATCCTTACCAAGTTTTGTTATCTTTAAATATTTATTTAGGTAAGGTATCCTAGTAAAATTAACCTTCGTAACATTATCCTCTAAACACAGCCGATTCCCAGTAAATCTCAATAGAGAATGGGTAGAAAATGTTGTGTTTTCCTCGCATTATTTAGTCGTCCCACGCCTCGGCCATTATGTAGGTAGAGGTATCAGGTTACGGACCTCTGTCATCTGGGTTACCACGAAGAGCCTCTTGACGTGTCACTTCGTTTATATGAGCGATATTTTACAGAGATGGCTAAACAAGAAATCTACACTTTTGGGAGCTTATATGTTTTGAGTGACTGTGTTGGTACCGGCTTCGCATGAAATATCGGCTCATTTCCAACTCGACAGATTTTTAACTCGCCAGATTTTCAGGTCGTCGTAGAATGTACAATGAAATACACATTTTACTAAAAATATTTTAATGATTTATATAAACCACTAGCTGCGCTCCGCGGTTTTACCCACGTAACTCCCGATCCCGTGGGAATATCGGGATAAAAAGTAGCCTATAACCTTCCTCGATAAATGGACTATCCAACACAAAAATAATTTTTCAATTCGAACCAGTAGTTCCTGAGATTAGCGCGTTCAAACAAACAAACAAACTCTTCAGCTTTATAATATTAGTATAGATAAAATCAACCTCCTTTATTTTTTAAAGGGGTTCTTAAAAACGGTCATATTTTTAAGACACAGGGAAGAAATTACGAACGGGATTAGATATGAATTCAAATTGTCTGAGTTCAAAAAGTTTATTTTTTGACAGGTCCGGAAATCATTCTACTGTTTTTATATATCTGGTCTGTTTTCTAACTGGCTGTTTTTAAACGACCAATTTAATTGAAAAAATTATAACCTGGTGACTTGAGGCACCACCAACAATCAAATGTCTGTTATTCTAAAATATTGTGTATGAAGAGCAATGATTTTTTTGTTTTTTTTTTTGTTTGTTACTACTGGAGCGATTTTAATGAAACTTCGTATAAAAATGCCAAGAACAATCTAACATAAATTACTTTTTATTCCAATATTCCTGCAGGATCGGAACAAACGTGAGTGCAATCAGTCGGCTGACGGTTTGTACTGTTATCTACGCTCGTCCTTTCCTCCCTTAGTAACACAAGTGTCAAAACTAGCGGTTGAGTATAAGCCGTTGGGTAAGATTAACGTTCACATATTCCGTCTGGGACGTATAGCCTAATCCAGGATTAATGTAATACCTGGGAAGCCCTATTGAAACACCTACACAGTCAACACCAATTCCTAGACTTGGGGAATGTTCTAGAATCGAAGATTACAAAACTACGTAGCGTTTTTAAAATCCAAGCTTTTACATACCTAGGTTTTTTTTATTTGTTGACTAAAAAAAATACGGTTGAATAGGAAACAAAAAAATCAAGTGATCTATGACGTTAAACATGATTAATCAACTGGCAAAGTGTCAAAATGATTGTTAATACTTATTGTTGTAAATAAACCTTTTTGTTTTTAAATATAACTATTTTTAGATGGCCCGTTAAATGCATTTAGCTACAAGCCCTAAATTACTCTAAAAGCAAACCTAAATTACATACCAATGACATTTTTTGATAGAATTTTCCGTTGCGGGGCATAACTATTTCATAAAAAAGCAAAAAAACGTTATGTTATTTATGTCAATTAGTTTCTATTTTAGGCCTGATTGTTATATTACTTCAAGAAAAGTATAATTTTAACTTTAATTTCAAGTATGTAATTTAAAAAAAAAATACTCGTTTAGTTTATAATAAAAAAGAAACACCAAAATCAGACATAATAAGGAAAGAGAAGAGCTGTTTATTTAGTATGAAAAACAAACGGTATGTATCCTTCTTAAGTAGGTAACTTCAGGTTGCCATTGACAAAAACCTGACCTTTTTTATAAGGGGTACAGTGTCTAATGACCTGAAAGGGTTGCTCTTTGTAATCTAACCCTTGAAGTATATACTTCAGGTCGCTTTGCTTTATCAAACGTTTTGAAACGATGCTCTGTCAATATTAAACTTTGTTATTTAGTCTTATCTTCATAAATAAGTTTGAATAACAGAGTAATAACCTAAGATCTCTTTAAGGACGGCCTTCATCAAACTGTTTAATGGATGAAAAGTCTTTTATATCAAATTAAATAGGTTACTAAATATTTTGCAAATGGATTGTCTAAAAAAAATCAGTCCATAATAGATTAAATAACATTTTTTTTTAATTCCTTTTACTGGTTTGTTTATGCGACAAATTCCATACAAAAGGAAAGTATGAACCATATAGAATATGCAATATGCATACGTTAGGTTGACTATTTTTTCCGTCACAACTCTTGGTTAGGCAGTTAAATCGAAACTAGTCATTTGCACTGGTCTGGTTAATAAATAAATAAATAAAATAAATATTGCAGGACATTCCACACATCGCCATCTAGCCCCAAGCTAAGTAACTAGACTTGTGTTATGGGTGCTAGACAACGGATATACTACTTATATACTTTTCTTTTGTAAATATATACTTATAATACATAGAAACAACCAGACCACAGACAAATATCTAAGCATAAATACATGTCTGAGGCGGGAATCGAACCCGCGACCCTGTGTTTGGCAGTCCGGCATGGTAACCATTGTGCCAACTGGGTCGTAATGAATTAAAGTTAAGTTAAAATAAAGATTATGTATTTCATTGGTATAGAATTTGTCCATTAACCAAACCAGCGAGAAGTCTTAAAACAAAAAAAAACAGCGCACTCCGGGAGTGCAGGCAGAAGTGAAAACAATAAACTTGTTATTTCTCATAGAATATTTCTTGAAACGATCTGCTACTGCCATCTATTAGCACTCACTTAAACAAATATAGTTTATTTTTTATTCGCTAGATGGCAGTAAAAAATTTAAATCAGCGCCATCTACATTCGAATAGCGGTCTTTCTAGAAACTAAGTTTCTCAATTTGTGTAATAGATGGCAGTATAAGTTAAACAAAAAGACTAACACAAATAAAATCTCATCTGTCGCGTCAAAATCTGTTGCGAGAACGGCTGAAAATGCTCACCCACAAAAGTGCCCAACGCGCCATAAGAAGTTTTCACTTCAAAATAATCATTCTTGACCGAAATTTTGTAGGCAACCCATTTGCAATATATTTATTGACTTATTTAACTTGATATAAAATACTTTTCATCCTTTAAACAGCTCCATAAAGGTTGTCCTTAAAGGGATCCCGTACTAAATACTAACTTCAGCCTAACCAGTAGACAGCTACTCGGCTGGTCTACTCGTACGCCAGTGGCTCGTGTCCAACTCTCACTTGACTGATTTTTTTGTTTGTTTGTTTTATGTTTTTGTTTTATGCTAAATGTCTTCGCCCATTAGAACATACCAGACTAAGAACGAAACTAGTACGGTACGAATTTGTACACACGTCACAAGTCAACGTCCATAAATCCAACAATCATATTTCATGCCAAGCAGACGGTGCCATCATGAGTCACTAAATCATATAGTGAGCTCCCTAAATTTATTTAAATATTTTTTTTTAAATATTGCAGGACATTCCACACATCGCTATCTAGCCCCAAGCTAAGTAACTAGACTTGTGTTATGGGTGCTAGACAACGGATATACTACTTATATACTTTGCTTTTGTAAATATATACTTATAATACATAGAAACAACCAGACCACAGACAAACATCTAAGCATAAATACATGTCTGAGGCGGGAATCGAACCCGCAACCCTGTGTTTGACAGTCCGACATGGTGACCATTGTGCCAACTGGGTCGTCATTAATAGTTACATAGGGAGTATGAAAACATCATAAAATAAAAGACAAAAGATGATCAACAAAGTAAAACGATTAATACTGATTTAAAAAGAAATTGAATATGCAGTAGGCGAAGACCTTAAGCTCATAAAACAGACTCCTTTTATTATTGGTGTCACATAACCTTCAAATGGCAAGTACGAGAAAGTCGTTGCCCTCAAAACGGACCAATCACGAGCGCTCCGTGCTGGGAACGCGAATAAATCTACCAATCAAAACGCGTCGAGACGCGCCGCTATTGGCTGATATAAGAAAATGAGAGAAAATTGTTCGTGTTGAGTTTTTATGAGCTTTGAAAGAGTGCTTTTGATCAAAGTTTTGTTAAATATGCGGCTTTTATCTGGCTTGGAACCTTTCTGACTTTATCCATAGACAAACCGGGGTTATAGAGAAAAAATCTAACTGATTTAACATTTTCCCCGATTTTGAAACCGGGTTCTGTAAAAACGGAACCCTATTACTAAGACTTTACCGTTCATCTGTCTGTCTGTCACCAGGTTGTATATCATGAACCGTGATAGCTAGACAGTTGAAATTTTCACAGATGATGAAGGTATTTCTGTTGCCACTATAACAACACATACTAAACACAAAAGAAAAAAAATAACAAAACCGGTCAAGTGCGAGTCGGACTCGCGCATGAAGGGTTCCGTACCATTATCATCACATAAAAATCCCGTCTGTTAAACAGGAGTCATAAAAAAAATAGATTGCGCTAGTGGTAAACATACATGAATGAAGGGTAAATGGCGGTTTACAGTTTATGACGTATTAAAAAAAACTACTCACCAGATCTCGTTCAAACCAATTTTGGGTGGAAGTTTGCATGGTAATGTATATATTTTTTATAGTTTTCTCATTCTCTTGTTTTAGAAGTTACACATTTTTTACCACTTTGGAAGTGTCTCTCGCGTAGACTATTCAGTTTAGAAATAGTACATTGCGATACAAGTGTGGAAAGTTGATCATTCCATAGAGGCGGTTTATGACGCGCGAGCGGAACGCGAGCGTGGCAAAAGCCGAGATGGAATGATCAATTCACACGTGTATCGTACGACGTTTTTTATCACAGTTGCGAATAAAAAAAAAGACTTGTTAAAATTTTAATAATAAAAAGTTTTAAAGAATTTTAGGTTATGTTTACTATTTTTTGTTAATTACACTCCCGAAAGGCTAGGCAAAAGACTTTTAACCTATACAGCGTCTGACATACAATATTTTTTTAGGGTTTTTTTCATTTGTTTTTGCGTCGGCGGTTAAAAACAGAATATATTAGTTCCGGGTTTCATTAAAAACAGAACATATAAAAAAAAAATATTTATGTACCTAAAGAAAAAACAAAATAAAAACAAAACTCAATTTTTAATTATTTTCAAAGACGTCATCACGTAATATTATCGTTCGCAGACTTTAGAGACAACCTTTTGAAAAGAAGAAAAAAGGTACCAACAAAGAGTTTTAAGCCAGCAAGGCTTAAAAACTCTTTGGATGGTACCTTTGTCTATACATCAAAACAGTATAACCCAGATAAAGGAGATCATTCATGTTTCTAACAAAAAATACCCACAAAAAAAAATGCCGGCCAGTAATAAAAATTATTTGTATCTTGTAGAGAATAACATTTTAAACAATGTTTACTAAGGCAACAAAGAGCTACGATCAAAAATCGTTGAGTTATTTTACATTGAAAACCCAAAAAATGCATTTTATAGGGATCCGTTTGACAACTTTTAAGATCCCACTATAACTTCTGAAAGGGTTATTGGATATACCTATGTATATAAATATAATAAAAACAGACAAAACTTATCCATTTACTACTTATTTTTATATTTTTTCTGTAGTAATATCTTAGAAGTGGTCAAACGGATCTCTACAAAATGCATTTTTTTGGGTTTTCAATGTAAAATAACTCAACGATGGTTCATCGTAGCTCTTTGTTGCCTTATTAAACATTATTTAAAATGTTATTCTCTACAAGATAGAAACATTTTTTTTTGTGGCCGGCACGTTAATTTTTGGGTACGATTTGAACGATGTCCTTAAGAATGTTTCATCTACTATATGTCATTAGCAGTAAGATACGTATTTGACATATCGGGATGACGTATTATTTTCCAACACTAGTTGGATTTTTTTTTATCGCACGCGTGTATTACGTTGCATTATGAGCCTAAAAGCGGTTTAATAAGATCCACTTTATGAGCAACTGTGATAAAAAAAATGTTATTAGAAACTTCAATATCATTTTTGAAGACCTATCCATTGGTACCCCACTCGTATGGGTTTAATGAAAAAAATAATTTTGAGTTTCAGTTCTAAGCATACTTAGAACTGAAACTCAAAATTTTTTTTTTTTTTTTTTTTTTTTTTTTTTTTTTTTTTTTAATATTTTTTTTTTTTTTTTTAATTTCAGGGTTCCCCATAGGGAACCCTGAAATTTATTGTTTTTTGTTCTATTTTTGTGTGAAAATCTTAATGCGGTTCACAGAATACATCTACTTACCAAGTTTCAACAGTATAGGTCTTATAGTTTCGGAAAAAAGTGGCTGTGACATACGGCAGACAGACAGACATGACGAATCTATAAGGATTCCGTTTTTTGCCATTTAGCTACGGAACCCTAAAAAGGACTATTAAAGTTTATAGTTCATAGTACAGTCACATTACCAATTAGCTGAACCCCACGTGACACAAAGCTCATTCGCATATCTGTAAAAAATGTAGTATTTATTTACCTATTTTGTAAATTTTTTTATATTGTAAAGTACAGTCATGTCAAACTTACGGCCCGCGGACCGCATGCGGCCCGCGAATCATAATGATGCGGCCCGCAGTCGGAATCTATTAATTATTGTTTGTGTACTTACCTATTGAAAAAGTACCAAATAAATGTACCCGCCTCACCAATAAACTTAATAATAAAGGGAAAATTCAGAAATATAAAAAAAATTGAAAATTATTGTACATTTTGGTACTTACAAGTTCTCGTGAATATGTAATTTGCCCATATTTCTTTATTGTCTTGACTCAGGATCTTGATTTTTATACGCCTCATAGGGACTATTATTATAGACCTTAGTATTTAAATGAAACGACTTTTTCATAACATATCGGTCACACGAGTGACATTTATTGTAGTAAGGAGGAACGACCAAAAGTAGTTGCCAGTATTTTGATATAAACATAACAAGTATCTGGTATGAATTTCAACTTGCTAGGTCCACCCGTTCCTGAGAAAATCGGTGGTGACACACGGACAGACAGACAGACGGACAAGAAAATGATCCTTTTTTTACCTTTTGAGGTATATAACCCTAAAAAAGTACGTTTTTAAATATTTCATGTCTGGCCCGCCGACACATCTGCAATTTTCAAAATGGCCCGATGTAAAATCGAGTTTGACACCCCTGGTATAGTATATTGTTGTACAGAATCAGGTAACATTACTTTCCAACCTTAAAGATTTGCGAGTGAGCTCTAGGTCACGTGGGGTTCAGTTAATTGGTAATGTGACTGTACAGAACATACATAATTATTATTCTGTGTTTTTAGAAAAAAGTAACAGTCACTAACACCGTGTAAAACCACTGGGCACAGCTAGTAGTAATTATATAAATGATTACACTTCTAAATTAACTTCAACGAGTAATTGTCGTTAATTACGTAATATTAATTAATTATTACAAATAGTTATATTACAGAATAAACAATACTTACTCCGTTAAGATCACTGTGAAGCTGTAAATTTCCATACAAAAATCGGTAACGTTTTCCCCCCCATAAACGAAGTCCGATTTTGATAATTTTTGAAAATGTTCTACATCTAATGGAAAACTAGGTTTAACCGTTTTTGTTTTTAAAGAAATATAGCCTAAGATAAAAGTTATTAGTATCGGAATATCTACAATTTTGACTTAAAAACTTCATCGAGCGTTTCAATTACCAAAAAAGAAAAACGTATAATCCTAGAATAAAATGCAGTGAATTAAATGAGATCAAATTTATTTTATTTTGTGAATGATAAAGGGGGTAAAAACGTTACGGTCCGCAACATTATTTGAAAAGCAAAATGTAGGCAATTACATCCGAACTTAACGACCCAGTTGGCACAATGGTCACCATGCCGGACTGCCAAACACAGGGTCGCGGGTTCGATTCCCGCCTCAAACAAGTATTTAAGCTTATTAGATATTTGTCTGTGGTCTAGTTGTTTCTATGTATAATAAGTATATATTTACAAAATAAAAGTATATCCGTTGTCTAGCACCCATAACACAAGTCGGACCTCCGCTCAAATAGTGTCATAAGTCAAAAAACGAAAATGTCGAGAAAAAGGTGTCTAAAGTTATAGTCTTAATTTTTTTTCGGTTTTCTAGTCTTAATTTGAAAACTAATAGAATTAGCGATATGAACTTTTTAGTAGGTTTCAATGATTTTTTAAGCTTTACAAAATGGTGTATTAGGTTTCCTGAAAATTAAAAAAAATTATATAATTTTTTAATTGTGACGCTATATTGTAAAGAAAAACGATTAAGTTGAGAAATATTATTTATTGTATGAAAAAGTGTTATTTATCGCGATACTACACGTTTATTAAGCAAATCCACAAATTGTTTTAAAATTATCTTTTCACATGCACCATCATAAACCTACAAACAACACTTTATATGAGATTTAGATAGTCGACTACCTTGCGCAAGTCATTTAGGTGACACTGTTCGTGTTTGGCATGGCATTGTTTTCGGTTAACATTATAATGACACTAGCGCCTTTTACGGTCAAACAATTGAACTATGGACGTGACGTTTTTTGAGATAACACTTTGAAGGATTGCGAATGTAATGGTACAATAAAACCGTTTTTTGATTTTTTTGAGTTACGACACTTATTTGAGCGGAGGTGCGAAGTGTAGTTACTTAGCTTGGGGCTAGATGGCGATGTGTGGAATGTCCTGCAATATTTATTTATTTTATTTTAAACTCTTTCTATCGCACGATACGGGTCATTTTTGAAAATACCTACTCGCGCCGAGTATCGTGAGCTCACGATTCTCTTAAGTTTTCATGCCACCTTTGTGCCTTTGCCATTGGTTGGATAGAACCTACCAACCATAGACAAATAACGTACGTGCATCACAAATCTAATGTTATCTTCGAATTTTCGAAAATGAGTGACACAGATGGCGTCTTCGTAAGATATTTTTTACTAATTACAAGCGATTTTTTTTAAGTTAATATGATTTTAAATCACTGTTAATACTTTTTATACAGAAGCTGAATATTTAAGTTTAAAAAAATGAATAAAACTCAATATAATTTATGTAAAGTATATATAGCGGTGGCGCCATCTAGAAATAAGAGGTGTTTGTTAGTAACTTTTTTTGCTAATGGTCAAAAGTAATTCTGTAGCAGTTTTGACCTAGTGTTTCTTACCTCGATTTTCATGGGTTCAAACCCTGGCCCGCCGTGCACCAATGAAAGTTTCTTACGAAATTATTTGTGTGCTGACATTTGCTCTTACGTCTTACGGTGACGAAACCCGCGACTTAGTTGACTCCAGATGTATTGACAAGTTCTTTCCTTTGCACATGGTCAACTAAGCTGAGAGGGTAGTATAGGTGCTGGAAATTATCTACTCCATCCTCACGTAAAAAAGACCCAACTTAAGGAGGTCTCTAAAAAAAGGCCGTATACCTACATGTACAAGGAATGAGCATCCTACTTTCACTGTAAGTACAGACTTAAATAAATGTCTATAATAACAGTTACTACGAAAATGGGCCAAAGGTTAAGGCCCTTATGGGCCACTTACAGTCTGACAAGGGTCTTAACGTGACCAAAAAAAGTAGGTATAATCTGCGGCTGGACCGATTTTGGTATGAGGATACATTGATTCATTGGAAGTAACATAGTCTACTTTTTAACCGACTTCAAAAAAAGGAGGAGGTTCTCAATTCGGTTGCATGTATGTTTTTTTATCGATGTTCACGCATATCTTTTTTTGTTTATCAATCGATTTTTTATCTCTATATTCCCATGGGATCGGGACTTACGCGGGTAAAACAGTGACGCGTTTCTAGTTGATTATAAGACCACCCCTGTAACCTGAATATGTATAGATTTTTATGACAGTTAGACCATCCCTTAATAACCCAAATAGTCCAAAGTTCAAATATAGAATTTGGTGGTGGCGGCGTCGTCGCGGGCGGTCAGTGCGTGCGGCCGGTATCGACCCACCACCTTGCGGTCACCACTCCCACAGTCCACCACTAGTCGGCCATAGCTCCGCGGCAAAGAACCACTTTAAACCTGTGCCAACGCCAAATAATTAAAAAAAAAGAAAGACAAATTGTCAATTACCTTCGAAATTCGAATGTTCGCCAAACCGTTGCGTGTTAGCGCCAATTTTTACGAGTGTTTCTCAATTTCAACGTACCTAGTTTTTGCAACTGTGTCTATTCAAGCTGAAGTAATCGTGTGAAAAAACTGTGTCTAATGGTAGACGCAATAAAGTGACTCATTCCTGACCTGGATAGTAGATTATCTCAATTTACTCAGTTAGAATAGTTAAAAATGTATAACGCTCATGCGCCATGCTGTCAAACTAAGTTGTTTACATAAAAACAGTGCCGATAATTCAACAGACCGGCACGACTCGTCACTCGACGCATCAAACGTCATAACCATCGATTTAGCAATTTGCATCAGACTTCAGTCGTGCGACCAATCGTACCGGTTTGTTCAGAGTTTTATAAATGCAATAACTTTCCTTTCTAACAATAGCCAAAGGAAATTATTATCAGCCGTCTATCAGATGCAAATTATCACGCCATTCAAGCCCCCTCTTGCAGAGAGAGAGCGTATTAGTTTAATCTATTGTTTTATTTCGTCTGGCCCAGTAACCCAATCACGCGTACTTTTTATTACTTATCCGTCAGCTGGAGAGTGTTAACTGTTACACAGATGTATCTCAAAGATAAAACGTCGAGAAAAATGTAAGGAAATTTGCATGGTTCCACGTGATAGAGCAGTTTGAATAGTGAAACATAGTGAGTCAGAGACGGCGAGCGCAGGCGCGCTACGGACGTAACCAATTACACTTTTTGCTGTAACTATTTTCTAAAATCAAATGCGGCTAGAAATTGTAGAAAATATTATTACTTGAACGGTGTATTACGGTTTTTTATGGTGTGTTTTATAATTAAATGTTTGTAGTGAAGTGAAATGTGGATTTTGTGATAGTTATAGTTAATATGGAAAGAAGTGTTTTGGCTGAGACAAGAAACGTACATTGGGCTTCTGATGTAAGTAGCTTATTTTCGCGTTTTTTGGGATTACGTTCGTTCACCTTTGACCCTGCGAAAAGTGGTGAAAGAAAACACTTTTGTTTAAGGCATTTCTAAAGTCTCTTTAGCTCTCTCATGGATCAAAGCAATAAAGAAATAGAAACTGTGTTTTATCTGATGTTTTTGCTTATCTTTATCACAATGGACAGAGAATTGTTCGTATCTTATTCTTAACCTTGGTAAGTTTTAAGATTGTCTAGATTTTTTATTTATGTACCTACTTATTGCACTGAAATAAAAAAATTTTCCTTATTCTTAAGTACTAGAAGCGTCCTTGCTGTTTCACCCGCGTAAGTCCCGATCCCGTGAAAATATCGGGATAAAAACCAACCAAGATTAACACCTTGTTTTTCAATATCCATATACTAAGTTTAATCAGAATCGGTCTTATAGTTTTAACCTTTAAACTTAAAAAAAAAGAAAATTATTTTATTTTTTAAATCACTTCACTACATAGTATAAAATAAAGTCACTTTTCGCTGTCCCTATATAGGCTTAGAACTTTAAAACTACGCAACGGATTTTAATGCGGTTTTTTTAATATACTATATTATAAAGAGGAAAACTTTGTTTGTTTGTTTGTTTGGTTGTAATGAATAGGCTCAAAAACTACTGGACCGATTTTAAAAATTCTTTCACCATTCGAAAGCTACATTATCCACGAGTAACATAGGCTATATTATATCCCAATACTCCCACGGGAACGGGAACTACGCGGGTGAAACCGCGGGGCGCAGCTAGTTTAATATATAGAGTGATTAAAAAAAGAAGGTTTTTAGATATAATACATGCATAACACAGCCGTGCTAAGCCGGGGCGGGTCGCTAGTAATTATTATAAAAGTAACTAGAGAATATATTATGTTACAGGATAACTGCTAATTAAACAAATAAGCAGTTTTCCTGTATGTTACTAAGCAGTTAAATACTATTTTTCACGTAGGTACTTATATTATCTTGTATTTAAGTAATATTATACCAACAAACATTACCAGACAACAAAATCAATATTATAGGCGGCGCTCCCTTCAGCCGCCCTAATTTAGCCTCCATCAAGTCTATTTTTAAACGCAATATAAAATTGAGGGTAGAAAGAAATAATTATTATTGCCATCCATTCATCATTTTTGCTCTACAGTAAAGGTCTTAGCCCAATATACTGTAACATAAGTTTTTTGTCGTATTTTGGTTGTCATGGATTTTTTTGGGATATAAAAACAAAAATTTCTTTTTAACTAGACACGAATAATTAATTTGAAGTAAAGCAGACTTGAAATCAACCAATTATAGGTGACGTTGATTGTAAAAAAAATAAAATAAAGAAAATATTATGTTCTAGATTATTTATACAGAGCTCTAGAGCTCAGAGCTCTAGCAACTTTAATTCATTAGCTTCTAGGACGTGTATTAGTTGATCTAGACTCTCCCAGAACCTATACCCTCTCACCTTAGTCGACCGTGTCCAGAAGAAAGAACTCCTCAATAGTTCTGGAGACAACTAACATATTATTTTTTTCGATGATTTCCATCGCCGTAAGAGCAATAGATAGATATATTACACACATAAGCTTACACGCTTTATTGCACACACAAGTTACAAAAAAGGTACAATTAATTTAAATTTTATAAAATAAAATAGTGGCATAATAGACGGCCTTACCGCTGACAGCGGTCTCTTCCAGCAATGTTAATTAACGCACATACATTTTCATAAGAAAAATCCGTTGATGCACGGATTCGAACTCATTACCTTCGGAATTAAAATTCCAGGTTAAAATAGGCCCACCACTAGGCCAGTACTTACCGCTTTGCTTAGAATATGGCTATAGAAAAATTGGAGTAACTCAATAATTTAAAATTATTCGATTTTAGCTTCACCTCGCGGTTTCACCCGCGTAAGTCCCGATCCCGTGGGAATATTAGGATAAAAAGTATATGTTACTCCCAATGAATTAATGTATCCTCATACCAAGTTTCATCAAAATCAGTCCAGTAGTTTCGGAGCCTAATCGTTATAACCAAAAAACAAAAATCTTTCAACGAATTAATGTTTTCATAGCAACTTATTTTGCACGTGTTGGTTCGTTGCCATAGGTATCATTTTAATTCCCTCTATTCATTTACCAGTAATTGGTTTTGGTAAACTAATGAAGTATTCATGGATTACTCAACGATCACACAGGTACAGTCATATAACCAATTAGCTGAACCCCATGTGATGTAGAGCTCACTCGCAAATCTGTAAGGTTGTAAAGTAATGTTACCTGATTCTGTTTTTTAACAATACAAGATAAAAAATTACAAAATAAATATAAAATAAATAAATATTGCAGGACATTCCACATCGGCATCTAGCCCCAAGCTAAGTAACTAGACTTGTGTTATGGGTGCTAGACAACGGGTATACTTATATACTTTTCTTTTGTAAATATATACTTATAATACTTGACCTCAGACAAATATCTAAGCATAAATACTTGTCTGAGGCGGGAATCTAACAGCAACCCTGTGTTTGGCAGTCCGGCATGGTGACCATTGTGCCAACTGGGTCGTCAAATACTATAAATACTATATTCAGTAAATACTATATATTTACAGATATGCGAATGAGCTCTGGGTCACGTGGAGTTCAGCTAATTGGTAATGTACCTAGGTTGGTACAGTTTTCGTATGAAAATATTTCTACATTTAGTACTTAAACTTGTTTTGGGAACTTCTTCGGGAAGGTTAGGAAAAAATTGTTTATTTTGCGAAACATTTGTAGGTATTTTAGATCTAAAGTTTCGACGATCTAAGAGAAATAAGCCGAAGTTTTCGGGTTTTAGTTGGCTGCCATGTTTGACTTTAGTCATGTTATTATGCTATTTTTGACGTGTCTTATAAATCGATTCACACCGGCATTCACAGAAAAGTGTGACGTCATCGCTCACGTTCCGTTTTAACAAGGTAACCATAGCAACGTATTATCGTTGCTATGGTTACCATTAATATTTTATGATGTTGTCTTAATTTGTCTGGTCGAGAGCGAAAAGTCTGAAGTTACATCTGTCTTTGGCGTGGTGATCTTACACATAATTTCCATTTGACTAAATTATCTAAACACAGGCTCTTGCGCAGTAAATGGAAAATCCAATTCAGTCACCCGTGAGCCGTGAGAGAACAAACTTTATTGTTTTACTATGTCAAGTGAAAGTTAATTAAATAATCAGTATTGTCTTTGCATTTTCACTTTTGAATAAACCGTGTCGTCGCTATTTATTCGTGAGCCACTGACGATACAGTGACAAATCAGATTTTAGGAGAGGAAAGGGTACCGGGGGCGTTTTCCATACAAACGATTACAAACGTAGTCGACCTTTTTTCTCCCTGGATAATGACACTAGAGCAAATATTTTTGGTGCATAATACTTATAACTGCCATGACCATGCCCCTATTTTTTGTTTTTTATTATTTTTTAATTTTTTTAATTTTAATTTCTCAAATAATTAGAAAATGAAAAAAACCAAAACATAGGGGCATAGTCATGGCAGTTATAGGTTTTATGGCACAAAAATATTTGTGCTAGTGTCATTTTCCAGGGAGGAAACAGTCGACTACGTTTGTATGGAGAGCGCGCAGGTACCCTTTCACCTTAAGGTTTAATGATAAAAATGTTCAAATATGTTTCTCTTTCAAGTTATTTCAATCGTAATATTTACAATTTTTCAATAGGTAACCTGTTTTAAATAACTTAGTCAAAGTAGTACATAGTAATTTAAAAGCTTGTGTTACTCTTGTAAACATTTCATTTCTTCGCATTTTTAAAAATATGTAAATCTATCTATCCATCTATACATATAAAATGCTTTATCCTGAATGACTGACTGACTGACGAATCAACGCACAGCCATTGATCGTATATTCTTCAGGTAAGTATATACGATCAGCGATTTAGGCTGTGCGTGGAGGATACTTGGAGGGTGTGTTCTTTGTATGACGTAGGTATCCGAAAAGAAAAGATTTTCTGAAATTCTACCCCTCAGGGGGTAAAAAGACCTGAGCGACTGACGGATCAATGCAATGCCTAAACCGCTGATCGTAGAGACCTGAAACTTGGAGAGTGTGTTCTTTGTATGACGTAGGCATCCGAAAAGAAAAGATTTTCTGAAATTCTACCCCTCAGGGGGTAAAAAGACCTGAGCGACTGACGGATCAATGCAATGCCTAAACCGCTGATCGTAGAGACCTGAAACTTGGAGAGTGTGTTCTTTGTATGACGTAGGCATCCGATAAGAAAGGATTTTTCGACATTTTATCCCTTAGGGGGTGAAAAGGGGGGCAAAGTTTGTATGGGACAACGTGATTCATTGGTCCATTTTGGAGTTTTACGAGGACGAAGTCGCAGGCAAAAGTTAGTGATTTAATAAAAGAGGTGTTGATTTCAGCAAAAATAATTAGGGCGTCCCTAAATTTATAGGTTAGAAGTTAAGGACAATGTCGTAGATTCATAATGTCGAAATGCAATCTTGTCGAATAACGGTAACCCGCTTCATATTTTATGGTGCATGGCTGCATCTTGCTTGCATCCAGGTCAGGCGTTATGTCACATTACTAACGCCTCGGAGGGTAGAATGGAAAGCCCTCGACACGAGGTCTTAATGGCCACTCGGACTGTTTTAGCGTTTGTGCCTTTTCTATTTGAACTTTTGTGAGATTTTTGTTAGTTTGTCTTGTTTTTTCACGTGAAGATAGCTAGATGGCGATGTGTACAATGTCCTGCAGTATATATAAAACTTATTTGAATAAAATAAATCTTTTTAAGAATTGGTCTTTTAAGAATTGGCCTTTTGAAGAATTGGCATTTTTTAAGAAATATCAGACTAGTTTTTAACCTCATCCATCATCATTCATCATCCGAGCGATGTTCCCGGTTGCATCCCTCTCGGGAGCCCGGGTCCGCTTTCCTACTTTTACGCCTCCACTTCGCACGATCTTCGGCATCCTGGTTAGTAAGGCCATTTACACGCATATCACCCTTTACGACGTCAAGCCAGCACTTCTTGGGTCTACCCAGTCTGCCACGGCCCGGCGGAGGCGCCATGGCAAGACATTTGTTCCCCACGTAACTAGCCGGTTTTCGAAAGACATGACCGTACCAGCAGCGTAGGCGACATTTTTTAGACTAGTTTTTAACCTATTAGTAGTTTTCAAGCTGTAAGGCATTTTAAGAACTAGAGATTTAACTAGACAAAGGAATACGTTTTTAAATTCGGACAGATATATCGTAGTAGAAGATCATTTTGCAAAAAACCAAATTAATGATTTGTAACGGATGTTGGTACTTTAAACAATAATCTAGGTTATTTTAATAGTTTCAAAATTTAACTCCCAGACTAATATAATTAAGTAGGTTAAGTGATCCAATTACGTCAACCTTGGACCGGATGACGTAGCTAATCTAAAATATACCACTTAGTGAAAAACATTTAGGCTGTCTCTGTCCACCCAATTTCGCAACGTCGTTTTTTGCTAAACGTTCTACTAATTATTATTTTTATTATTATGAGCCTGTAGTGTCCCACTGCAGGGCAAAGGCCTCTCTACTCCCCTTCCACTGATCGCGATCTTGTGCGACGGATTGCCAATCTGCCAGAAATTTGTCCAAGTCGTCGCGCCACCTTCGATATGGTCTGCCGGGTTGTCGTTTTCCGTTAGTTGGGGTCCAAAGGGTTGTTATTATAACAAATTGAATTTATAAATAATGTTCAAAGGCCATAATATATTTGTCGATCAGGTAGTCTATTCCATTTCTAGGTACTTACGAGTTGGCTACGCATGACCTAAGCCAAAGACCTTAAGAACCTTATCATCATCATATCAGCCACAACATGTCCACTGCTGAGCATAGGCCCCAAAGACTTCCAGAGTGATCGGTCAACCACTTCCCGCGACCTTAATTAAGTCGTCCATCCATCTAGTCGGAGGCCGTCCCGCGCTGCGCTTTCCGGTACGTGGTCTCAAATCTAGGGCTTTTTGGCCATCAGTTCTACGAGCCACATGACCCACCCATTGCCACTTCAGCTTACTAATCCTTTGGGCTATGTCGGTAAGAGCCTTCTCAGCTTGGGTCAATAAAATGGCGGCCATGACAGATATTGTCCAGGTGACCTTAAGAAAGTGCTAAAAAAGTAGCTAGGTGCTAAACGAGAAATAAATGTGCTAAACTGGTATAAAAAGTGCTAAACATACCAAAAATGCTAAATTGACTGTTCTTAATATTATGTTAACGGTAGAAATTGGAAACAATAAGAATATAACAAAACAAAATGTGATTAAATTGGGAGGCTCCAGACAGATCTTCGAGGATCCCAAATAAATTCAAGAGTATGTTTACTGTTTAGGAGTTGATAAGAATCCACTTATTTTTTTTTCCGTTTTAGTAATTTGTTGTTAAAATAGCGGCAACAGAAATACATAGTCTGTAAAAATTTCAAACGTCTCCAGGCTGTATCTTATTAACCGTGATAGCACGGTTAATAAGATACAGCCTGGTGACTGACAGACGGACAGACGGACGCACTTTTTACCCTTTCCTTTGGGTACGGAACCCTACCACTTATATAAAACCCTATAAAAACTGATTTCGAATTTTAAAGTTGCCGCCGTATCGGCCGATCGTATAGTCTGTACCTAGTCTCCCATCGCCTTACATTTAAATTAAATTACCTAACTAGAGTGACACGTGTCAAGACGTAAGAATACGGGTCCTTATAATTTCCCTTGAGAGCTTTCTATTTTTAGGCTTGGGCAGTGGTTCCCAAAGTGTGGACCACAACCCATCTAAAAATTATAGTTCGCGTGATTCAGGTGCTAGAGTAAGATCCCGCCTACCACCGAACTTTTGTAATTTTATAGAAGCTGAGAATTTCTCAGCGCATGCCCCTAACATAGTGATGAACAAGCAACTATGTATTATGAAGTTTAGACCATATTGGCTTGTAGAGTTATCAGGTAGCTAAGGTTAGAATGCAACCTATTTATTTTGCAAAAAAAGAAATTGTATTTTTACAGATCATTTCAATAGTTCCATCATCTTATCACCTACCTGATAACTTCATAATTGAACATCGATCGTTCGTGTTGGGGGCATCGCTAAGAAATAAAGAATGTTAACTAATTTGGAATATTAGCTCTCCATATTCTTTGTCAAAAATAAAAAATACAAGTGAAAGAATTACTTCGATACGTCAATTAGTGTCCGATTTATCACTATCACTTCATCACTATCACTACATAGTATAAAATAAAGTCACTTTTCGCCGTCCCTATGTCCCTATATCCCTATGTATGCTTAGATCTTTAAAACTACGAAACGGATTTTGATGCGGTTTTTTTTAATAGATAGAGGATTATAGAGGAAGATTTTTAGATATAATACATGCATAATACAGCCGTGCGAAGCCGGTGCGGGTCGCTAGTCCAAATATAAACTGAGCGGATCGATGTAAAATGACGTCACACGCGGTCACCTGACTGTTAGCGGGACTCGAATCGTAAGTTTAATCGCCTGTAAATTTTTTTTTTTTTTTTAAATAATATCTGCTATCAGTCTTTCGACTATGATCAGATGTTGTGTAGGGAAATGACGGGCAGAGTGTTCTCCCTTCACTAAAGAAGACCCTCTTCATTTAAATGTCAGCCAGTTGCATGATGTGCTTTCTCTTAAGCCTTTTTTTAATCTTAGGCTCGACTAGTTGGCTTGCCAGTAAGTTTGGGTGACTATTTAGTCTCTCTCTGTACAGCCGCCCAATTGCCGTATTCTTATGCAGCGCGTCTTGACTGCGTTTGCGTCATAACCATAGATTTCGTATTGCTAAGACGCACTCGTCACGCACACGTTACGCACTCGTCACGCACTCGTCACGCACACGTTACGCAAACCTAAACCACATGAGTAACTGCGTGACGAGTGCGTCTTAGCAATACGAAATCTATGGTTATGACGCAAACGCAGTCAAGACGCGCTGCATAAGAATACGGCAATTGGGCGGCTGTTTAGCAATTTTTTTTTTATTTCTTGTAAAATCAAAACTATTAGGTATTTTTGACTACAACAAAAACTGGTATATTTGTATACATACAAGCTTTACTGTAACAAACTTTCAACCTATTTGGCATACCTACCTAGTAACATTCTTCATTCTCATACAAAAGCACGAAGGCGGGATCTCGGTCTATACTAGTCGTTATAAAGCGTTGTATAAAATTGGCATAAGATGTAACTTATCGATCTTTTTTTTTCTCTAACGCAAGCCTACGTAACTTTTCGTTGGCCTATATAAAAAAATATAAAAAACTGTCGATTAGCGATATCGCTAATAGAAAGCAATCTTGTCTAAGGGGGCAGTTTGGGTTGAGTCTACGATTGCGCCAGATCTTTCGATCCTGGGTTTCGAGAGCCTTAATGCAACATTGGTCCACCAGGTAGTAGGTAGTCTTCCGCTGCTCCGGGGGTTTGTCGGCATATTCAGAGCAGTCACTCCTAACTGAGTACTGAGTAGCCTCCATTCACACACACGCAAATCTCCTAACAGATCCCCTACTCTCAAATGACCCCTCGTTGAGAGCTTTTTCACGTACATCATCCCCCCAGGACTAAGACTAGTTTGACCAAAAAGTTTGATTAACAGGAACGTACCGATAAGAGTTAATTTCAAATTAGATCGGAGGGTCTCGCGGATATGCTGCGTCAACTGAACTGTTAAGATTTGTTCAAACTCATTGTATCCCCTAGTGAATTATTTCCGTTCACTGCGCTAGTCCAAGGAAAACAAAATAAACTTGAGAGGTGACAAGGGACACCCGGATGGAACGAAGTTCCTTTCGATTAATTAGTGAAGGAATTGTAATAAATTTTTTCTGTAAATAATCGTCGCGACAGCACACTGTTCAATGCGAAATAGAAAAGACGAAACGAAAAAAACACGCGCACTCCGCACGGCTTACAAGTAGGTACTTATAGCAGAAAGTGTCGTTACAAGTTTTGGTCTTAAAAAGTGTCGTTACAACTTTTGGTCTTAATTTTTTCCGCCGATTTTGCAACGCGCGATAAGGAACTACGTTCCAAAAACAGAAAACGATCGAAATGGAAACAAAAGACGATAAAAAAAAAACATTTGTAACGTATTCTGTCGTGTTCCGTCCGAGTATTTTCTTTCTAACATTAATTGGTAATTTCACTAAACTAGGTTATTGGTTCACCGTTCCACAAACATAGTCTAATGAATACTGTCTGTCTGTCTGTCCATTACAGCCGAGGCGAGGTGACCGCCTGTTATTTATTCAAGACCCTACTATGTAACATTACGATTGTAAGCTATAAGTACCTACTAATACAATGCATTACAAGAACTCCACTGCGGCTGGGGTACAACTCATTATATACACGTTCGATATCACAAACCTGACATATGCAGTACAGATCCGTCCCTTGACTTGAGCGAAAAAGTTATCGCGAAAAATTTGATTTGTTGTACGTTACTTTCTGGAAACGTCATTGTCGCACAACGTGACTTTCTCAAAAGTAATGCGCAAAACGTCATTTTGGTCATTAAAGTTATTTTTTTCTTACGAAAGACTTACACTGTAGAGTCGAGTAACTAAACGTCAAATAAGGTACCTGTGGATATTAAGGGCCACTTGCCACCTTCTTTAGAAACTAAATATTTCGTAAAAAGAGGGAAAGCTACATGGAAACGAGTTCTAAATATTTGCTGTATTGTCTATGTGACAAACAATTCATTTGTTTGTTTTCGTGTTATTTAGTCACTAATGTCAAGATTTAAAAAAAAAATTGGTCCTTGTTACCCGCAGGTACGGTCAGCTGCATAATTGCAAACCCACCATAGAGCTCCAAAACGGCTGTTATAAGAATGTTTTCAACATGAGCAAGATTCTAGAGACCTGCTTTAGATGAAGTTTAAAGTCTTCTAACTCATTAATTATTAATCAAACAAAAAATATTAGAATGCAAACATTCCAATAATAGTAATTTTCGAACTCCACCGAGGGCTGCAATTATGCAGCCGACTGTACCTTAGTGTCTGTAGGTTACTTATTCTTAGTTATTACCCCATTTACCAACTTTACGTGCGTGTGATTGTCATCACGTTTTATAAGGCGCACGCGTCTGCTAACCACGTGGAAGGAATATTTATGAGAACAACAACGAATTTTTTAAACCTTAAAAGTAAAAAGCTGCACTTTTTACTATTACTATACATTTGGAATTACAATTTGGAAATTCGATTTTTTTGAGGTTAGGTTTACCTGAAAATCAGCTGTTTCTTACACGGAGAGGTCAGTAACCTTTTTAAGTTTCATCTACTGTTCTTGGTCTGAATGACCTTTGTCTTAAAAAATCAGCTGTTTTTCGAATTAACATAACCTCAAAATTTTCATTTTTAAAGTGAAAACTTCTTATGGCGCGTTGGGCACTTTTGTGGGTGAGCATTTTCAACCGATCTCGCGACAGATTTTGACGCGACAGATGAGATTTTATTTGTGTTAGTCTTTTTGTTTAACTAATACTGCCATCTATTACACAAATTGAGACCGCTATTCGAATGTAGATGGCGTCTTTTAAATTTTTTACTGCCATCTAGCGAATAAAAAATAAACTATATTTGTTTAAGTGAGTGCTAATAGATGGCAGTAGCAGATCGTTTCAAGAAATATTCTATGAGAAATAACAAGTTTATTGTTTTCACTTCTGCCTGTTTTTTCGAATTTCCAAAAGTCGTAGAACAAAAGTTGTTTGTTTAGTTGCACAAAAGTAGCCCTTAACGGCTTGCTAGTATAATTTCCAATAACCCTGTAAATGGGTAAGCGTTTGACCAATAAATACTACGCATAAATTCGTAAGAAAAATCCATTGGTTGTAGTAATAGCCGGGATTCGAACCAACTACCTTCGAATTTAAAGTCCAGGTATCTACCGCTAGGCCAACACCGCTATAAATATTAAATATTGCAAGACATTCCATACATCGCCATCTAGCCCCAAGCTAAGTAACTAGACTTGTATTATGGGTGTTAGAGACAACGAATGTACTACTTATATACTTTTCTTTTCTTAATATATACTTATAATCCATAGAAACAACCAGACCACAGACAAATATCTAAGCATAAATACTGTGTCTGAGGCGGGAATCGAACCCGTAACCCTGTGTTTGGCAGGCTGGCATGGTGACCATTGTGCCAACTGGGTCGTCAGACCTATTCCTAATAAATTCAGTAAGTAACTGCTATTTAAAAATGCTTTGGTATATTTTTCCAACATTTTCTTTCCACATTATTTCTGATATTATACCCTTATCCCCTCGGGTCCTAAATTACGTTAATTCCGGATCATCTGGCTTTTCACACTCGATAAAATAATCTTGGACAAAACGAAGAGGTTTTTCTTTAAAAAATAATTTTTTGGTGAAAAATTCTAGGCTACCAAAAATATAAATTTGAAAGTCCTGACTGACTCAACGCGCAGCTCAAATAAATCGACGGATTGGACATTTGCCATACATGTAGCTGTTATGTTTTCCGCTAAGGATTTTAAAATTTCTACTCCTACTCGGACGAAGTCGCGGGGAAAAGCTTTCAAAGAAAGAGTTTCAGATTAGAACTTGAGTTGAAATGGATTATTGATTAAGACTTATCCTTGAGTTACGATGTTAAGTTGAGCCTTGATATAGCCAAAGAGTGATTCAAGGGCCACATTAATAATTATACTCTATGTGTAAATGAAATGTAAACAATGGTGTTACTAGAGTAAAAAATACATCAAGCTTTGGTAGTTTTTTTTAGGGTAGTGGAAATTTGGTAAGAAAACAACTATGACCTCAATTTCTAAAAAATATTATTGCAAATAAAATTATTAAGAAATATGATTGTTTATTTTGTATAAATTTTTTTTTAAGTTATTACATTATTCAAATTTGAATGGTAGTTTTTTATACACACTGGCAACAATTACAGCGGCTTTCAACCTTTACGAAATGGCGTTTCTGACAATATTTGACATTTCTTTGTTTACATTTCTGATCTAAGATTTACACATAGAGTATAGGTACCTACCTACAGTAAAATTGATAAATATCGTTTCTATTAAATCTAGATTTAGTCCAAACATTTTGACATAGTTGTTTCAAAACGGCCGGCGTCTATTGTAGGAAAAAAGATGTATGGCCTAAAAAGTATGAGTTGCACATTAAAAAAACAGCAAAGTGTCTAACTGATTAAATAATATCAACCTTGGGCTTATTGGAATAGAATTTAATTTAGATTATCCGTCAAATATGCATTTAGCTAGAATTTAGCATTTGTTTAAGCATAACATCATGCAATCTGCCAGTCTGTTCCAAAATACTGGCTTCAACAATTATAATAACAAAGCTAACGAACCCTCAAGTTCCTGAATAGTCTAGATTAGAACCTAGAACAATGCAGATCAGCATAAAGTTAGCTCTGCATAAAGTCAGGGGGCTTAACTTATCTTAAATCACGGCAACAGTGGCCCTGTTCATACTAAATTGTAATGGCACTGCACAATACTATTATGTCACTATCCATCGTTAAGAGGAAAGGGTACCGGGGGCTCTTTCCATACAAACTATTACAAACGTAGTTGACTGTTTTCTTCCTGGATAATGACACTAGAGCAAATATTTTTGGTGCATAAAACTTGACATTAAAAATTTATTGTTTTTTTTTTTATATTTTAATAATTAAGATAATTAGAAAATGAAAAAACCAAAACATAGGGGCATAGTCATGGCAGTTAAGGTTTTATGGCACAAAGATATTTGTGCTAGTGTCATTATCCAGGGAGGAAACAGTCGACTACGTTTGTATGGAGAGCGCGCAGGTACCCTTTCACCTTAAGAAAAGTGAGATGCGAAATGGTGCGAAATTTACCGAATTTGCTTAAAAAACAGTTAAACAATCTCATTGCTAGCCGCTCTTAGTATTTTAGTACAAAAAAGTTCGACAAACGATAGAAATATCTATTCTTCTTCATTTATTCGTGGTCGGCGCAGTATACTTTCTTCTTCCATTCACTAAAAATAATGTTGATAATTTCCGTCGACGACCATCTCAAAATGTGTATCTTGACGAAAAGTTTAAGATTGATTTCTATCGAGTTTTACCTTTTCGTGTTTTGGTTTTAAAAATTTACTAGATTTTTTTTCTTTTGATTATTCTAAGCTGTTTTTATATGTGTATTTTTCAATAAAACTGAAGTCAAATCGTCCATTATCATTCCATTTTAAAACTCATTTCATCTTAAAGAGATGTGCTTTTTCCCCTGTTCTGAGTCCGGCCCTGGCTTATCTCACAACGTTTAGGTATATCTATCAGGCAATCTAGCAAATTGATTGGATCCACCGCAGCTCGCCACACACCGATAGGTTTCATTACAACCCTGTATCTATTAAATACGTTCTTTTTAGATACCTACCTATCTAGTTTTATTTTAATTAAAAATATAACACACTAGCTGCGCTTCGTGACTTTACACATGTAAATCCTTTTTTCATTACTCATACTCCGAAAGTAGGTCTAAAGATGCGTGAAGAGCGTGTAGAAAATAAAATTTCCAGCCCTAGGGATAATCGCTTTTACTGACAGCTGTCATGTCAAATTATGGCTTCGCACGACTCGTGCAATGTGCATATAGCCAGTATCAGTATCATTATACATTAGGAACTTCTTAGCCTAACCTCCTTGCTTTAAGTAACACCAAAGAACACTTCATGTATACAACCTCTTTGATCCCAACCTTGTAAGAGGATCAGGTAGTATGAAGTCTCTCATTCAACTCTCGTTGTTAGGAAGAATTTTATGTATTATTCGTAATGAAAAGCACAGTGTTTATCTCGGGTGAAAGACTCATTAAGTCCCTCGAACTATTAGCGCCCTCGCTACGCTCGGGCGCCAAACTCCGTCTCGGGACTTGTAATGAGTGACTTTCACACCTAGGATAACAATGTACTATTAAGTCCTCCAAAAGGTAAAAACTGGACCCAATCACTACGACTCCACTTTCTGTCTGTCACCAGACTGTATCTCATGAACCGTGATAGCTAGACAGTTGAAATTTTCACAGATGTTGTAATTCTGTTGCCGCTATAACAACAAATATGAAAAACAGAATAAAATGTCCTAAAAGGAACCATGCTAAG
The DNA here is from genome assembly GCA_907269075.1 of Idaea aversata. Classification (NCBI taxonomy): domain Eukaryota; kingdom Metazoa; phylum Arthropoda; class Insecta; order Lepidoptera; family Geometridae; genus Idaea; species Idaea aversata. The sequence goes on from OU026108.1 coordinate 1,723,047, forward strand.
TTTAGATATTTCGTAATTATTTGTTTTCTCTATTTAACGTAGGGATTGGTGGAGGGAGACCTATTTTATTTTAATACGAAAACTCAATTTTTTTAATTTTTGATAAAAAAAAACGTTATAATAGAATCGAGATTTTAATGTTTTCTGCAAGCTAAAGTTGTCAAGCTACGTCAATCTCGATTCATTCTTAGTTACGTTTTCATTGTACTCTGGTATAATGGGCGAAGACTTTTATAAATTCTCCAGTTTCAAATGCTAGTGCAGTTTTTAAATTATTGTGGTAGGCTGTAAGCCGCATAAAAATTCTATTAAAGTAGAATCTATTACATCCGGAGCCGAGTAAAGACTATATTTTTACTGAAACGCATATTGGAAGACGGCCAAGTACCTACTCTGCGATTCGAAAAACGTTTCTTTTTGATCATTTGATGTTAGGTTTATCTAGTTTTTCAGGAATTTCAGATGTAAATAAATAAATAATTCTTTATTGCCATGCCTAAAAGAGCCAAGGGTACCTGCGCTCTCTCCATACAAACGTAGACGACTGTTTCCTCCCTGGATAATGACACTAGAGCTAATATTTTTGTTGCATAAAACTTATAACTGCCATGAGCATGCGCCTATGTCTTATTTTTTTTTATATATAATTTGTTTTTTTAACTCTTACTTTCTATGATAATTAGAGAATGTAAAAAACCAAGTTATAGGGGCATTACATGGCAGTTATGTTTTATGCTTCAAAAATATTTGTGCTAGTGTCATTATGCAGGGAGGAAACAGTCTACTACGTTTGAATGGAGAGAGCTCCGGTATACCCTTTCCTCTTAATGGTACCTACTTCATCATCATCATATCAGCTACAGGATGTCCACTGCTAAACATAGGCCTCTCCTAAAGACTTCCTGAAGGCCAATTCTCGTAAATAACATTTTTCAAATTACATTTCAATTTCATTTCGATCACAAATAACACCCTCAAAGTAACTCAAAATACCCTCAGAGTAAGCATTTTTTAAAAAAACTGACTTTAAGGGTCTCTTTTGCAATCGAAATGCAATCGGAATGATATTGGAATGTAATTTAAGCGATGTTATTTACGAGAATTGGCCTTCAGAGCGATCTGTCCTCAGGATCTGTCCCATGCGCTCGGTTCCTAGGTTATTTATCTATACTGCAAACCAATGTTTGAAGGGACAGCTAGTATTCATTTAAAAATTGTACAAAAAAAATTAAATCAAAATCGGTTCATCCGTTCGGGAGCTACGATGCCACAGACAGACAGACACACACACAGACACACAGACACGTCAAACTTATTACACCCCGTCGTTTTTGCGTCGGGGCGGGGGTTAAAAATAAACAGGTTAAGCATAGGTTATGTTACAGATATAGGTATACAAGTACAAGTATACAAGTAGGTACAGTGCTGGTTATCAGTCTGTCAGCATGTCTAACGCGTCTGAAGGAAACTAAAGCTGGGGACACATTGCTCGGACGCGTCCGGGGATGCGTCCGACAGCCGCGACTTATAGGCATCTGTGTTATGTATGTAACTGTGCAAACCATCGGACGTAAGTCGCGGACGTAACCTTGGGCCGCCCTTGAGCGTTCGGACGTCCGTGGACGTCCTAGAGCGATCTGGGCCGCTGGATGCCAAACGACCGTGCACACTTATCAGTCGCGGCTGTCGGAGGCGTCCGTAAGCCGCGTCAGATAATATGTCCCCAGCTTAAGCCGCGGGTTAAAACTCATTGGTACTCGGTCGGCTGGGATTCTAATCTATAACCTTCTGAAGGAAAGGGCAAGCCTACTCCATCTTATACATATCCCAACCACAACAGCACCCTGATTATCATGGATTTAAGTTGCTTCGCTATGGCGCTGAATAAGTCATCTCGATTAAATAGAAAGGCCCATATTTTCTTTATCTGCATTTAAAATAAGCTTAGTTGTATATTTTAAGGTTTTTACGTTCAATAAACTTTTATACAAGGTGTCCCGTAATGAATGGCCAATCGGGCACCTACGGATTAGTATTAAATGCTGGCAATACCACATATTATACTATTTCAGAATCTCAGTGAAATAGGCAACTTTTTTTTTAGTTTAGCACCAGGGTGACCATACATTTTTTTTACACCAGGAAAGGTTAAAGTTCAGGTTAAAAAATTAAAAAACCACGAAGTTTGAGTTAAACCTTAGTTTTAAAAAAAAAACTTTCTGTATAAAAAATATTGTTTGCTTTCGATAGCACATTTATCCTGGAATACTATCCAAAAAACAGATTGGAATAATTCCTTCATTTGCAGTTTTTATGGCATAACAAAACATGGAGAAAGGAGTGAATTTTTTTTTAAAATGACGGATATCTCGGAAACTAAGAGACTTTCATAGAACATAACTTTCGTTTTTCTGATCCGGCACAGTGTCCTCTATCCGTAGGTGCCCGCTTGGCCATTCATTACGGGACACCCTGTATATAGTATAGGATCCTTTTAACAACGACTTTCATCGAGCTGTTTAATGAATGAAAGGTAAGTAGGTTAATAAATACATATATTGCAAATGGGTTGTCTAAAAAATTTCAGTCACTAAGAAATAGACAAACGTAACGTTCTATCATGTTGTTCAGGCATGCAGTTCTCCTTCTACTGGTGTGCTTTGAGCTTCAATGCTAGCGAGCATACTATATCCTCGACCTCATCGTCGCTTCCCATCATGTGCAATGAGGTCAAATGCAAGCTGTATTTTGTGTAAATAAAACTTAAAATACTTTTCCATTGTTACAGCTGCACTCTGAATACCGTAGCACGTACAAATGGCACGAGTACAAGGAACAGCAGCCTGGTGGCGTGGTGAAGCAGCCTGCGAAGACACCGCCCTCCGTGTTACCCTTGACCAAGGGTAAGTTACACCCAAGTTTTACACACCACTGTGCTGTCATTTTACGAAGCGCGTGTGGAGAGGAATACTTGGATTATATCAAAGACCAAGTTAGGAACGTCGTTAAGGTGATTGCTGAGCATAAGCGGAGATAGGCGGGACATATTGCACGAATGAGCAATGAAAGGTGGACTCGAAGACTGCTAGAGTGGCGCCTGCGAGCACATAACTAGACCGCGTGGTAGACCACCAATGAGATGGAAAGACGAAATCAAACGACACGCAGGTCATGATGGATGATAACTGCTCTAGACTGTCAGGAGTGGAAGAGTATGGAGGAGGCCTACGTCCTGGATTGGACAAACAAAGGCTGAGATAGATATATAGATAGTAGCGCGCATTTCCGTTTATCAGGAAAAAATGACTAGGTATAAAAATTACGAGAAGTGATATTGTCTAGAAAGAAAATTGGAGAGATGTATGACCTAAGTTTAAAAAATGTCATTTAAAAAAGTCCAAGATGATTATTACCTAATTACCTTCAAGGTCTATACTTGTACAAAATAATATAAAAGGTTAGCAATCTGGAAGGGTATGCCATTTATCTGACGACCCAGTTGGTACAATGGTCACCATGCCGGACTGCCAAACACAGGGTTGCGGGTTCGATTCCCGCCTCAGACAAGTATTTATGCTTAGATATTTGTCTGTGGTCTGGTTGTTTCTATGTATTATAAGTATATATTTACAAAAGAAAAGTACATAAGTAGTAAATCCGTTGTCTAGCACCCATAACACAAGTCTGGTTACTTAGCTTGGGGCTAGATGGTGATGTGTGGAAAGTCCTGCATTATTAATTTATTATTACCTGAGAATCAAGGTTTTAATCCATCCTCGTCTTATATATTTAACTAGAACTATCACTGATCTATTGTCTGTTTGTATGTCAGGTCCGATGGAGCCGGCGATGCCTCGTCGCAAGAAGTACCCGGGAATGGCGTACAAATCGAACGACCTCTTCGATCCGGCGCCGGCTGACGACATCCGTCTACATCACAACTCCGCGTTTGATAGGACCAGGGTATGTATTTACGGCTCTTAAGAGAAAAGAGTAATACCAGGCGCTCTCTCCATAATATACAAACGTAGTCGACTGTTTTCTCCCTGGATAATAACAGTAAAGCAAATATTTTTGTTGCATAAAACTTATAGCTACCATGACCATGCCCCTATGCTTGTTTTTTTGTTTTTTATATCTTAATTTCTATAATAATAAGAAAATGACTATGCAGTCATGGCAGTTATAGGTTTTATGCTACAAAAATATTTGTGCTAGTGTCATTATCCAGGGAGGAAACAGTCGACTACGTTTGTGTGGAGAGAGCACCGGTGCCCTTCCACCTTAAGTAGAACAACATCGCGATGAAACCTGCGACTTAGTTGGCTCCTAGACGTAATGAAGAGTTCTTTCTTCTGGATACGGTCCACTGAGATGAGGGGGAATTCATCCAGTGATATGTCAACAAGAGGTAGAAACGTCTTTGCAAAATAAAATTGCCCACACGAAAGATTCATAATCCCTCGGATGTTTTCGCATATCAAATTATTGTGTCACAATATATAGGAATGCGAAGTTCGGGGATAACCACTCAATAACTGTAACATCTTAACTAAGGCTTTATCTAAATACATTTCCCAGGCACGTATCGCCCTAAATATCATGGATTAAGTTTTCTGGTGTGGTATGTAAAGGCTGATATCTACCTAAACTCTTGACTGAAGAGTTTGTTTGTTTGTTTGTTTGAACGCGCTAATTTTAGGGACTACTGGTTCGGATTGAAAAATTATTTTAGTGTTGGATAGTTAATTTATCAAGGAAGCCTAAAGGCTACTTTTTATCCCGATATTCCCACGGGATCGGGAGTTACGCGGGTGAAACCGCGGAGCGCTGCTAGTACTATTATAAAGCTGAAGAGTTTGTTTGATTGTTTGAACGCGCTAATCTCAGGAACAATTGGTTCGATTTGTTTTTTTTTGTGTTGGATAGTTCATTTGTCGAGGAAGGCTATTTTATATTTAGATATTCCCAAGGGATCGGGAGTTACGCGGGTAAAACCGCGGAGCGCTGCTAGTTTACAGATATTCCTTTAAAATTAAAATACCGAATGCAGAATAGGGCCTTTTTGCTCTATTAGCGCTTTAACAGCTTTTTCAGGCAATTGAGATGTACTAGTTATAGAGATTACAGATTCAATGGAAGCATTTGAGTAATGCCCTATTTCGGAGTTAACTATAACGTATCCCTTCTTCCTTATACAGGGTTATTGGTAGTTATACTAGCAAGCGGTTGAGGGCTACTACTGTGCACCTAAACAAACAACTTTTGTTCTACGACTTTAGGAAATTCGATCATTTTTTTTTAATTTGAGGTTTACCTGACAATCAGCTGTTCCATACACGGAGAGGTCATCAACCTTCAAAGTTTTACTTATTTTTTAAGTTTTTATTACTGTTCTTAGTCTTAATGACCTTTGTTTTAAAAAATCAGCTGTTTTTCGAATTCACATAACCTCAAAATCTTCAATTTTTTTTTCGAATTTCCAAAAGTCGTAGATAAAAAGTTGTTTGTTAAGGTGCACTGTAGTTTAACCCTCAACGGCTTCCAAGTATAATTACCAAAAACCCTGTATTTTCTCCTTTTAATACCATATTATCATAATGAGATGGTGTATAGATTTCCTAAATAGACGTTTTGATATATAGACCTTTTGATAGTTAGACGTTTTGCTATATAGGTGATTAGGAAAATTGCTCATTAGACGTTTTGCTTTGTTTGTCGTTTTGCTACATAGGCGATTAGGAAGATTGCTCATTAGACGTTTTGCTTTGTTTGTCGTTTTGCTACTTAGACTTTCTAATCACGATGCGATTTTTTTCCTTAACTTGTTCATATCGACTTATTTTTCCATCAAAATGCTGATATTTTAGTGTAAGCACGAAACATAATCTCGTATAAAACTGATTTCGATCAAGACAGTTTTGGCCGGATTTTTCTTGGCATTATCTCTGCAGAATCGCTGGAGGGTTTCCATGTTCGTAAATATGAAATAAAACCTTTGGCTCTGTCGGCACAAATATTAAAAAGCAAGGAAAAGTAAACCTTTCTTAACTAGTAATTATTACTAGCAGTTAAGACCTCGCGAGCACGGACTGCAACAATTAATGCATTTTAAGAAGCTATTCAACTTATCACTCCAAAGATTCTCATCAGATCTTCATATTTTTTTTATCAGACCAACTGAATATTACTACTTTTCAAATAAAAAAAAGAATCATCTTAATTCTTATAAGGCGGAAATATTCAGAAGCCGCTTTTTTGCCCCTTTTAATGACAAGGAAAGTACCCCTGTAGAATTAAAAACTCCTGACAAAAATCAAATTTCAATTAAATCTGTGGTCAATCATATTTTACGTCAATATAAATTAGAAAAACAGTAAATCATGCAAAGTAGCGAGAAAATAATAAGAATATTTATTAGAGAGAAATAAAAAATAATAAGAAAAAACAAATTAATGTTTTTCAGATTGACGATAAAGCAAATATATAATATCTAATGGCCGGTTTTTCAAGTAGTTTTTCCTATTTTTACGAAATATTTAGTTTTTAATTAAGGCCCTTATACACGCAGCCGCAGGTACCTTATAGGTATCTACATACGGATTGGCATAAATTGCAACTGGGTTCACCCGATTCTGAGAATATCGGTGGTGACACACGGACATACAGACGGACTGACGGACAAGAGAGTGATCTTTTAAGGGTTCCTTTTTTTATCTTTTGAGGCACAGAACCCACGAAATACAATATTTACCCAGTGAAAATAATTACCGGAAAAGACTCCATTAATCAACTTAACCTCCCTCATAATATGGCACCAGGCATATTAACACGAAACCATTAAACCTCCAAATGGACTATTATTTCTTACAGGTCCTCTTAAATTCCAATATTCATAACGTTGTGTAGGTGTGATTCATTTTATACGTAAATTACGTTTGAGAGAGTGCCAATAAAAGTTGTGCCAGTTTTATGATATTGTACCTATACATTTATTTATGTAGGTATTTATTTTTAGAAGAACCAACAGCTATAACTAAAAAACATCTAAAAAATAAACATAAAATATTGAAACAGAGTGTCAATTATTACTTACTAGCGACCCGTCCCGGCTTCGCACGACTATATTATGCATGTATTATACATAATATAAACCTTCCTCTTGAATCACTCTATCTATTAAAAAAACCGCATCAAAATCCGTTGCGTAGTTTTAAAGATTTAAGCATACAAAGGGATATAGGGACAGAGAAAGCGACTTTATTTTATACTATGTAGCGATAGTGATAGTGACTAGCTGAGTACCGTGGTTTCACCTGCATAAGTCCCGATCCCGCAGGATTTTTAGGAACAAAAGCATACTATATCTATTCCAAACCCTAAACTACCACTGTACCAAATTTCATCAAAATCGGCCAAGTCGTTTGGCCGTAAAGGGGAAAAATTAGGTTTTATTTTCGTTACAGAATTTCTTGATTCGGTCGCCGCGCTCAAAACTTTCGATAAAAGCTACGCAATAGCTTAAAACCATACCTATTATAAACAAAATCGTATTTATATATCCCGGCTGCTCACGGATACATCAAATTTTTGCTCAATTTTTTTGTTTATTGTCTCTAGCGTGCTCAGAGGGACGACTCAGCCCGCGCTGGAAGGCGGAGCAAGTCTGAAGGTCCTCGTCAGCCGAGGTGGACTGACACTGTCGAGCCGAAGGTAAGAGGTTCCAAAGTATAAGGCGGCCGTTCCCAGTAGTCATACCAAGTAGTCTTACTAGTTGAACTAAAGGGAGTATCCAATAGACTAACTATCAATCAATTGAAACAAAAGACGAATCCAAAAAAACAAAAACCTAATCGGAACGGAAACAATAATTTCTCTTTACTCTCTTTTTTGTTATTTTATTTTTTTCTTTTCAGTTTTTATTTAATTTTAATTTTTACGCACTTTTTTTATTATTTTCTTGTAGTCGGTTTTTTTTTATTTTTTTGATAAGGGTTAAAGTAGAAACAAAAGGTATTACTTGTTGTTTTTAGGGTTCCGTATTTATATTTTATATTGTTCCAAAGTAAAGGAACTACCTGATGGTCCAGCTGATGTTGCATGATATTAAATTATTATATTCTGTCCACAACAGTAGGGTTGCGGGTTCGATTCCCGCCTCAGACAAGTATTTATGCTTAGATATTTGTCTGTGGTCTGGTTGTTTCTATGTATTATATGTATATATTTACAAAAGAAAAGTATATAAGTAGTATATCCGTTGTCTAGCACCCATAACACAAATCTAGTTACTTAGTTTGGGGCTAGATGGCGTTGTGTGGAAAGTCCTGCAATATTTATTTATTTATTATTATTATTTAGTTATAGGAATACTCAATAGCTGATACTACAAACAGAATTAAAATAAATCGAATGGCCAATAACGGGTATCCACAACTATTGCTTTCGGATATCAAAACTAGAATAAAAATGGTTGTCTGTAAAGTTGGTTTACGGACGATAATTTTACGTGATAACGTCATAAGATAACGATGGAAAATTGAGTTTTTTTTTTTTGTTTTTCCTTTGTATTTTCTTTTTTCCTGTATATAAGTCTTCTACTCGTCACTCGTCACCACAGCTCGTCACCATAACACAAGCCCATACAATATAAACAAACTCGAGACGCTTGCTACAACAAACACGAGACGCGTGACGTTTACCATGAGACGCCGTCATGGTACCGGAACATGACGCATGAAGTCACACTTTTTTGTGGATGCCTGTGTATAATTCGATTTATAAGACGTTATCACGTCGAAAATCATTATATTCATTCATAATGCATTCTTTTCTCAATCGTACCTAAAGTACCTACAATAAGATAGGTAAGTATTGAGCATTAGATACCGTTGGTACGTTAAAATTCCACAAAGCCTATCTTCACCTGGCAAAAAGCCCGGATAACCGAAATGTGGACAATAGGGTGAATTTGGCGGGAATCCAGAACAGGCAATTAGGATAATGAAATGGGTACACTAAGGAGCAAAGAATTCCGAAATTTCGGGTCACATAAGAAGAATTATAACTTTACATACGTACACACGGCCTGAAAACTCGCTATGTTTGGTCGGCTATGGACACATAAACTAAAACCAAGAGCAAAAGGGTGTTTTATGGTTTTGGTAATGGCGAAGTAACCTATTTTTTTTATTTTTAAAGTGAAAACTTCTTATGGCGCGTTGGGCACTTTTGTGGGTAGCATTTTCAGCCGTTCTCGCGACAGACGACAGATTTTCTCGCGACAGATGAGATTTTACACAGATATACAGTTTTTTAATTTGGCTGTGAGTGTATTAAGACGTACATATGGTATTTTTTAACGGACGACTATTGACGGACGACAAATGTCGGACGACTATTTGTCGGACGACTATTGACGGACGACAAATGTCGGACGACTATTTGTCGGACGACTAATGACGGACGACTATTGACGGACGACAAATGTCGGACGACAAATGTCGGACGACTATTTGTAGGACGACAAATGTCGGACGACTATTCGTCGGACGACAAAAGTGGGACGACTATTTTTTTTTTTTTTCTTCTAAAACTCTTTTTGCGTATGTTCTCGCGACAGATGAGATTTTACACAGATATACAGTTTTCACTTCTGCCTGCACTCCCGGAGTGCGCTGTTTTTTTATTTTTTTGTATTATTGACCCAGTAAAAAAATTAAAATCTAACATTTATGAAACGCGCTTGTGGAATATAATTTTCCAACAACTAAATTCATTATTTAAACTATCTCAAATTGAAATGAAGGTGTCATTTATGAATTAACTAGCGACCCGCCCCGGCTTCGCACGGCTATATCATGCATGTATTATACCTACCTACATATAAACGTTCCTCTTGAATCACTCTATCTATTAAAAAAACCTTATCAAAATCCGTTGCGTAGTTTTAAAGATCTAAGCATACAAAGGGAAATAGGGACATAGGGACGGCTAACAGTGACTTTATTTTATACTATGTAGTGATGATAGACCGCTAAACTGCACTGGTATTTTTTGGGATAATATTAAAGCCTAACAAAGAAAAAAATATGTTCCAGAAGCGCTATTAGCAAAGCAGTGTAACATTTCGAATTATAACTCAGTATTTTCTATAAAAACTGCATTTTTAGAATTTGGCAGACAAGGGTCGAAATACCCTTATCAAATGTCTACAGTTCTTACAAATACTTTGTGACCTCAATTATTTGGTCTCAAATATATTATCTGCTGGCTGAACTTCAGTATAAGTAGGTACAACTAAGGCATGCGTATTGTGTAGTCAAAGTTTTTGTCAAAGAGCACGGCAAATTGCGGGCGCCATCGCTTCGCCCGCGTGCCCGCCGCCAGTGAGAGTTCATTCTTTCTTTATGGTACCTATTCAGCTGAATACGTTCCTTTTTTTAAATAAGTTTGTGGTTGATTTTATGTTCCATTTGCTTTTAAATCTGCAATAGGATACTATTAGGGTTGCCAGTCCTCTAAATCTGAAAAATAAACTTATACAATGTATTCCAACGAAGGGTTTTGATATGAAATAGGGTTGTTCTAGATGTCTACGAACTTCGTTTTGAAAATTCGAACTTTGTTTTTTAAACATTTAAGGTTATGTTGCCCAAAAACCAGCTGCTTTTTGAAATTAGAGCTTATTGACCTTGAGTCTTATTTATTTATTGAGTTTAGACTCATTTATGGTCGTTATTTCCAAAATCAGATGTTTTTACAATAGACATACTTAAATAACTTTAATTTTTTCCAATAAGTAATAAAAAGTTTGAATTTTCAAAAGTCGTAGAATAAAAGTTGGTCACCTAGACGCCTATGAAGATAATTCCTAATTTAATTAACAGTTTAACCTTATTTCCTAGGCTACGACAGCAATGGGCGAGGTGATGGCTGCCAAGGAACCGGAGACAGTCAGCACCGAGTACCGGAACCAGTTCGCTTGGCCCAAGGATAACCTGGAACCAGCGCCAAGGAAGAGCATCTCTATGGGGGCTCTGAAGAAAGCTGCGGTTGCTGAAGGTAGGTCCTCGTTCATAGGTGAAGTGATAACAGATAAAAAAATAAATTAAAATATAAAAATCGACTTCAAAAAATCTCAATACTTAAACTAAAAAAAAGAGAAAACAAAAACAAAAAAAAACTAAAAAGTGAAAAATAATCCATTTCGGGTCACTAAGACAGCAGATAACTTACACATACTTGGAAGTCGACCTGAGTGACACCATGTTTCATATACCTCAACATTCAATCTAACCCAGTCCGACGAATTGAGAACCTCCTCCTTTTTTTAAAGTCGGTTAAAAAGAAACTGGAGACGGACGGTAAAATTTTGGTGACGAGTCGCCTTTGAGGACCTGGGTGCTTATGTTAATTCACTGGTAATTAAAGGAGGTTAGGGTACATCACGCCTACTGAAAAACTGGTCTGCGGGCCAAAAATCCACTTTTTAAAATGTATGGGAAAATTCGTCCGGATCTGTTCAGAGTAACGGGCCAGATTAAAAACTTGAAGGGATATTTCGGCACAATGGTTTAATTTTATACCAAAATAATAATTTGAATGGAGTCGCCTTTGAAGACCTGGATGCGTCTACTCTCAGGTCGTTAGTTACCATAAGGATCTTTATGAGTCCAAGGTACCACATTATGGGTTCCGATAGACAAGCCCCACAAGTTCGGGTAACACATAATGGACCCCACACCTCACTCACTTTGTTGGAAGGAACATAAAGATTGGGACTATATGGAACTATTTTAGCCTTAGTATGGAGGTTGTCAAAGTGTTCTGTCAATCATTCAAGATTCTTCTATGTAAACTGATCCCATAGGATAAGTAAACACTCGTAGGGTCAGTCTATAAGTCATTAACTGTGTATGGAACCAATAATTCGTCGTCTGTCTCGAAAGTATCTTTACTAAAAACTTCAATTTTGGTACTTAATCTTAGCACATTTGAACTGGCAACATTAAAATTTCGTTCAAAAGTAGTCTCAAAAAGCAAAACTCACAACGAATTTAAGGTTCGAAACAAAGCTACGGTATCAAAATACTTAATTTATTCTTCACTCAAACGTTCCATCTGTTTATTTATACTTGGGAACTTTGGTAACAACAAACTTGGGAGATGAAAGTTTCAGATCAACACTTAATTTGCTTAGTTGGGATGTTTCTGCGCTGTGTTAACCATATTTGGCTCCAATTTTTGGCTCAGATTGGATGAAATAAAGATAGACAATTTGCTGAATCTTATCACAAATATTCTATACCCCTACATGTTATAAAAAAATCATGTAATTATGTGATAGGAATAAAATATGTGTATAACTTTTGAGCACACAGGCCTTACGAAGAGTCATTTCCGCGACGATTAATAGTACCGTATTAAGTAATTCCCGTAACATTTTAATAGTTAAATCAGCCAATACGTAAGCCGAGATATACAATGTGTTTCAGCGAAGAGGTTTTAATACGAAAGGGGGTTGTTGTAGACGTCTAGGCGAGCAACTTTTGTTCTATATGACTTTTGGAAATTCGAACTTTTCTTTCGATAATTCTGAGGGAATTTTTACTTGAAAATCAGCTGTTTCATACAAAAACTTTGAACGAAATGTTCGAATTTCAAAAAGTCGTAGAACAAAAGTTGTTCGCCTAGACGCGTAGAACAACCCCCTTTCGTATTAAAACTCCTTCGCTGAAACAAATTGTTTCTAATAGAGTAAGATTCCGCTGACCACCATACCTTCCTTAATCGCTATCTCTTATAGTTTGGGAAAAGACCCTGAGTTCGACCTTTGCTACCTGATATAAAGCCACTATGGTTTGAACTTCATAATTGCACATCGTAAATACGTGTTTTGGTTATAAACGAGCAAGCTAAGAAATTCTCAGCTTTTATAAAATGACGAAAGTATGGTGGTCAGTGGGATCTTGGTCTATAAAAGTGTAAATGTCATGACTAAATATTGTTTTATATAGATAGCTGAAAAGCGCAATAGAGAAAGAGATACGTCTGTTTTAAGCTATTTGAATCGGATCGCGTATAGTACATATTGCAATAGATATTATTAAAGTACCTATCATAATCAAAATCATTTATTGTTTCACTACCTTGAAGTTATGCGAAAAACAATACAAACCCGTATAAAAATAAACTTATAACAAAAAAAAAGGCCGCAAACCACACGATAGTACTGCACAATGTATGCATAATTCCATTATTAAAAAAATATTATTTTACTAAAAATATCTAATATTTATAGTTCATTCGGGCACAAAGCAAGGCTTTGCGACCGCTCTTTTCACGATAAATAAACTATTCATGCACTGTTTGCTATCAAAGTGCATATGAAATGAACATTTTCTTTGCAGTACTTTAATAACAGAAAATGGAGAACAATAGTGGTGTATTTTACATGTTTTTAACTTTAATAGCTTTACGATGGTTACTGTAGTCGCATAAAAAGACGTTGGGGAGTGTAACACCCCTTTGAGTATGTTTATTATTGGTATAATTCCTCACAGTAAAAATAAAATAACCAATTTATCAATATTTACACAAATCGGTGTCGGTGTGTGGGAAGGATCTCTTTACATAAATCAACAATAAACATAAAACATATTTTTTATTTCATCATAATAAATCGTGGTTCACAGTAGCCAGAAATATTATTATCTAGAGATCGGAGTATATACAAGACCATGAAATAAAAAATAAATATTTGCCAAAAAAAAATAGTATGGAACCAAACGGATATAGCCTTACTAGACAAACCTTTGCGTCACAGTGAGGCACAAGAGACATAAATTATTGAAGCCACCAACAATAGGTAACCAATAGGTAATCATCGCTCATACGTAATCGACTTTCTCAAAATCTACTGATAGAAATATCATGATTAAAAAGTCATCACCCATCATCACATTCCAGGGTTTTTTGAAGCCGAACCTCTGATCAACAACGTCGATGGGGACCACGAAGATGGACCGAAGCGGTACATAGAAAATTATCTATGGCACGGGCAGAAGCCACAAGTTCAAAAGTAAGTTGTATCTCTGGTAGTATTTATGTGTTTAGATTTTTAATATGATGGTTGATTCGTTTCAAGTTTTGTTAAAACAACATTATATCATCGATATAGAACCATACACTGGTTACAATTTATCAATTTGGGGAAACTAAAACCAAATTGTACACAATTTCATCCAAATCGGCTCAACAACAACAACAACTTCAACTTTAATAATAAATAGCAGGGATACAGAAAAACAAAAGATATTTTCCTTTAAATTGTAATGTTACTTGAAACAAATCATCCAACAAATCTAGAATAAGACTACTAACCACAATGTTCAGAATATTTTTACAAATATGTATATTTTTGTTGGTTTTCACTTATATGTAATTATTATTATGTAGCTTGTAAAAACGTTCTGAAACCCCTATAGCTTCAGCTTTATCACATATTTCATGAAAGCTTTAAATTATTCCTATTTCTTAGTCTAAATTATAGATTGTTTCATTTATTACATTATTTGTATCAAAATTATTGGCATGCAGTATATTTTCTATTATACACGTGACAAATTGATTTTAATAATTGGAAACAGTCTATTTACATCAATAACTTCTGTAACTGTGAAGTTAGTTCCAAGTTCACAAATCACAAGAGCTTTTGCTTCAGCTATTGCAGCTGCTTCTTAGCAAACTTTATCATGAAAATCATGAAAAAATTTATCAGAATTATTATTTTATAACCAAATTTTACAAAAACTCACACAAAACTAATACAGCTTTAAAATCCGTGAAATTCCGGACATGATATTTTCTATCTCCATATTTCCTTAGCATACATTTTAAATATGTATATCTTTCTAATATTTATATATTTATTATAAAAATAATTTATATAAAGTTTAAATGGGACGCCACATAAACTCATTCGAGTTTTACAGGGCGTCTAATAAATATTCTTTAAACCTAAATGTCTATTTATATTTATGAGTAAAACATTAACCCCTAACTCTTTCAGGTGAAGATTTAAATGTTTTTGCTATACAGCTTTATATTTCTGTGTCTTAGCTTATGTACTTACTTTATTTGTATCGTGGAGGAAACATTCATTCTGAAAACACACAAGATACCCGAATACTGAACAAACCTTTTAGGCTTAAGGATGTTTATTTTGGTTTAATACTTCTACTATAGTAGATATATTTATATTTTTTTTCTTTAGCATTATCTTTAGAAATGCTAATATTGTATTGACATGAATAATAGATTCTTTCACAACTACCGTTCAGATTAATTACAATTTCAAAACAGATTCATGAATTCTCTGTTTTGAATTATAATGAAATGTTTCCTTCACGATAATGTTCTGCCCCTAATCCTATCTCAAACTATATAAAGCAGAACAAAGTCTAAATTTCATTTTTGATATTTGCTTTAACATTTCAAAGTGTCCTCACGGTGGCGGTATCTAGGCCGTGTAGTTTTAGTCAAAATCTAACATCTAGTATACGGAATGAAGCTACTTAACAATAGTGTTTTTAATATTATTAAATGTGTCCTGCACTTTGTCGATGTGAACGTTGATTGATACTGTTTAAATAGATTCTGTATGTCGATGTATCACCACACTTTTAACACTGAGTTTAGTTGAGTATACCTACCACGGGGCGCGCGCCCTCACTCTCTCGGTCCTACTCTAGTCTCTTCTACGTCGAACATCCTAACCTCACCATTGCGAGCTTATGACAATTATTTGAAGCATGTCTATTACTAACCCGGCTCGGCGCGAGCCGTTTCTGTTGCCGCATCATCATCGCAGACAAACACACGGCGTTCTAAGACAAAATGGAATTTTCCAGAAAATCGACGTTCCGTAATGCGCTATCGGCCCTCATATCCAACGGCGAGGATCGTTCCAAAGATAATAGGAAACGTTACAAAAGCGAGTACAAAAAGAAATTTAGACCGTTCTCTCAATACGTGTACGAGGCGTCTAAAGGGACATTTACGAAATGCAGGGGTAAAGGGAAGTCGAATGAGGAAGCTAGCGAGAGGATGCTGGGTGGTGACAATGCGGGGGCGGGGGGTGATTCAGGCGCGGGGGCGGGGGCTGGGGTGGGAGAAGACAGCGCCACGACACTGCGCGAGGCTGGCCTGCAGCCGCTCGGTCTGGCGCAGGGCGACTCCTGGTACCGCGAGGTCATCGACCTGCGCAAGCGCGCTGGAGAATATAAGGTCTGAGACCTCTAATTACTTTACCTATACTGGCCCTCTAACTAGAATAGACAACATTTACAAGTCTCCATGGGTCAATTCTGCGATTTAAAAATATATAGCTAAGGTTTGATGGTGTCCTTAGAAATTATATATTTACAGGATATTTTTGTCAGCAAAATTTCAACTACCTAATGTTATATTATATTTTAGTACTCAATCTCTTTTTCCTATCCAATATTTAGTTTTTAGGAAACTCTTCAACCGTCAACCTCTATTATTCATATAAATATTTAATTATCTATTACCATTGATACAAAAACAGCATGTTCACTGACAACATCAATAATTTAGGTGTCTATAATATTTAGGTCTACCTCCAACAACAGCTTTCTCTACTATCCTGATAAAAGTGCAATCCTCGTCCCTATGATTATCTAAATCTTGAAATTTATCCTAAAAACATGTTTGTACGAGCATCATAGTTAATTATATTATCAACCGCAACAGTATTATGCCTTACAGTGATAAAAACTTATCTGTTCACTTTCGTAACATCTTTTGTTTCATGTTATTCTGCAGTTTTACTTTATTCGTTACCATCTGAACAGATAACTTGATCAGACTGTAGGTACCACTTCATACGCTTGAGTCATGCTTCAATCATTTTCAAAAGTGCCATTTTTGACAGTATCGCGGCTGGGGCACAGAGCTCGCTCCAGAACACCTAACCCAGCTTTACAATAAGCAAATCGAACTGTGGTACCAAGTGTCGCGCCGGTCCTCGCTGTCAGCATTATCACTTGCTTCCACCAATCACAAGTAAGTGATGCACCTCTGGCCTGGCCTTAACTAACGGTGATATAAGGCAGTATGATTTCATTACTCGAATAAAGAAAATCGGAAATATTTATAACTGACCTAGATCAATCAGGCGTGTTACATCTTAGGCCGCATCGTTACCTACCATCAGGCAGGTGTGGTAGTGGTCAAACGCTGACCTATCATATATAATAAAAAAAATAAAAAAAAATAAGGTGATAAATTTTATAAGAAACCTTGTCAAAATTAATATAATTGAAGAAAATGTAGTTAACTATCAAGATATAATAATCTAAACGTATCAATTAAATAATTTAAATGATATTACTTAAGAAGTTGACGAATACGAGTAAACCTTCAAATAAAGTACAAAAAAATTATGCTAATACTAATATTATATCAAGGACAAAGCTTTTTAAAGCTATTAAACTAGTTATTGTTGATGTAAAGACGTTTCTAAAATCGATGTAAAGCTGTATTTCGTATCACACTGTCTCTTATACCGTTATCAACTAATCATAAGTATTCAGTAGTAATAAGGCTGGTAACGAATGGCTTGATAGCGAGAGAGCCATGCATAGCAGTAGTTTCATCCGAACCCAAACTTACTCGGTTTGATTTGTGTAAGCGATTCTCGCTCTGGCAACTGGCATGGATCATAATGAACGTGTTCAAAAAGGAACTAATGTTAATAGTTTATGGTTTAAATTCGGTTGGATTTATTGAAGATGCCAGCAACCGAGCAAAGCTCATTAAGATCCATGTCCTACATTTGCTCCGTCTTGAACTATGTCAATAGTCATTCTATTGTAGTTATGAAAATGACCATGTTAACTTGAAAAACCCCAAAAACAACTTCAATATTACCTCAATTTGCATTAATGACCACTATCGGTTCCTTACTTTCCATAGAGCCATACCTCGAGATGAGAAAGACGGGAAGGACTCCAAGGGTCATTCTCCTAAGAAGTTCCGTTCCTTCAAGTCAGCTCCACATCAGTCGATACACGCGAAACTCCAAGAGACAAAGGCTTTAGAGAAGTCCCCGCATAAGACCTCGCCGCAGAAGCAGAGGAAGAAGTTGCAAGGACATAGTTTTGATGATGGTGCTCCAGATGGTGAGATAACCTACTTTATTTAAACATTACCAAGATAGAGCAAATAGAGTTACCTCTTCAACGGGTGACATCTCGGGGCTCTGCTAGTTTCTTAATATATCGGGTTTTTTAACAGAACTTTTTTCACCTTCCCCCAGGAGCCAAAACCGGTGAGAACTCAGCATTCCGTTCGCCGCGACGGCGGCCGCGGTCGGCAGACCCAGCACCTGCGCCCGCGCATGCCAAGCTCATACCCAATGGGCACGAACCCAGCCCTCGACCTGCTAAGCCAACTGGTGAGATAACTTAAACTTGAATCTTTAGTACGTATGTCATAGACGATAGATTTATTCTATTTTCCAATCTACAGAACACTTTCCAAAACTTCTCTTTTTTTTAATACTGGTCAATGATAGCCCAAGGCTGACAGGTTTGGACGCAGATGCCTGGAGACCTTTCCTCTGCAGTGTGACAACAAAGGTTGCCCAACTGTACTCTATATTTTCTATTCTGTTTCCGAGGCAAAGCATTGATTCAATGCTAAGTAGTATTCTAAATGTTCTGCAGATTGGAATAGGTTTTTAGACTGTACGTTAATTTGTAGACTTTACTTTGAAAGTACAAAGTCTGAAGATTGAATCGGAGTTAACTACTTACCTACTCTTAGACATCGTCATAGTTAAATGATGGATGAGCTAGTGACTTCGCTATGTTTAGAAAGCTAGATCTTAATTGTTTTGTGTATTATTTACCTTTATATGTCTATCTATCTAACTATTTAATCATTAAATGTTGTGTTCCTGCCTGATATGCCTGCTCCTTATCTTTCTGTGGCTAGATTTGAGATATTGGCTCAAAAAACTTAACGACAAATTACTAAAATAGCAACTCTACATTTTTTTTAATCCAATGTCACTCAGGTTACTAGAATTGACACTTAAATTAATATGTTGATACGAATACCCTGATTTTTAATTGAGACACGTACAATTGCATAAGTCATCGTACGTGAGAACCCACATACCCCTCTAACCTAGTCACTGACAATTAAATTGTAGCGGCAAATATTTACCAGCTTACAATGCTAAAGAAAATGTGTAAATCCGCCACTGGTTCGCGCTGCTGTTTATTTCCTTGAGCCAATTCTCAAAGCCAAAGACTTGAGTAGAGTATATTAATTCTTGTAGGTTTACCGTTGAGTAGAGGCAGTAGTAATAGAGTTAGGACGACATCGAGAGGCGGTCGGTCGCCCTCCGCGCCGGGGAAGGCTGTGCCGGTTGCTAACGGAGAGGCTGCAAGAGGGAAACGAAGCAGGAGTGTATCCAAAGTCGGAATTAAATTGGGTGCGTAATGGAGCGTTTACCCCCGTAGATGAGTAAGGCCACTAAGTTGGATAATCTATTCGATAGGCAATGTTCACGTTTGCTTTATAAAAGTTTATCTGTTGGAAACATTTACTGATGAACAGCTTCTCTATTATGGGAGTTACATCACAAGAGTCTCCAAGATAGTAGTAATGTGAATATAGGCGCATATCGTTCCTTGACAGGTGTAACGATTGCGAGAGGAAAACTTGCTTAATGCTTCAACTCGGAGAGATAGAACACAAGTCCATTCCGTCCGCCATGTGCTGGATTTTAATCCAAGAACAGGCTTTAGTCAAAACTTTTTTGACAATTATCAAGCAAACGTGAAAGTAACAGAAAATGAGACAAGTAATCAGAAAATCTTGAACATGCTGATAATTATTATTTTGGCTTAATGGTCTGACTTATTTTGGCCTTGTAAACGCTCCATAAAGGTGGCAGTTGCGTCGACGCGCTGTGCGTTTATTGGCCGGCTTGTAATCTGTGGTGCTTTTTCGGATTGGCATTGTGCTTAAGTTCTAGCCTGTTTTGTCCCTGACTTGAGAACAATTGTTATCTCTTTCCCACGAAAAGTCGAGACATTCAAGATAGGCTTGTTAATTTTGCCTCTCACGCATATTAGCAAAAGGCGACTTGATGTACTTTACTAATAACAAAAGAGATAGCAAAAATCACTTTATTTTGGTCCCGATTGAAAAAAATCTTTTCTTTATCTTTTTTTTACTGTTCAAAAATCAACGTTGTTTTTGTAAATTGGCTTCGACGATAAAACTGTATATCCCAGTGCGTCTACGCAACATTTCCGTCACAGCATCGGCACCGAGCAAAGGAATGGCTTACAGATATTTCAAAGCCATATTGGCGTGCAGTTCTATGTGTACGTGAGTGAAACATGCACCTTTGATTTGTGTAGGTTGAATGACGTCACCTACATACATACTTTTCTTTTGTTACTTAAAGATACAGAAAAAAAATTCGGACCAGTAACAAATATCTGAAGATAAAAATCTGTTTGAGGCGGAAATCAAACTTGCAAACTTCCGTGTCGCAGGCGGTTGTTGTCAAATCAAAGCTGCATAGTTATAGACTCACTCACACATAGAACAGCGTGCCAACATGAGTTGATACATCTATACACTCGTCACGTGTGTTATTGTCTGTCCGTCTGACACTTGCACTAGAAGACCACATTAGAAATTCGGCATGTTTGGGGGGACTAAATACAAAATTAACTATTTTTATTAATTCAACGCAAATTATACTTGAATAATCAAGTACTTACTTGAAATGTGCAAATTAAATATTAATGATTTTAAAGTACTTAAAAAAACATCCCGGAGACCTTGCTTCACAAAAAAGAAATGTAGAGAAAAACAGATTTGGGGAAAATGTATAGCATGATTTCAGTCCACGGCATGGCATGGATTTACCACTGAGAATAAATAGGTACGCAACCAAATCTAATTATATGGATGATCCATTAACTACATGAATAAATCCTGAATAAATGAATAATGAAGTTGAGGGTGTATTCAGTAAATAGATATTTTAACATCTAAATATAGACTAGGGGTGGTTAAACGCATTTAGAATATTCAAAGTGAAATATTTTTATTTAAGGTTAAATTAGCAGGAAAATCTACTGTTTTTTTATAAAGACCATTAATTTTTTAAATAGTGGTTTAAATTCAAAAAACAAATGAGCCACTACGGTTCAGTGACCTGTAAAAAACTGTTTATTTTCGAGTTGACTTTTTCAAATTTTTCAAAAATAAGTTAAAAAGACATAGAACAAAAGTTGTTCTCCTAGACGTAGGAACCACCTTAAAATACCCTTCGTTGAAACACATTTTGTTTGTCTTTAGGTATAATAGGTAGATACGTTCCTACATAAATGTTTGATTGTATTGTATTGATGTTTTTTACTGTTTGTGTGTGTGACTTAGTTGTATCTGTATGACCTAGTTGTGTGTGTGTGTGACCTAGTTATAGTTGTCACTAAATTAGTGTAGTAGCTGCATGTGAAATTACTACAAACTCTACTTCTTTGTGTTTTTACCTTCCCGTACCCTTACCAAGAGAGTTGTTACAGTTATTCGTTAAATAATTGACAAATTAAATAATTACCAAAAATAGACGAACATCGCCCATATAAAATAGGGTACGTGCAATAAAGTAATGCCATTTATTACAAGTCTAATAAAATCTATAAACTTTTGAAAATAAGTCACACAAATTGCGTTGCAATAAAGAATTAGAGAACATTATGAACGACATAAAGCCGTTGGTCCCGGTTGCTACCTCTAGTAGCCGACTGCTACTAGAGGTAGGTCAAGTTAGAGGCCATAAGGCGATCTGAAAACTCTAACAATGGTGAGCCACACCACTATACGAGAAGAAGAAGTAGTTAGAAACCATTTTTCACAGTTTTAAATTAATATTTCACCATTAATAATATTTATGAAAGGGTACTGAAAATTATTATTTCCCAAAAAAAAATGAAACTCGTTCCTAATTTCTTATTATAATGTAAAAATAGCGGTGGCGCAATCTAGATATGGATTGTATAAATATCCGTAGCGCCATCTAGAAATGAGGATTATGTGTGACGCTTTTTATTAGTAGCAGTCTCTCTTCTTTTTCTCTCTTTTTTTTCTCGAAATTCTTTGTCAATTGTTAAACGTTAGAGCGATAATAACTCATGGTAGAGGTATCTACTGTTCGCATTTTGTTATTCAGTTTTTGAATAAATCTTTTAGAAAACAAATTTGACTATGAAACGATTCAATTATTTGTTTACCCTTAAATTGTAGCATTTTAGTACACATTAGCTAGAGACTCCAGTGGTCAAGTCTCACGAATAGAAGCGAGTCAAATCTCCCCAATGAAAATTCAATATTCATAACATTTTTAAACTCATGTCGGCGCATGGTTGTGTGTGTAAAGCTTACAGGTACAGTCAAGTACAAATTAAATATATCAACTTAAAAATATTTGGCAACACAGCATTGACTTGTGTTTATTGCTTATTTGTTTAAAATAAAAGAACGGTTTAAATAATATAACAATATTTTTAATAATATTTCAGAAGTTTGTAAAATTAAAAATATAAATCGATTTAAAAAAAAATTATGCAAGCACGTGCCAATATGATTTCAAAAATTTATACCAGCACAAAAACATAATATTTCGCTTACTAACTGTAACATATTTCAGACGACGAGATACCCTCTCACCGTAGCGCGTCAGTAGCCAAAGACCACTTCTTCGACGACTCGCCCGTGGTGAAGTCTCCCCCCGAGCCGACGAGGGTCAAGTCGCCCGAACAACTGAACATGCGTTCACCCGACCCGGTCAACTGGACCGTACCACTTGATACGGGGAAGACATTCACTGTCACTCAGAATGTTAAGAGCGGTGAGTTGTTTGCATTTTAGAGGGTTTTTAAGCTGGTTTTACGAATTTAACAAAAAAAAAATTGTTTAGCCTTAATAAAAAGACCTTTATCAATGCAAAATTACTTACTGGCTGTATTTATGCACTAATCGTGCGAAGCCAAAAATTTATGGCAATAAAATCGTTTTTTTTTTTCTCGAAGTTCCTTGGATAGTATAAGTAGGTAGGTTCTTTGGAAATATTAAAATATCAAAATGTTTTAAACACCTATAATAACTAGGATAGGTTTATGTATAATTTAACTGAGAAAATATGATGAACATACAAAATCGTAAAACCAGCTTTAGTTTTACTACAATTGGACATTTTTTAGAATTTAAGGTCATCTTTACGAGTATCTTCTTCTCTTTCCAATTTTTAAATCACCATTTTTAATAATTACCTAAATGTATTATAATAATAAAAAATGTAAAAATCGCTTATTTTTTCTCAAAAATTTGAATAAGGTTTAAAAGATGCTCTTCTAAATTAAGAATGTATTAGGTATAAGTTTAGGTATTTCAACGCTGAGACACCATACACTCTCATTCATTAAACCATACCCATACAAAACTACTACACAGTAGAATAAATTATTTTTGAAATTGAATATTTTTAGTGCTTGCAACACTAACACAGAAACACGAAGTTGCGTAGAGTTTTATACCATTATATCGCCTACATGTCATTAAATTAGTATTGTGATCATGAAAACATTTAATTTTTAATATTTTTTGTAAGAACATTTTATGTCCACATTTTAAGGAGTTATTGGATAATAGAAAATTCATGCAATGCCGAAGAAAAACTAATTTAATTTCCTTTTTACAAACGGCACCAATTGACTGTCGCATTTTTGCCGCAAACAACACTTTATCGGAAGAATAAAGTTACTTATGCTATTCCAAAAAAAATCTTTTCGTTTTGTGGCCCGTGCATTTATTGACTACGATCCCAAGGTGGAAAATTGTGGACATAGAATGTAAACTTTCACGTCATTCGATCATCAATCATTTTCAGATGAGAGCATTAAGCGCCCTAGCTCAGAGTTTAAAGGCGGCTCGGTGGCGGAAGATGGCGCTACGAAGGCTGCAGGTACGACGACCACGTTCGCCTAGACCACATCGACGACCATTACTCACCAGTGTGTGACAGACAGCCATGCGACAGTGAACTCTATTCACTTATACCTAAATTAGAGCGTGTTAGGGCTCACTGCCACATTAGCACGACACACCACGACATCAGAAAAATTATATTAACCTGTTTTATATTTATTATATACGAATAGTTCATGATTAAATTGTGTTATTCAAATAATTGAGATGCTTTTTTATTTTGACCGTACTCCGCTGAGGCGTCGAACACGTATGTATTCACTTGTCTGTGTGTGTCTGTATTGATGTTTGCGTACACTGTCACTGTATGGCACTATTACTTGGTTTCTCTCATCTCTTTCATGGTCGTTCACTCTTGCATGCCGCTGTCTTCTTCCTTCGAAACTATGCTGCTGCCTTATTATCTCCTCTAGTGAGAGTGAGAGCAAAACTCGGTCAGCCAATCGCGGTGCGCGCTACCATGAGTCTCGCTACGTACTGCGCCGTGATTGGCTGACCATGAGCTAGAACAAGAATCGGTCTGCCAATCGCAGTGCGCGCTACGCTGAGTCTTGCAACCCACCGCGAGTCCCACTTAAGCTCTCGCTAGAAGAAATAATAAGCTCCCTGTATCAGTGTCTGCTTTTACAATACTATTAGAAAAGCCAAATTATTAAAACGTTTATTGAATTCATAAGAGATAAGATAGGAAATGTTATGTTTACCTATAGCTACTCATGTCATTAAAACAATCCATTTATATGGGGTTTATTAGATGCATGGTTTCTACCTATTAAGATTTTTTTTAAATAAATTATTGTTCATAGGATGTTCTGAAAAGTTAGCATGTTGTTGTTAAATCCTGTTGAAGAATTAGCATGATTATGTTGAAAATGTTTTGAAAAACTATCTTACAATTCCCATTAGGTTTGTGCCTAGTTTACCTATAATGTAGGTATGTTATGGGCAAAGCCTGAAGTGCAGATAAGACCTTGGTCTGCTCGGTCTAACCTAGGACCTAGATCACTGTACCTTAGTGCAGTCAGACCTTAAGCTTTGTCCAAAACATTAAATATTATAAATATCAAATCTAAGCAGTTCAGAAGTAGGTTTTTTGACTAATGTTATACCTTTTTCTAATTTTAAAGTAGTCTGTTACAAAAATACTAATATAATCATTAAGTGTGCTTATATACGCAAACTTATTTGAGAGTTTCAAACAAAAAAAATCTTACAAAATTAAATACTTACAAATAAAAAATGCATGATATTTAAAAAGTTCGAACCTCTCAAACCAGCAATTAAACCAAAAAATAAACAATTAAAATAGAGAAAACTGTTACAGAAATTGTTCCGATACATCATCAGCAAATGTCGCCGATACGTTCACTGAAGAAGAGTGAATCACCAACCAGTCTCAGCAAGAGAACAGACAAGACACCCACAACACCCATCAGCCTCACACCAATCGACGAAACTAAGGCTCTAGAAATGAACAATTTAAATGGAGTAAACGGAGTTAATAGCAATGAACTAACCCCCGAAACACCAACCCAAGACCCGATCAAAGAGAAAGAAGTAGAGAAAAAAGAGGTTATTAAGAAATCGACTGAGGCAACTCAAGTTGCGCCTGGAGTAGTTGATACTACCGTAGTTAATGAAGCTCCGACTGGTGGGATGACGGCTGCAGAAGTACTGGATAGAGCCAGGACTAGGTTTGACAAGTTTTGGGGCAAAAAGGAAGAAAACGTTTAGGCGAACTATTAAAATTGATATTTACTGTTAGTTGTTCAATCTTTTCGAATAAAGTATATTCTGACAAACTTATTTAGACTAAAACTAAAGATTGCTGAGGAAAACAACATTAAAAGCTTTTAAAAAAAAAGATAATCGCACCATAAGACTCAACTTGGCTATATGCGTTAGCCGTACGAAGTCAGAATTAAATAAACTTAAAAAAAACTTAGGCACAATGCACAAGCCGTGCGATGCCATGAGCTAACTAAAATTAAAAACTTGCATTTAAATAACAAAACGCAACTTTTAACAACAATTAACAGTGAATATCTAACACAATAATTAGACAAATGTAATAGTTTTAGAACTGACAACATTAATAAAAAATGGCTTCGCTTTATAACGACGACTGTATTGTAACTACACTATTTTACAATAACTAAATAAAATATAAATAATTAATGATCAAAATATGTATTGAATAGGAATGGTGGCTTGTGATAGTAGGACTTTTAACATAATATATTTATTATAATTATACTTAATAACATTGTAGTTATGTATTAATAAAATATGATTTATAATATTATTTAAATTATATATATCACATCGTATTTAATTAATCTAGGAATGAGTATTGAGTGTGGTGTGAAGGAAAAAGACATTTTTTTAACTTCTTTTTTTTTCAAAGTGTCATTCATTTTTAAGCTCTTCAAAAAGTATGTAACTCGTTTGTTTGTTTTTTTAAAACGTAACAGTTACATTAATACTCCTAAAAAATAAAAAGTGTAAGATTTTTTTTATAATAACAGTGCATTTAATTTTATTTTATAAATTAACAAGGGCAAAGTATACATAAAATAAAACTAAGCCGTCCATCCAAAGTAGAGCTGGCCATTAAAAAATATTTTGAATTTAGAAAATCTTGGCTGTATAGCAGAACACACCACAGCCTATTATTAAAATAAAAAAAGAAAATCGGCGGGAACGATACACCTACGTAAATAGATTTGTTTTGTTTATTTTACAAGGAAAAAAATACAAAAAAATGGAATTATCACGTAAAACCTGTCGAATATGTATCACAGAAACAGATTTCAACATCTCGCTATTCAGCAACTATAGTAGAAAAACTAACTTATTGAAGAAAATCACAACTTGTCTGAAATTAGAGGTCGAAGAAACTGATTATTTGGACACTATTTGCTACAAATGCGCCGAAAACATCGAAAGGTATTATGATTTTGTTAATTTTGTGAAGAAAGCCCAGTCTAAACTACCAGAATTTAAGTCTGAACCTGAACAATCATTGCAAAGACACAATGTAAGATTGTCCTACGTCCGTGAGGAAGTTGTCGACGCCGATTTCACGTTTTCCTTCTTAGATATACCAGAGGAAAAAGAAAAGAAAGAAATAAAGCCTTCTAGTCCATTCTTTTCGTATTTCTCACCGAATGTTACGAAAAATGTTTGGAAAACACCGATTGAGAAACATGATCAAAGAAGCAATGTCATTTTGAATAGGCAAAGGCAGTGTACAAGTAAAACAAAGAAGGTAACTCCAAGACTTCCATCTTCTAGAGACTTATTCGACTCCCAATCTCAAGATGTTAAGGAGCCTGAACCAAGGTCTCTAGACTGGAACCTCACTCCAGATGAAAGTATTATGAAACGGATCCAAGATAGGTGTTTTAAACGGTCCAACTTTTAATTTATTTTTAGGAATTTTGATTAAAAAGTTTTGGAATATCCATTTTTTTTATTACTTAGCTTTTATTTAATTTATCAAAATGTTTTAGGTTTTAGTCCTATATTTTTTTCAGGTTAAAATTAAAATGTTTACATGGACGATTCAATTTTGCAATTTCGGTTTGTAAAAGTAACAGAACAAAATTTTACCTTGAATTGCGCAACTGATTCGCTCGTGTTTTAGGTTTTTAAATAAAAAAGTTGATTTGTATTTAAAAAAAAAACAAATACCTACTGCCCTTCAAACATAGTCTATGGTTGATTTTTAATAGATTTTAAGTTTATATTGTTAAGTTTTACTATAATTTATAAACATAAAAATGTTTTTATTATTCTGTAGCAACAGGGTAAATTGATTATGTAATAGAAGAATGATTTTTAGGATTTATTTCCCTACAAATTTCAGGACATATTAAACAAAGGGGTTGTGACATTCTGGCATAGTAAACGGTCCCATTTTCATTTATTGCGCGGCCACCTTTTAAACCTATGGCAAAGTATAGAACACATTAATACAAGCATCAAATGTCATGTAAGAAAATCTCGTAAAGTGTCAGATTTTCCTGTTGTGTAGCAAATGAAAAAAATATCTTAAATATTTTCAACATCAAACAACAATATATTTAGGTGACTACTATGCCATTCTCCATACTAATATGTCCCCTTTGGTACAGTCGTAATACCAATTAGCTGAACCCCACGTGACTTAGAGCGCAATCGCACATTTGTAAATATTATGTAGTACAATTTTGTATTTTTTTTTAAAGTGAAAACTTCTTTTAACGCCGTACGCATATTTAGCTGAGATAAAATCTCTGAACTCGCGACACCGTTACGAGACGCAGCTTCAGTGTGTGGATATATGCATGTACATATATTTTGTATTTGTTTAGAAAATAAGTTAAAAAAAATTTAGTATTTTTTTAATAAGTTTTTACTACTGTCGGCATTGCTAGAGTGCAACCGATTATTGATATTGTATTGTTTATTATTTAAAAACAGAATCGGGTAATTGTATTACTTTACAACTTTACAGATGTGCGAGTGAGCTTTGGGTCACGTGGGGTTCAGCTAATTGGTATTCCGACTGTATAATTTCGAACCTCAAGATTGACTTCATTTGTACCATAATTTAATTATTACATACCTAATAACTTGATAGGCTCATGTAAGAGATTATTTAGCTTAGTTAAAGTTAATAAAAGATAGGTAAAAGTTGAGACGTGGCAAGCGAAGTGCCTTTCCTTATTTGCCTCGCCTTGGCTGTAGCCATTTTGTATTATTATTCTTTACTTTTAAATACCTATTGTATGGAACGTATATAAAAATTAGATAGTTTTTTACAGAACGACATGGATTATAAATAATGGAAGCGTTAGCATTCTCACTTCACTAATGAATAATTAAAAAAACAAACAAAGAGAAGGAAGTATAATAAAAAAAAACATCTTGAATATTATTCAAAATGGCTGCATATTTTTTTCTTTTAATTATAATCCATGTAGCACTGTAATTAAAATATTTTCTAACTAATAATATTTGTGTAGTTTCGCTGTTTTATATAATTTCCTAAAGTCCATTTTACATCCTTCCATATTGAAAAAGGCATTCGAAGTTATTATTTAAGCTATATGTATTTTTTTAGTGAATTCAAGTGGTTTTGATAAGTACATACACGAATCCGTCTATGTAGTTGGATTAATGATAAATAAGTAGGTACCTACGAATATGCAATGAGATTGTTTAATCTGACTTTAGGTACATAATTTTAGTAAGAACTTAAGAGGATTACATACCAATGGCATTTGATGGCGTTTTCGTTCAGGGGCATACCTGTTTTGATTTCTTAAATTACAAGAAAATGTTATGTTTTGATGTCAATCGCTTAATTTTAGGCTTACGTGTTTTATTATTTCAAAAGAAGTTTATCTTTCGCCCGAATACTGAAAGGATTCTTAAGTGGCGATTAAATTGACATTTAAGTGTCATGTTTAAATAGGACAGGATCGTCTTAAATATTTGGGGACCCCTAAATTTTGAGAGTCGTTTGAGTATTCGGGCACTTAACTTATAACTTTTCAGTGATACTCCCTTATAAAATATTTATTTTATCTCATGTTTTTTTTTATTTTATGTTTTTTAAATTGAAAAAGAAAAATACAAGCCTTCTTTATAATGAATTAATTACACAAATAAGAGAACGTCGAAATCAGACATTAAGGGGAGAAAAAAGCTATTTCCTTTTGTATGATTAAGGTACGCGGTATGTAACTCTCTTAATTAAAAAATCCATCCCGAGTAGGTTTTTTGAATGCAAACTTGAATTTACTAAAAAAACATCTGTATTTTAAGCATAATTCGCAGATAATAAGTTGGACTTAGCATAATGCGAGCTTGTGGTACCAACCATTCCATTAAGCTATGTCCAACTTATTTTACTGTAAATCTGTAATTTATCTATGAAAGAGTGGTATTATTAGTTTCGTATACTTTGTTTCGTATTAAGCGTAGTGTGAGTTATTGTGAGCATTAACAATCGCGCCTGGAACAATCTAATTTGTATAATCAAAAAATAATTAATGGTCAGACTGGTCACATTTTAAGCTCAATTTGGGCTAAACTTATCTAGGCTTTCAACCACGGTATTTTGACTAAAAATAAAAACAAAATAAACACATGGTATAAATATCCCGTATTAAAAACTTAAAACTTGACTAATTTGAGAGTGGATATATTAATATGCGCTAAAAAAAACGTCAATCGTCCACCGCCAACTAAACTAAAGTCTCCCTTATTCTAAAACGAGGTTTAAGGATAGTTCGAGATGTGGATTTAAACCTTAGATTTAGACAGATGTAGGTACTCCTGAACTACAGGAAAAGTATTTTTGTAGTGCACAAATTTCGGTATGTTTTAAGCACATTAAAATAAAAATATTGTTTTTTTTTATTTTGGAGCTAACTCAAAAACTCTCAGAGCTATAACCATTTAAGTGTTTCTAACAAAACGACGAAGTCCATGGACACAATACTAGCGCCAGCGAGTTTAATAGCGCGCTCTAAATGAAGGTAGGTACCTACGCGTCACTGTGTGTATCAATACTGAGATACCCAATAATTTAGAAATTGCAGGAAGTTTTTCACATTAAGTTTTGTTTTTTTTTTTGCGTATATGTACCTACTCCACTGCCGACATATATTCAGCAGAAAAAAAATGTGCACTACAAAAATACTTTTCCTGTACCTATAGTCTAAACACTATCCCTATAGATTTTACAGATATATAATCTATAGGGATAGTGTTTATATAGTTCATGAGTAAATCTGTGTCTAAATCTACGGTATAAGGGGGAGTTAGTTTAGCTAATCTCGCATAGTTGAGCTAGTTATTCATACATGTGCGTCCACCGCAAACAATCCCAGCTAAGCTAATAGAAAAACTCAACTATGCCAGCTAAGCTAAATTTAGTTTAATTGGGGGTGGACGATCGGCTTCAAAGAGCTCGACAATTTCACACTGCGCCTACAATAATTATTACTGTTATTTCCTTGAACTGCGCACAAAGATTGAGCCCCGTTACATTATCCATAGTTTCTAGCTTTGCTACGGTTTGTATTAGCGTGTGTTGATTTTATGTTGTTACATCCAACTGTACACCTAAATAAAAATTTTGAAAATGTAGTTGTGGTATTTTATTTTATAGCTTTATTTTATGATGCATTTTATATAATATAATTCAAATTATACAGGGTTATTGGAAATTATACTAGCAAGCCGTTGAGGGCTACTTCTGTGCACCTTAACAAACAACTTTTGTTCTACGACTTTTGGAAATTTTGAGGTTATGTAAATTCGAAAAACAGCTGATTTTTTAAAACAATGGTCATCCAGACAAAGAACAGTAGATAAAACTTAAAAAATAAGTAAAATTTTAAGGTTATTGACCTCGCCGTGTAAGGAACAGCTGATTTTCAGGTAAACCTAACCTCAAAATTTTCGAAAAAAAATTCGAATTTCCAAAAATCGTAGAACAAAAGTTGTTTGTTAAGGTGCACAGAAGTAGCCCTCAAAGGCTTGCTAGTATAATTTCCAATAACCCTGTATTTTGCATCAAATTATGACCAGGAATCGGATGTTAGTTTGAATAATAATGAACTAAATTAAATAATATTCCATTAGAATTATACAATTTAGCTCAATTTACAACTAAGTTTAAGGTGAAATGGTTCCGGTTAATTTTCCGGTTTCCGTCAAAGTTTTCATTAATTACCTTTCCCTTCTGCACTACTCGCCACTTCTGCACATCTCCGTGCATATAATACCAGCTTAGTCAACCATTTGCTCTATAAAATAGTCGTTGGTCAGTAAAAAGTAGGTACTAGGCAATCAGAAGTTAGTAGAAGGTAGGTACAAATCACACTTATTACATCTCTTTTTCTTAAAAATAATAGTAAACATGAAAATAATCTTAAATTCTTAAAAACTTGTTAAAAAAGATTAACTTTTTCTGTTTTTAGTACTTATTTGTTGTTTTAGCGGCAACAGAAATACATGATCTGTGAAAATTTTAACTTTCTAGCTATCACGGTTCATGAGATACAGCCTGGTGACAGACGAACGGACGGACAGTGAAGTCTTAGTAATAGGGTCCTGTTGTTACCCTTTGGGTACGGAACCCTAATAAAACTGGAAAAATAATTCAATTAACTCGAGCATGATTTCACATTAGATAGCTGACAGTTTTTTGTAGGATACCCTCTACTGAGTTCTGATTGCCTGGTACTTAAAGACCAAATTACTATCAAACAATTTACAAGGTAACGGAAAGAGCGCAGTTAAAGATAGAGAGAGATAGCGTTATAATTGTGATTTTTTACCTTCTACTGACTTCTGAATGCCTAGTACCTACTTACAGACCAATTTACTTTTACACGTTGGAAAGAGAAAAATTGAAGAAAGAGAGAGATAACGTTATAAGTGTGATCATATACCTTCTACTGACTTCTGATTGCCTAGTACTTTTTACATTTTATGGAGCAAATGGTTGACCAAGCTGGTATTATAAATTCCCTACGACACTACCGGTACTGTCGACTGGTAGTCGATTTACAATTAAGTTTCATGTTACCTAATAAAACTGCAGCATGACATGTAGTTGGCTTAGTTCCCGGCATACGTTGTTTTGCCATATAAAAAAAATGTGATAAATGAAGAACCGCTCGACCAATTTTGTGCAAACTTCACATAAACCATCTACTAAATAGCCCGAACAAAGCTAAAACATTTGGTTTGGATAGGTGAGCCCGTTCTTGAGTTATACAATTACAACGAAAAGTGGCAGGAAGAAGATTTATAGCCTACTAGCTGCGCCCCGCGGTTTCACCCGCGTAATAATTTTCTGCGTGACTTTCTAAATTTTTGACGTGACAACGTTTTATAAATTGGTTTGCCGGGTGACACTTCAAGAAACTGCGTTACGCTCCGCTGACGTTATGCGCTCACAATGAGAGCGAGTGAGAGGCACGCGGGCATGGTTAGCCCGCCTAAGAGCGAGAGAGACAGACATAAAAAGTGAAAGGCACGCGTCCCTTCCACTCGAGCACAGTTGTTGTCACGTAAAACTTTCGCCCGTATACCGACTTTACAGGCAACCAGTTTTTTTTTTCTTTCGTAAGATCCTTCTCTTGACAACAACGAACACAACAAAAAAAGAATTATCGAAATCGGTCCAGGCGTTGTTGAGTTATGCGCTTACCAACACATTTTGCGATTTATTTTTATAATATAGATAGATTCCGTCACAATGCAGGGCAAAGCCCTCCCTCCCCTCTTTCCGCTGTTTCCTTTCTACTGCCAGTTGGGTCCAGTCCCTACGATGCGACCCCAACTCGTTCTGCCATCTTCTGGGCCTGCCACAGGGTTGCCTGCTGTTCGAAACCCAAGTCCGTAGTGGTTTTTGCCTACATCTGGTCGGACATGCGACAAACACAAAGTAATTAAAAGAAATAAAAAACAAACAGTTAATTTATGACTTTATTTCATATCTTACACATAACTAGAGAAAATAATTCCCTCGCTCACTATGTTAAATTTTAATTGATAAATCACATTGAACTTTAAACTCTAAGTTTACATTTAAAACAGCAGTACTTATGGCAGGCTACACACATACATCGAGATGTTATATATTATAACTAATAGTGGTGCGACTTTGGGCCGTATTAAGCGAAAAAATATTACAAAAAAGTATGAAGTTTAAACGTACAATCAAGCAACAAAATTACAGACCAATTGTAGTGCTCTAAAACTGATATTAGTTTTCAATTCAAACTAGATTTCAAGGTACTTTTTAGGGTTCCATAGCTAAAGAGTAAAACGGGACCCTATTACTAAGACTTCACTGTCTGTCTGTCACCAGGCTGTACATCATGAACCGTAATAGCTAGACAGTTGAAGTTTTCACAGATG
Source organism: Idaea aversata (assembly GCA_907269075.1). Taxonomy (NCBI): domain Eukaryota; kingdom Metazoa; phylum Arthropoda; class Insecta; order Lepidoptera; family Geometridae; genus Idaea; species Idaea aversata. The sequence goes on from OU026108.1 coordinate 1,757,088, forward strand.
ATGTATTTCTGTTGCCGCTATAACAACAAATACTAAAAACAGAATATATTAGTACGGAACACTCAGTGCTCGCACTTTTCCGGTTTTTCATCACTACATAGTATAAAACAAAGTCGCTTTCTCTGTCCCTATTTCCCTTTGACCGCTTAAATCTTTAAAACTACGCAACGGATTTTGATGCGGTTTTTCTTAATAGATAGAGCGATTCAGGAAGGTTTATATGTATAATACATGCATAATATAGCCGTGCGAAGCCGGAGCGGGTCGCTAGTTTATAATAAATAGGTCAGCGTTTGACCACTATCTCACACGATTGTAAGTGACGATGCGGTCTACGATGTAGCACGCGATGTCAAGAAGATACGGATACCTATACGCTCGTGACTCAAACACCACCAAATAATAGAGGCCTTCGAAGGACGCGACTGAAGGGTCCTGCTTGAATTTAAGTTTAAAGTCTTTCAAGTTATTAAATTACTAGCGACCCGCTCCGGCTTCGCACGGCTATATTATGCATGTATTTACATATAAACCTTCCTCTTGAATCAATCTATCTATTAAAAAAAACCGCATCAAAATCCGTTGCGTAGTTTTAAAGATTTAAGCATACATAGGGATATAGGGACATAGGGACTGAGAAAGCGACTTTGTTTTATACTATGTAATGAGTTAATAAAAAAAAATATTAGAATGAAAACATCCCAATAATAATAATTTTAGAACTCTACAGTATGGGAATGAAATTCTGTTGCTGAAAATCCAAACAAGAAATCTAACTGTTTTATACCGGAATGGTACTAGATAAGATAATGACGTAAAATTTATCGTTAATTTCATCCCAAAATCGCAGAATTACAAACTAGACCATGCTCTAATATTATAACATGAATAAACTTCGCATAAACATCGAAAATACGCAAATTATTAAACTCATGGTCCCAAATCAATCGTCTCGAAAACTACACAAAATTCATTGTCTTAAACATAGATGGCGCTGATGACATTTCTTTCAAACAAACGCGGGTAATTTTACCAGACTTTACCCTGTGTTACCATGCACGAAAAACAAAATTTAAAAATTATGTACAAATAGAAATAAATCGATGAGTATTTAAGCTCAACAAAAATCGTGGTTAATTTATTTTTTTCGAAAAATACATTAAGCTTTTTATTAAGCTAAGAAAAAAAAAAACTACCAAATTATTGAATTCTACCATTTTGGTACACTTTTTGCAATCTTGCAACCCTACAAGAAGAATTAAGTGCCATTATCGGTAACCAAACAGAATTTTATTTCATTTGAAATAATTTTACTGCGTTTTTACAGTAATTATTAGAATATTTGGAATGTTCTCGAAACAGAAAAAACTACTGAAAAAATAATCAGTAAAAACTATTTCGAAATATTAAAAGTATTAGAAACAAACTTTTATAATATAGCTATCTAATTATTTTTTAATAAAGTGCGAATAACACGTTCACGCCAATGTCAAAACTTTCTAAAAAGTTTTGATTAACAAATAACAAATTACTAAAAAAAAAACAATATTAGGGAAGACATTTAAAGCCTCAGGGCTTTTAGACGATTTCTTTTAGAAAAAAAAACAATTACAAAAAACAGATTAATTGTTAATATTAATAGTTTTTTTAAGATAATTAGGTATTTTATTATTTAAGAAAACAAAATATAAAGAAATATACGTAGTTATTATGATACGATAGCTAAAAAACAAGCGGAAAAAAAAACTTAATAATCCTAAAAAATAATTGATAATACAAGGTTCATGAAAGCATTACATTTCGATGCTTTCATGAACCTCGAGTAATTGGTTAAAAATATCTACTTACTTTTTAATGATCAGTTTTTGAAGTATCTAAAATTAGTCGGTAGAATAGGGGGTGACATGCAAAAACCAAATGTAACGCGTAACGGTTGTGAAGAACATCCGTTACTTATCTAGATTGTTTGTATCTTGAAAAAGGAACAATTATTTGTTGTGATACGAGTACAAGATTTTTTTATAAAACTCTATTTTTATTTTAACCATTTTGTAAAAGCATTATTTCAGTTCAAAAAGCTTATATTTTGGCACATATTTTTAACTATAATATAGTTTTTTTAATAGGGTTTTTTTGTCTAACGGCCGCACTCAGAATCGTTCCTAAGTGAGCATTTAGTTAAGCAATCATTACAAAAGCGAGACAATGCATCGATTTATTTAGGAACATTCGCTGAGTGCATGTAAGTAGATATTTTTACCAATATTACTAATTAAAAGTTAAAAATATTCATACGTACAGTCGGCAACAAAAGTGCAGAGACAACGTATTACATCATGTAAGAAGTTATTAATATTAATTAGGTTAAAATTCAAATATAATTCCTATATTTTCATTAACAATTCTGCAATTACATTACGTATTACATTATTAAAACATTTTTTTTCTAATTAATTCACGAATTCAAGGTCTTTGAAATTCAAGCGAGACCTAAAAATCTTGCTTGTTAAAATTTTGGAGTTCTACAATTGATATCCACTTTTGTTGCAGACTGTACTTAGTACCTACAAAGAAATATAAAAATTTACAATTATGAGATTTTTTTTAAACAAACAATGCGCTTGGGCAATTTTGTTTTAACCAAAGAATACTAATTTTTAAACGCCTCTCTTGTTTTTTTTAATACTGAACACTGAAAAAGCTACTGTTTATATTTTAGGGTTCCATACTTTAAGGAGATAAAAACGTAACCCTTTTTGACAGACTGATTGACCGAAAAAAAACTTTTTTTAAGGTTGGTTATTTTTTTTTTTAATATAGCTAAATCATTTTTTTCTTCTATAACCTATTTAATTAACAGTCTAAAGAAAGCTTACAGCGACTTTTTACAAATTTTTTTATATATTAATTTATAATTATAACACACGACACCAAATAGTTAAGTTCGCAGGTAACCGGTTGCTTTGGCAACAGGCTCGGTTGCTATGACAACAGGCTCGGTTGCTATAGCAACACCCTCGGTTGCTATAGCAACACCCTCGGTTGCTAAGACAACAGGTTCCCGCAAAAGAGTGATATTGAATCTTAAATTGATTTTAAATCTAGCTTAAACCATAAAGATGAAAAAGTGTGTTTAGGATTTACCAGGTTTTTTGTTTTTATTTGTGGAATTTTATATTTTGATGCTGTTACAAGCATCATTTTCACGAGACTGGAGTTTGCGGGTAGATATTGATAGTTAGACTACCTACTTTCGCGCGCTGCGTGAGTTTAATATCGTTTTTTTTTTGTATTTTAATTATTTTTGCTACTTTATAATCGATTTCATTTAAAAGTTTTTTGATTGGTAGTAAAATCAAGCGTTCATAAAAACTATATGTCTACCTTTTAATAGATCGTTTATCTGCGTTTTTACCCCTTTCGAGGTCCAATTTCGAGAAACCCTTTACTGATTTGAATGCGATTTGTTTTTAATTTCAAGATTCAATATCTATTAAGACAGTCAGCCATTAAGATAAAAAGTCTAAATAGACGAAAAATATATCTAACTCCCTCACACCTACTGAACCATGCCTATATACTATCTCTTTTCAATTCTATGAACACTCAAATATGTTTATTTCATTGTCATAATAATTACCAATACATTGTAGTTTATTAATATTTGTATCCAAACAGCCGCCCAATTGCCGTATTCTTATGCAGCGCGTCTTGACTGCGTTTGCGTCATAACCATAGATTTCGTATTGCTAAGACGCACTCGTCACGCACACGTTACGCACTCGTCACGCACTCGTCACGCACACGTTACGCAAACCTAAACCACATGAGTAACTGCGTGACGAGTGCGTCTTAGCAATACGAAATCTATGGTTATGACGCAAACGCAGTCAAGACGCGCTGCATAAGAATACGGCAATTGGGCGGCTGGAGGTTGTCCTTGGTTGCACTTTATAGTGCAGATAGGGATAATCGCCGGTTTGGTGCTATCATACTTTAATATTAAACTTGTAAAGGGTCTCTAAGAATAATTTTATGGTTATAATAAAAAATCTTAATAATAAGCAGTATTTCTTATCTAAAAGCAATATTCTTAAATTGTGAATACTGCTTCAACTGGTACTATTTGTTATTATTTGTTAGGTACTATTTTATTTTTGAAACCTGTTTTTTAAGAACATTTAGTAAAAAAAAAGAAATGATTCTTTAGCGTTAGAGAGACATTTATTCCTTGTCTCAAGAAAACTTTTTTTCTGTGAATGGTAATTATTATGTCAAAAGTTTTTTTAATCGCAAAATTTTGATAACTAATTTAATATTAACATTAAAAGCGTTTAATTTCTTTTTAATAATCCAAAAACGTTGATTCTAATTTCTGGAAATAATTTTAAGGAAAAATGCTTCATCAAAAATCAGCAGAAGCCAAAAATGCATATTCCTTAAAAAAAAATCAAAAAAAACTGTATATTTTCAAATAATCTAACCCCCGTTTTCACAAATAGTACTTAAGTTGCTCTTAGATAAGTGAACGCACTGCGCTAAATGCGGCCTTATGATTGGTCAATTTTGAGTTACTCTCTTCACTCTACTATTATTTGCGGGTCTATGCGTTCGCGCGCACTATGCAATCTCATAGGGTTGTTTGTGAATAAGGGTGTAATTTGACGATCAATTCAATTTCCTTTAAAATAATAGAAAATTACATGAATTAGTGATTGTAACCTTATTTCTCTCCCGAAGAAGAACTGGACGCTCTTCCTCTGCCTTTCTTCTTATTGTCTTCTTTCTCAATTGCTTTCTCGACGGTTTCCTGTTTGACCGGTTGTGGATTCTGTGCCGGTTGGTTCACGGTCTGAAATGTTTAATACATTGTGTCGTTAGGGAGGAAAATATATTATGATTCTCGAGTGTGTAATATATGATTTATGCTGTATAAAACACTAGAGAAAATCAATATTATGTTTTACCGGAGAACAATATAGTGCTTAGTTTACGTAAAAAAATAGGATTCTGTAAATCTATCTACAAAATTCCATGAAGCATATAAAATGGTGAGTTTCAATTAAGCACCTTATTTAGTGAGCCTGGAATAAAATAAATAATAAATATAAATAAATAAATAAATAAATATTTCAGGACATATTACACATCGCCATCCAGCCCCAAGCTAAGCAACTTAATGCTTGTGTTATGGGTGCCAGATAACGGATAAACTACTTATATACTTTTTTTTTTGTAAATATATACATATTATACATATAGGAAACACCCAGAACCAGAAACAAGAATTTATGGTCAGCATAAATACTTGTTCCCGGCGGGAATCGAACCCGCAACCTTCTGCGTCGCAGTCGGGTGTTCGCCCGACGCGCCACAGAGGTCGTCAAGGATATTGTATCGCAGGATATTGCACACAGCGCCATCTGGTCTAAAATTAGCAACTAGGCTTGTGTTACGTCGGCTGGACTGGTGCCGGCTTCGTAATAGCTATCATAGGTCAAATTTAACCATTGGTTTCAGCTGTGCATTGATATACTGGTCAGACTTTAAATTTTATATTTAAAGATAGTTATCTATACATATAAAATCCTTTGTCCTGACTGACTGACTGCCGGATCAACGCACAGCCTAAACTGCTGATCGTTGATACCTGAAACTTGGAGGGTGTGTTCTTTGTATAACGTAGGCATCAGATAAGAAAGGATTTTTCGAAATTCTATCCCTTTGGGGGTGAAAAATGGGCAAGGTTTGTATGGGACGTGATTCCTTGGTCCACTTACGCGGAAGAAGTCGCGGGCCTAAGCTTGTCTATAAACATAAAAGTAAAACTGAACCGATTGCCATGAAACTAGGTATGTAGATAGCTAATAACCTGGATTAACATGTAAGCTACATTTTATCCCTATACTCGGGACTTACGCGGGTGAAACCACTAGGCGCAGCTAATCACTACATCATAGTATAAAATAAAGTCACTTTTCGCCGTCCCTATGTCCCTATTTCCCTTTGTATGCTTAGATCTTTAAAACTACGCAACGGATTTTGATGCGGGTTTTTTTAATAGATAGAGTGATTCAAGAGAAAGGTTTATATGTATAATACATGCATAATATAGCCGAGCGGGTCGCTAGTTTATTATAAAATATAATATAAGAAGGATACGTTACCTTTTTCTTATAATGTTTATCGTGCCGTTTGTGTTTGGTATGTTCATCATCATCTCTCTTCCGTCCCATGACTCCTAACAACTTGCTCACCATGCTGCTGCTTGATGATGTCTTCTGGAGTTGTTTGTTGTCGACACACGTCTCTGTTTCCGGTGACTATAGCAACAAACATACAACAATTCAATACTTAAGCCTAGTTCGCATTAGGCTAGTATTTTAGTCGAGTAGCGAGTAATTTAGTAGCTAAACCTGTCTGAACACCAAAAATTTAGTCGAGTAGGTTGGTAAGTAATTTAGTCGAGTCGATCCATTTTATTCTATTTTTATTAGGCGAGTGGCGAGTAGCCCCCTACCCTCACGCGTCCCTGCTCACTCGCTCACCGGCTAAACAAGCCCGAACCTGTCGAATTAGTCGAGTTGATTAGTTGCCGCCTCATCGCTGCATTATCTTGCAATACACCACTCACTTGTAAACTCTACTCGAGCAAAGTGCGAACGGTTTTTGGGCAGTAGCGAGTACTTCAGCTACTAAATTACTCGCTACTCGACTAAACTAGGCTTTAGAAATGATAGGTTAATAATGACTGTACACCTATACACTCACTATACACCTCGGGGAGTAGCGACCCCGCGGTCCCGAGTGCTTCAAGGGGAAGCCACCATTCCTTATCTAGGGCTGGACTTGGTTGGTCGGAGTGAACACTGACGAGGAAGCGGTCGGTATAAGCATAAATACTTGTCTGAGGCGGGAATCGAACCCAACAGGGTCGTCAAACTTGCATTCACCGGCCGTGCAGAGTGGAGTAGCGAGAGTAGAAATGCTCGATGGATGCCGAACGTCAGTGATGAGTTAGCCCGCTCGCTTGGACCTACCAATGGTGGTTTAAAATCCAGTGAGGCCTCTCCATCCTTCGAGCATTTCTGCTCTGGACGGCTGGTGAAGGCCATTCAAAGCCGATCACGTTCCTGTTGCTGTACTGTAATCTTGTTCAGCTAATTACGATGGCCCAGGCCAGGTTGATAGTTGGCAAGTCCCCGCATTTTTACGTGTTTGTTGAACATTGTTACGACATGCGCTTAGTATCCATGGTTTCCCAGTGTCCACTACCATCCCACCACAATAGCCCAAGTTGTTTTCTCCTGTAGTTTATCAATAGTTCTATCCAAAGTTTAGGTTATCCTTGGCTGTATTTTATAGTGCAGACAGGGATAATCGCCGATGACTTAAAGCAAATATTATTACTTGACACTGGCTATATTCACAAAACGTGCAAAGACATTCCTTGAATAAAAAAAATGGTTTATTTTTAAAATTGTGGTTTTACCTTATTATTATCAAAAGACTCTTGTTTCTTGAGGTTATCTTTCTTAGCGCTCTCATTCTTCTTAGCTTCAACTTTTTCCTGTCGTTTCTCAGCTTTCTCCTGTTTCCTTGCTTCTTTGTCTGTTTGTTTGTCTGTCTTCTTCACTGAGCCGGTACGTTCCATTGATTTTTCCACCTGTAAAAGTATATGTTAAAACCTAGCTAATTTTTTTTGGGTGTCACACAAAAAACTCTTATATCTTAGATTCATTGCTATTTTTACCATATATTTTACTAGAATGAGTTTCATATTGTTGAGCAAAATAACAATTAGAGAACTTTAAGATATTTTTGGACAGCTGAACATTATTAAAACGCCTTCTAAATCACCCCACCTCATCTCGTCATCTCATCTCGCTCTCTTTTATAATTTAAACTAGCGACCCGCCCCGCCCTTCGCACGGCTATATTATGCATGTATTATACATATAAAACTTCCTCTTGAATCATTCTATCTATTCCGCATCAAAATCCGTTGCGTAGTTTTAAAGATTTAAGCATACATAGGGACATAGGGACAGAGAAAGCTACTTTGTTTTATACTATGTAGTGATATTAGAAAAGTTTATTACAAGTAGTATATCCGTTGCCTAGTACCCATAACACAAGTCTAGTTACTTAGCTTGGGGCTAGATGGCGATGTGTGGAATGTCCTGCAATATTTTTGTTTATTTTTATTTTTTATCTGTGTGACACGTTTTCAAATGTTTGAAGGTTTCGTTAGATTTGTAACACATCTGGGGCCTAAGTCTGCTAACGCAATTGTGTTTCAATAGTGTGTCGATATAATCGTAATAGAAATTTAATGTCAAAAATATGACATTACATGTCAAATTGGTATTCTCCTAACGTTGACTATTCTATCGAAACACCACTGACTCACTTTTGTATTCTGCTCTACAATCGTGGCTTAGTGGAATCTCGATAGTTGTCAAAACGGTATATTGCTTAGCAACATATACCATGTTGCTAGGCAACACCTGCAAGGTAAATATTACCATACCATTGAGACTCCATAGTGATTATATTGCGATGTTATCAAAACTTTAGCAGAATACCAAATAAAGTCACAATCTCGATATAATATCAATAGAGTCTCGATATAATGACAATGGTTGGCCAAATATTTTGACGATCGACGATTAAAAATTTGACGACCTCTGTGGCGCGTCGGGCGAACACCCGACTGCGACGCAGAAGGTTGCGGGTTCGATTCCCGCCGGGAACAAGTATTTATGCTGACCATAAATTCTTGTTTCTGGTTCTGGGTGTTTCCTATATGTATAATATGTATATAATTGCAAAAAAAAAAAAAGTATATAAGTAGTTTATCCGTTATCTGGCACCCATAACACAAGCATTAAGTTGCTTAGCTTGGGGCTGGATGGCGATGTGTAATATGTCCTGAAATATTTTGAAATATCTGAAATATTTAATACCAAATAAAGTCACAATCTCGATATAATGACAATGGTTGGCCAAATAGCAGAATAAGGCCCCTGTTAGCGTTGTTAAAATGCACATAAGCTTTATTGTATGGTGGGTGTTCGTCTTTACGTACTTTACTCTTATCTTCGACTTTTACTTCCTTAGCCTCTTCCTTCTCTCCTATCCTCTTGACAGACTCTTGTTTCTTCAAAACCGGTTTATCCTTTTTCTTCAAGTCTTCGTCTTTGAGACTGGAGTCAGATTTCTTCCGTGCCTTCGGTTGGGTTTCTATTGGCGGGTCGGGTTTCTGTACGGGCTGAGTGATGGGCTTCTTGGGGGTTTCTTCTGGGATTGTGGTGTCTAGAGATGATCTGCTGTTGTCTATTGAACAAAAAAATTGAGGTTAAGGTGAAAGGGTACCTGCGCTCTCTCTATACAAACATAGTCGACTGTTTCCTCCCTGGATAATGACACTAGCACAAATATTTTTGTGCCATAAAACCTATAACTGCCATGACTATGCCCCTATTTTTTGTATTTTTTTTTAAGATTAAAAAAATCAAAATAATAAAATAGGGGCATGGTCATGGCAGTTATAAGTTTTATGCACCAAAAATATTTGCTCTAGTTTCATTATCCAGGGAGAAAACAGTCGACTACGTTTGTAATAGTTTGTATGGAGAAAGCCCACGGTATCCTTTCCTCTTAATTTTTTTACTACTGTAACTATTTTTAGAGTTTCGTACCTCAAAAGGTAAAAAATTAAACCTTTATGAGATCACTTTCTTGTCCGTCTGTCTGTCTGTATGTGTGTCACCACTGATTTTCTCAGGAACGGGTAAAATTCATACCAGATACTGGGGGTATACAGGGTGATTTTTTATGTGGACCGTCAGGGCTATATCCAAAACTATAAGAGATAGCGAAAAATGCTGAAGAGTTGCGTGCCCGATTTTTTGACAAAAACTTAAATTGTTTTTGAAAAACTCATTACCCTAGCCAGGAATCGAACCTGTTGATTTTGCAAAAAAAAAATCATCCTATAAAGTCGGTTTACGGACGATAATTTTACGTGATAAAGTCATAAGAAAACATTGATGGTAACCACAGCAACGATAATACGTTGCTATGGTTACCTTGTCACAAACATAACGCGCGTTCCCGGAACATAAAATGACGTTACACTTTTTTGAGAGTGCAGGTGTTCACCAATTTACAAGACGAAAAAATTACGCCGCCAGAACGCTCCCTTTCGCTTAAATGCTCCCTTTTTCCAATCTTACCAATAAAGAGGTCCCTAGATGCGTCCAAGGCGGAGATATCGACCGAAGTGTCAACATAAGACTCGTCAGATAGAGACAGCGAGGCGAACGAGGTGCTCGCGTCGAACGTCTTGTCCAGGCTTGTCTTTGGGGATGATGTGAAGATTGCTGGCATCGTTTGTTTCGCTGGCGTCCTGGGGGTGAAATAAGGTTATATTTTTAACAGATAATGAATGAGTTATTGGCTGGAATCTTAAGGGAAAATGAGGTTATACTTTATCTTTTATTTAATAATTTATTGGCTGGAGTCCTATGGGGACAGGAGGCTATATTTTATTAATTTATTGATCATTTATTGGTTGGAGTCCTAAGGGGAAAGGAGGCTATATTTTATTAATTTATTGATCATTTATTGGTTGGAGTCCTAAGGGGATAAAAAGGTTATATTTTATCAATTAATTGATCATTTATTGGCTGAAGTCCTAAGGGAAAAAGAGGTTATATTTTATCAATTAATTGATCATTTATTGGCTGTAGTTCTAAGGTAAAATATTTTTTTTACCATTGCCACTCGAAAAAGGGCATTTTATTCATCGATAACAGTGAATAAAACGTAGTTGAATCCCGAGCGTAGCGAGGGATTCAACTACGACAACTACTACTATAGAATCCTTCGCTGCTCTCGGGATCCAACTTAGTCCCTCGAATTAAATTACCTTTTTTTTCACTTGTTGTATAATCTACTATTTTGGTGGAGTCTTAAGGAAAAATTTGGTTTAATTTATCAATTAGTAAATCTTTTATTAGCTGGAGTCCTAAAGGAAATGAGGTTATTTATCATTATAAAATTACTTATTTATTGGCTGAATTTCTAAGATAAAATATATTTAATAGCTGGAGTCCTAAGAAAAAGAGGTTATATTTTATTGATTAATAATATATTATTTATTCACATTAAATAGAGTAGGTATGTTTAAGATGTCAAAATTATATTAAAGTAGGTACTTGGCTACCCTTATTTTTTTTGATCTTTTTATTTTATTAATTTAGTTTTATCTTACTACTGGTGTGCAAAGGTGATAGCATCATCATTAGCCTATATTTCTACGAATCCTATTTTTTTTAAATTGGTAGATTGGTAGTTCGTTTTTCCCTTAAGAGGAAAGGGTACCAGGAGCTCTCTCCATACAAACTATTACAAACGTAGTCGACTGTTTTCTCCCTGGATAATGACACTAGAGCAAATATTTTTGGTGCATAAAACTTATAACTGCCATGACCATGCCCTGTTTTTGTTTTATTTTTAATTTTTTTAATCTTAATTTCTATGAGAAATATTTAACATTATAAATACAAATAAATGAAAACACCAGTTAGTCAAATAACCCGCCCCTTATCGTTTCTGGCGCAAAGGTTCCCATGATTCCCATGATTTCTATGATAGTTAGAAAAAGAGAAAAAAAAATAGGGGCATAGTCATGGCAGTTATAGGTTTTATGGCACAAAAATAATTGTGCTAGTGTCATTATCCAGGAAACAGTCGACTACGTTTGGTTATGGAAAGAGAGCAGGTACCCTTTCAGCTTAACTTACCTATTAGGTAGATTCTTAGCGTGATGCGTGGGTGAATCTTTCTCCTCAGCTATCCGGGGCAAGGGGGGCTCGTCCCCCTTGTCAGCAGGCGGTGGGGTGGGGGGTGCGGGGGCCGGGGGGCGCCACACGACGCCGCGTCGGGACGACCCCGTCACGCCTCCTACGTTGCCCCCTACACCGGAGCAGCACAGGGGGGAGATCGAGCATTTTGACTCCGCTGAGCGGGGGTGTAGTCTGAGTGGATAAAGTTATGATTATAGTTTAAAAATTGGTAGATTTTGTGATGTTTAAGGTGTAAAAAACGAAGAAAAATATATTTAAAAAAACCGGCCAAGTGCGAGACGGACCCACTTATTTTTTTCTGTTTTTTTTTGTATTTATTGTTATAGCGGCAACAGAAACACATAATCTGTGAAAATTTCAACTCTCTAGCTATCATAGTTCATGATGTACAGCCTGGTGACAGACAGACAGTGAAGTCTTAGTAATAGGGTCCCGTATTTACCCTTTGGGTACGGAACCCTTACTAGCCAATGGTCCATTCCATAATCAAATGGACTAAATTGACAGATGTTATTGTAAATTTTCTAAAGAATTATAAAAAAAATCCTACAGTTGATTTATCTTGACGACCCAGTTGGCACAATGGTCACCGGGTTAGTTCACTTTTCCCCATTGATTTTCCCCATCAATGGGGATTTGGGAACTTTTAGTTCACTTTTCCCCATTACTTGGAGATTCCGAGTATAATGGGGAAATGTGAACAAAAAGTTCAAAAATCCCCATCGGTTTATAAATTTATTTTAAAATGGGGATTTGTAAACAAAAAATTCACAAATCCCCATCAGTTTAAAACTTTTACTTCAAAATGGGAATTTGTTAACAAAAAATTCGGAAATCCCCATCAGCTCAAAAGAAATAAAAGGTTATGATAGATATATTTTGTGGACGTACACAAATCGCCATCAATTTGACAGAGTTAGTTCATAACGGAGGTTGGTGGACGGAACAAAAGTAACAAATATTTTAACACGTCCTTATTAATTTACAAATTTGAAAATAATATTTGAATAAAAAATTGTGAAGATTTTCTGAAAACTACCTACACCAAAAATAAAACATATATTGTATCTAAAATTATTGTTTAACACAAAGAGTATTTTTTCTAAAATGATCAATTACATTAATACATAGTCAGACGTATTATTGGCTATGTTTGTAGATATTAAGTAAACACAACGTTAAAGTAATATTCAATCACAGATTTAAAAATAATCAACTAGGTAGGCGGGTTATTAACAAAATGTGCATAATAGTATCAAATTGCACACATATTGATCTAAAGTAATTTAACAATGTGCAATTTGATTTGCACATTTTGTAAATTACCTAGTCGATTAAGTATTATTGAATCTGTGATTTGATTAAGTTACTTGAGATCAACATTGTGTGCAACTTGATTTGCACATTTATTATTCTTGTATCTCTGTGATTTGTTTTATTCTTTTAGATCAATATGTGTGCAAGTTGATTTGCACATTTATTATTCTTGTGAATAGGATATCTTAAAAAGCTCCTCACGCTTTTTTTACAATGATATATTTTTATTTCCTATTTACACTATTCTTAATACAAAATAAAATTTTATTTTTTAGTTGGATTTTCTATAAAAGCGTGTTTTTTTTACTATTATTTTTTCTAAAATGACAAATTACATTAGTACAGTTGGACTTAATATAGTCAAACGCATTATTGGCTATATTTGTAGACGAGTAAAAACATTACGTTAACGTTATATAATAAATCGCAGATTTAAAAATAAAAAACTAGCTAGGTAATAAACAAAATGTGCAAATCAAATTGCACACATATTGATCTAAAAGAATAAAACAAATCACAGAGATACAAGAATAATAAATGTGTAAATCAAGTTGCACACAATATTGATCTCAACTAACTTATCAAATCACAGATTCAATAATACTTAATCGACTAAGTAATTTACAAAATGTGCAAATAAAATTGCACATTGTTAAATTACTTTAGATCAATATGTGTGCAATTTGATATTATTATGCACATTTTGTTAATAACCTACCTACCTTGTTGATTATTTTTAAATCTGTGATTTAATAAATTACTTTAACGTTATGTGTTTACTTATCTACAAACATAGCCAATAACACGTTTGACTATGTATTAATGTAATTTTCATTTTAGAAAAATACTCTTTGTGATTAAACAATAATTTTAGATACAATATTTGTTTTATTTTTGGTGTAGGTAGTTTTCAGAAAATCTTTACAATTTTTTATAAGGACGTGTTAAAATATTTGTTACTTTTGTTCCGTCCACCAACCTCCGTTATGAACTAACTCTGTCAAATTGATGGCGATTTGTGTACGTCCACAAAATATATCTATCATAACCTTTTATTTCTTTTGAGCTGATGGAGATTTCCGAATTTTTTGTTGACAAATTCCCATGTTGAAGTAAAAGTTTTAAACTTATGGGGATTTGTGAATTTTTTGTTCACAAATCCCCATATTAAAATAAATTTATAAACCGATGGGGATTTGTGAACTTTTTGTTCACTTTTCCCTATTATACTCGGAATCAGCAAGTAATGGGGAAAAGTGAACTAAAAGTTCACAAATCCCCATTGATGGGGAAAATCAATGGGGAAAAGTGAACTAACCCTGGTCACCATGCCGGACTGCCAAACACAGGGTTGCGGGTTCGATTCCCGCCTCAGACAAGTATTTATGCTTAGATATTTGTCTGTGGTCTGGTTGTATCTATGTATTATAAGTATATATTTACAAAAGAAATAGTATATAAGTAGTATATCCGTTGTCTAGCACCCATAACACAAGTGTAGTTACTTCGCTTGGGGGTAGATGGCGATGTGTGGAATGTCCTGCAATATTTATTTATATTTTAATTTAATTTGATTAATTAATGGTAAGCTAAGATTAAGAAATTACTATTTTAGAGTTCTGTACTTCAAGAGGAAAAAGCGGAACCCTTTTAAGATCACTCGAAAGTCCGCCTGTCTATTTTATTTTAGCTTCACTTTACATTCTTTAAAAGCAGTGAATTTCATAATGAAAAGTTATCACAAAATGATATGACTGACAATGAACAAGAAATTTTACAACACAAATGAAACAACCAAAACATTATCTGCATTTTATGTAAGAAACTACAAGTACATCGACGGGTCTCGGTCTGTCTTTTCAATGACGTGAGTCAGGAAAAGAGAAGCTTAAATAAGATGTGTGATTTTTTAATGAATTGTTCCCATGCAATTTGAGCATTCCGTCTTTTTCCCTATTGTGTTCATGTCTTGTCTAGGTTCTAGCAGTGTTCAAAGTGTTCAATTTTATAAAATATTAGTTTCTGCCCGTAGCTTCGCCCACCATTTTACCATTTAAGGGTTGGAATTTTGATAAGCCTTTTCTTAGTGGATACTAACACCCGTATTCACATTTACCCTATGAGATTGCATAGAGCGCGCGAACGCATAGAGCCGCGAATAAGACGCTGATTCGCTGGAGTAAAGAGAGCAGCACAAAATTGACCAATCAGAGGGTCTCATTTAGCGCTGTGCGTTCACTTATCCAAGAGCAAATTAAAAACTCTTCACAAACTTTTATGAGCGGGTTTTCTAAAACACTTTTTGCCTTTGTAGCAAAATGCCTTAAACGAATGTCTAACAAATAATCAGTCAATCAATCAGTCATTCAGTCAGTCTGGTATAACATAAAATTCCAGATGTGTTGTATAAAGTAAGAATGACCCACCTGTCAGGTGATAGAGCCCGTCTAAGTAGAGGCGATGCGGGGTCGCGACGAGGCCACGCACGCCGCGCGCACTCACGCCCCGCCAGCGGGGACGGACTGCGTGCTTCCACGCGACTATATAATGCACCCATAAGCAGTTAAAATATGATATACAATACATATGACTTAGACATCGAATACGTATCCAGTAGAGGCTGAATGCGGGCCATAAAATTCTGAGTTTTTACAATCATCTTCGTCGGGCGGTGACATAGCGAGCAACAGCGAAGTGTTGCTTGCTCCCATTGGGATCTTTTGTGTTAAACCGTACCTTAATGTTTCTTACTCTTTGAAGAACTGGTCGAATAACGCGGTGATCCCACTAAGGTTTGGGATACGCATTCCCAATGAGGCTCATACGCTTTGCAGCTAAGACGTCGCATTCGCTAGCTTTCACCCGTTACTTCGTCCGTGTGGGCGTTGCATTTCCAAAATTCTTTCTCAGCGGATACATCATAATAACTATAAGTATGCCTTTAAGCGGTGCGTTGATATTTCAGTCAGTCAGAACTCAGAACTTTTAATTTTATACTTATAGATGAAGTATACAATAACATGTTATGCCAGGAAACAATTTGGAATCGTTAGTCGGCCAATCGGCGCATTAATTTAGCGGATTTTTCTCTAAACAATATTTAACACATTTCCTCTCTACTGGATATATGCTCGATGGATATACATATGGTAATAGACAAGTACATATGAAAACATACACATAATGACAAGTTATATATAAATACACAATGATCCCTCGATTCTTAGAACACCCTGAAGTCATCAGGAACAAAATGCAACAGACAAAATGAATGTATTGTGCACATTCATTTAATAATCAAACCCATTCCAATATGGCGTGACAATGGTGTTTATGATAACATAATAGCATTTCATTCATTCTATATGTCAGAATCAGTTACATATTCGCTAAAAAAACCCTCTGATTGACAATGAAAAAGTTCAACATGCCCAAGACGTCTGATGAATATATAAAGTCGTAGTCTACTTAATTTTATTTAAATCAGATTATCAGTTCCTTAGTAGTCATAAGAATTCTCAAAACGCCACCTTGATTTTCGTTGACCAATCAAATGCATCGTTTAGCGGGCGGAAAATGCTACTTTCTGTAAAGCCTACGCTACACTACTCGTGAAATTACTCGACGAAGTGTTCGACGAGGGTTGACCGAGGTCCGAAGTACGTGTCTACACACTCGTGCAACTTCGCGAGAAACGTTCGCGTTCGAACTCCGAGAAAAAAGGTTGACTCCATCGACTTGAACAATGAGCTGTGTAAATTGTTCACGGCCAGTAACTACTTGCGAGATAGGCACCATAAGTTGCTGGCTTGCTTACCCTCAAGTCGAACAGTGTCACACAGGCAGTCGCCTGTTCCTCGTGCACTCAACTTTTGTAAATGTAATCTGTTTGTGGATGAATGGAATGATATACTGTCAATGTGTTTAAGATTCTGTGAGAGATCTGTGTGACTGAGCGTTCCTTATATTAGTTCTTTAATTATTGTAAATGTTTTTGTAAAACGTTATAATTAAAGTAAAATAAATAAATCGAAATCTAATCTATTCCGCGTCACCTCGCGCACTTTAACTCGTGCACAAATACCGACAACGAGCGGAAGTCAACCGAGGCGAGGCGATGCTCGCTGATCGTTTACGGTTGTGCGGGTTATGCGACGCCTGGCGCGGTCATTACTTAAATGGGTGACCAATCAGTAATGTGGCAAAAATGTGTTATCGTGAGCCCCTCCGTGCTTCGGAAGGCACGTTAAGCCGTTGGTCCCGGTTGCTACCTCTAGTAGCAGTCGTTAGGTCAAGTTAGAGGCCTTAAGGCGATCTGAAAACTCTAACAATAGATGAGCCACACCACTATACGAGAAGAAGAAGAAGACGAGAAGTGTAGTGCTGGGTTTAAGAATGTATGAGGGAAATATGAGTTACCTAGTAGGCGAGGCAGGTTGTGGCTGCGGGCTCGGAGAAGGGGTCCTCGCTAGGGGAGATAGCGGCATGTGTTGTAGCGACGCGCGACGTACTTCCCCACCGGCTGTCGTAGCTCCGCCCGCTACTAGCTTGTGTTTTAGACCGTGGAGTGATGATGGTCTGGGAATAAACACAGCATCAATAAATAAGTAAAGAATGAATGAATGTCATTTATTTGCAAGAAATATGGTACAAAGATGTCACTTAAAAAATAATAGTTCAACATATTGATGTTGAACTATGTATTTTAAGTAATATATTTACAAAAGAAAAGTATATAAGTAGTATATCCGTTGTCTAGCACACCTAGCACAAGTTTGGTTCTGTGGGCAATATACTAATCACTTTTGTACTTTTATACCGACTGTTTTCCGCAATTAGACCCTTTTTTTATTGGGTTCTTTTTGCGTGCGGATGGAGTAGGCTTGCCCAGCACCTACTACCCTCTCAGCTTAGTCGACCATGTCCAGAGGAAATAATTTTTCAATACTTCTGGAGTCAACTTAGTCGCGGGGTTTCATCACGATGTTTTGTTTCACCGTATGAACAATGTCAATTAGCGCACATAAATTTTTGTTAGGAAAAATTCACCCGTGCACGGCCGGCCGGTTTTTTTTTTTTATTTAACTAAAAAAAGTACACATTTCTTACAAACTAATTTCCCGCCAAACTGCAAAGTGCAATTTGTTGGCGAGCTAATTTGAACCCACGACCTTCAGAATGAAACTCGATGTATCTACCACTAATCCAACACCACTCTCTAAATACTCATCATCATCATCATCCGAGCGATGTTCCCGGTTGCATCCCTCTCGGGAGCCCGGGGTCCGCTTTCCTACTTTTACGCCTCCACTTCGCACGATCTTCGGCATCCCGCTAGCCTAGCATGAAGACCAAAACACGATACGATAAAGCGATATAACTACATCAACTCTCAAAATATGATAGATAAAGCCGCCATGTCGAATTTTTGTCATAATTTTTATCGCAATTTATAATAAAAAATCAAAATGGCGGCTTTATCTATCATATTTTGAGAGTTGATGTAGTTATATCGCTTTATCATATCGTGTTTCGGTCTTCATGCTCTCTAACTACTAACCTTTGATAATGTGTAGTGGTGGCATGAGCGGGGCTATCGGCTGCGGGGGAAGCCGCGGGAGAGGGGGACGATGCGCACTCGCCGAGGCTCGATACCATCTGACGACACAACAATATTCAAGGCTGTTTTCGATACATCACATTATTATACTCTCGAAAGAAAGTTGTTAGAACAAACTGTATCAGAAACACTATTCAATTCAATACATTTATTTCAGATAATTAAAATTCACACACATAAATCACAAGAGTAAAATGAAATAAAAATATAAAATAATAAATTCAATGTAAATGTCAACAAAATTTATAATGTCAAAAAAACTATTGAATGGTTAAATAAATTAAGGAAGATTAATTTTTTATTCAACGGTAAAATTTCAGGCTAGAATAAGGTTTTTTTTCTAATCCGACCATGAGGCTGCATTTAACAAAAAATATATCAAACGAGTCGCGTGACTTTTAATTTTGCATTAATTAAAGTTGTTCATTCGTAATATCACTACATAGTATAAAACAAAGTCACTTTTTCTGTCCCTATTTCCCTTTGACCGCTTAGATCTTTAAAACTACGCAACGGATTTTGATGCGGTTTTTTTTAATAGATAGAGTGATTCAAAAGGAAGGTTTATATGTATAACAAATGCATAATATAGCCGTGCGACGCCGGAGCGGGTCGCTAGTAAATTATATATTCGAGCTAAAATAATGATCGTTACTAAAATTTAATTATGCAGTTTTACATTATGATTTATAGCTAGGATTCTTGGTTCTGTATATTTACCTGATGCATTTCCTGTGATGCTCGTTTGGTTGATATCCGCCTGAAGAGTGAGCACCTTCGTTTGGGACGCGGACGTGGTGGGGCGGAGGCGCGTCGACCGCAACCTACACGCTTTCTACCACCGGCCTGTTGGAACGAATTGTAAATTGTATTACAAAGGTGGATGGTCGAACTCTACAAAAATGTTAACTAAAACCTCCTTCCTTTTATATTTAAATAAAACATACAAGATAAAATACAAATAAAAAATTACAACACAATCAAAAAAAAACTTGAGAGGTGTCAAGGGACACCTGGATGGAACGAAGTTCCTTTCGATTAACTAGAGCTTTTTTTTTGTAAATAGTCGTCGCGACACCACGCTGTTCAATGCGAAATAGAAAGACGAAACGAAAATAACTGGCTTGCTTTCTATGCAAAAAGTGTCGTTAAAACTTTTGGTCTTAATTTTTTCCGTCTAGCCCCCTTTCGCAACGCGCAATAAGGAACTTTCGTTCCAATAAAAAACATGCTCAAGCGTGTCTCTCCGAGGCATCCCAGAAGGCTAGCAAAGATTCCTCTCTGGATGACCAGACTGACCCTCTGAGCGAAAAAGCCACCAGCCCTCCGATCACCAGACACCTCAGAGATACGCGCGTCGAGGTCCCTAAAAAGGAAGAAGCTTTCCTTGCAAACAAGTTATTTTTTGTTTGAAAGTTTTGCCATAATTACCTGTATAGTAGTCTGATCCAACGGCGTAGCTCGTAAAGTAGCATGTGGTGCAGCCAACAAGAGCCGCAACACTTGTGTGTGAAGCAGTCCTTGTACCCATTCACCGTTCAGTTGTGTTATTAGATCGCCAGCACGTAGTCCGGCAGCCCAAGCCGCTCCTTGTTCGGTTACAGCCTATAAATATACAAACAAAAATGGTTATAATTCAAATGTGATTATATTTGTTAGACTTCGTCTGCATACGTCAGTAAGTCGTAAGAATGTATTTGAAGTAGATTAGACAAAGGAATCACGTTGTTCCATAAAAACTTTGCCCCCCTTTTTCACGCCCTAAGGGATAGAATTTCGGAAAATCCTTTCTTATCGGATGCCTACGTCATACAAGGAACACACTCTCCAAGTTTCAGGTCTCTACGATCAGCGGTTTAGGCTGCGCGTTGATCAATAAGTCAGTCAGGATAAAGAATTTTATATGTATGGATAGGTCAATGTTTGACCACTATCACACCTGCCTGATGGTAGGTGACGATGCGGCCTAAGATGTAGCACGCTTTCCTAGAAGATACCTATTCACTCGCGACTTGAAGACCCAATACACGTCAGAAAAGGCAGAAGGCAACTGGTTGCATTCCCTTGAGTTGTGTTTCTTTATAAAAGTATACTTACAGAAACCAAATGATGCATCGTGTAGTAGTCAGTGTCACCATAGTACACGCGGACTGTATGTATCGTAAACCCGAAGCCGCCGGGGCCGCGTCGTACAACTATCGGTGGTTTCGACGCTTGTATTAGACTGAAATATTATTTAGAAATAAGAATTTATAAGCAAAAAGATTATGGTGCGCTGAGTTTTGAACCAGCGAACTTGATGATTATGTTAAACTTTTCTCAATAACTAAAACTTGTTTGAAAACTGCGTGATTATAAGAAAAGTTGAAAAAAAGAAAACGTTTGTTATTGCTTCAGCAAGAATGTCTTTTTCCTGATCCTTTTGTGAAAATTACATGAAAATCGGTTCATTGGTTTAAGAAATCGGCGCATACAAACAGACAAACATACCAAACCATTTTACACAAAACAATATTATTTGTAGTATTAGTAGTATTTGAGTATACTTACGAATGATTGGGCATAGCGAAAGGTGACGGTGGATCGCGACACGGCGACGAATCGCGCGATGAATTAGTTGACGATGTGTTGCCCGCGCACGGAGACCCGGCACCCGCTATTAACTCCTCGGCTGTAAATTAAAAAAAGGTCCTGAGTCCAACACGATAAAAAGATATGGGGAAATATACATTTTTGCAAAAACTTGTGAGTACCAGAATTTACCTTAATTTTCAACATTTATTTATATTTCAGATTTTTCCTTTTACTTGTGCTGCCGGGAGTACCATATAGGTTTTGGGTCGAAAACCTCTATGGTAGTTCCCGTTGACCTAAAATCACGCAAGGTCTTACAGCCAGGGACTTAAATACCGGTAAAATACAGTAACGTTATCTGTGGAATTGCAAGATAACGTTATTTGTGAGAGAAACGATATAACATAACGATATTATTCAAAGCTTTGAATATGTATAACGTTATAATAACGTTACGTTATATTGTCAATTTAACGTTATTAAAAATATTGTTATTCATATAATAATGTTATAATTATTGTTTTTATGCTATCTCTTTTACTCAAAGTAATGTTTACTTTTTCTTCGTGTGAACTATCGAACGCAGTGCTCTCTCTGGCTACGTAAGGGTGTAATCTATAGGTACACTAGCTGCCCTCCGCGGTTTCACCCGCGTAACTCCCGATCCCGTGGGAATATCGGGATGTAAGCTATCCTATCTCTCAAGTTGGATTGAACTGCACATGGTGTGCGAATTTTATTATAATCGGTTAAGTGGTTTAGGAGTCCATTGAGGACAAACATTGTGACACGAGATTTATATATATTAAGAGAAAGAAGATGTACGTACTATGTAATAGTATAAATGGGAGAGATTAGATTTTTGTTTGTTTGTTTGTATTGAATTTGCTTCAAAACCACTGGACCGATCTGAATAATTCTTCTAGTTGACCGAACGAGCGAAGCGAGAGAGGTCTAGTGTTGAGAAGGGTCGGTCGCTCGTATGTTTGTATGTTTGTTCGACGATAACTTGAGTACCGTTGCTCTGATCTTCATGATTTTTGGTATACAAGTAGTTGAGGTCCATAGAATTTTTAAGTTCGAACATGAGCAGGATCGGTCAGGGGGTTACGGAGATAGGGGTCCAAAAGGGGATCTACCTATATGGCACACAAACTATACTGCAAATATACCCGAGTGGGGTATCAAATGAAAGGGCGTAACTTCGGTGACAATAATATGGTACCATGGAACTGATCTGATGATAGAGCTGGAGGGAATCTGCAGGAATTATCTCATTAGCCATACTTCATAGTTCATTCATTCAAACTACTCGTCAAGAATCGCCTTGACGAGTAGTTTGTCTTTCAATGGTAACCAGGGTCTGATGATGGAACTGGAAGGTGGTCATAGGAACTTCGCAATGAAACGACACAACCCCATCGAGTTTGGGCTCGTTAGAATCGTCTTGACGAGTAGTTTGTCTTTCAATGGTGACCAGGGTCTGATGATGGAACTGGAAGGTGGTCATAGGAACTTCGCAATGAAACTACAGAATCCCATCGAGTTTGGGCTCGTTAGAATCGCCTTGACGGGTAGTTTGTCTTTCAATGGTAACCAGGGTCTGATGATGGAACTGGAAGGTGGTCATAGGAACTTCGCAATGAAACGACACAACCTCATCGAGTTTGGGCTCGTTAGAATCGTCTTGACGAGTAGTTTGTCTTTCAATGGTGACCAGGGTCTGATGATGGAACTGGAAGGTTGTCATAGGAACTTCGCAATGAAACTACAGAACCCCATCGAGTTTGGGCTCGTTAGAATCGCCTTGACGGGTAGTTTGTCTTTCAATGGTGACCAGGGTCTGATGATGGAACTGGAAGGTTGTCATAGGAACTTCGCAATGAAACGACACAACCCCATCGAGTTTGGGCTCGTTAGAATCGTCTTGACGAGTAGTTTGTCTTTCAATGGTGACCAGGGTCTGATGATGGAACTGGAAGGTTGTCATAGGAACTTCGCAATGAAACGACACAACCCCATCGAGTTTGGGCTCGTTAGAATCGTCTTGACGAGTAGTTTGTCTTTCAATGGTGACCAGGGTCTGATGATGGAACTGGAAGGTGGTCATAGGAACTTCGCAATGAAACGACAGAACCCCATCGAGTTTGGGCTCGTTAGAATCGCCTTGACGGGTAGTTTGTCTTTCAATGGTAACCAGGGTCTGATGATGGAACTGGAAGGTGGTCATAGGAACTTCGCAATGAAACGACACAACCTCATCGAGTTTGGGCTCGTTAGAATCGTCTTGACGAGTAGTTTGTCTTTCAATGGTGACCAGGGTCTGATGATGGAACTGGAAGGTTGTCATAGGAACTTCGCAATGAAACGACACAACCCCATCGAGTTTGGGCTCGTTAGAATCGTCTTGACGAGTAGTTTGTCTTTCAATGGTGACCAGGGTCTGATGATGGAACTGGAAGGTGGTCATAGAAACTTCGCAATGAAACGACACAACCCCATCGAGTTTGGGCTCGTTAGAATCGCCTTGACGGGTAGTTTGTCTTTCAATGGTAACCAGGGTCTGATGATGGAACTGGAAGGTGGTCATAGAAACTTCGCAATGAAACGACACAACCTCATCGAGTTTAGGCTCGTTAGAATCGTCTTGACGAGTAGTTTGTCTTTCAATAGTAACCAGGGTCTGATCTAACATATTTCGTTATCAAAGACCAAAAAGTATAAAATAAATTAATAGAATAAAAAACTAAAAAAAACACGCTTTAATAAAAAAAGTCCAACTAAAAAATAGAAAATAAAATCTAATAAATTTGGATTAAGAATATTGTACTTAAATAGTAAGCGTGTTACATTGTGATTGCAAAAGAAAAATAACGAAGGTGTAGCATCACAAATTCACAATGTAACACGCTTACTATTTACAATATTCTTAATCCAAATTTATTTAAATTTAAAATTTATAGAAATTTATTACTTTGCCCCAAATCGTCCGAACTCTCTTTGCTTCATTTCCTATAATTATTTATTTCATAATCATGGGCTGTTTTACAATAATAGTGGTGGATAGTATCAAATAGTAGGAATGTTCGGTTCTAGCCGATCTAGAGACTCTGATAATTATAAAATTTGTGACTAATTTTTTTATAATTTTTATTGACTTGTTATATTTTAGTTTAGGGACTTATTACAGGACATATTGGTCTCAAACTTCTCTAATATATTCTCGTTCTCGAGCTTGTCTTCTCGTTTCCTCTTACGTAACATTATGATAAGTAGATACATAAGGAAGGAAGGAAAGGAATTACTATCTTCTGGATATTATGTTGGACACATTCAAAATGTCTTGAGTAAAAATAAAGGGTCAACGGATGTCCAGGGTGTGATGATTGAGCTGGCCTATGCTTTTAGAACTTAATAACAACAACAAGTTATGCCTATCGTGTTTGGATTCTCTAAATCATCCAATGTCAGATAATAGCGATACTAGGCACCTATCATTCAAATAAGATAGACCTGTCGTATTTGGAGTCTTTCGTCGTTATATTATACATTTTAGTACTTTACGCTGAAATATAATAAACGCTGAAAAAAACTCGTGAGGTCTCAGTTCGGGGCGAACTACTAGTGTTGGATATCTCAAATATCGAAGAAGGCTAAAGGTTACATAACGTCCTGAAATTTACTATTACTTTGGTGTTAGATATATGTTTAGTAGGAATAGGTAAAATTTCCGAAACACATTTTTTTATCATAGTGAATCTACGATTAAAAGTAAAATAAACCAATCAATAATGTAGCACAGTAATTTTCACAGTGCAATTAGTATATACCTAATACCTACCAACCACCTCTTCTGCGGCCAAGCAACGTTGCCGCTGCGTTCGAAACCGTGCGCGAGCGGTAGTACCTACCAGGTACCACCGCTCGCGCGCACACGGCGGCAACGTTGCACGCGCGCGCTGCCGCACAGTGGCTCGAAACGGCAAATGATGGACATAGGGCTGTTTTTGATGCAGATCGTAAGCCGTCAAAATATGAAAAAAATGTATGAAACGTCACATGTTTTGGTCTCTAGGTTACAAACCAGAGCAGCTTACGCACTCCAACTTTTAGGCATGTTAGTTCAACTCATATCTCTCATTTGACACCACAAACAGCTTGCTATATCGATGACTTTGGAAAATAGAAGCCATTGAAAATACTCTATTTTCAATTGAATTTTTTATGACAAAATCTTTAACTATCGTGGTTTTTTTTACTAATCGCTAGAGCTTCTCTACAAAAACATAAAATATTTTATAAAAACATTCAAAACATTAATATTTTCCGAAAAAATCGGCATTATTTAAAAAAGTACTAGAAATTTTGGCCTTTAGCATCAAAACCAAAGTCGATAACTTTCATCACTGAGGCGTGTTAGTTCAACTCTTTACCTTTAATAAGGCACTACAAACCACACACAAACAGCTTGATCCATTTGCGACTTGTGGAGCATTTAACTTTTTAGAGTAAAATTAAAAAACCGACTTCAAAAAACCTGAAAACAAAAACTAAAAAAACTTGAAAAAAATCCTGGAAACAAAAACTAAAAAAAACTGAAAAATAAAAACTAAAAAGTGAAAAATAATCCATTTCGGGTCACTAAAACAGCAGATAACTTAAACATACTTGGAAGTCGGACTGGGTTAGATTGAATGTTGAGAGATATAATATAGGAAACATGGTCCGCTGCGCGCGCTTAATCGAGAGGTCACGTTATTTTTTTGCTCCAGTATTTATTTTAAAAAATGTGTTTAAAGTACGAGTTGTTGTTATAATTACATACCAATCTAAAGCTAAAACAACAAGGATTGCGTTACCGTAGACAATTTTGCTGAAAAGTGTCAAAACTGTGATAAAACTTTAAAATTTCTAAAATAAAAAACGTTAATAACATTTAAAAGATCGTGCGTGCCGTGACTCATAAATTGACATCGGAGTGCAGTGTGTCGACTCGGGTCACTGACCGAGCTAACAACATACCTACTTGATATCTCTGCATCTTAACACTTTGCTACTTAGTAGAAATTTCGACGCAAGAATTGGAACCACGGTGGCCCAGTGGTTACTACGTTTGCCTGCACGACTGACCATACGTACTAAAGTTCGATCCCCGAATGACCCATGTCTTTTTGCTGAATATTTTTTATATATAAATAATTATTAGTAAAATAAAACTTCGCAGCATTATCTTAATATGGATTCAACAACAAAAAATATCACTCTGAGAAAGAAACCTAAAGTTCCAATTTCAATAAGTACAGACTCCAGCGACAATTTCAATAGCACAGAATCATCACCAAACGCGAGTGCTTTAAGTTTGCCGGATTTATCTAAAGCACTATTAAACAACGAAGTTGAAGAGTTAAGGTATGAAATTACTAAATTAAGGAGCGAGTTGGAAACTGCGACATCGGAAATTGAAAATCTAAATCTACAAAATAATGAACTTCAAAGAACTGTAATTAAACAAAAATCAAAGATTGAACAACTTAGTTTAATGTGTAAAAATTCTACATCCTCTAGCGCTAAGAGTACAGCGAAAAAATCGAAAAAGAAGAGATTGATTCAAAAGAAACTGGAGTATGGTGAGAACTGTACGCAGATTGACGTAATGCAGGATAGTTTTACAGAACTTAACATCGACATCGGTACACAAGAGCACCAAGTACATGTTGACTCCTCTGCATCCTGTCCTCCCTTAGAAATGGAAGATAGCACCTTATTGTTCCCTCAGGATGATATCATTTCGAGCGATCAGAACAATATTTGCATTCAAGAATATGAAAGTATGACTCCAATGGAAGAAAAAAATCGTGTCTTGATTTTCGCCGATGACACTTTTGTTAATATCAGACAGCAGCTACAACATCTTCTCGGATCATCATATACTGTGTCTTCAATAATAAAGTCTGGTGCCTCTTCGGATAAGTTGTTGGAATCGTGTGTCGAGCTGTCCAAGGACTTTACAAAATTAGATTACATTATAATACTTACTGGTAATAATGACAGAAATCCCCTGAAATTACAGTCTCTATTGTATAGTTTTCTTAGTAAACTCACGTACACTAATGTTATAATTACTGATATAATCCGTAGTACGTATTTAAGACTCCAAAAATTGCGTGAAACTTTTAATTTTTTAAGTAATCAATTTGATCATGTGTCATTTGTCAGGCTTAATCAGTCATGCTCTGGGCTTTATTTCAAACAGATTATAAGCAGATTCACCCTGAGAGAGATTTTACGCTGTAGGTACAGTATAGATTATGCTGCGTATGTCAGTGGAAAATCACAGATCAATATTATGCCAATTTGTATATCTAAAGCGTCGCAAACAGATTGCGAGGATTTTGTTTGCAATATGAAATCTATAGAGACACAAACTGATGGTGAGACAGATAAGTTTTTTCGTGAGCAATAATTTTAGCATCTTTCATCAAAACGTACAGGGTATTAAAAATAAATGTGGTGTTATTGAAATTTTAATAGATTCAATGAAATTTAATGTTTTATGCTTCACCGAGACCTTTTTACGCACAACACGAGCTAATTTGATTAAATTTCAAAATTATCATCTGGCTACATTTTTCTCTAGGAAGAATATTTCAAGAGGTGGTGTCAGTATTTATATTGATAATGATATGAAATTTCACATATTGGACTGGATTTCTAATCTAGGTATGGAAGTTCATTTTGAGTGTTGTGGTATTTATCTACCGGACATAGAGTTAATCGTTATTGGTCTATATAGATCGACAGAAGGCGACCTCGATACCTTTATGTCAAGACTGAATATTTTGTTAAAGAAATTATTAGTTAAATCTAGTAAATCTAAAAAAAAAGTGGTTATATCAGGTGATTTTAATATTGACCTTCTCAAACCCACAAAGTGGAGTAAAATGTTTGAGTCGACGTTGTCTCTGCATGGCTTGAGGTTTTCTATCAACATGCCAACCAGAACTACGGCCGATTCTGCAACATGCATAGATAACATCATAACAAATCAAAAGAATTATAAGTCTGAAGTATTGGATTTGGGTATATCTGATCACACGGGGCAATGTTTGAGCATACCTTGTGGTTTAGGTTTTAAGGAAAAATTTTGGTTTATAAGTAAAAGAAGGATAGACGATAATATTGAAATATTTATAAAATACTTGTCTCAATGTTCTTTTGCAGAGGTATTTATGGACTCTGACGTTAACTCTGCTTACAGGAAGTTTCTGGATGTTTTTATTTTGATTTTTAATCTATGCCTTCCCGTAGAAATGATAAGAATATCCTACAAAAAGAAACTTCCTTGGAAAACTAAGGGTATTCAAAAGTCCTGTAAGACTAAAAGAAAATTATATTTAGACACACATCGATTGTCAAACAAAAGAGAATCACCTGCTTTTCAACTATATACCCGATACAGTAAGCTATTAAAGTCTATTATCAGAAAATCAAGAAAGATTTCAAATACAAATTTTATCAAAAATAGTACGAATAAAACGAAGGCAACATGGGGAGTGATAAAACAACACGCTAGCTCTACAAACAATATAAAAACATCTATTGAGTGTATTGAGGATGGTAATAAGAGTATATCTGACCCAAATGAAATATCTAAAGCTCTGAACCATTATTTCATAAATCAAGCTAACAATGTTTCTGATGCTAGTCATAATGATCTCTTATGTAGGGCAAAAGCCAGTAGCAGCAGTATTTTCCTTGACCCGGTAAATGATTATGAAATTATTAAGATAGTAAAACATCTGAATAACACAAAGAGCTCTGGCTATGATAATATTCCTGTACAGGTGGTTAGGGCTTGTATTGTATATATTGTTAAACCGTTAGTTTACATAATTAATTTAATGCTTGAAAACGGATCCTTTCCTGAAGACTTAAAAATAACTCAAGTAAAACCACTTCACAAAAAAGGTTCAAGAAAAGAAATAGGTAACTACAGACCAATTGCTCTGTTGCCAGCATTTTCTAAGATATTTGAAATGGTTATATACAATAGGTTGTTAAAGTTTTTGAATAAGCATCATGTCATTCATAGGAATCAATTTGGTTTTCAGAAAGGCAAGTCCACAACCTTAGCAATATTTAAACTGCTCAAAGAGGTTTGGGAGAGAATGAATAAGAAAGTACCCTCTGTAGCCCTGTTCTTAGATATGTCAAAGGCTTTTGACTCCGTGGTACATAACATTCTGTTAAATCAACTGGAAAGCTTAGGTGTTAGGGGTGTCGCATTACAGTTATTTAAAAGCTATTTATCAGACAGGAAACAAGCCACAAAAATTGAAACATATAATAATAAAATTAAAACAATAGAACAAGTACAATCTGATTATAAATACGTAAAGTTAGGTGTACCCCAGGGTAGTATTTTGGGCCCTCTTCTGTTTTTGATCTATGTAAATGATCTCCCAAATGCTATAAACCATATGTGTGTTATGTTTGCAGATGACGCCACAATATTCATATCTGGTGAAAAACTCACTCAACAGGAATTTGAGTCCACCATCAATGAAACTTTAGAGACATTGGTAAATTGGTTAAAAGCTTTGAACTTAAAAGTCAATGCTTCAAAAACTAAGCTGATGCATTTAAGAAATTACCAAACTCGACTGGTAGATATGAACATTGTCGAATCAGGAACAAAAATAGAACTAGTTAATGAAACCAACTTTCTGGGTGTAACTATCGACGAACATTTGAATTGGAAAGCCCACATCGACAGAATTAATAAAAAGATCGCAAGTTATTGTTATCTGCTGTCGATACTTGTTGGGGTTACCTCTGAAAGTGTTACACGCAGTGCTTACTTTGGATATGTCTATCCACTACTGATGTATGGTGTTCTGTTTTGGGGCAATTCAGTAGATGTTCAGTCTGTTTTCGTATTGCAAAAAAAATGCCTTCGTACCATCTATAAGATGCATAGCACTGAATCTCTCAGACAGGTGTTCAAAGAAAAATATTTCTTAACGTTGACTGGTATCTTTATATTAGAAATTTGTATATTTGTTAAAAATAATTTAGAGTACTTTACCATTAGATCGGATAGACGCCAAAACATTCGTGACAAGTGTAGACATGATATCTGTATTCCAAAGATCAACAATAGGATGTTTCACAAAAGTGCTTTTATAACGGCAATTCTTGTGTTTAATCATCTACCCTCTGACATCAAAATTTTAAATGGACCTAAATTTAAACTTAAATTGAAAAACTGGCTGATTGACAAAACATTTTATAACCTTGACGAATATTTTAATTTTAGATAAGTACATGGGGTGTTATTTAATGTTGTTTTAATTTTGACATTGTATTATTATTATTTTTATTACTCATTTGACTAATTTGGATTTTTATTTTGATTGTTATATTAATTATTAATTACACATTGACATTGCCTAAATATTAATAAACAATTAAATACGTAATAACTAAATGTAATGTAATTAATGATATTGAGAATGCATTTTGAAAACATGAAAATATGTATACTTACTGAATTTAATCTTTACAATTTTATAAATAATTTTAATTTTAATATTGTATGCCCAGTGTGGTAAACTGTTGTAACTATTTTAAGCATTATCATCGGCTCATGTACACAGTTTGACAATAAATGAATTCTATTCTATTCATGGTGTCACCCAGTCCGACTTCCAAGTATGTTTAAGTTATCTGCTGTTTTAGTGACCCGAAATGGATTATTTTTCACTTTTTAGTTTTTATTTTTCAGTTTTTTTTAGTTTTTGTTTCCAGGATTTTTTTCAAGTTTTTTTAGTTTTTGTTTTCAGGTTTTTTGAAGTCGGTTTTTTAAATTTTAATTTATTTTTTTATTTAACCATTTTTAGTGCCGCTGTCACTGAAAATTCTACTCCATGAGGCGAAAGCGACTATTTCTTCAAATTGCAACCTGTACCTAATCGTACCCCATTGGAAAGTTTGGTGATGAGAAGGTTCAGATGCTCCATTCATCGATACCTATTAGTGTATGGGCAAATTCTACTAGTGGAAATTGAAAACTGAGCAATTTGCTAATTCTCGCTGTGCAGATCTGTTCATCACTCCAAAGATCCTCATCAGATCTTCATTTAGGATAGGGTTCTCTATCAACATTTATTCAAACCTAGTCCGGCGAGGCGAAAGCGACTATTTTATTCAAATTGTTACCTGTAATTGTAACCGATTGAAGAGTTGTCTGACGAGAAGGTGGTTTCCGATATTCCATTTATCGGTAACTATTAGTTTATGGGCCAATTCTACTGGTGGAAATCGAAAAATGAGCAATTTGCAGCACTCTCGAGGTGCAATTCTGTTCATCACTTCGAAGATACTCATCAGATCTTCATTGAAGAAAGGGTTCTCTATCTATATTCATACAAACCCAGTCCGGCGTCTAAATTCGACTAAATTCTTCAAATTGTAACCTGTAATCGTAACCGATTGAAGAGTTTTCTGATGAGAAGGTGGTTTCAGATATTCCATTTATCGGTAACTATTCGTTTATGGCCTAATTCTACTGGTGGAAATCGAAAACTGAGCAATTTGCTGCACTCTCGAGGTGCAATTCTGTTCATCACTCCGAAGATCCTCATCAGATCTTCATCCAATTTTTATGGGACCACCTCTGAGTTATCCCCTTTCATACAAAAAAAGAATTTTTCAAATCGGTCCAGGCGTTTTCGAGTAATCGGCGAACATACATAAAAAAAAAATAAAAAAAATATATATATACGCGACGAATTGAGAACCTCCTCCTTTTTTGAAGTCGGTTAAAAAATATGAGCAATCTTTAATATATTTTTTTTATTGCTGCCTATCGCAAGGGCTCTTCGGAGAAACATAAAAGATTCTATAAAAAAATTGAAAACATTCATATTTTCTAAGGAAATCGGCATTATTGTAAAAAAATAAATATTAATAAGCCGATTTTCTTAGAAAATATTAGTTTTTTTTTAGAAAATACTACACATTACTACCTACTTACTATCTACTTCTTTCTTAACTTACCTTTAAAACTTTTTCGCAAACTAAACATTTTGAGGTCTTATTATTATCCTCAAGATTGAAATATCTGTAAACTTTGTTGATTTTTTTTCAACCCATTTCGCTTTTACCAACTGATGCGCAAATTCCGCCGCGCGTGGCGCGGATTTGTAAAATGAATAAGTTTGGCAACGTCGCGTATTTATCGTTATAATAACGTTATTTTTGCAGTTAAAATTTCGTTCTGTTACTCGTAAAACGTTATACAAAAGATCGATAACGAAATGTTTGCTGAGATACCGATACTATTATAACGTTTTTATAACGTTAAACATTCTGTTATGGATAACGTTTTAAGTCCCTGCTTACAGCACACATAAAGAAAAAACTCCAAAACATAAAAAAGGTGAAAATTAAAGGGTGTCTCCATACATACATAATTAAACCAATTTAACTTGACCCTTATATTGTATGGCGGCCCAAATGAAATAGGGGTCAAGTTAAATTGGTACCTACCATACCACTGCAAGGGTAGAGAAAGAGAGTTAAAACTAATGTACGGAACCCTCGGCGAGCGAGTACGACTCGCACTTGACCGGTATTTTACAATGTAGAACTATTTCAGCTGTAAATAAGTAGTGTAGTTTCATATTACTAGCTGCGCTCCGCGCCTTAGGCCTTAACCGGCGTTAATATCTCTTTAAAATTGTATTGATTGCCTATCTACACAGAATACGTAATACTACAAACTACCACATTTTAGGCCCAAGGTTGAATCTCCAAAAATCCTTACTTAGTGCTCGCCTACGTCCAAGAAGGAACCCCCTGCTAAGTTTCAGACTCGTAGCTCTTGACATAGCAAGCAACACTTCGACCAATTGGGATCTTTTGTGTTTACACCTTAATGTTTCTTACTCTTTGAAAAAGTGATCAATTAACGCGGTGATCCCAATAAGAGGAAGAAACCTATTTAGGATTTGGATACGCATTCCCAAGGAGGCTCATACGCTTCGCTGCTTAGAAAATATGAATACCTAGATTTAATTACCTGGATGTATAACCAATGACAGCCCGGAAGTACTAGCAGACCTCCTCATAGACTTGGCAACTATCGATGGCTTAGTCTTCTCCGGTCTCTCAACCCGCTCTATAGACTTATCACCCGACTCCTTCTTCACAACATCAGTGTAAGTATGATGATGATGATGATGGGCATGCGCAAGCGCAGACGGTTGTAGCGCCGGCAATGGACGCCGACGTCTCGCCAGCGGTGATACGTCTTCGCTGTCAGTTTGAGAGGATTCCGCTGTTGATGCTCCTCCGCCGACTGGGCATTTAGGATGGTGGTGGAGCGGTGCTGTTGGGGTTGTTGGTGGTCCGGCGCTGTCGGGGGTTCCGGGCCAACTGTCCGTGCTCTGGAAAGTTAGGAACTGTTATGGTTTGTACTTTGTACGGTATTCAGTGTAATAGCTCACCAAATATTAAGACAAGGTTTGTACAATAAAGATTATAAAATGGTACAAGATATTGACAGTATTTTTTTTCTTTATCAGTATGCGTTGCCCGTTCAATAGTTGACCACTACCAGAGCCGCTGCGGTGTCCTCTGAGTACATGTAATGGGCATTACAGTGGCAGTGTTCCCTAAGTGCATAGCGCACAATGGGCATTGGAGTATGTATGACTCATGTTTTGTCTGCAAAAGCCTATTTCAACACGTAAACCATTGCCATTACAATTTTAAAAGTTTATCAATACCGTAGAACTTAGAACAGCAAGAAAAAAGACCTCCAGAATAAGTAATATTTGTTCGAAGTTTCCTCTTTATTCTTTGACAGCATACTTTCCTTACATAGGCATATATTGATACTAGCTGCGCTCCGCGTTTTCACCCGCGTCAGCCTCTCCGTTCCTCGATAAATGGACTATCCAACACAAAAATAATTTTTCAATTCGAACCAGTAGTTTCTGAGATTAACGCGTTCAAACAAACAAACTCTTCAGCTTTAAAATATAAGTATATATTTAAATAAATGGCGTGTACCATACCCTAGAATCATGCGTATCATGCGTGGCGTGATAGTGCCGCCTCCACTGCGGTGAGGTCGACGAGAACGCAGCGAACACAGCCTCGTCCCCCGCCTCACCCTCGCCCGCCTCATCCGTCTCTACCTCGCTGTGGTTGTACCGTTCGCATCTACCTGTACACCGGGAACAAATGCAGACTTTAGTAGCAATAAACATTTATAGATGGCGTTAGTAATACGATCTTCTATCGCTGACTTCGATATTTCGTCATTTTGGAAGCAGGAATGAGAAGTCAACCCGCCTGACAACATGGGAACTGTGACTAACCCTACGAAAAAACCAGCTGGCTTCTCACTGCCCAGGAAAGTATGATGCCGGCTCAATAGGGTAAGAACGGGGTGTGACCGCAGCCATGCTTTCATGCACAAGTGTGGGTGGAGGTCGTTGCCGACGTGCGATTGCGGAGCTGGCTTACAAGATGTCGCGCACATTATCAAAGATTGCCCCCTCACGAAAGATGATGGTGACCTACCAGACGTCTTGTTCACCCTTGAAAATGACGCAATCCGATGGATACAGAAATTGAACTTAGAATTGTAATATTGATCGACTGTTTATGCCATACGATAAAATTAAAAAAGTAGTACGATCAATAACCCAAGTATGGCACTTGTATACGGACTGTATTTAGTTGGGTCCTTTTTGTGTGAGAATGGAGTTGGCTTGCCCATCACCTATACCTACCCTCTCAACTTAGTCGATCGTGTCCAGAGGAAGGAACTCGTCAATAAGTCCGGAGACAACTAAACTGCCGGGTTAGTCACGATGTTTTCCTTACTCGTGCGTAGGAGCAATGTCAATTAGCCCATAACATTATATCATTTTTTTTTACATAAACTGTCGTAACTTAAATAAATCCAACTCGAAGAACCACATTATGGTCCTTACCGGATGTCTTTTCATTTACAGACATTTTTAAACAGACGTACTGCCAATAAATCTATTGTGAACAAACAAAATAAACTAAGCAATAAGCAATGTCTAAAATTACACTAACTGTAAATAAATTGCACTTACTGTCAAAATAACTAGTGTCCTCATCGTTTTCTAACTGCGGAATGAACTCGGCTTTCCTTCTCAGTAAATTATTCCAATCCAGACCGTAGAAGTAGACGTGTTCCTGTTTAAATAAAACATTTATAAAATAGTAGCAGAGGTCCGCGGCTTCGTCATTTATCCATCTTAGGAGAGGAATTTAAAAAAGAACTCGACATCCGGTCGATCTGTCAGTCAATCAATCAAACAGTCAGCAATAGATTAATCAGTCAGTCGATTCGTTGGTCGATCAGTCAGTCAATCAGTAAATCAATAAGTCAGTCAATCAATCAGCCGATCAGTCGGTCGATGAGTCGGTGGCTCAGTTGATCAATCAGTCAGTCGATCAGTCGGGTGATCAGTCGGTCAATCAGTCAGCAGTCACTAAAGCAATCAGCCGATCAGTCGGTCAATCAGTCTGTCGGTCGGTCTTGAAGGAGTTTTCAATCTACCCTACCTTAACTTGATGAGTGCCTCCCGTGCCGAGTCTGTCTCTTGGATTTCGCGCCAACAATTCAGTTATAATAGCCCGAGCTTCCACCGCTATTGGGAAATCTTCTTCTGACGGCCATTCTATGTCATCTAAAACAAAAACAAAATCAAAATCGGTTCATCCGTTTGGGTCCTAAGATGCCACAAACAGACACTTTAAACTTATCACACCCCGCCGTCGTCGGGCGTTAAAAAAGGAAATATTTAAGACAAACATTCGTTTTTTAGTACTTTAAAAAAAGAGCTTAGTGTTCGTGAGCGAAGCAAACTTAACACAAGACTCAAGTAATATGTGATATTTTCTCGAAGAAGGGAAAACTCCACGGCCAGGTTACATTTAAGCTCGGCTCGAAACAAGAAATGGGAAGAAATACCAAAACATGATTAAAAAAACTTTACTAAGATTGTAAGCAAAGCGAATAAATGAATCCTACTAATATTATAAATGTGTGTATGTATGTTTGTTACTCCTTCACGCAAAAACTACTGGACAGATTCAGATGAAACTATCCCGAAATCCCTACGAGATCAGGACTCACCCAGGTGCTACCGCGGGGCACAGCTAGTCACTATCACTTTCACTACATAGTATAAAACAAAGTCGCTTTCTCTGTCCCTATATCCCTATGTATGCTTAGATGCGGTTTTTTTAATAGATAGATTGATTCAAGAGGTAGGTTTATATGTATAATACATGCACAATATAGCCGTGCGAAGCCGGGGCGGGTCGCTAGTTATAAATAAATTAAACTTACCATTGACAGTATGCGCGAACAATTCCTCGGGTGTATCACCAAAGAAAGGTACGCAGCCGACAAGAAACTCGTATAATATAATACCCATCGACCACCAATCTACAGGTTTTCCGTAACCCTGAGGACAAAGTTGGCAGTTTTAATACCAATACTTATCGGTGAAAATCATATTATTATCAGTTTTTTTTTTGTAAAAATGCCTCAACTATTAAGACCTTGTACTTGTAGACAGGCTGTTTTCCGCGATTAGACCCTTTTTAATTGGGTCCTTTTTGCGTGAAGATGGAGTAGGCTTGCCCAGCACCTACTACCCTCTCAGCTTAGTCGACCATGTCCAGAGGAGAGAACTTGTCAATACTTCTGGAGTCAACTAAGCCGCGGGTTTCATCACGATGTTTTCCTTCACCGTAAGAGCAATGTCAATTAGCGCACATAAATTAATTAAATATTAATTAATTACATAAATTCAGATTTAGTCACAATTTAGAACGGTTAATTTTAGGGTTTATCATTTGACATATCCGATTTAAATATGAAATAGATATAAAGTTAACTTTAGGCGTCCATGATATGGACACACTTTTTACACAACTTAGGCAATGGAAGACATTGATATTACGCCATTAGTGACGTCACCACGTTGTAAAGTTTAGAAATATTCAAAAATTTATTAAAAAAGAACTATTGAGAAAATCATATATTCAATTTTAGAATATCAAAAATATTCAAATTAGTATCTTAAATTAGTCTATATTTACGGAAAATAATATAAAACCATAGGTCAGAAAATTTGGACAATCCCAATTGGATTGTGTATGGATTATGGGATCATTCGCTTATCGGTATGTCTGTCTGTCTGTCAAGACCCTTTTTTTTTCATATACAAACATAGTTACTGACTGTCAAAACTATCAGTAGTAATTAAATAATCCGCCTCGAAGAACCACATAATGGTCCTTCGAGCCGGATACAAATACAGATAGCAAATTTTATTGCACACAAAAAAGATAACTAAACAAAAAAAACAACCTTGGCCTTGTCGCTGAGAGCGGTCTCTTCCAAGCAACTTTAGGATGGATAGGATACAAACTGACCTGTCTAAGTATAACTTCCGGTGCAATGTACTCTGGTGTACCACATACTTGTTTATCGGAAAACTGGCGAGCTTCACGGTCAGCGTACTCTTCGTATAGATTTGTTGCCACTTAAAAAAAAAGAATACTTAAATACTAGTCATTTGTTCCGAAGGTACAAATCCTACCGTGATTTTTAAGACGTTTCATTGTGATCTTATTGTAAATGAATTCAAATGAATAAAGAATTTTGACTTTGACTTTATGTACGAAACCTTTGCACAACTAATGTCGAATTATGCCTAACTCCAACCCTAGATATGTTTGGTTAACCGAATGCCTAACTCCAACCCTAGATAATCGCTTTTACTGGAACCCCACGATACAAACATTGCTAAGTGTGGGGGTCACAGTCAATGTATCATGTTAACATTAGGTTTAGGTTAATAAATATTTTTCATTTTCACTCATATTCATTATGAAAAATGACAAATAGTCGAAAAATTACCGATCATAAAAATGCCTTTTTAATAAAAATCTCCATTCATAATAGTGTCCATCAATCAATCAAAATGTAATTTCAGAGTGATCCTTCTATTATTATCTATGCTATTCAATTATTATTCTGTGTCATTAGATCTATATGAAAGCGCTTACAGTACATTTCCCGATCCGAAATTGTATGCGTAGGTTCTAAAAATGCGCGAGTAAGCATTATCAGCCTAAGTGACAGATATCTGTCAATGATATCTGTGACCGATTGGAGCAAGATATTTTATGGATTTCGCGCCTTAGTTCGCTAAGTTACTTACATGACATCAAACCCATTTTGCTTAGACCAAAGTCAGTCAATTTTATATGTCCCGTAGCGGTTATGAGCAAACTGTAAAGAAAACAAAATTAATTACAACTACGGAACCTAGCCAGGGATTGAAAATCGCGAACGAAATAGCGAAATCTGTATGAAAACCCTTTCTTTTTTAATCTGTTCTTTCAAAACCCCATTTTAACGGGTAACTTTAAAAAGTGAATGATAATACCGGTATTTCACTTGACATACCGGTATCATCATTATATCCTTAATACCGGTATTTAACTTGACATATCGGTATTAAGCTGAATAGTTCAGCAAGGCGTGCAATACAGGTTATTATTTTGTTCTTGGTCCTAGCGGTATTCAGAGCCGCGAGGTGTAATTCGGTTAACTTATTAATACTTAAACTTTTAATTTATTAATACTTAATATTTGCATGCTAAGCTAAGTGTTGGTGAAATACGTTAAAACTATATTTTTATGTGACATCTAACCATATTTCGAGCAAATAAATGACAGCAAGAAACCGCCCAAGTAACACATTTGGTAACAAATAGCTTGCATATAGTATTTTTTTGGAACCTTTAGTAATAAAATCCACCTTGATTAAGTTCTATATAGGTGGTTAGAACCTATATGCAACCTATATATTACCAAAGGGAGAAAAATTGCAACTCATTTATAGTTGCAGAAGCGTTGCATAAGAGTTCGAATTGTTACCCTGAGTGGTACTTGGAACTAACGGTGCAAATTGCGCGCTGTGAATGAATGATTGAACGATAAAGCGATACATTCATTCGTTGAGTGATTAATTTGTCATAACTAGTCTTATTTTCGGCGGAGATAAACGAAAAACGGTGTGCTTTGTTCTATTGTGTTAATTGTGACAGCCATATTGCATCTATTTGGTGAGTATTAAAAATGTACGTGTAAACCGCAGCATAATATCATGGAGCCCTTGCAAATGGTTTTTTATCGTGAAACCATGGTATATTTACTTAGTAAATTTTGATGCGCCTACAATTTAATCAAAAAATATCAAAAAATATATGCTGATCAAATAAATAAGATAATACTTTACAACAATTTGGTTGTTAAAAACCTAACATTATAGTTTCACAAAAAGTATAATGTCAACAACAGTTATTAAAACTTATTTTGTTAAATGTTATTGTAATAAAATACCATTAAACAAAATGCTTTTCAAGGTTATTATTTTTAAACATGGCGATTTAAAGTAGACCTTTTAGTTCTTATTTTCACTCATTTGTTACCTTATTGGAACTCTTAAGCCCAAAAATCACTCATTAGTACCTAGTAGTGATATTTTTCACTTCACAGGTCTTGCTGTCTCTACTTTGAATTGGGGATCCTCAAGACGGGTACAAAACCCATTGTGAAGGTTAATAAAGTAAAAAAAAAGTAAAATTTACTTAACTTATAAAGTCGAGGACTGTCTGTACAACTGTCTGTGCAACTGTCTGTCAACTGTTTGTGCAACTGTCTGTTGTCTGTGCAACTGTCTGTTGTCTGTGCAACTGTCTGTACAACTGTCTGTCACTGACTGGTACTGTCTGAAACTGTCTGGTACTGTCTGGTACTGTCTGGTACTGTCTGGTACTGTCTGGTACTGTCTGGTACTGTCTGGTACTGTCTGGTACTGTCTGGTACTGTCTGGTACTGTCTGGTACTGTCTGGTACTGTCTGGTACTGTCTGGTACTGTCTGGTACTGTCTGGTACTGTCTGGTACTGTCTGGTACTGTCTGGTACTGTCTGGTACTGTCTGGTACTGTCTGGTACTGTCTGGTACTGTCTGGTACTGTCTGGTACTGTCTGGTACTGTCTGGTACTGTCTGGTACTGTCTGGTACTGTCTGGTACTGTCTGGTACTGTCTGGTACTGTCTGGTACTGTCTGGTACTGTCTGGTACTGTCTGGTACTGTCTGGTACTGTCTGGTACTGTCTGGTACTGTCTGGTACTGTCTGGTACTGTCTGGTACTGTCTGGTACTGTCTGGTACTGTCTGGTACTGTCTGGTACTGTCTGGTACTGTCTGGTACTGTCTGGTACTGTCTGGTACTGTCTGGTACTGTCTGGTACTGTCTGGTACTGTCTGGTACTGTCTGGTACTGTCTGGTACTGTCTGGTACTGTCTGGTACTGTCTGGTACTGTCTGGTACTGTCTGGTACTGTCTGGTACTGTCTGGTACTGTCTGGTACTGTCTGGTACTGTCTGGTACTGTCTGGTACTGTCTGGTACTGTCTGGTACTGTCTGGTACTGTCTGGTACTGTCTGGTACTGTCTGGTACTGTCTGGTACTGTCTGGTACTGTCTGGTACTGTCTGGTACTGTCTGGTACTGTCTGGTACTGTCTGGTACTGTCTGGTACTGTCTGGTACTGTCTGGTACTGTCTGGTACTGTCTGGTACTGTCTGGTACTGTCTGGTACTGTCTGGTACTGTCTGGTACTGTCTGGTACTGTCTGGTACTGTCTGGTACTGTCTGGTACTGTCTGGTACTGTCTGGTACTGTCTGGTACTGTCTGGTACTGTCTGGTACTGTCTGGTACTGTCTGGTACTGTCTGGTACTGTCTGGTACTGTCTGGTACTGTCTGGTACTGTCTGGTACTGTCTGGTACTGTCTGGTACTGTCTGGTACTGTCTGGTACTGTCTGGTACTGCCTGGTACTGTCTGGTACTGTCTGGTACTGTCTGGTACTGTCTGGTACTGTCTGGTACTGTCTGGTACTGTCTGGTACTGTCTGGTACTGTCTGGTACTGTCTGGTACTGTCTGGTACTGTCTGGTACTGTCTGGTACTGTCTGGTACTGTCTGGTACTGTCTGGTACTGTCTGGTACTGTCTGGTACTGTCTGGTACTGTCTGGTACTGTCTGGTACTGTCTGGTACTGTCTGGTACTGTCTGGTACTGTCTGGTACTGTCTGGTACGGTCTGGTACTGTCTGGTACTGTCTGGTACTGTCTGGTACTGTCTGGTACTGTCTGGTACTGTCTGGTACTGTCTGGTACTGTCTGGTACTGTCTGGTACTGTCTGGTACTGTCTGGTACTGTCTGGTACAGTCTGGCACCGTCTGGCACCGTCTGGCACCGTCTGGCACCGTCTGGCACCGTCTGGCACCGTCTGGCACTGTCTGGCACTGTCTGGCACTGTTTGGAACTGTCTGACACTATCTGTAACTGTCTGGAATGAAACTAATGTACGGAACCCTCAGCGCGTGAGTACGACTCGCACTCGACCCGTTATTATTTTAATTAGATCTTGTGGTTCTAAATGAGAAAAAAATGGAACCGATATACGCTTTACAGTGGCATATAAGAGTATATTAGACCTTACAAAGGCAATTACACTAAGGTTCCAAATGAGCTTCAATAATAACTCTTAAGCCACTACAAGTGATAAATAACTCATATATACTACTTATTTAGTACTAAAGGTGCCAAATGAGGGAAAAATACCACCTATTAGGGCACAGTTCTTTAGGGGGGATTTTAAGATGTCATATGCCTCTTTGAGTTCTATAAGAGAGAAAATTAAAACCTTTATGCGCCTATGAGTAATAGATTCGGCTTAATGCTACCATAGGTAATAAAGCAGAAACAAAAGTCACTCAAAAGCAACCGTTAGTGATAAGAGTTACTCATTTGCAAATTCGAGTGCTGTTTGCATCTTTAAGTAATACCATACACTCTTGCATCACCTATATGCTACCTACAGTTGCAAAATAAGTTCCAAAATTCACTAACGTGCTACTTGGGCGGTACACATTCTAGAAACTAGCCAGAGTTCGAATCTCAGCATAGTTAAAAAAATGGGTGCGTGTACGCGCGTGAGAAGTTATACTTTTAGAAGTTATATGTCCGTCTGTCTGTCTGTCCGTCCGTTCGTCCGTCCGTCTGATATTTATATTACGGGCAGCTTCAACCTGTTACTTTACTCATCATTCTTTCATAACGCGCCTAAAGAAGTATAACTTCAAAAACGTCTTCTTGCTAGAAAAATGTACTTACTTATCAGGCTTCAGATCTCTATGGACGATTCCATACGAATGTAAATATTCGACAGCAAGAACGGCTTCGGCGAAGTAATGACGCGCCATATCGTGAGGCAAAGGTCCCGAACGCAGTAACGTTGCACAATCACCACCTTCGACGAACTCTAATATAAGGCATAGATGTCGCTTTGTTTCGAATGAGCAGTACATTGTTACCTGTGGAGGAAAAATATCGATTTTAAAGTAGCTGTCCCAGCAAACGTTGTTTTGCCATATACAAAAAAAATATACTTAATAAAAAATTAAGGGAAAAAAAAGTAAAACACATGGATGATAGCGATTATTGATTTTAATGTTATTTTGTTGATAGAAAAACGTTATTTCAAGTTGCTAGATTGACTATGGCAGTGGCAACATAGATGTTGTTCGATTCTCAGATCTAACGAATATACACAAAAAAAATCATACAAATCGTTTTAGCCGTGTAGGTGGAGTTTGGTAACTAACACCGCGATTAACGCTTACCTGGTATCACCGACAGATGGCACTATTAGTAAGATTTTTTTTAATATTAGCGCCATCTAGCCCCTTGCTAAGCAAATAGGCATGTGTTATAGTGCCTAATTATATAATACTTATACAAACATAGACGGAAAGACAGACATACGGACCAGAAAGTGATCTTATAAGGGTTCCTTTTTTTCTTTGGTGGACGCGTCCCGAAGACTCCACTGTCCGTCTGTCTGTCTGTTTCCAGGCTGTAATCTCATGAAACTTGATAGCTAGCACGAAAATTTTATATAAATATATATAGATACAACAGAATATAATAGTACGGAACCCTTCGTGCGCGAGTCCGACTCGCACTTGGCCGGTTTTTATTTTTAAACTATGGTAGTACGATTATCTGAGTCGCATATGAGATTGTTATCTGAAGCGTAAACTTACCACAAAAGGATTATCAGCAAAACTGAGTATATCTCTTTCAGCGAATGCTTGCTCCACTTGATTCCTCAATATTAGATTGTTTTTGCTTATTTTCTTCATTGCATATCTATAACAAAACGTAGGTAATTGTTATTTGGGTTTGGGGTGATTGGTCAAGGGTGGGTTTGGATCGACCTAACAAAAATAAAAAATGCAGTTTTGATTACTCTTGATTTGACCTTACTGGTTAGAATTTGAAAAATTGTCCATAATAATTTGGTTTTTGTTTATGACACTAAGTAGTACGACTCCTTAACTTAAAATACGGTCCCATCGTGAAGAAAGCATGAAACTTGGCATGAACGTAGCTATCATATATGTGCTTCAATTTCGCTATGGAAGCACGACGAGAAATTATTGTTTCCGCCCCTTTCCAACTCTAATTTGACACACTTTTGTGTTACTACGGCTCCCTCTCCTAACAAAAATCAGTTTTATGGTCCCATCCAGAAGAAAGCATGAAACTTGGCATGAATGTAGCTGTCATATATTTGCTTCAATTTCGATATGGAAGCACGTCGAAAA
Source organism: Idaea aversata (assembly GCA_907269075.1). Lineage (NCBI taxonomy): Eukaryota > Metazoa > Arthropoda > Insecta > Lepidoptera > Geometridae > Idaea > Idaea aversata. The sequence goes on from OU026108.1 coordinate 1,801,295, forward strand.
ATTATTTCCCATTCCCACCAATTTTATGTGCTAAATTAGAGACTTTTGCATTTTGTATGAAAACGGTTCAAACTACAACCAAACTGTCAATAAGCGTTAAGATCCTCATTAAATTCAACAATCACCTTGGAAGTATGTAGATTGGACCTATAGTTAAGAAGCTGTAAAGTGATTTTAACCCCCCTCGACCCTGTTTTGTATCAACCCTTATAGTTTCTTGATTTTATTATAAAAACGATTAAAGCTACAACAAAACTGTCAATGACCAATTTGTTTTCCATTAACTCCTCTATAATAATTGTCTTGGAAGTATGTTGATAGGACTTATAGTTTTCGAAATATGCTTACTTTCTTTCGTTTCGGCCAGTAAAAATGGACACAAAAAACGTTAAACTTCGAAAAAGCGCATGTTATAATTTTTTTATATGTTAATAGACCCTCCGAGAGTAGTCTATACCTGAGTTTGCATCCCTGGGCTACTCCCATGATGCTACGAAATTCTAGTACGTGTTTTAGTTTTTTAGGTAAAACTACCCCTTTAAAGCGTTTTCCATGTATCTTTGTTTTATATGTTTGTTTATTGCTTGTCAATTTCATACTATAGCAAGTTTTTTATTTAAAAAAAACGTGTGTCACTCGGGGACTGCCGCGGTAAAGCTATTGCATCGTGCGAGCTTCGTACAGTCGTACCATATACATACACGTTAAGCGAACGCTCGGTCGAGCTACATGGTAAGCGGAGTGGGGGGGGTGTTAGGTTTTATTTTCGTTACGGAATTTCTTGATTCGGTCGCCGCGCTCAAAGCCTGCGATAAAAGCTATGCAATAGCTTAAAATTTCAGAATAATGTTTTCATAATTAAACAAAATTCAACTTTAAGAAATAGTAAACTATTTCTTTGTTTCTGAGAAAACTGTCAATCCTAACAGCACCACTTTGGAATCAAATTAAAGGTAATTTTGTTATCTACAAATGTATTTCTAATGGCTTTTCCTCTAGGACTATTACTTCAGAAACTAGCTGCTTCTATTAAATTATCGAAAGTAGTACTCACCTTTGCCTAGTCTGTTTATGTTTGACCAGATAAACAGCACCGTATGCCCCGTTCGATATCAGCTTTATAACTTGATAGTCGTTCTCAGAGGGCGGAGCCCCGTTGTTGCCCGGAGCACCGGGAGGGGACTGTCTACCTCGCAACCTAGAAGCAAAACATTTACCAATGATAAAAGACAGACAGACAGACAGGCGGACAAGAAAGTGATACTTTTTTTACCTTTTAAAAAGTAACCAAATAATTCGGTAAGTTTAAGAATCGGGTAGTTTATCGTCTCCTTGTGATTGATGTAACTAATCCAACATATTTGCTAATTGCTTTGGATAAGCTACATTATCTTATCTTATACTAGCGACCCGCCCCGGCTTCGCACGGCTATATTATGTATACATGTATTATACATTTAAACCTTCCTCTTGAATCACTCTATCTTTAAAAAAAACCGCAACAAAATCTGTTGCGTAGTTTTAAAGATTTAAGCATACAAAGGGTAGTAGTAGAACACAGAATTTTAATCCATACTAATAAAATAAAATAAAAATTAATTATAAAGAGGAAAAAAATTGATTCTTTGTTTGTTTGAATTGAATAGGCTTCGAAACTTCTGGACCGATTTTGATGAAACTTTTTATGAGGATACATTCATTGGGAATAACATAGGCTACTTTTTATCCTGATATTCCCACAGGATCGGGAGTTACGCGGATAAAACCGCTAGGTACAGCTTCACTATCACTACAAAGTATAAAATAAAGTCACTTTTCGCCGTCCATATGTCCCTATGTCCGTTTGTATGCTTAGATCTTTAAAACTACGCAACGGATTTTGATGCGGTTTTTGAAGTGAAAACTTCTTATGGCGCGTTGGGCACTTTTGTGGGTGAGCATTTTCAGCCGTTCTCGCGACAGATTTTGACGCGACAGATGAGATTTTATTTGTGTTAGTCTTTTTGTTTAACTTATACTGCCATCTATTACACAAATTGAGAAACTTAGTTTCTAGAAAGACCGCTATTCGAATGTAGATGGCGCTGATTTAAATTTTTTACTGCCATCTAGCGAATAAAAAATAAACTATATTTGTTTAAGTGAGTGCTAATATATGGCAGTAGCAGATCGTTTCAAGAAATATTCTATGAGAAATAACAAGTTTATTGTTTTCACTTCTGCCTGCACTCCCGGAGTGCGCTGTTTTTTTTTTCAATAGATAGAGTGATTCAAGAGGAAGGTTTATAAGTATAATACATGCATAATATAGCCGTGCGAAGCCGGGGCGGGTCGCTAGTATAAATTAAAACTTACTTAGAAGGCGATGAGTTTTGCGGCGGCGGTAATGGAGGAGCGGGTGGCGCGTTCAGTTCCGCTAGAGGATCTCTTGATAGGCCCAGCTTGTGGATTATGTACTGAGGGATATCCGTCGATATGCCCTGTTCAATAAAGGTTATATTAGGATAGCAGAATAATGTGAGTTATGCATCTATAAATATATTAGTTCAAAGTTCTGATTGGCTGATTTATCAACGTACGGCTCGAACCAATGGAGGGAACGGCCTAAAACTTGGCATACAAATAGCGAGACGCCAGATCCATTTAAGCCCCTACGTTACCTACGTATTTGTAAAAGAAAAGTTGCCTACCTAGGACATGTATTGAGACATGATAGGTACGAGTTACTGCAACTAATTATGATGGGAAAAGGCGCGGGCAAAAGACGTGTCGGTAGGAGGAAAAAATCTTGGCTGCGTAACATCCGGGAGTGAACGGGGATAGCGAGTGCAGCTGAACTCTTACGCCTCGCTAGAAATAGAGAGAGAATATTCCAAATTGACTGCCAACCTTCGGCTTCGTTAGTCGGAGAGGCACTTTAAGAAGAATATTTGTAAAAAAAAATTATACTTCGAGTTGGATCTCGCCTTCAACAGCTTGATTGCAATTTTAACAATTTTATGACCTACAAACAGTCTAGAATATCCTTCAGGCAACTACAACAACCTATAAAAATGTTACAATGTTCCTCAAAGAATAAAATCTAGTTAAAACTGGTCCTTTGAGCCATAACAAACTGGAAAACTCTCTTACACGTGCCTATAAGATACAGGACAACTTCTGTGGCGGGGTAGAAGATCACCCACCTCCGGTTACAGGTTCGATTCCCGACGGAAATATTTGTATGACATACAGTTTCGCATTTAGCGCAGTGCGTTCACTTATCCAAGAGCAACTTCAGTACTGTTCGTGACACAGACCTGTAAATTCCTAGCATGTCCCTCAGCTGCCTCCAGCAGTCTGTAGAACCTCTCAGGATCGAACTCGAGACACTCCAGCAGTCGAGCAGGTCGCGCCATCGCGAGGATCAATCGCGTCACTAGGGGCGCCACTTGTGCGCCAGATTCCGCGGATTTTTCGCGGGTCTGTTGAAGGAAAATGGTTTTATTATGGTTGTCACACTAATATACGGGGTTGTTGGTAGTCATATTAGCAAGCGTTTGAGGGCAAAAAACTTTAAATTTGTTCTACGATTTTTGGAAATTCGTTTTTTTTTTTAAATTTTGAGTTTATGTAATCTCGATAATCAGCTGATTTTTTTAAACAAAGGTCATTCAGACTTAGAACAGTAGATAAAACTTAAAAAATAAGTACAATCTTAAGGTCAATGACCTCTCCATGTAAGGAACAGCTGATTTTCATGTAAACATAATATCGAAATTTTCTAAACAATGTTCGAATTTCCAAAAGTCGTAGAACAAAAGTTGTTTGTTTAGGTGCACAGAAGTAGCCCTCAACGGTTTGCTAGTATAATTACCAATAACCCTGTATATACCACTAAAGATGTTGTCTTGAAACTTCTAAAATTTTCAGTTAATTAGGATTTTCTTGAACTTTGATTTTTTTTACACATTATCTCGATATACCCCCAAAATTAGGAAGATACGCGGGTGAAACCGCGGGGAGTAAAGGTGGACGCAGAATGATACGCGCCGAACGCGTCGAATTTTTGCCGTCCACAGAAAAAGGTACCTTATAATAATAGAGATAAGGTATCTACATTTATATTTCCGATGACGTCATCGGAGTCGTCCGCATCGTCAGAGGCGGCCGACTCTGAAATAAATAAATGAATAAATGTACCTTATCTCTATTATTATAAGGTACCTTTTTCCGTGGACGGCAAAAATTCGGCGCGCTCGGCGCGTATCAATGTGCGGGCACCATAAGCTAGTAGAACTAACCTCAGCCAATAACCTGTCCAAACTGTCCGCCATATCGTAAAAGTAAGTACTTGTCACTTGTTTAGACTCAGACTTGTGGAGGCAGTCCCGGGCCATTTCTAACACCTGAAATAAAATTATTATTATATTGAATACTTACCACTAAATATCATAAGAAAAAATAAAAGTTTTACAATTTGGTAGAGTTTTCATGTGTAAAGGATTTCAAAATATTTTTGTAAGTTAAAAAAATCAAATCAAACATGATATTAAGAGCTTCAAAACATTATAAAGTTAGTGTGAATAATTAAAAGTTTTTTTCGCAATTCCTTTAAAAAATGATTAAGTAAATGAAAAAGAATGAAAAAGTTTTTTTTTTTTTTTTTTATTTCGTTGACTGATAATAAAAAAAAATAACAAACAATTTTACTTCCTTCGAAATTTGAATAATCATGTATGTACTCACTCGTAATTAACATTTTTACATAAATAATTATTTTGTATGTTTGTATAAATAGTATGCGTCAAGACAGAATCGAACCAGTACCAAATAGAACGCTAGAATCAGCTCACCTGTCTCTGGACGAATCTCTCAATGGGCGGTCGATCTGGTTTCTTATCTAATTCAGTCAATTCGTCGATCAGCGCCCTCAGTCTAAAATAAATACAAAAAAAAACATTGATTTTTATGGTTCCGTACCTCAAAAGGAAAAAATGGACTTTCTTGTCCGTCTGTTTGTGAAAAAAAAACACTCTTAATTGAGATTCAATCAAGAGTACTTTTGTAAAACATAAGGTTGTGAAAGAAAAAGGTTTTAAGGTATTCGCCGTCGTAAGATGAAAAATACTAAATTTTTTACTGACTTCAAAAATGGAGGAGGTTCTCAATTCGACTGTTTTTTATCGATCCGAGAATAATTTCATTCTTTAGGAACCAATTTCGATGATTCTTTTATAGTATTACTAGCTTATGCCCGCGACTTCATCCGCGTATAAGTCGGAAATGGATCAAGGAATCGCGTTGTCACATACAAACTTTGCCCCCATTTTTCATCCCCTTATGGGTATAATTTCTTATTGGATGCCTATTGCCTACGTCATACAAAGAACACACCCTCAAATTTTCAGGTCTCTGCGATCAGCGGTTTGGGCTCTGCGTTGATCCGTTAGTCAGCCAGTCAGGACAAAGGATTTTATATGTATAGATAAAGGAAACTAACTTATCATCCATAGCCTTCTGAGCAGCCGGGAACCTGGCAGCGAACAGCGATGACATCGCAGAGACAGCATCATCCCTCGAACCGCCACCGGAGCCCGGGCCTCCGCCCCGCGACGGTGAACTGGAGAAGAACGAAAACGTACTACAGACTATATGTGTACTGTGTAATATGGAAGTAGATTTTAATGTGCAGTGTGTTTTATGGGGTAGACAATAATGTGTATTATGTGCTGTGGCGAAGATTATGAAGTGTACTGTGTGGCAGATTGTTATGTGTACTGTGTTCTACGGGGTAGACTGTGATGTGTATTATGTTTTATTAGAATGTGTATTATGTGCTGTGGGAAAGTTTATGAAACTGTGTACTGTGTGGCAGATTGTAGGTAATGTGTACTGTGTTCTACGGGCTAGACTTTAATGTGTATTATGTTTTATGAGGCATACTAGAATGTGTCTATGTGCTGTGGGGAAGATTATAATACTGTGTACTGTGATCTATGGGAGTAGATTAGATTAAGATATTTTATGGTGACATTCTAGAATGAGTATCAAGAGTGTACATAATATGTACTATGGGGCAGACTTTAATGTATCATATCTTATTATGTGTGATACAGAATGTGGTTCATTGTGTTCTAGATAATTATGTATAGTAATATAGTACTAAACAGAGTGTCATGTGTATGATATTTACCTAAGGCTCCGACTCCGGACACGCCTCGCGGGCGACTGCGGGGCGGCCGCGTGCCCGCTGCCACCACTGTCCGATAATGATGCCCAGTTGTTCATTCCGCTCCCTTGCGAGCTACTGTTTGATGAGAAATTACATATTTAAAACCACGTCTATAATTAATTGTATTATTGCAAGTAGTTCCGCCATACGATACTAGATGGCGTTGCTAAGCTGCGCCCCGAAAACCTATTAAACGATAACCCACATTACAATCAGAGCATTCGACAGCCGTCTATTTTCGATCATTTTTCTTTCCGTTAGAGACTAATTCTGGTTCGCAACATTTGAGGTTCACTATTCAACTTTAAAGACCTAGATGGAATGAAGTATTTCGTCTTCCATCATATTTTTCTATCCTCAATTGAACTTTAATACCTAAAACTAATATGTATAGAGGTACAATCCACGGTCAAAAGTCTCTGCCCACCGTAACGTTACAATCCTGTGCAGCACTATTTGAATATTATAACAACGTAACCTGTGGATCGAACCCACGTCGGTTGGTGTAGCGGGTGGCGGCTTATACCACTCACACAACTAAATACATAGCTAAAATGTTGAAAATAATAATCACACTGAGTACTTTTAATTCAGGTATTTAAGTTTGTGTGTAATATCTATTAGAAGAAGGTCGTAACTCCAATACTTGTTGATAGTATTTTATTGTAGCAATCTGATCATTTACTTATGACCCATACTGTACATACTTGAGTGAGTTCTGATGTTGGTGGCAGTGTGGACATGGCGCTCGCGGCTGCGGCTCGCACGCCTGCACCGCCAGCAGTCGCTCTTGTGATGAACATTGCGACTGCAACGGTTGGAGGTACCACATTATCATATTACACGTACTAGAGCCGTTCAACCAACACATAAAGACACCTTTACAATAATATGTTTTTACCATTGCCACTCGAAAAGGGGCATTTTATTCAAATTTCAAATTTCTTTATTTCTTTTAATGCTTATGTATTTACATACACATGATCACTTGAAATAGTCTTAAAAACTAAGTTAGGATGTGTGCCTTCGGAACGCGCCCACCAATGAGAAGAAGGCACAAGAAACTCATGGGGTTTTTTTTTATGTGATCACGCTCACAAAGGTCAATATTACAAATATTTGAAGGTATTATTTGAAATGGAGCAATTAAAGTCACATCCATGGATTCTTATCATTAAGGTACGAAGAGGTATCATAGTATGCCTTACCGCACAATTTATGCTTTATAAAAGTTTTGAATTTGTTAATGGACATGTCATATACATCTTTAGGTAATTTATTATAATAGAGCACACATGTACTATTAAACGACCTGCTTATTTTCCGGAGCCTACTACCGGGCAAGGTCAGCTCATCCCTGTTTCTTAAGTTGAAATTATGAATATCACTATTTTTGCGAAAAATATCAGGATTTTTGTGAACGTAGAGCAAGTTTTCGTAAATATATTGTGAATAGAGCGTTAATATATTTATCTCTTTAAATTTTTCTCTAAGTGATTCCCTGGGGCCCATCTTATAGATAGCTCGGACAGCTCTTTTTTGTAATATAAAAATAGCATCAATATCTGCAGCACACCCCCACAGCAGGATGCCATACGACATGACACTGTGGAAGTAGCTGAAATAGACTAGACGAGCAGTCTCAATGTCCGTGTATTCGCGAATTTTCTTAACGGCGTAAGCGGCAGAACTAAGTCTATTGGACAATGCTTCCACATGCGGGCCCCACTGAAGCTTAGCATCTAAAGTTATACCTAGAAAGACAGCCTTACTGACTAATTCAACTTCCTCATCATTAATCTTTACAACAGTTTTTACTTGTTTTACATTTGGAAGTGTGAATCGAATTAATTTAGTTTTGGATTCATTCAGTAATAAATTATTGGAGTTGAACCAATCAACTATTCTAGAGAGAGCATTGTTCACATCGTCAACGTTGGACTGACGCCTTTTAACCTTGAACACCAAGGAGGTGTCATCTGCAAACAACACTATCCCATGGTTGTCCCTTACAAGGTAAGGTAAGTCATTTATATAAACTAAGAACAAGAAAGGTCCTAATATGGATCCTTGAGGAACCCCCATTACTATCGCAGATCCGGGAGATCGTTTTCCGTTAACATCGACACACTGGACCCTACCACTCAGATAAGAAGAGATAAGATCCAGGGCGCCGTTCCTAATACCGTAGTGGTGTAGTTTCATGATCAATGTTTTATGTTGAACGCAATCAAATGCCTTGGATAAGTCACAGAATATGCCATACGCATCATGCGACTCCTCCCAAGCATCAAATATATTTTTAATTAACGCTATCCCCGCATCAGTGGTCGAGCGCCCCTTACTAAAACCGAACTGTTTACTATGTAAAATATTATTATCATGAAAATGTTTAAGTAGTTGATTTAAAATAAGTTTTTCAAAAATTTTACTTAACGTAATACTGAATACTGAATAACTTCATCGATAACAGTGAATAAAACGCTCTTTTACTCACTGAGTGAATAAAATCATTTTGAATTTGGAACATGCACGGATATACGAAATAATATGGACTTATAAAAAAAACGTACTGAAATTAGTGCTGAAAGAACGTACTGGCTGGATGGAATATTAAATTTAAAAAAAAGTATACCGCCAATTTAGATTTTTTTCTATTTGATAAAGTGGTTGTTTAATGTCATTGAAAAATCGAATAACATAAATAATATAATAAAATGAGTTGTTCCAGTGACGAAAATGAGACACTGACTCCGGAATAATTTCGAAATAAAGCAGCAATTATAGTAGATAATTTGTTGCCGCCAAAATCTCGGGAGCACGACAATGGGAGTATGACATGGAATGACATGGAATACAATTCAATTAAATAGAATAAAACTTAAAAATATTATATACAATTAAAAATTTTCTTTTCTATCTGTTATCGTATTTGTTTTAAGTTATTGAAACATCTAATAACATAAATATTTTAAAATGAGTTCTTCCAGTAACGAAAGTAAACCCAATCTCTTGAACCATTTCTAAATTTATTTTCTCGCAGTCAATGGTAAAAAGTAGAGTACACAACTCGTGAAAAAAATAATTTATCTCGGTCCTTGTATCCCTCGCTCCGCTCAGGATTCTAATCTAGAATCCCTCGCTAAGCTCGGGATTCAATTATAGAATCCTTCGCTGCTCTCGGGATCCAACTTAGTCCCTCGAATTAAATTACCTTTTTTTTCACTTGTTGTATAATCTACTATTAATAGTAATGTATGATGTGGATAACAAAGCGGTGATTATCCCTGTCAGGAGTATCTAATACAGCCAAGGACAACCTCCTGCTAGCCTAGCATGAAGGCCAAAACACGATACGATAAAGCGATATAACTACATCAACTCTCAAAATATGATAGATAAAGCCGTCATGTTGAATTTTTATCATAATTTTTATCGCAATTTATAATAAAAATTCAACATGGCGGCTTTATGTATCATATTTTGAGAGTTGATGTAGTTATATCGCGTGATATAGCTTTATCGTATCGTGTTTTGGTCTTCATGCTAGGCAGGCTGGTTTGGATAGAACTATTGATAAACTACAGGAGAAAATTACTAGGGCTATTGTGATGGGATGGTAGTGGACTGGATACTGGGGAACTATGGCGCCTGCCGTAACAATGTTCAACAAACACATGAAAATGGCAGGCGGAGACTCGCCAACTCTCAAAGTTATAAGGGTCAAGTAGCTCTGAGCAAGATTACAGTAATAGGGCAACAGGAACGTGAGCAGCTAAAGGATGGAGAGGTCTCACTGGATTTTAAACCACCATTGCATTGGTAGGTCCAAGCGAGCGGGCCAACTCATCACTGACGTTCGGCATCCATCGAGCATTTCTGCTCTCGTGACTCCACTCTTGACGGCCGGTAAAGACAAGCCAAAGCCGCTCAGGTTCCTGTTGCCCTTACTGTAATGTTTTTCAGCGAATTAGGATAGCTAGCCTGAAAGTTGACAAGTCCCTTTTGGACATTGTTCCGGCAGGCACTATAGTATCCAAAGGCGCTTCCACTTTATCATTATTATAATTAAACATGATTGATAACTTTCGATTGCCAGAAACAGTGATTTAATTAAATATAGAATGAATTAATAATAAAATAATAGATTAGATATAAAAACATTAAGTTGTTTATTCATAAACCTCGATGACATTATCAACGATGCAAGTGGGTTTTTATACGATAAGGAATTTAAAATAACAAAAATTAATAGCAACTCTATTAGTTTATAAATATAACCGTTTTTTGCTTAGCATCTTTTGTTGCAGTTGACAGAATTGTGGAAAAGTAGGTGTCATTTTGAAATTTATCAGATAATGGTTACTTTTTTTCCTGCATTATTAGTTGTTTTATTCGTAACAAGGAAAATATGTCAATTTTTCTCCGGAAAATATGCTTGTTTTATCAAGAACCTACTCATATAGTGACGATATCAAATTGTGCAGTGAGTCACGCAAACGGTAGCAGGTTCGATTTCTACAGTAGAACAAATATATGTGTGAACTGCATTTTGTTTAGGGCCTCTATGTATAAAAAAATGTGTTTACAAGAAAATATATACTGATATTTTAAGTTTTCTAATGGTTATCTGCCATCTCTTTTAACACAAGGTTAGTTGTTTAATTAGGGGGCAAGATGGCGCGGTGTGCAATGTCCTCCAATATGTATTTATTTAAAAAATGTCCTAAGCATATAAGAGAAAAATACTTATCAAAAAAAATGGTTGTCTGTAAAGTCTGTTTCCGGACGATAATTTTACGTGCTAACGTCATAAGAAAACATTGATGGTAACCATGGCAACGATAAAACGTTGCTATAGTTACCTTGTCAATAACATGAGGCGTTCCAGTAACGACGCGTGACGTCACACTTTTTTGAGATTGCAGGTGTTCACCAATTTATAAAACGTTATCACGTCAAAAAGATCTGAAACTACAATTGCTACGAGTTTGAAACTTGGCATTGGTCGTACGGGAGCACTAAGAAGGGATTTAAGGAAATTCAAAAAATGTGCTGTACTTCATAAAACTCAACTAGCACTGACGGACTGAGAGATTAAAACGCGCAGTCTAAGCCAGAAACACATGAATGAGTAGAAACTTCTGAAATTCCCACGGGATCTATTTAAGCACAAATACTTGTCTGAGGCAGAAATCGAACCCGCAACCCTGTGTTTGGCAGTCAGGCATGGTGACCATTGTGGTCGTCGTCAAACATAAATATTACTTAATAGTAATATACTTACTGACAAGCTGGAGCTGCCTGGCGTGGTTCCGTAGCCGGAAGACGGTAGCGACGCTACCGACCATCTGCGGCCATCGCTGGAACAACAATATAATATGCTGAAAATTGCTTATCACTAGTAAAAAAAATGGCTGTGACATCATCATCATCATCATGGCGTATGGCATTCATCCTGCGTGGATCAAACCTCTATATCCAAGTTTTTCAGCCAGCTTGCAGCGGCAGTTGTAAGTTTATGAACTTCCGACATTCCACCGGGAATACGGCGAAGTGGGCTTTCGTTTACTACATGGGAAAGGGTTTGGTCAGATGCTCCGCAATCGCACTGTGGTGACTCCCTTAGTCCCCATTTATGGAGGACGGAGGTGGTGGTTAGTTTTCCCGTGGTTGGAACGAAATCGGTTCAATCGGGTCGTTCAAGGTTTTTGCTGTGACATACGGCAGACAGACAGACATGACGAACCTATAAAGGTTCCGTTTTTTTGCCATTTGGCTACGGAACCCTAAAAACGGCCAAGTGCGAGTCGGACTCGCGCACGAAGGGTTCCTTACTATGATATTCTTTAGTATTTGTTGTTATAGCGGTAACAGAAATACATCATCTGTGAAAATTTCAACTGTCCAGCTATCACGGTTCATGAGATACAGCCTGGTGACAGACAGAAAGACAGACAGATGGACAGTGGAGTCTTAGTAAAAGGGTCCCGTTTCTACCAGACTACAAGGAAAGGGTCATGTTTTTCGCGCCTATTTACTCTTTAGGTACAAAGTCTAAAAAATAAGTTCTCTAATTTTTAAGCTATTGCATAGCTTTTATCACGGGCTTTGAGCGCGGCGACCGAATCAAGAAATTCCGTAACGAAAATAAAACCTAACACAGGGGGTGTTAGGTTTTATTTATATTATTATACTCCGCCCGAGCGTTCGCTTAACGTGTATGGTACAACTGTACGAAGCTCGCACGATGCAATAGCTATACCGCGGCGAATGCCACACGTTTCTATTAGAACACCATCTGTGTCAACGACTAATTTTCAAAAGTTTGTTGAAGTGATATTTTTGTACTACATTAATTATTCTGTAGTACCGGATTACTATGACAATGGAAATTAACATGTTTAACTTGAATGGTTGAACTGAAAGTCTAATTAATGAATACTTACATATCCTTATTCCTAACACGGTTAGACATGTAATAAATACAGTAAGGTTAAACTAAATGTAACAGTACATTGATTGAATAAGTAATATTTAATAACTAGCGGTCCGCTCCGGCTTTGCACGGCTATATTATACATGTATTTTACATTATAAACCTTCCTCTTGAATCACTATCTATTAAAAAAACCCGCATCAAAATCCATTGCGTAGTTTTAAAGATCTAAGCGTACATAAGGACAGACAGACAGCGTGAAGCGAATAGGTATTATACTATGAAGTGACATGACATAACTCACATTATTCTGCTATCCTAATATCAACTTTATTCAACAGGGCATAACGACGGATATCCCTCAGTACATAATACACAAGCTGGGTCTATCAAGAGATCCTCTAGCGGAACTGAATACATAGGAACAGACGCGAAAAGTGACTTTGTTTAATACTATGTAATGAAGATGAAGAACCTAGTCCAATCACAATGTTGCCATAAGACTGTCATCAGGGCCTCTACCGGCAGCACGGGCCCCCCTCTCCTGGCGACAAGGGCCCTTTGCCGGCGATAAGGGTTAATAGTTCCTATGCCTAGAAATGAACCTGCCTGAAAGGACCATCAAGCAGGAATGTAGTGTGCGCGTAATGGTAGTGAGGCCACCGAGGCCGTTCGCTGGCGTCAAGGTTCCCTATGTCTGAAAATTTATCTGCCTTAACGGACCACCATGCAGTAACGTAGGGTCCGCGAAATGGGAGTGAGGCCATCAGGGACCCTCTGCTGGCGACACGGGCCCCGTGCCTGGAGAGCTGCACCTGCCTGAACCGACCACCATGCAGTAACGTATAGCAACTCACAGTTCCTTGCCGCGCTTCACGCTCGACGAGAGCAGCGCGTGGTGCAGCGGGTGCGCGTGATGGGAGTGAGGCCATCGGGGACCCTCTGCTGGCGACAAGGGCCCCGTGCCTGGAGAGCTGCACCTGCCTGAACCCACCTGGAATATAAGAAGAAATTATAAGCAGATGATACATTTTATTCAAATAAAAATGCTATTGTTAAAGGCAAATGATGCATTTCAATTTAGACTTTATTATTGTAATTCAATTCACTTCAAACTGTGAATCCACATGCCTAGCCATGGCGAGATAGACGGACTTTTATTTTATAAGACCATTTTACTCTACTTCGTGTGAATAAATAAATGATTATGATTATGATTTCATTCGTTTCACCACTTGAAAAAAAATGGGTGCGTGTATTGATGTACGCGCGTGGGAAGTTATACTTCTAGAAGTTATACGTCTGTCCGTCTGTCCATCCGTCCGTCCGTCCAGCAGTCCGTCAGTATGATATTTATTTTTCGGGTAGCTTCAACCTGTTACTTTAGTGTTACAGGTATACGCACGCATCTTAAAATGTCCACTCTCGCAGCTTCAATATGTTTTACTTTTGGGTTACGCAGCTGCAACATGTGCCTTTTGTGTTACAGATGCGCGCGCATCTTCAAATTTCAATCTCATCATTTTTTCATCTTCTTCGTGTCAACGGCGACCAATGCAATGCACCTTGATCAAAGCACTCCCGCCCAAAACTTAGCCACGGCAATCGCATTATCTGTTGCCCTGTTGAGGTCGTCTGCAAAGCAGCTTACAGGGCAGAGAGAACAAGCCGTCAAGGGCCGCCCTCCCACACTCACACAGTGTCCGAACCGGAGAAACCTACCTAGTCATGTTCTCTTTGCAGCGGCCAACCTGGGTCCGCAAGCGATTTAGGGACTTCCAGGTTGGCCACTTATTCATCACGATTTTTGATAACGCGCCACCTTATAACAATGAATCCATCGCTTCTTGTCTATAATCTAACAAGCGAAACCGGCCTAATCAATAATTATTGTAAGGAAGAATCGAATCAGATTCAGTGATACTTTAACCTTGATTAACCCTAAGCAATACAAGTTTAACAATCATGTTACAATTACAGTTTTTTTCGACTAGGTATCGATTTTTTTATGCTTACGCAATTAATCAAACAAAAAGGGTTGGTTTAAAACGTTTTAAAAAATGACTGGTAATGCGATTCTGAATAAGAAAGCACTGCTCCAAGCTTTGATAATCTAAAGAGTTTGTTTGTTTGAGCGCGCTAATCTCAGGATTCAGGAACTAATGGTTCGAATTGAAAAATACTTTTTAACCTACTTCAAAAAAGGAGGAGGTTCTCAATTCGTCTGTATGTTGTTGTTTTTTTTTTTATGTTTGTGTTGGATAGTTCATTTATCGAGGAAGGCTATAGGTTACTTTTCATTTTGATATTCCCACGGGATCGGGAGTTACGCGGGTGAAACCGCGGAGCGCAGCTAGTTAATATTATAAAGCTAAAGAGTTTTATTGTTTGAGCGCGCTAATCTCAAGAACTACTAGTTCGAATTGAAAAAATATTTTGGATTTTTGTTTGTTTGTAACGAATGGGCTCCGAAACTACTAAACCGATTTTGATGAAACTTGGTATGAGGATACATTGATTCATTGACAGTAACATAGGCTACTTTTTATCCCGATTTTCCCACGGGATCGGGAGTTAAGCGGGTGGAACCGCGGAGCCCTGCTAGTATTGGTATAATATGGTCAAATTAGTTCTATTACGTGCGCAGTGTCAGGACTTATTCTAGACTTAAGAGGAAAGGGTACCGGCGCTCTCTCCATACAAACGTAGTGGACTGTTTCCTCCTTGGATAATGACACTAGGACAAATATTTTTGTTGCATAAAACCTATAACTGCCATGACTATGCCCCTATGTCTTGGTTTTTTTTCATATTCTATTTATCATAGAAATTAATAGTTAAAAACAAAACAAAAAGTTCCTCTTAAAGGTATTCGGGTTCTCCCGAACAATATGACGATTACGTACAAAATACGCAATATATTTGTACATCACTACATAGTATAAAACAAAGTCGCTTTCTCTGTCCCTATGTCCCTATATCCCTATGTATGCTTAAATCTTTAAAACTACGCAACGGATTTTGATGCGGTTTTTTTTTATAGATAGAGTGATTCAAGAGGAACGTTTATATGTATAATACATGCATAATATAGCCGTGCGAAGCCGGGGCGGGTCGCTAGTATTATATAAAACAAGGTCTTATTTATTCTGTCTGTTTGAACTGAGTTTACCAAAGGCACAATAGCCGCTTCCTAAACAAAAAACCGGTCAATACAAAATGATTGATTTCAAACGATTATAGTTTTTATACTGATAGTCTATCTACACGAATTGGTTAGTCGTTCTCGTTGGTCATGCATGAGTTATGAATTTTAAGTGATGAGATCATGAAACTATCCTTATCTGGCACATTAAGTTCTTTAATATTGACTTTAGTAAATTACCTATACACACTTTTTAGGGTCCGTCCCCAAAGGGTAAAAACTAACATACATACATACATTGCAAGTTAAATAAAAGCTTTTAAAAACGAGAAGCTTTTAGTAAGACTCCCACTCTTGACGACCCAGTTGGCACAATGGTCACCATGCCGGACTGCCAAGCACAGGGTTGCGGGTTGGATTCCTGCCTCAGACATGTATTTATGCTTAGATATTTGTCTGTGGTCTGGTTGTTTCTATGTATTATAAGTATTATTTACAAAAGAAAAGTATATAAGTAGTATATCCGTTGTCTAACACCCATAACACAAGTCTAGTGACTTAGCTTGGGGTTAGATGGCGATGTGTGGAATGTCCTGCAATATTTATTTATATTCGTCCGTCTGTCACCAGGCGGTAGCTAGATAATTGAAATTTCCAAATATGATGAATTTCTGTTGCCGCTATAACAAATACTAAAAACAGAATATAATGAAACCCTTTGTGCGCGACTCCGACTCGCACTTGTTTTAGAACTTTAATATGTCTATATTTGTCAATAAAATGTTTTTAAATAATGCATGTATGAGAAAGGGTCAGGCTGAAAATTAGCGCTATATAATAATAATAATAATAAATGTTTATTTGCAGTAAAATGAATACAAAATCAACTTACACATAAACAAAGGTTTATATAATATCTTAGGTTGGTAATAAAATCTCAGTTTCTATAAGCAAATTGTGACAAACAAAAACCGATTCCTAAACTAAGACTAGCTTGTATTTTAGGAATCAGTGTACTAAGGATTCATTATTCAGTTTCCATTTAGCTAAACCTTGTAAGATTACATTATTTATTAATAGGTAGAACACTTTATACTTACCTCATTCTATTGCATGCAATATATCTACTTAAGCTATTATAAATCCAAAAGAAAGAATCTTAAAGACCGTACTTTAAATTAACCTAAAGAAGAGTCTGTAGTTAGACCCACTAACATTATTAACTAATTTACCTATTGAGCATTTTGTAAAAAGTTTTCTGTTTCCTCACTGCCAAGTGTAAGTAACCATTCCTGCAACCTGTTTCTCACCTCAATTCTATTTAGGCCAAATATGCGAAGACTTTTGTTTAATGTTTCATAAATTCGCCGACTAGTTGCTCCAGATTGAGATTTAGCAAAGTCTGTTCTACATGGTACTGGAGGGCAGACCAAACTCCCAGGTCTTGTTAGAGCTTTTTTTTGTAAAGATGGTAAGATGGAGTGAAGTCTGAGAACAGCACAAAGAATGAAAAGCTGTCTTACATTCATACAGTGGTATTCTGTGTATAGTTGAGCAGTGGAGTATCTACGTGGTTTGAAGTAAGCCACCTTAAGAATGGCACGTTGTGCCCTTTCTAATTTTAGTAAAATAGTTTTATGTGTACCGCCCCAGACAGGAATGCAGTATCTTAAAATAGATTGGCATAAGGAAGTATAGACGGTTCGCATTAGGTTGGCATCAGCAGAATACCGGAGTTTTTTAAATATATAAATTAACTTCCTTACTCGTCCCGACACATATTCAACGTGCTGTCTCCACGACAGTTTCTCGTCAATCACTACACCTAAATATTTAATATGAGGAACTCTTGTTAATGGCAAGCAAGCACAAGTTAAGTCACTGTTTGAACAGCTATGGGCTTTTAACAGTCCCGAAGATGAAGGAGGTTGTATAGGTGAGTGTGGAATACAGAAGCGAATGAATTTGGTTTTATCTAGATTAAGAGTCAATAGATTAGATGAGAGCCATTTAATCACGCAGCGTAAAGCATTTTCAGCATTATCTCTCGCATTATCCCAAGTTGTCCCATAAGCTAAGAGAACGGTGTCATCAGCGTAAGTGTATATTTCACAAAAAGGCAATTTCAATTGACAGAGGGCATTAACATATACGAGAAACAATGTTGGGCCCAAGATGCTCCCTTGCGGAACTCCATAGCTAATGGTTTCTTCATCACTCACTACACCGTCAATTTTAACTGACTGCGTGCGATTATTGAGATAATCTTCAAAAATTTTTAGTGCCAGACCACGTACACCAATTTCTTCAAGTTTTTTGAGTAGAATTGGGATAGAGACCGTATCAAAGGCCTTAGAAAGGTCCAAAAATATGCCATAACATTTCTTTTTAGCGTCTATTTTCTCAACAACTGATCCACTAAGCTTAGCCACAGCATCTTCAGTACATAGACCAGACCTAAACCCGTGCTGATTCGGTGAAATAATTTTGTATTTGGCCAGATAGCCAGTCAAACAGTTGTTAAGAATCCTCTCGAGAATTTTAGCTAAGGCACTGAGTACCGAAATAGGTCTATAGTTTGTGATACGGTCTCTATCTCCACCCTTGTGAACTGGGGTAACCAACGCCTTTTTGAGGGCATTCGGGAAAACCCCAGATTCTATACAACGATTGCATATGTAGGTTATTGGGCTGATTAGAGATGGCAAGGATTTCTGAATAACCCTCGCAGGGATATGATCAAATCCAGTAGCACAATCACTACGTAAAGATTTGATTATGCCAGCGATTTCTACTTCGGACACTGGAAGTATGACTAAAGAATTACTAGACAGATCTTTATCACATGAAAGAGACTTTCCCGTGTATGGGACAGCTTTTATTCGAGAGGCCAAATTCTTACCTATGTTAACAAAGTAGGCATTAACAGTATTCACAGATGCACTTTCACTCTCTGAGGTTTGTAATAGTTCCGTAGGTTGGTTTGACTTATTGTTATGTCTAGATGTAATTACGTTAATTAAATCCCAGGTTTTCTTAGGGTTATTTTTAGCTTTCTCAAATTCGCTCTGTTCATATAGACGTTTCAATTTCCTAAGAAGTAGATTACAAAAGTTACGATAGCGTTTGTAAGTGAGTTTGAGGATTGCATTTTCCGGATCATACTTAAGTTTACGATGCATTTTGTCTCGATTTCGGATACATCGAAGTAGACCAGGTGTAATCCATGGTTTTAAAATTCTTGTTTTACTACTTACTTGCACTAGTTTTGAATTTTGATTGATTATAGATTGCAGAGCAGTGATAAACATTTCCATAGCTAAGTTGGCGTTTTCTTCTAGCATAATCGGCCCAAAGTTAGTAGTACTGATACAACTAGCTATGGATACATAGTCGAGACGCAATTGTCTTCTTTTTTTGTACTCTGATAATGTACGAGACAAGGATACTATTGTAGGCAAATGATCCGTAATGTGAGTTTCTAAAACGACAGCAATGGCAGGCAACTCTGTCTTTAAAAGTATATGATCTAGACAGTTACCATTTCTTGTTGGATAGGTATGTGCCGGTAATAAACCTAGAGAAGCTGTGTATAGCATATATTCATCAGAGTGCCTATCAATGTTGTCATGTGGTTTGATATCCACATTCATATCTCCAACCACAATTACGTTTCTAAAGGAGCTAAGATGCGACATCACCTTACCCAAACTGCTATAGAATAGTGATAAATTATCATGAGATGGAGAGCGGTAGATACCTATAACAGCCGTATCCCCTACTGCACAAACTAGACAGTTGGCGTCGGTAAAAGTGGGTTCAAAAATTTTACACCTAAGTCCCTGTCTAGTGAACATCAGAACCCCGTCATTTTGAATTCTATTATTAGTGGTGGCATGTGCCTCATAACCGCTTATAGCAGGGATGATATCACAACCTTTAAGCCAGCACTCACTAAAGACAATAATGTCAAACGAAACATTTACCATAGCAAGCATTAACTTGAACTGATCTATATTTTTATTTACACTCCTAATATTTAAATGAATTATTTTTAAATAATGTTTTGAACTATCAATAAAAGTTGAGCAATCATCCGGAACACACATGTAAGAATTTGCAACACTGTAATTATCAATCTCATTATTTAGATAGTTAAGATTTACACTAGAAGAAACCATTTGTGAATATGAGAAACGCCAACAAATTTTTTCATTAAAATATTACCAGGGAAATGACCAAACATCGTATTATAATATAAATCTCTGAAAGCATAATTACTTTTACTATTTAGGCACAGAATAGCACACAAAATGCAGTGATCTCTGTAACAATTAAACAAAATTCTTACGAGTAGTAGGTCCATCTTAATATTAGTTAAATCATTACTCTTACACCACTTCAGACTTACAACTATACTTAGATTATAGCTCCTAAAGTGATGAATTAAATACAAACAATTAAATATGAAAATTAATAAACATAAATATTTCAGGTTCAATATAGGATGAGAATAGCGCAGAACTAGTCAGATCTTTGGCAAAAGGTCAAGCAAACTTTGTTCCGATTTAATAACATAGACATTTCTATCTTCAGCTGTTTTACGGATAAGGATTCTTCCATTCACCGTCCAACAGAACCTGAAGTTGTTTTTCTTTGAGAATTCACGAGCCTCGTAGAATAGTTTCCTCTGAGTCATCGGGAGACGCTCATCTACAAATATTGGCTTCTGCTCTCCATTTAGTTCCAGGGATCTCGTACTAAGTTTTTGTTGAACGGGCTTATTCTTATTGAAAGCTCGGGCAGCAGCAATTAAGGCATTTTTAGTACGAACCGACTTAAATTCGGTGACTACCGCCTTCACTGTGCCAGGTTTACCAGGTAGGCGGTATAGATCTCGAACATCGGATTTTTCAATACCAACTGACAAAACTTTCCCCAACTGTGACACTGCATGTAACAAATCTTCAGAAGTTTCATTATCCTTGAGAGGAAGGCCTCTTATCTCAACTGCAGATGATCGTGACTGTGCCTGAATGTCCAGGAGTTGCATTTCCAGCTTTATAATACAGTTTCTATGTTCACCTCGCTCCCTTTCCAGAATGAAAATTTTTTCTTTCAGCTGCTCGTAGCTTTTATTAATGAAGTCAATCGATTTATCTATCTCTAAGTTAGTTCTCTGTATCTCAATGCACTTAGCCCTAAGGTCGGTCACCTCGGAGATCAGTTTACTC
The DNA here is from genome assembly GCA_907269075.1 of Idaea aversata. NCBI lineage: Eukaryota > Metazoa > Arthropoda > Insecta > Lepidoptera > Geometridae > Idaea > Idaea aversata. The sequence continues at coordinate 1,822,327 of OU026108.1, forward strand.
ATAGACACATCTTGCTCCGTTTTCCACTCCTTAAGCATCTCCATTAAGTCATGTCTAAGTTTGGAAATCTCATTACATGACCCACCGGGGCTAGTAGGAGGGTCAAGTGACTCAGTACGCAAACGCTTCTTACTCTGACTTCTTTTTTCTGCCCTGTTGACTCTCTGGCCTTCTGGCCCCGTCTGCATTTGGGACTGACCATGACCACTACCTTGTGTCTCCCCTTTAGGTGAGTGTCCAACTTTCCCCATTAGTAGGTACTGTGTGATCGGATCTATATTAATGTAAACAAACAAGTACCTTCAATCGTATGAAGCGCGTACGGTCGGTGTTTGAGTGCGATGTACTGTGAGCTCGCGAGAAGAAGGTCGCAAGCGCCGTGGGATATGAGGCGCTTACGCGTTTTAACACGATGCACCTCGTCACCAACCGTCGGTTTATTATTGCTTGAATATTGTCTAGATTTCGAGAAATTACGCACTAAAACACTATATTTCTTTTGACAATTTGTAGTACTGCAGTTTATTTATAGAATTCACACAGGTTAGATGATTTTCACACACTTTTTGTACCATTTAAAAATATTTTCATCACAGAGCACAACAACAGCTGTTTAGCGTAAACGGCGTAAACGAACCAATTGGCTATGCAGCTCCGTCTCACAGCATATGCTGAGCCACCTTCTTTTACCATACTTATTAGTTTAATTACTGTATAAAAAAAATAATTTATCGGCAATTATTAAACGATTATTAAATTTTTATTTACGAAGGTGTTTTTACCGTGGTATATATAAGAATTTTTCCTCAATTCAACGCGGGTGGGTAGTGTTATTTAAAACCAGTAAAATAATATCGAGATAACAAATCGATAGTGTTAACCGGCATCATAGAGGACGCGAACGTTTCATATAAAAACAATAACAGAGTTAAACTAGCGGTACTTCTACTTGTGACTCACTCGCTAATGTCAAAGCTCTCGTCAAGGTTGTAGCGGATTGTTATAATAACACGAGCTTTTCGTATTATTATACCTATACTCATATTCAAACTAGATCGCGCGTTGGTACTTTATTATTTACTAGCGACCCGCCCCGGCTTCGCACGGCTATATTATGCATGTATTATACATATAAACCTTCCTCTTGAATCACTCTATCTATTAAAAAAAACCGCATCAAAATCCGTTGCGTAGTTTTAAAGATCTAAGCATACAAAGGGAAATAGGGACAGAGAAAGCGACTTTATTTTATACTATGTAGTGATTTGTTGCTAATATATAAAAGATTATTGAAGTTATATTGAAGTTATACTTCTTTAGGCGCGTTATGAAAAAATGATGAGAGTGAAATTTTACAAAAGCGTCACACAAAATTCTCACGTCACACAAAATTCTCACGTCACACAAAATTCTTTTTGAAGTTATACTTCTTTAGGCGCGTTATGAAAAAATGATGAGAGTGAAATTTTACAAAAGCGTCACACAAAATTCTCACGTCGGACGAGTTTTTTGTCGGACGAGTTTTTTGCCGGACGAGTTTTTTGTCGGACGAGTTTTTTGTCGGACGAGTTTTTTGTCGGACGAGTTTTTTTTTTTTTTTTTTTTAAATGCCAAAGAAGTATAACTTCTCACGCGCGTACATAAGTACACGCACCCTTTTTTTTTTCTATTTTCTTTAATCTATGACCAGGAGTCCAGAACAACCGCCTTTCGCACCAAAACTCCTTCGCTGAAACACATCACTACATAGTATAAAACAAAGTCGCTTTCTCTGTCCCTATATCCCTATGTATGATTAAATCTTTAAAACTACTCAACGGATTTTGATGCGGTTTTTTTTTAATAGATAGAGTGATTCAAGAGGAAGGTTTATATGTATAATACATGCGTAATATAGCCGTGCGAAGCCGGGGCGGGTCGCTAGTTGCATAATATTATGTTCATGACATCTACCGTAGAAAAATCAAACCACAAATTGAGTCACATAATATTACATAACACATGTACTTATATATTATTATGCAGTTAAGTATGTATGTAGTTAATCTTATATTACTGCGGTAATTTGAAGGACGACAAGATCATTCTGTGACTTACGTACTAAGTTATAACAAGCTACAATCCGTGGTTTTATTCGAGACTAGCTGTTGCCCACGACTTCGGACGCATGATAGTTGTGTTTTATATACTAAAAACTTCCTCTTGAATCACTCTATCTATAAAAAAAGCCGCATCGAAATTCGTTGCGTAGTTTAAAAAATCTAAGCATACATAGGGACAGACAGCTTGAAGCGACATTATTTTATACTATGTAGTGATAGTCTTAATAACCGAGAGGGGTTTGGCCTAGTGGTAGATACCTCGACTTTAAATCCGGACGTCATGGGTTCGAACCCCGGCCGGCTGTACATCAATTGATTTTTCTTAGCAAAAATTAATGTGTGCTAATTGACATTGCTCACGGCTTAGTTGTCGCCAGATATATTGCCGAGTTGTTTTCTCTGGGGCAACTAAGCTGAGAGGGTGGTATAGCCTGGGCTAGCCTATTCCATCCTAACGCAAAGAGGACCTAACTAAAAAAGTCTATTGAGGAAAATAGTTCGTATACAAGTACAAAGTGGGAAATACTAGAGGCACTTATTTATATTTTTTTCTTTGCGTGGGAACAGATTTATAGGTACAGTGGGAATACCAATGAGCTGAACCCCACGTAACCTAGAGCTCACACGCACACATCTGTCAAAATGTAGTATTTACCTATTTTGTTCTCTCTAGACCCCATTGGCCGGCCGGAATTCGAGGTAAACACTAGGCCAACATCACGAATCTAATATTCCCCACTTTTTTGAAGTCGATTAATAAGTAAGTTTCAACAGTAAACAAAGAAATAAACAACAAACATTAGAGACTATAAACTTTCAAGCTATAAAATCTCGCATCTCAGCACAAACATCAAGAAATTCGTGTCATTTCGAGTCACCTCAAGATGTCCACTATAATGGCACTAATAAATAACTAATAGCCATTTATTTATTTGTCATTTTACAACTGAAATCACCTTGTATAAGGTGCATAGAGGTCGGTGTGCGACCTTTATAGAAAGATTTTACAGGGTGTTGGGATAAACGGGCAAAGTCAAAGTAAATTTTTTATACATTTTGAGTTTTCGATACGCGGAAGAGTAGGTATTTTCAAAAATGACCCGTATCGTGCAATAGAGAGAGTTTAAGTTCTGACGTAATTGCCTTCATTTTGCTTTCAAATAATGTTGCGGGGCGTAACATTTTTACCCCCATTATCCTTCATAAAATGAAATAAATTTAGTCTCATTTAATTCAATGCATCTTATTCTAGGTTTATACGTTTTACTTTTTTAGTCATTCAGTTTAGTCTATTGAAAAACAATTGAAACGCTCGATGAAGTTTTTAAGTCAAAAATATAGATTTTTAGATGCTAATAACTTTTATCTTATGCAATATTTCTTTAAAATAAAAATGGTTGAACCTAGTTTTCCATTAGATCTAGAACATTTTCAAAAATTATCAAAATCGGACTTCGTTTATAGGGGGGGAAAACGTTACCGCGTTTTGTATCGAAATTTTCAGCCTCACGCTGGTCTTAATACATTTTGTACACAGATCACACAGAAACGTCTTAAAAACTAAGTTAGTATGTGTATGAGAAGAAGGCACAAGAAACTCATGGGGTTTTTTTCCATGTGATCACGCCCACAAAGGTCAGTATTACAAATATTTGAAGGTATTATTTGAAATGGAGCAACTAAAGTCACGTCCATGGGTTCTTATCGTTAAGGTTAGACGAAGTATCATAGTACGCCTTACTGCACAATTTATGCTTTATAAAAGTTTTGAACCTGTTAATGGACATGTGCGAATCGGAGTCGCGCACGAAGAATTCCGTGGCATTAGATTCTGTTTTTAGTTTTTACTAGCTGTGCCCTGCAATTTCACCCGGATATGTCTCGATCCCGTGGGAATATCAAAATAAAAAGTAGCCTACAGCCTTCCTCGATAAATGGACTATCCAACACAAAAGTATTTTTTCAATTCGATAAAAGTTTTTTTTAACAATAGTTAAAAAAAAAAATTTAAAAAAAAAATTCAGGACATATTACACATCGCCATCCAGCCCCAAGCTAAGCAACTTAATGCTTGTGTTATGGGTGCCAGATAACGGATAAACTACTTATATACTTTTTTTTTTTTTGTAAATATATACATATTATACATATATATAGGAAACACCCAGAACCAGAAACAAGAATTTATGGAATTTTTTTTTTTAATTTTTTTTTATAGTTAGCAGTTTTTAAGCTCTACACTAGTCCACAGTGTGTATGCAATTTTCATATTATAGATACATCCTGTATCTATCTATACACATAAAATGCTTTATGCAATTTTCATATTATAGATACATCCTGTATCTATCTATACACATAAAATGCTTTGTCCTGACTGACTGACGGATCAACGCACAGACAAAACCGCTGATCGTAGAGACCTGAAACTTGAAGGGTGTGTTCTTTGTATGACATAGGCATCCGATAAGAAAGGATTGTCCGAAATTCTACTCCTAACGAGGTGAAAAAGGGGGGCAAAGTTTGTCAGGGACAACTTGATTCCTTGGTCCATTTACGACGGCAAAAACTAGTATTTATATTTTTAATAATGTAATTTTTTTTTTTATTGCAGTTTTAAAGCTCTACAGCAGTGTGTCTGAAATTTTGTTGCCATATTGTAGGTACATCCTGTATATTTACTGTAAATTGTATAATGTGATAGCTATTAGGAGTTATAAACCAGATAATTACGTAATTATTGTTAAAGTTATCTAACATACCAATGTACACAGCTCTAATAACAAGTAAACAAAGATGTACTGTGTCGCATGTATTTCATAACTTAATAACTGTTTGTTATTATATAACTAGATGCGCTCTGCGGTTTCACCCGCGTAAGTCCCGATCACGTAGGAATATCGGGATAAAAAAAAAAAACTGGTTGCCTGTAAAGTCGGTATACGGGCGAAAGTTTTACGTGACAACAACTGTGCTCGAGTGGAAGGGACGCGTGCCTTTCACTTTTTATGTCTGTCTCTCTCGCTCTTAGGCGGGCTAACCATGCCCGCGTGCCTCTCACTCGCTCTCATTGTGAGCGCATAACGTGAGCGGAGCGTAACGCAGTTTCTTGAAGTGTCACCCGGCAAACCAATTTATAAGACGTTGTCACGTCAAAAGTAGCCTATGTGTTAATCCAGGTCACCAGCTATGTACCAAGTTTTATTTAAATCGGTCGAGTAGTTTCGGAGCCTATTCGTTACGAACAAACAAACAATCTTTTCTCTTTATATTAGTTTGGTAGATACAGAAACACCAAGACCAGAAACCATAGCCCGCGGATTATGAAGCCTATATTGGTTACAATTTTTTTTAAAGTGCGGTTTAGTGCTATTTTTACAGTAGATAAACCAGTAATTAACCTAATCGTATATTTAAACAAAAATGCGCCAAAAATACTTATATTTTTTTTTAAACTCGGAAGTCAAAGTCTACATAACATTATTTAACATGTTTTTATATATCTTGTTATATATAAATAACCCGGTTTTGCTGTCAATTTGATATTTTTATCACACGTAACAAATCTTAGTTTAAAATAGAACAAGTAGTTGATTATCTAGTAATAGGTAGGTGTATCTTATGTTACGTGCGAAAAAAATACTACTATCGGAAGATTATTATCACATTATTTTTAAAACATACCGCGTACAATAAAAATATTTAAAAAAATGCCTCCTTATTTATATATTCTATCATCTATAGGTACAGTCACATTACCAATTAGCTGAACCCCACGTGACCTAGGGGGCTCACTCGCATATCTGTAAGGTTGTAATGTTACCTGATTATGTTGTTTTAACAATATACTATACCTATACCTACAATACAATCACTATCATTACATAATACAAGTACATAAAACAAATACGTATAAAACAAAGTCGCTTTCTCTGTCCCTATGTCCCTATATCCCTATGTATGCTTAAATCTTTAAAACTACGCAACGGATTTTGATGCGGTTTTTTTTAATAGATAGAGTGATTCAAGAGGAAGGTTTATATGTATAATACATGCATAATATAGCCGTGCGAAGCCGGAGCGGGTCGCTAGTATACAATATAAAAAAAAAATAACAAAATAAGTAAATACTATATTTTTTACAGATATGCGAATGAGCTCTGGGTCACGTGGGGTTCAGCTAATAGGTAATGTAGTCACATTACCTATTAGCTGAACGTAGAACCTATTAGCTGAATGTAGTCACGTGACCCAGAGCTCATTCGCATATCTGTAAAAAATATAGTATTTACTTATTTTGTTTTTTTTTTTATATTGTATACTAGCGACCCGCTCCGGCTCCGGCACGCTTGCCTAGTACAGTCGTACTAGGCAAGCGTGCTACATCTTAAGGTGGGTACTGACCTACGTTACGAGGTGTAATGTAACATTCGCATCGAGCGTGTTACGTATAGAGCATGTTACGCTGTGTTCTAAAATTGGCGTAACATGCTCGTCAAAACTCTGTGCTTTGCTTTCGCCGCCAGTTCACTCAAGATGGCCGATAGCGAGGACGCGTTGGTATCTTTGATTCTACTTAATTATTGTTTCATCCAAATAAGAAGAAAAAAAACGTTTCTGGACATCAAACTTATTTAAAAACAGAGGTGTATCTGGTGGTTTGTCATTGATATCAATTTTAGAATTCTGTATTTTTCTATAAAATACAGAGTTTTCTACTTTTTTTGAACTTTTTTTTTAAATAATAAAAAGTCGCTCGTGACGACTCAAGAGCGTACTGACTGAACCGCGTAACAGTCAAAGGATTCGCCAAAAAAACCGACAGCCGGGTGGAGCACTCAAAGCGAGCAACGAGCGGCTCGTTGCTCGCTGGTTTCCCCGTAACACGACGTACTGACTGCACGAATGCTCGCTGTGTAACACGTTACATTACGTCCCGTAACGCCGGTCAGTACCCAGCTTTAGACCGCACGTCACCATCGTGTGAGACAGTGGTATGACCTATTTATTATAAAAAAAAAGTGTCAATTACTTTCAAACCCATGCTTGTTATTTTTGATTGTCGCTAAAGGCTCTCAAACATGTTTACAATATAAATAGAGTCCAATTACTCACCACTAGAGAAAGCCTGTGGTGCGGAGGCGGCTGGGGCAACCGAGACGGACGACGTGACACCAAACATGGTTCTTTCTGTTGATTTCAAACATAACACTTGATAAGATGTATTATTCAATTGAGGTTGTTTGCAACGCGTGATCCAAATGTCTAGTTCTTTGTACTCAAATTGCGGCGAGAGTTTATTAATGGCGCACCTGGTTATATAATTGTCAATTAGTTTTATTGTTAGGATCCAAATAAAAAGTTTGCGGGAAGTCAAATAAATAATAAAGTTGGCAATTTCCAAAAAAAGGAATTTTGCGTTCGCTCGCTACGGTTGGTCCATTTTTGCGAGTAAAGTGTTAAAAGCAAAGTTGGCCCATTCAATTTTGCGGTCGCTCGCTTCATTTTCCGTAATTAATTAAGTTAATTTTAAATAAGTGTTTCTTGGATGGAGCTATTTCAATATGTTACAAGTTATCACTTCCCAAAAATATTTTGCGGTCGCTCGCTACATTTTCCGTTACTTAATCAATTTACTTTAAATAAGTATTTCTTAGAAGGAACAATTTTCAAGTTTTAAATTCTAGGTACTGACTGACTACTCAATCAGTCTAAGTACTATGAAATTCAACAGACGAGTATGTAGCTGGGGATATATTATCGGACGCGTCCGACTGCCGCGACTGATAAGTGGCATCCAGCAGCCCAGATCGCTCTAGGACGTCCACGGACGTCCGAACGCTCAAGGGCGGCCCAAGGTTCCGTCCGCGACTTACGTCCGATAGTGTGCACAGTTACATACATTTACATTACACAGATGCCTATAAGTCGCGGCTGTCGGACGCGTTCGAGCAATGTGTCCCCAGCTTAATGGTCATACGCACCACGTGGATGGAGAGAGTTGGTGCCGACTTCCCGAGCGCAGATCTGCGTATACGCACGAGATTTGTCCTCGCGCTTTTGCCTGCATCTGTAGACAAATGATAATACAAATTAAAGCACCAAATAACAGCAATGTTTAATATAGTATTAGCTATATTTTCTCTGTTTAAATCCCTGAAATGACACAAAGACTTATTTTGCTAACAAGGTATTTAAAAAAAGAAAAAATATTTACCTACGCGATGTTTTTTTTTTAATCGGTTAAATAGAGAAAAGGTACCATCAAAATACGAGTCTAAAACTTTGCATAGGCAGGGGATTTTTTTTCAAATCAAGGAATTTTGGATGTTTGACCTTTAAAGGGGTAAACTGTTAAAGTTTTTAGTAAATCTATACTAATATTATAAAGCTGAAGAGTTTGTTTGTTTGAACGCGCTAATCTCAGGAACTATTGGTTCGAATTAAAATTTATTTTTTGTTGGATAGTCCATTTACCGATTTACCGGCTATACGCTACTTTTTATTTTAATATTCCCACGGGATCGGAACTTACGCGGGTGAAACCGCAGAGCGCAGCGAGTCGTTTATAAAGCCAATTTTACAAACAAGTAACTTCCAATCAGCATTAACACAAATAACCTCGTAAAGTACTCGAGAAGTAAGTACCTAACTACCTACCTAAATAAACAACAACCTGCTAACTTTGATTAGTAAATCTTGTCCGTATGAAGTAGGTAACTCTAACTAGTTATGAAGTTTAATACAACTTCACAAGTTATTTCGTTTCTTTAGAAACATGGTGTAAGTAACGTTGCTTCGAACTTTTGTATTATAATTTGTACTAGCTATGCCCCGCGTTTACACCCGCGTAAGCCCCGATCCCGATGGAAATTTCGGGATCAAACTATCCTATATTCTTCTCCATCTCCTAAACTACCACTGTGCAGATTTTCTTTCAAATCGGTGTAGTCGTTTGTCCGCAAAGAGGAACGAACAAATAAGCAAAGTTACAGATTTATAATATTACTAGCTGCGCCCCGCGATTTCACCCGCGTAAGTCTAGATCCCGTGGGAATATCGGGATAAAAAGTAGCCTATGTGTTAATCCAGGTTTCCATTTATCTACATACCGAGTTTCATCGCAATCGGTCTAGTAGTTTTTGCGTGAAGGAGTAACAAACATACATACACACACACTCACACACACACGCACACACAAACTTTCACATTTATAATATTAGTAGGATAGGACTAGCGACCAGCTCCGGCTTCGCACGGCTATATTATGCATGTATTATACATATTAACCTTCTATCTATTAAAAAAAAATGGGTGCGTGTACTTATGTACGCGCGTGAGAAGTTATACTTCTTTGGCATTATTAAAAAAAAAAAAAAAAAAAAAAACTCGTCCGGCAAAAAACTCGTCCGACAAAAAACTCGTCCGACGAAAAGTTCGTCCGACAAAATACTCGTCCGACAAAAAACTCTTCCGACAAAATACTTGTCCGACAAAAAACTCGTCCGGCAAAAAACTCGTCCGACAAAAAACTCGTCCGACAAAAAACTATATATAGCTAGTAGTGTAATATACAGTAGCGTAGCAAGGGTGGAGGCGAGGGGTGAACCGCCCCGGGTGGCGCCATTAGGAGGGCGGCAAAAATGGGGAAAAAATACTATGTGCGGGCCGTCGATCAGTCAGACAATACATTTTTCAAGAAGTTTAAATTCTTTCATATCGTTACAGAACATTATTATTTTATGACATCAAAAGGGCGGCAAATTGACAAAATTATGTATTTTATGGCGACAAAAGGGCGGTAAATTGCCAACATTATTATTTTCATGACGACAAAAGGGCGGCCAATTGACAAAATTAAGATTTTTATGACGACAAAAGGGCGGCAAATTGCCAAAATAATGAGTTTTTGACGACAAAATTTCGTCAAATTACCAATATTATGATTTTTTTGACGACAAAATTTCGTCAAATTGCCAAACTTATGATATTTTTTACGACAAAGGGGCGGCAAATTACCAACATTATTATTTTTATGACGTGAAAAGGGCGGCAAATGAGTCCGCCCCGGGCGACAGAGACCCAGGCTACGCCACTGGCAATATAATAGACAAGTCTATATACATTTCACAAGTGTAACCGCCACATGTTTGGCCTTAAACAAACCAGTTGCCTGTACTAACTGCGAGATGACATAATTGTACTTACCTACTAGAACATACGTTACTTGCAAATGATAAAGATTCATGTTGTCTTGACTAGACCATTGTGTACTTTATTCACTTGTCTGTCTGTTTGTTTTGATGACAAGCAGCGCTCCGCGGTTTCACCCGCGTAAGTCCCGATCCCGTGGGAATATTAAAATACAAAGTAGCCTACTTCGATAAATGGACTATCCAACACAAAAATATTTTTTCAATTCGAACCAGTAGTTCCTGAGACAAGTGCGTTCAAACAAACAAACAAACAAACAAACTCTGCAGCTTTATAATATTAGTATAGATAGGTAAGTATATACTTAGTATAGATTTTATTTTCACTACTTACTCCTACCTAGGTGTATCTATTTTTATGCTCATGGATTTACTCAATACGTTATTCAGTTTGTATCTTTAGATTTATTTTACTTTACGCCTTTAGCTTTCTTCACATAAAGGTACCTACCTTCTACCGTTTCAGGACAAAGAATTTAATGTGTCCGTCAGCCGGGCAAAAAAAGTGCTTCTAGAGCGAATTGGTTCGGTGAATAATTAGTGCTCAGTCTGCTGTAAATGTGCGCGAAATAAAAAATTAGTGCATGTAGGCATTGAGGAAAAAAACGGGAAAAACAAATTCTGCTGGAATGACGGTGCTCCAGCAGGAAGATTTTTAAACGAATGACCGGAGAGGTATATAATGTATATCGGCGGATAGCTTATATTTGTGCATAATTGTGCGCGAATAATTAAATTTGTGCGTCTTAGGGTTTTCGAGATATTTCATTTCCTGCTGGGCTGACGTTTTGCAAAAACTTGTATCTCCGAAACCATTGAATGTGCGACCTTGGATTAAACATATATAAGTAGCTCTTAATTTGTGCGTATTTGTGCGCTAATTTGTTTTTCATAAATATCTACTGTTTAAGAGAAATCATGCAACCCTGAAAATTCAAAAGAAACTCCTAGCGCTTAAATGAGAACACGCAGAGGTTCACTGAAAGCGGTATTTGGCTCGTTTTGTTATTCTTTACATGTATAATAAGTTTCAAGACAGTACATACGCGCATTTTTCAATAATAACACTTCAAGTCAAATCTGAAAATGTCATAGCTTTGCAAGAAACCTATTCAACTAAAGATATGTGCGTATATACCAAAAATTAGAGTACCTTTTGAAATACATATCCTGAAATTTTCAGCTTCAAATGTCGCGTATTTAAGTAGATATAAACGAAAAACAAATCATAACTTCAGTTCTTGGCTAACCGACCAAATTCGAATGGTCACGAAAAAGCGACGGTTTCATACATTTTGATGACTTCTTAAATGGACTGTATTATACTGAAGCAGTTAATTGGGTTTAGGTACTGTGAATTGGAAAAGTGTTATGGGAAGTTGCAAAAGTTTTATTTTGAGATTAAGATAGTAGAAACTAGTAAGTACGCTTTTATCTTCCTTACCTATTATAGATTATTGATAGCTCAGGTAGGTAAGTATCTACTTCATATTACTAAGTTCGCAATACGAAGTTAAACAAAAATGTCGGTTTTGTGCTTAATAAATAATATTATAAGTAATAAAATTATAATAATATTACTTTAAAGGTGGACGCAGATTGATACGCGCCGAGCGCGCCGAATTTTTGCCGTCCACGGAAAAAGGTACCTTCTAATAATAGAGATAAGGTATCTACATTTATATTTCCGATGACGTCATCAGAGTCGTCCGCATCGTCAGAGGCGGCCGACACTAAAATAAATAAATGAATAAATGTAGGTATGTACCTTATCTCTATTATTTTAAGGTGGACGGCAAACAATTCGGCGCGTATCAATGTGCGGGCACCATTGCATTGATTTTAAAATTGCATAAAAAGACGATTGTGTAGGTTCAAATCTCCGGCCGCCGCGCGCCGGGTGGTTGTAACTCGCTCTGTGTGAAACAGTTACACAGAATGCGGCATTAAGGCTTTTATACACGTTACGATTTGGTCGTCCCGACCAAATTGACACAACCAAATTGGATATCGATACACATGCTACGATTTGGTCGGATACTATTCAGAGAGTACATTGATACACATCGTGGTCATTATGTAGTTTCTGGGGTTCCATTCCTCAGGGGGAAAAACGGGACCCTATTACTAAGACTTCACTGTCAGTTCATCAGTCAGTCCGTCTATCAGTTCCATCCGTCCGTAAATCCGTCCGTCCGTCTGTCTGTCTGCCTTTCTGTCCGTCTGTCATCCGGTTGTATCTCATGAATCGTGATGGATAGAGAGTTAAAATTTTCACAGATTATGTATTTCATTAGTGTCGGTTTACCAACAACAACTAAAAAAAGAAAAAAAATGAAGTGGAGCTCAAATACAACATGATACGGAACCCTTCGTGCGGGAGTCCGACTCACACTTGTTTGTTTCGAACACAAAGTTGGGTTCGATGCGTACACACGTCCCGATTTGGTCGGATACAACCAAATTGGGTGGGCGTATCCAATTTGATCAATTAATAATAATTAAGTCTGCCCGACCACGATACACACGTCCCAATTTGGTTGTACACCCGACCAAATTGTATGTTGGACCCGACCAAATTGGGACGTGTGTAAAAGCCTTTAGTGGGAAAGAGTCAGACGCTAGTTAATAGCTTTTACACACGTCCCGATTTGGTCGGGTCCAACATCAATGTTGCCACAATTCAATTCGACAAATCTGTATCGATAAGTGAAAAAATCTGTGTAAAATCTGTATGAGAATAGCTATAATTGTATAAAATCTGGACTATTCATTTTTAATATTAGGTATTATGGAGCGTAGACAGAGAATAACTATTTATTCTCTGTCTACGATTATGAATAGTCCAGATTTTATACAGTTATAGCTGTTCTCATACAGATTTTACACAGATTTTTTCACTTAACGATACAGATTTGTCGAATTGAAATGTGGCAACACTGATATCGGACCCGACCAAATTGGGACGTGTGTAAAAGCCTTAGGACGTATTTCGCTCCTTGCCTCCCGCACCGCTCTCTGCTCTCGGTGTGCTCTCGGTTCACTCACCCCGCTCCAATAGTGTCCGGGGTATATCTAGTGTTGCCAATTTAGCATAATCTTATGCTCGATTTGGCATTTTAAGTTTCAATTCCACGTAGTAATAAGTTTGTCATTAATATTTTTTGTCATTAATAATTTTTGTGTGAAGGAGTAACAAACATACATATACACACACACACACAAACGTTCACATTTATAATATTAGTAGGATAGGATATACATATATAGTAGGATGTAAGCCATTATGTTATAAAACCCTATTTAAAACAGTCTCGAGATACTTACGTGTCAAAAGAGGTATTTATGAGACTATTAAAGTTTTGAGAAGTATTGTATTGATCAAAACTATATAGAAATACATATATTATATTTAAAAAAAATGTTTTTTTTTGTATTTCCTTAATATTTTATTTTAAGTTCAAACATCTCTATATATATAAAATTCTCGTGTCACGGGGTTCGAGCTTGAACTCCTCCGAAACGGCTCAACCGATTCTCATGAAATTTTGTGAGCATATTCAGTAGGTCTGAGAATCGGCCAACATCTATTTTTTTTTTGTTTTTTTTTTTGTAAATAGCAAAACAACGTTTGCCGGGACAGCTAGTAATAGTATAATAATTTAGGTATAAGCATAAATACCTTCTTAAGTGTTCTAATTACAATCAATTACCTGTCTTAAACTATTTGATTTGTAATTTAATGTGATTCTAGCACTACCCACAAGGTCCTACTGTGATCTTAACTAAACCTCAGTATTAAAAAAAAATCAAAATCAGGTCACTCGTTTTGGGAGATAAACGCGCTATAATTGATTTATATTACCTATTCCGTGGCACTGCCGGAATAAAAAATAGCCAATAACACTCAGTTATCTTCAATCTATCTCTGTGCAAAATTTCATCCAAATTAGTCCAGTGGTTCTGGAATCTGGAGATACCAACATACACACATACAAACATGTTACCAACGTTACCTCTTTATAATATTATAGAGTAGGTATAGAAGGTTAGTATAGAAGTACCTATAGATAAACGTGTCATTTTAGAAATACATGCATTAATATTTCTCTAATGTACCTACTACCTATTGAAAAAATGATAATGCACCAAAACCTCTTTATACGTTCTAAGCGCGACTGTACGGACAACAGCTTCAGTATAATACAGTCCATTTAAGAAGTCGTCAAAATGTATTAAACCGTCGCTTTTTCGTGACCATTCGAATTTGGTCGGTTAGCCAAGAACTGAAGTAATGATTTGTTTTTCGTTTATATCTACTTAAATACGCGACATTTGAAGCTGAAAATTTCAGGATATGTATTTCAAAAGGTACTCTAATTTTTGGTATATACGCACATATCTTTAGTTGAATAGGTTTCTTGCAAAGCTATGACATTTTCAGATTTGACTTGAAGTGTTATTATTGAAAAATGCGCGTATGTACTGTCTTGAAACTTATTATACATGTAAAGAAAAACAAAACGAGCCAAATACCGCTTTCAGTGAACCTCTGCGTGTTCTCATTTAAGCGCTAGGAGTTTCTTTCGAATTTTCAGGGTTGCATGATTTCTCTTAAACAGTAGATATTTATGAAAAACAAATTAGCGCACAAATACGCACAAATTAAGAGCTACTTATATATGTTTAATCCAAGGTCGCACATTCAATGGTTTCGGAGATACAAGTTTTTGCAAAACGTCAGCCCAGCAGGAAATGAAATATCTCGAAAACCCTAAGACGCACAAATTTAATTATTCGCGCACAATTATGCACAAATATAAGCTATCCGCCGATATACATTATATACATCTCCGGTCATTCGTTTAAAAATCTTCCTGCTGGAGCACCGTCATTCCAGCAGAATTTGTTTTTCCCGTTTTTTTCCTCAATGCCTACATGCACTAATTTTTTATTTCGCGCACATTTACAGCAGACTGAGCACTAATTATTCACCGAACCAATTCGCTCTAGAAGCACTTTTTTTGCCCGGCTGACGGACACGAATTTAATAGGTATTTAAAGAAGATAGATTTGAATTACATGTATTTTAACTTGGAAGAGGAAAACCTCGGGTACACCCAATTGTCTTAGGAAGTTGAATCCCGCGGAGGGAAAAGTAGCCTATATCCTTTGTTTTTGTCCCGAATTTTGCAGGAAAGCCCTGATTTTCAGGGGACTTAGTGAAAAATATCTAATATTTTTACCATCCATTATTTGTACTTGTGTGGTGAATACTACAAAAATTAGTTATTTTCTTTGATTTGACATACCATGATTATTACCAAGAATTGATCTCTATCAGCAAGACTATCCATTGGTATAAAAATATAGGTGATTATTTTTTAGATTATTTTAGACTTTTTTTTAAATCTAATGATGCAGTTTTAGTTTTTATTAAAATCGGGCACGCAACTACTTTCAGCATTTTTCACTATCTCTTATAGTTTAGGATATAGCCCTGAAGGCCCACATAAAAAATTCATCCTATACTAATATAATAAAGAGGAAAGATTTTTTGTTTGTAACGAATAGGCTACGAAAATATTTTGATGTAACTTAGTATGAGGATACATTGATTCATTGGGAATAACGAGGCTACTTTTTATCCCGATATTCCCAAGGGATCGAAAGTTACGCGGGTGAAACCGCGGAGCGCTGCTAGTCACTACATAGTATAAAACAAAGTCGCTTTCTCTGTCCCTATATCCCTATGTATGCTTAAATCTTTACGGATTTTGATGCGGTTTTTTTTAATAGATAGTGATTCAAGAGGAAGGTTTATATGTAAAATAGGTACATGCATAATATAGCCGTGCGAAGCCGGGGCGGGTCGCTAGTCTATAAATAAAGTAAAAAAGTTAGTAGAAACAGCTGACTCACAATATTATTCATTATACTAAGTATTACAAAGTTCCTTTCTTTTCATTATTTTCCGCGAAATTTTTGCACTAAAATGTAGGTAGCTATTACACTTTGTTGAAACTTTATAACAAAGATTTGCTTTGTTTAGGAAAATATTTGAATTTTTAGGATTCCGTACCCAAAAGGTAAAAACGAAACCTTTTACTAAGACTCCACTGTCCGTCTGTCTGTCACCAGACCGTATCTCATGAACCGTGATAGCTAGACAGCTGAAAATTTCACAGATGATGTATTTCTGTTGCCGCTATAACAACAAATTCTAAAAACAAAATATGGCACAAAAATTACAATTAAGAAACAGGTCAAGTGCGAGTCGGGCTCGCGGACGAAGGGTTCCGTAATATTACATTCAATTTTTTTACAATTTATTTGGGTACGAAACCCTAAAAATGACAGAAAAAGATATCCCCGACTAACTGGAGCAAGTACGATAGGTTATCAAAGTCGCGGCTTTAGTCTGTTAGGTATATGACGTCATAAATGTTTGATGTCAAACGAAATGACACACCTTCGCCACGCCCACGGTACTCGAATACAGAGCTCTTATCATATTATTAGAATTATAATTTTACAACTACTTAGGGTGAAAGGGAACCGGCGCTCTCTCCATACAAACGTAGTCGACTGTTTTCTCCCTGGATAAAAAACGTGTTAATGACTATGCCTCTATGTCTCGGTTTTTTCATTTTCTAATAATTAAGTATCATAGAAATTTACATTTAAAAAACAAAAAAAAAACATAGGGGCATGGTCATGGCAGTTATAAGTTTTAGCCAACAAAAATATTTGCTATAGTGTCATTATCCAGGAAGAAAACAGTCGACTACGTTTGTAATAGTTTGTATGGGGAGAGGCCCCGGTACCCTTTCCTCTTAACATAATATTTTGGAATTATAATTTTACAACTACTTAAGGTGAAAGGCTACCGGCGCTCTCTCCATACAAACCTAGTCGACTGTTTCCTCCCTGGATAATGACATAAGCACAAATATTTTTGTTTCATAAAACCTATAACTGCCATGAATGAATATGCCCTACCCTATGTATTGGTTATTTTTTTCATTTTCTAATTACTTATCATAGATATTAAGATTAAAAAAAAAACAAATATAGGGGATGGTCAATATGGTCATGGCAGTAATAATTTTTATGCAACAAAAATATTTGCTCTAGTGTCAGTATCCAGGGAGGAAACAGTCGACTACGTTTGTATGGAGAGACCGCCCGGTACCCTTTCCTCTTAAATATGAAAGTATACCGAATTATAAACGTTATAGGTATAGTTAAGTATTTTAGGTTATTCTGTGTGTGTATCTTTTTTCTGGCATGAATAAAGATATTTCTATTTAATTCTAAATAGCTTTTGGTTAAGGTTTGGCTTGAGGTTTGAATTTTCCAAAATATTTTCTTAGGTTATAACAGCTGAGAGTCCTGAGTTTTTTTTTGCGCAGTGCACTTTGAGACCCATACCTATCGGTAGACAGCATAACAACGAGCAAATAATGCCTTCACACCAAACCTCTGAAGCGTTTCGGAATCGGAATATTCAAAGAAATGCATTGTGACCGAGAATTTTCAAAAGTGCGCGGCGCACTTTTCTGAGTCGCTTTAGTTAGAGGTTTGGTGTGAAGGCATTGTTTGATTTCTGTAATGCCCTCTATCGAATGGATGGATCTCAAGGTGCACCGTGAACTTTTGGAACGTTTATTCCAATATTTTTCGAGACGCGTAAGAGGTTTGATGTAAAAGCATTATTTCTTTGTTATAATGGCTAATATCGCTAGATATGGATCTTAAAGTTAATCGCGGCATTTTTAGTTACTATGCCTGCCCCCTTAAACAAGTTTACTTTCCATCATCGATATTGCCAATTAACAGATTTATGTTTTATTTTATTTTTTTGTTTGAAGTTGACATAATAAATAAATAAAATAAAAAGCCTTTATTAATCGTTCCGTTTTACACTATAATAAACCAATTATGCAATAAAATATTCTTCATGAGAAATGTATGCTCATATAATTAATTTGACAGAACCCCCCTTCGGGTAAAGGTCGAAGTTGACATAAGTCATGAAAAGTGACGTGGTCTTGCGTGAAAAAAATGGTAGTCAAGTTTTATATAATGTTAATTTCATACAAAACAGACAGACAAGAGAGTGATCTTATAAGAGTTCCTTTTTTTACATTTTGAGGTACAGAACCCTAAAATGTGTCGATTGGCGATATCGCTAATGGAAAGTAATCTAACATAAATAAATAAATAAATAATAAATATTTCAGGACATTCCACACATCGCCATCTAGCCCCAAGCTAAGTACTAACTACACTTGTGTTATGGGTGCTAGACAACGGATATACTACAAATATCTAAGCATAAATACTTGTCTGAGGCGGGAATCGATCTCGCAACCTTGTGTTCGGCAGTCTGGCATGGTGAACATTGTGCCAACTGGGTCGTGTGATCCTGTCTAAGAGAACTGTTCTGTCCAAAGGCCTTATCACCAGATCTGTCCCTTGTTTTGAGATATACGATCCTCAGCGAGTGAAACTGCGTGTCACAGCCAGTAAGGTCATAACTTTAGTACTAAAACGAAGGTCTGTGATGTAACGTGATCGTAATAGAATTTACCTAACCTCGACATCTTGTGACCCTAAACAATTTTATAGACGGAGTCAGAATTGCAGACCCACCAAAACTGCTATGGTTAGATTGTTTTCAACTCAAGCAAGGTTCTAAGCTCTTGCTCGCGTTCAAGTTTTCATGAATTCTCGTGCCTTCTTCTCATTGGTGGGACGTTCCAAAGGCACACAGCCTAAGTTAGAGTTGTATGATTTCAAAAAAAGGATTTAGACTTTGACTATTAGATAAATATTCATCATCATCATCATCTTCCTGCCCTTATCCCAATTTATTTGGGGTCGGCGCAGTATGTTTTCTTCTTCTATTCACTCCTATTAGTCGTAATCTCATCGTTCTCATTCATCTCTCTCATGTCTCGTCTCATACAGTATCCATCTTCGCGGATACTGTGTGAGACGCGCGCCTGGGCACGCGCGCTTGGGCGGCCTTATCGCTTTCAGCGATAAGGCCGCCCATTTGTGCAACTTGTTCTTTCTAGCTTTTACTTTACTTTGTGTTTATCGTGTTCTGTTTCTTTCTGTGTTGTACAAATAAAGTTATCTATCTATCTATCTTTCTTCCACTGTCCTCTTCCTCTCCATCCCTCTACATTCATACTCATCACTCTTCTAGTTACACCCGTCTCTTCTCTTCTCATCACATGTCCATACCAACTCAAACGGTTCCCTTTTACTTTTTCAGTAACCGGTGCTACTTTCAGGCTTCCTCTAATATACTCATTTCTTATTTTATCCATCCTCGTTACTCCACACATCCATCTCAACATTCTCATCTCCGCTGCATGCAATCTTCTCCTTCTTCTTCACGGCCCAGCATTCCGATCCATATATGACAACAGGTCTTATCACGGTTTTCTAGATTTTATTAAATTCAAAAGAATAAAAACATTTCAACAATAGTAACTTTAGAAGTCTACTGTGGGTCTGCAATTTTGACTCTGACTGTACTTAGAAACAAAATATCTAGATATATTAAGTTAATAAGTTTCCTTCGTGGGGTTGCTAATAAAACTGTGCTTTCTCTAAGTGTACCTCTAGTTTAGGTAATGGAATAACTAATGGACTTCTAATGGTTTTACTTCGCTTGCTTTTAGTTTATACAAACGCCAAGTACATGGAACATAAATAAATAATATCGCAGGACATTCCACACATCGCCATCTAGCCCCAAGCTAAGTAACTACACTTGTGTTATGGGTGCTAGACAACGGATATACTACTTATATATACTTTATGTAAATATATACTTATAATACATAGAAACAACCAGACCACAGACAAATGTCTAAGCATAAATACTTGTCTATGGCGGGAATCGAACCCGCAACCCTGTTTTGGCAGTCCGGCATGGTGACCATTGTGCCAACTGGGTCGTCGCATGTATTAGATGGAGTAGGCTTCTAGATATGAAATACTAGCAGCGCTCCGCGGTTTCACCCGCGTAACTCCCGATCCCGTGGGAATATCGGGACAAACGTAGCCTTTGTTATTCCTAATGAATCAATGTATACTCATACCAAGTTTCATCAAAATCGGTTGAGTAGTTTCGGAGCATATATTCGTTACAAACAAACAAAAAAATCTTTTCTCTTTATTATATTAGTGTACAAATGAATATTGCAGGACATTACACACAGCGCTTTTTACCCCCATGCTAACTAACTAACTTACTTAGTTGCTTAGCATGGGGGTGGTGTTGCCAACCCTACGTCTTTTTACGTAGATCTACGTCATTTAGGGCTGGGCTAACATCATCATTTTCCTGCCTTATCCCAATTTATTTGGGGTCGGCGCAGTAAGTCTTTTTCTTCCATTCACTCCTATTAGTCGTCATCTCATCGTTCACATTCATCTCTCTCATGTCTTGTCTCACACAGTCCATCCATCTTTTCTTCGGTCGTCCTCCTCCTCTCCATCCTTCTGCATTCATACTCATCACTCTTCTAGTCACATGCGTCTCCTCCCTTCTCATCACATGTCCATACCAACTTAAACGGTTCCCTTTTACTTTTTCAGTAACCGGTGCTACTTTCAGGTTTCCTCTAATACCTATACTCATTCCTTATTTTATCCATCCTCGTTACTCCACACATCCATCTCATCTCCGCTGCATGCAATCTTCTCTCATCCTTCTTTTTCACGGCCCAGCATTCCGATCCATACATGACGACAGGTCTTATCACGGTTTTATAGATTTTACCCTTCAGTTTAAGGGGCATCAGTTTAAGGGACTTCAGTCCTAACATCTTCGTCTTTTCTATCAATTCGTAAAAGAACGAGACTCTGAATGTGCATAATTTCCTTTGCATTCGCGAATAAAAGTTAATAAACGTTGCGTTTTATATTAAAGCACACTCGTTTCGCTAACACAATACTACTTTCGTCATTATTTTTAGACACAAGTGAAACAAAGTTCTCATTCCATAGAGCTGTGACTGTGTCAAACTAAACGTCTTGTCTCACCAGAAAAACTTATCCTAAAAATATTTCGATGCGACGGAGTTACTGTTGTTTTGTTCTTTTGATATCTATCAAATTTTGATTTATTTAACACAACTGAGGAAATAAACATAAAAAAGAACTATGTAAGTACGGTCCGCGCGCGCTTTATATGCAGAGTTAAAACACTTAATATATTTCTTTTCATTTCACTCAGAAAAACTACGAACTTTTCTAATGGGATCTACGCATTTTTCAAATTACGAGTTGGCAACATTGCAACTAAGCCTTATGTTATGGTGACCAGACAACAGATATATTTCTTATATACCTACATATTTCTAAATACATATTTAATATGCATAAAGAAACACCCAGACCTGAACAAATATTTGATTGCAGAAATATTATTATTTGTCCAAATACCTTGTTCAACCCGCAACCCTATGGGCGGGTGTTCGCTCACTACGCCACATGGGTCATCAAAATAACGATTACAAAGTACTCTAGCTCTCCTAAGTAAATATAAATAGAATTCTAGTAATATTATTCCAGTAAATACTTGGGAAATTGTTTTTTGAAGAAGCTCGTTGGAACGTAAGTTAAGCATTGTAGCTTTGTAATCGAAAAAGTTTTATCTGGGTCAGGGTCTAACCGTTCCGTAGCGGTTTAACCAAAGCTGGGCTAGAATTATGACTACACAGAAAATAAGAAGGTATCTTGAAGCAAGACATAATCCTGTCCCTATAGCTTGAGAATAATTTCTTGTCTTCAGTAAATTTTCTTGAAAATAATAAGAAGAATTAATAATAAGAAATATTCCTTACTAGCGACCCGTCCCGGCTTCGCACGGCTATATTATGCATGTATTATACATATACACCTTCCTCTTGAATCACTCTATCTATTAAAAAAAAACCGCATCAAAATCCGTTGCGTAGTTTTAAAGATTTAAGCATACATAGGGATATAGGGACAGAAAAAGCGACTTTGTTTTATACTATTAGTGATTTAAGAATGTACTACTTGTACTTGTATACGGGCTGTTTACCGCAATTAGACCTTTTGTAATTTGGTCCTTTTTACGTGAGGATGGAGTAGGCTTGCCCAGCACCTACTACCCTCTCAGCTTAGTCGACCATGTCCAGAACTTGTCAATACTTCTGGAGCCAACTAAGTCGCGGGTTTCATCACGATGTTTTCCTTCACCGTAAGAGCAATTAAACCAGGGTCGATAATTTTTAAAACCAAATAAAATAATAGTAGATGAAACCCATTAGAAAAGGAGGGGAATATTATAAAAATGAAAGGAAAAATAATTTACGGGCGATCTGAGGTCGGGAAGGGGATGGGGGTGAGTTTTTAAGGGTAAAAAATCTCAGGTTTATCTCGATTTCCGGCAAAACTAAAAGTCTTATGGAAAAAAGTCAAATGGCAAAGTTGTAGGTAATAAAAAGATCTAGAACTTTTGTATCCACACTTTTTTCACATAACCTCAAAATTTATATGAAAAATTCAAAAAACCAAGTTTTTGGTTTTTTATTTTTATCTTTTACAAAAATGTTTATTTTTTCACGAAATTTGGTGAAAACTTACCTTTTTATGTTCGCCGATTACTCGAAAACGCCTGTTTTCGAGTAATCGGCGAACATAAATAAAAGAAAATAAAAATATAGACTCGACGAATTGAGAACATTCTCCTTTTTGAAGTCGGTTAAGAAATGTTAGGATCATTTATCTGCTAAAACGTTTCCATAAATTACATTAATATAGATTTAAAGAACGTCTATACCTCATATATTTGATTGAACCTATACCTTTTTTTACTTAGGCACTATTTCTGTACAATTTCTGCCTTAAAGCGAATCTGTCCTAAAACAAATAAAGGAAAAATCAATATCACTTTAAAAGAGACACAGCTTATACATATAGTTTAAAGGCACAAAAGCTCCTAACGGACTATGTTTGTAGATTAGTTTGTGTCATTTAACCGTGTCACACGTAAGACAAGTTGGCTTGCAGAATTAAGGCCCTAAACGTAAGCTCTCAATAATAGGGTGGATTACGAGTGGATTTCGGAGCCAAATGGTATTTGAGGACTTGGATAAATAGTTTGGCGTTTACGTCTAATGTAGATGATTTAAACAAAGTCAGCAACTGTGATCTATGCTATTCAAGGCGCTAGAGCATGTGACTAGAAGAGTGATGAGTATGAATGTGGAGGGATGGAGAGGAAGAGGACGACCTAAGAAAAGATGGACTGCGTGAGACATGACATGAGAGATACTTTTTATCCTGATATTCCCACGGGATCGGGAGTTACGCAGGTAATACAGAGGAGCGCTATAATTTATCTATTCTATATTATAAAAATGAATCGGTGAATGTGTTGCTAAGCGCAAATCTCTTGAACAGCTGAACCGATTTCGCTAATTCTTCTTTTGTTGTGTCTGTTATTGTCTGGGGAAGATTCTTATGAAAGAAAAAATTAAGAAAATAGCGTATATTACGCGGGTGAAACCGCGAGGTGCAGTTGGTTTTAGAATAGAATATTATTTATTTGTAACAAAATAAGACATTACAAAGTCTTTAAAGCTTAATAACTAACAATTGTTGCAAAACGGACCCCAACTCAGCGAAATGCTAGTCGGCGTGCGTCGGGCGTCGGTGCGTTTTTAATAAATTATGGTAATAAAACGTTTTATCTTCCAATTTAGGATGCGATTGCAGTTTGAAATAATACCACCTCCGACCAGACAGTCTTAGACCGGGCACGTCCGGGTGACAGAACACGACATTCCTGGCCAATTTGCTGACTATCAACGAAATATTGCACGGGGACGAGCACGTGGGAGATGGGCATGTTTCCAACTATGTTTATTTTGATTTAGGATACTATGTCAAGCCGACGACTTGGATCTTTCTTACGGGAAACGTTTAAAAGTGAAGAATGTTCGCTTAATTATTTGCAGATGGAATGATTTAAATGTATTTAAGTCAGGACAAGATATTTTTTGGTTCCGTATCCAAAGGATAAAAAAAGGACCCAGACTTCTGTCTGTGTGTAATTTTCTTTAAGCAGAGAGTCACTTGAGTTAGCATTTATTTTGTGTTATTTTTTATATGTAATCATTTTGCGTTTTTGTTTTTATGGTGCAATAAGGGTTACTACTGCCGATTCGTACATTCTATAGATTTGGAAGTAGTAAAGTACTGTTGAGGAAATAAGTAAAATACCGACATTATTTGTAAATCACTACATAGTATAAAACAAAGTCGCTTTTTCTGTCCCTATTTCCCTTTGACTGCTTAAATCGTTAAAACTACGCAACGGATTTTGATGGGGTTTTTTTTAATAGATAGAGTGATTCAAGAGGAAGGTTTATATGTATAATACATGCATAATATAGCCGTGCGAAGCCGGGGCGGGTCGCTAGTAAGATATATTTTCAAATCTAAATGTAATTTCAATTTAAAAAACAAGTTACTGGTGGTACAAAAACTGACACATAAATCAAAAGTGTTTGTCTATAGATCTATCTATCTGTTTGTCCGTGTCGGTCCGTTTGTCCATCTGTCTGTCACCAGGCTGTATCTCATGAACCGCGATAGCTAGAAAGTTAAAGTTTTGACGGAGTATGTATTTCTGTTGCCGCTATAACAACAAATACTAAAAACAAAAATATAAGTGGAGCTCTCATACAACATGGTATGGAACCCTTTGCGCGAATCCGTCTCGCACTTGGCCGATTTTTAGAATTCCGTACTTCAAGAGGTAAATAGGAACCCTTATAAGATCACACTGTTTTCCGTTTGTTTGTCTCTCCGTGTGTCACCACCGAATTTTGTCTGTTGTATGTAACGAATATGCTCCGAAACTACGTGATCGTTAATTACACGGATGAAACCGCGGCCCGCTGCTAGTATTCTAACAAACTTGGATACATACCAAGAGTCGGCCCTCACCTTACGAAAATGTCTGCTCTAAATAATTCTCATTGTTTACCTCTGAAACCCGCGCAAAACTCGCGCCAATATCAACCGTAACACAAAACAACAATGTTTTATTTGCAAAAGTAACAATTTTGAATTTCTCTTGTTCTCGTTTTTATTTACGAAGTTGTTTTATGATCTTTTTGTGGATAATTCAGTAGTCAATCAATCCCCTGGCGCATTCCCTATTTGGGGTCGGCCCTCCTGATACTTGATCGCCACATATTGCGATCTTGAGTCACTGCTGGCGTTAAGCCTAGCATCGTCATATCCTTGGTGATGGTTCTAGTCCAGGTAGTTGGTGGGCGACCTCTGCCTCTCTTGCCCTCGTCTATATCCATGACTCGTCTCGTCATGTGCTGTTCATCTCTGCGCATCACATGTCCATACCAGCGCAATCGACCTTCCTGCATCTTATGCTGTATATCTGCCACTTTAAAAGTGGATTTTTCTTTAATTTTAAAGGTGGATAATTCAGTAGTGTTTACGATATTATACTAGCTGAGCCGCGCGGTTTCACCCGCGTAAGTTCCGAAGATCAAAAATATCATGTGTCCTTCTTCCATCCCTAAACTACCGCTATGCCGAGTTTCATTCAAATCGGGCCAGTCGTTTGACCGTCAAGAGGAAACAAACAAACTTTCGGATTTATAATATTAGTTAGGATATGAAATCTCTTTGAATAGGTGAATAAATTATGGAAGAACCGATAAAGAAAGAAGTTTATAAAATACTAGCTGCGCCCGTACTGCTGCGTTAATGGACATGTGCGAATCGGAGTCGCGCACGAAGGGTTCCGTGGCATTAGATTCTGTTTTTAGTTTTTACTAGCTGTGCCCCACGGTTTCACCCGCATTACTCCCGATCCCGTGGGAATATCAAAATAAAAAAGTTTCCTCTATAGCCTTCCTCGATAACTGGACTATCCAACACAAAAATATTTTTTCAATTCGAACCAGTAGTTCCTGAGATTAGCGAGTTCAAACAAACAAACTCTTCAGCTTTATAATATTAGTATAGACAAGCTTTTGCCCGCGACTTCGTCCGCGTAGAAGTCGAAAATGGGTTTAATTGGATTGGACTATAAAGGAATCACATTGTCCCTTACAAACTTTGCCTTTAATTTAACTCCCTAAGAGGTAGAATTTAAGGAAATCCTTTCTTATCGGATGCCTACGTCATACAAAGAACACACCCTTCAAGCTTCAGGTCTCTACGATCAGCGGCTTAGGCTGTGCGTTGATCCGTCAGTCAGTCAGTCATTCAGGACAAAGGATTTTATATGTATAGATTTGCTATTGAGGCGCTATATATATTGATATTCCCACCGGAATATTGACAACCGTACTTACGCGGGTGAAACCGCGGGGCGCAGCTAGTATTCCTAAGTGAAATCACAGCTCTAAGAGTATAGTAGGTACTTTATACCTACTAAGGTAACACAAACAAACCACAAACTCAAACCATATGGTTTACAAACACACATAATGTATGTTATACTAGGCGATCAATCCAAAACATCATTTCGTAAGTCGTATTGCGTAATTCGGTATTAGGTTTATAGTAGGTTTTACAAAAGATGTTCCGCTGTCGTTGTTTGAAGTAATTTCCGACCCGTTTCATGGGGTGTCCGTCAGCCGGGCAAAAAAAGTGCTTCTAGAGCGAATTGGTTCGGTGAATAATTAGTGCTCAGTCTGCTGTAAATGTGCGCGAAATAAAAAATTAGTGCATGTAGGCATTGAGGAAAAAAACGGGAAAAACAAATTCTGCTGGAATGACGGTGCTCCAGCAGGAAGATTTTTAAACGAATGACCGGAGAGGTATATAATGTATATCGGCGGATAGCTTATATTTGTGCATAATTGTGCGCGAATAATTAAATTTGTGCGTCTTAGGGTTTTCGAGATATTTCATTTCCTGCTGGGCTGACGTTTTGCAAAAACTTGTATCTCCGAAACCATTAAATGTGCGACCTTGGATTAAACATATATAAGTAGCTCTTAATTTGTGCGTATTTGTGCGCTAATTTGTTTTTCATAAATATCTACTGTTTAAGAGAAATCATGCAACCCTGAAAATTCGAAAGAAACTCCTTGCGCTTAAATGAGAACACGCAGAGGTTCACTGAAAGCGGTATTTGGCTCGTTTTGATATTCTTTACATGTATAATAAGTTTCAAGACAGTACATACGCGCATTTTTCAATAATAACACTTCAAGTCAAATCTGAAAATGTCATAGCTTTGCAAGAAACCTATTCAACTAAAGATATGTGCGTATATACCAAAAATTAGAGTGCCTTTTGAAATACATATCCTGAAAATTTCAGCTTCAAATGTCGCGTATTTTAGTAGATATAAACGAAAAACAAATCATAACTTCGGTTCTTGGCTAACCGACCAAATTCGAATGGTCACGAAAAAGCGACGGTTTCATACATTTTGATGACTTCTTAAATGGACTGTATTATACTGAAGCTGTTGTCCGTACAGTCGCGCTTAGAACGTTTATAGAGGTTTTAGTGCATTATCATTTTTTCAATAGGTAGTAGGTACATTAGAGAAATATTAATGCATGTATTTCTAAAATGACACGTTTATCTATAGGTACTTCTATACTAACCTTCTATACCTACTCTATAATATTATAAAGAGGTAATGTTGGTAACATGTTTGTATGTGTGTATGTTGGTATCTCCAGATTCTAGAACCACTGGACTAATTTGGATGAAATTTTGCACAGAGATAGATTTAAGATAACCGAGTGTTATTGGCTATTTTTTATTCCGGCAGTGCCACGGAATAGGTAATATAAATCAATTGTAGCGCGTTTATCTCCCAAAACGAGTGACCTGATTTTGTTTTTTTTTAATACTGAGGTATAGTTAAGATCACAGTAGGACCTTGTGGGTAGTGCTAGGATCACATTAAATTATAAATCAAATAGTTTAAGACAGGTAATTGATTGTAATTAGAACACTTAAGAAGGTATTTATGCTTATACCTAAATTATTATACTATTATGTTTAAACTTAAAATAAAATATTAAGGAAATACAAAAAAAACACATTTTTTAAAAATATAATATATGTATTTCTATATAGTTTTGATCAATACAATACTTCTCAAAACTTTAATAGTCTCATAAATACCTCTTTTTACACGTAAGTATCTCGAGACTGTTTTAAATAGGGTTTTATAACATAATGGCTTACATCCTACTATATATGTATATCCTATCCTACTAATATTATAAATGTGAACGTTTGTGTGTGTGTGTGTGTGTGTGTGTGTATATGTATGTTTGTTACTCCTGCACGCAAAAATTATTAATGACATTATTAATGACAAAAAATATTAATGACAAACTTATTACTACGTGGAATTGAAACTTAAAATGCCAAATCGAGCATAAGATTATGCTAAATTGGCAACACTAGATATACCCCGGACACTATTGGAGCGGGGTGAGTGAACCGAGAGCACACCGAGAGCGGAGAGCGGTGCGGGAGGCAAGGAGCGAAATACGTCTTAACTAGCGTCTGACTCTTTCCCACTAATGCCGCATTCTGTGTAACTGTTTCACACAGAGCGAGTTACAACCACCCGGCGCGCGGCGGCCGGAGATTTGAACCTACACAATCGTCTTTTTATGTAATTTTAAAATCAATGCAATGGTGCCCGCACATTGATACGCGCCGAATTGTTTGCCGTCCACCTTATAATAATAGAGATAAGGTACATACCTACATTTATTCATTTATTTATTTCAGTGTCGGCCGCCTCTGACGATGCGGACGACTCTGATGACGTCATCGGAAATATAAATGTAGATACCTTATCTCTATTATTATAAGGTACCTTTTTCCGTGGACGGCAAAAATTCGGCGCGCTCGGCGCGTATCAATCTGCGTCCACCTTTAAAGTAATATTATTATAATTTTATTACTTATTGACCGAACGAGCGAAGCGAGAGAGGTCTAGTGTTGAGAAGGGTCGGTCGCTCGTATGTTTGTATGTTTGTATGTTTGTTCGACGATAACTTGAGTACCGTTGCTCTGATCTTCATGATTTTTGGTATACAAGTAGTTGAGGTCCATAGAATTTTTAAGTTCGAACATGAGCAGGATCGGTCAGGGGGTTACGGAGATAGGGGTCCAAAAGGGGATCTACCTATATGGCACACAAACTATACTGCAAATATACCCGAGTGGGGTATCAAATGAAAGGGCGTAACTTCGGTGACAATAATATGGTACCATGGAACTGATCTGATGATAGAGCTGGAGGGAATCTGCAGGAATTATCTCATTATCCATACTTCATAGTTCATTCATTCAAACTACTCGTCAAGAATCGCCTTGACGAGTAGTTTGTCTTTCAATAATAACCAGGGTCTGATGATGGAACTGGAAGGTGGTCATAGGAACTTCGCAATGAAACGACACAACCACATCGAGTTTGGGCTCGTTAGAATCGTCTTGACGAGTAGTTTGTCTTTCAATGGTGACCAGGGTCTGATGATGGAACTGGAAGGTGGTCATAGGAACTTCGCAATGAAACGACGCAACCCCATCGAGTTTGGGCTCGTTAGAATCGCCTTGACGGGTAGTTTGTCTTTCAATGGTAACCAGGGTCTGATGATGGAACTGGAAGGTGGTCATAGGAACTTCGCAATGAAACGACACAACCTCATCGAGTTTAGGCTCGTTAGAATCGTCTTGACGAGTAGTTTGTCTTTCAATGGTGACTAGGGTCTGATGATGGAACTGGAAGGTTGTCATAGGAACTTCGCAATGAAACGACACAACCCCATCGAGTTTGGGCTCGTTAGAATCGTCTTGACGAGTAGTTTGTCTTTCAATGGTGACCAGGGTCTGATGATGGAACTGGAAGGTGGTCATAGGAACTTCGCAATGAAACGACACAACCCCATCGAGTTTGGGCTCGTTAGAATCGCCTTGACGGGTAGTTTGTCTTTCAATGGTAACCAGGGTCTGATGATGGAACTGGAAGGTGGTCATAGGAACTTCGCAATGAAACGACACAACCTCATCGAGTTTAGGCTCGTTAGAATCGTCTTGACGAGTAGTTTGTCTTTCAATAGTAACCAGGGTCCGATCTAACATATTAAGTTATCAAAGACCAAAAAGTATAAAATAAATTAATAGAATAAAAAACTAAAAAAAACACGCTTTAATAATAAAAGTCCAACTAAAAAATAGAAAATAAAATCTAATAAATTTGGATTAAGAATATTGTACTTAAATAGTAAGCGTGTTACATTGTGATTGCAAAAGAAAAATAACGAAGGTGTAGCATCACAAATTCACAATGTAACACGCTTACTATTTACAATATTCTTAATCCAAATTTATTTAAATTTAAAATTTATAGAAATTTATTACTTTGCCCCAAATCGTCCGAACTCTCTTTGCTTCATTTCCTATAATTATTTATTTCATAATCATGGGCTGTTTTACAATAATAGTGGTGGATAGTATTAAATAGTAGGAATGTTCGGTTCTAGCCGATCTAGAGACTCTGATAATTATAAAATTTGTGACTCTTTTTTTTATAATTTTTATTGACTTGTTATATTTTAGTTTAGGGACTTATTACAGGACATATTGGCCTCAAACTTCTCTAATATATTCTCGTTCTCGAGCTTGTCTTCTCGTTTCCTCTTACGTAACATTATGATAAGTAGATACATAAGGAAGGAAGGAAAGGAATTATACTATCTTCTGGATATTATGTTGGACACATTCAAAATGTCTTGAGTAAAAATAAAGAGTCAACGGATGTCCAGGGTGTGATGATTGAGCTGGCCTATGCTTTTAGAACTTAACAACAACAACAAGTTATGCCTATCGTGTTTGGATTCTCTAAATCATCCAATGTCAGATAATAGCGATACTAGGCACCTATCATTCAAATAAGATACACCTGTCGTATTTGGAGTCTTTCGTCGTTATATTATACATTTTAGTACTTTACGCTGAAATATAATAAACGCTGAAAAAAACTCGTGAGGTCTCAGTTCGGGGCGAACTACTAGTAATATTATTTATTAAGCACAAACCCGACATTTTTGTTTAACTTCGTATTGCGAACTTAGTAAAATGAAGTAGATACTTACCTACCTGAGCTATCAATAATCTATAATAGGTAAGGAAGATAAAAGCGTACTTACTGGTTTCTACTATCTT
This sequence comes from Idaea aversata, assembly GCA_907269075.1. NCBI lineage: Eukaryota > Metazoa > Arthropoda > Insecta > Lepidoptera > Geometridae > Idaea > Idaea aversata. The sequence goes on from OU026108.1 coordinate 1,853,891, forward strand.
AATCTCAAAATAAAACTTTTGCAACTTCCCATAACACTTTTCCAATTCACAGTACCTAAACCCAATTAACTGCTTCAGTATAATACAGTCCATTTAAGAAGTCATCAAAATGTATGAAACCGTCGCTTTTTCGTGACCATTCGAATTTGGTCGGTTAGCCAAGAACTGAAGTTATGATTTGTTTTTCGTTTATATCTACTAAAATACGCGACATTTGAAGCTGAAATTTTCAGGATATGTATTTCAAAAGGCACTCTAATTTTTTGTATATACGCACATATCTTTAGTTGAATAGGTTTCTTGCAAAGCTATGACATTTTCAGATTTGACTTGAAGTGTTATTATTGAAAAATGCGCGTATGTACTGTCTTGAAACTTATTATACATGTAAAGAATAACAAAACGAGCCAAATACCGCTTTCAGTGAACCTCTGCGTGTTCTCATTTAAGCGCAAGGAGTTTCTTTCGAATTTTCAGGGTTGCATGATTTCTCTTAAACAGTAGATATTTATGAAAAACAAATTAGCGCACAAATTAAGAGCTACTTATATATGTTTAATCCAAGGTCGCACATTCAATGGTTTCGGAGATACAAGTTTTTGCAAAACGTCAGCCCAGCAGGAAATGAAATATCTCGAAAACCCTAAGACGCACAAATTTAATTATTCGCGCACAATTATGCACAAATATAAGCTATCCGCCGATATACATTATATACCTCTCCGGTCATTCGTTTAAAAATCTTCCTGCTGGAGCACCGTCATTCCAGCAGAATTTGTTTTTGCCGTTTTTTTCCTCAATGCCTACATGCACTAATTTTTTATTTCGCGCACATTTACAGCAGACTGAGCACTAATTATTCACCGAACCAATTCGTTCTAGAAGCACTTTTTTTGCCCGGCTGACGGACACTTTCATGGGAGGGAAAAAGTCACACACAGGGTGCGGCCGGAAGACCAGCGCTGCAGATGTGCGTGCGTATCTGCAGCACATGCTGAGGCTTTACTCATTCCAGCAACACACTACTTCTACTGTTTTTTTTGTATTTACTTATCTCTGCAACTATCTTTTATTGTTTCTTTTTTGTGTGTATATTATGTCGTGTGCTTGTTTGAATAAATTATATTCTATTCTATTCTAATTTGTGGTGTTTTTGACGTTTTAACGACTTTAAAATCGGTGAGAATAATCAATTAGTGACAAGGTATCTTCTAGGAAAGCGCGCTACATCTTAAGCCGCATTGTCACCTACCTTCAGACAGGTGTGGTAGTGGTCAAACGCTAAGAAATAATGATAAAAAAATGTGTCATTGGCGCCATTGATTATACAGACGAAACTAATAAGTGTCATCTGCACCATTGATGGTGCTAGTCATTGGGGCATACTGTACGGTCACATCTTTTAAGACGACGAGAAAAATTGGGAGCCTCTGGGACGGGTCTCTCAGGCATCGGTTCTCTCCAGTACTAATCCGAAATATTTACCGTATCACACGTAAGACATGTCAAGTAGGCTTACAGAATGAAGGCCCTAAGTATATAATACTCAGGCGCCTCTTTTTACTTAACTGCAAGGAAAGGGTTATGTTTTTCGCGCCTATCTTGTATGTTTGTATGTTTTTTTTGTATATCGATTACGAAATTATTGCCACTGTATCAGTTATTCAATAGTAAGAACTCAACAGATTATGGATGAACTCCGGCGCTTGTGTTTTCAGTTTTTATTTAATTTTCATTTTACTCACTTTTTTATAATTTTTTGTTTTCAGTTTTTATTTATTATTCCAATATTCCCATAGGAACGAGACCGCTGCGCTGGTAGTGTGTTGCGTTGGTGTTACAGCGAATTTTCGTATTAACAACGGCACTATGTCCGCGCGAGTTCTTTTACGAAATGTAATATATACAACGAGCGTCATGACATTGAATATGCTGCCAATTCCAAATGATAAACAAAATAGATGATCTGAGGACGGTTTTAGTGCATTTTTTTATTAGATGTATATCTATAATAAAACGCTCGGTAATTGGTTCTTAACAACATTCTAGTCAAGAATTCGCTTATTTATTCTCTATTTTTGTGTCTTTTTTCTTGTGTAATTATGTTTGTCGTGTCTCAAATAAACTTCCAGTTTATTTAGCTATTGGCGCGCACTACGGTTTTACCGGCTTAAGTCTTGATCCCGTGGAAATTTTGGGATAAAAAGTAAAAAATAATAAAAAGTTAAATGGTATTTAGTTTTAAGTTTAGTTTTATAGTCTAGTAAAGTGAAACTGTTTGTCTTCCTTAATAAATAAAAAATAAAATAAAAAGGATTTCATGGATGCTCATACAAAGTTTCATCATAATTTCAGAACCTGTTGATAACAAACCAAACAAATAAAATATATATTTAATTTAAGTTAATTTTTTTCTTAGTAACTTACTACTTTTTTTAAGCCCCCTAGTACTAATTTTTTTATTTTCTTCTAAGTACACGTACACACTTTTTATCCTCTATTCCTTTATTATAAATATATATTAAACTATTTATCTATATAAGATACTAGCTGTGCCCCACGGTTTCACCTGCAAAACTCCCGATCCCGTGGGAATATCGGAATAGCCTATAACCTTCCTCGACAAATGGACTATCCACATTTTTTTCAATTCGAACCAGTAGTTCCTGAGATTAGCGCGTTCAAACAAATAAACGAACTCTTCAGCTTTATAATATTAGTATAGATAGATAAATTATATTTATTTTATTATTTTCTTTTCTAAGCAATATGAAAGGATTTTCGGAAATTCCTTTGAGATTCGAAATAATCCGGTTCCACGTGGATAACCCGAGCCATAATAAATAAGTAGCTTCAAAACTAAAGTAGGTATGTACAATGGTAACCTTTAGTCACAAAAGCGAACGAAAATAAAGAAATTAACATTTTTCCAAACTTAAGTTGATAATTTAAACAATGTTTTAAATTACTACTTGTAGGTAAGTACGTTGTTTCAGAGTTTCAGCAAGGTCAAATTATTTCTTTTTTTTTACCTACTCATTATAAAACAATGAAATATTTTATATATAACGAATGATACTCTATTTACAGGATGATTTTTTTACGTGGGCCTTCAGGGCTATATCCTAAACTACAAGAGATAACGAAAAATGCTGAAAGGAGTTGCGTCTTAGTCGTCGATTTGACATAGATAGGTACTATGTTTGTTTCCAAGAATTTATCTCTATCAGCAAGACTATCTATTGATATAAAAATATAGATGTTTTTTTGCAAAATCAACAGTATCGATTCCTTGTGAATTTTTCAAAAATCTAAGGATGCAGTTTTAGTTTTTATCAAAATCGAGCACGCAACTCCTTTCAGCATTTTTCGCTACATCTTATAGTTATAGGATATAGCCCTAAAGGCCACATAAAAAATTCACCCTGTATACCATTAAGTAATTTAAAAGAGTAAGATAATCATCACATCACCAATCCCCGCACATTTAAACGTTTAGGAGTCCCCTTAATATGTAAGACACTCCTATGCTATCCATTTAAATCATCACTATCACTGCATAGTATAAAACAAAGTCGCTTTCTCTGTCCCTATATCCCTATGTATGCTTAAATCTTTAAAACTACGCAACGGATTTTGATGCGGTTTTTTTAATAGATAGAGTGATTCAAGAGGAAGGTTTATATGTATAATACATGCATAATATAGCCGTGCGAAGCCTGGGCGGGTTGCTAGTAAATAATAACTAAAATAAATTGAATATTTATCATCACTTCACTACATAGTATAAAATAAAGTCACTTTTCGCCGTCCCTATTTCCCTTTGTATGCTTAAATCTTTAAAACTACTCAACGGATTTTGATGCGGTTTTTTTAATAGATAGAGTGATTCAAGAGGAAGGTTTATATGTATAATACATACATAATATAGCCGTGCGAAGCCGGGGCGGGTCACTAGTATCAAATAATTCGCCACATAAGATAAATAGCCTTTCAGTATTCGGGTGTACAAAGAAATAATTTTTGAAAATTCGATCTCTAAGGGGGTAAAACGGATGATAAAGTTTGTAGTTTACAACTATTACTAGCGACCCGCTCCGGCTTCGCACGGCTATATTATGCATGTATTATACATAAAAACCTTCCTCTTGAATCACTTTATCTATTAAAAAAACCGCATCAAAATCCGTTGCGTAGTTTTAAAGATTTAAGCATACAAAGGGATATAGGGACAGAGAAAGCGACTTTGTTTTATACTATGTAGTGATAGTGATGTATTCTGTGTTTGTAGAAAATCATTATCACTTTTAAAGAGATGCTAATGCAGCTAATCTTACATTTAATCTGAAGTTTTTTAGGGAAAATTATAAAATTAAGTTAAGCTTAGGGAAGAGCAGTCCAAGTGGCCTTCTACAAGCCGTGTGCCGTGTAGCCCCTGCCCAGAATAATAAAATCACTTCTCCCCCCGTGGGTACCAGACTCTAAATATGGATAAAGGCAAATACATAAAGAGGACTACTAACTAGGTACCAATAGCTTCAGAAAGTATTTATGGACTAACTTGTAAAAAAAAGGACCTTTTTTTAATTCGTGACGATTTCACATTTCGGACGTTTTACTAGCTTGTCATTTTGCCACTTTGGACATTGTCATTAGACGTTTTAACGTATTTTCCTATATAAAAATCAAATCAAATCAAATCACTTTATTTGTAAATATAGGTAAAATTTGATGTTATATAAAAAAGTTGCGCAGCTATGTTTTACCTTTACAGGTGAACCTTCTGATTCGGAGCCACAAAAACTTACTAAACTGCTCTAAAGTTATCAAATATCAAGGTTTTTCCGGTCCAACCTGTTAAACCCAAGCTTACATTTCCCTTGTGAAACAGATGATCTCAACTTCAAACGTACCAACTAGCCAGGGTTCCCGAAACCTTTGCAATTTTAATCATACACGTACCTTTACGCTCTGCACAACCGGAGCTAACTTACTCTAAATTAATAACAAGCTTATACGGTTAGTCTAAATATTACATGGTGAAGATCTGTTAGTTAGGTAATGTTGGACTTGGAAGTAGGGATGTAAAAACCGGCCAAGTGCGAGTCGGACTCGCACACGAAGGGTAGTAGGGGCTCCCATGTAGTATGGGAGCCCCATTTAATTTCTTTTTCTGTTTTTAGTATTCGTTGTTATAGCGGCAACAGAAATACATAATCAGTGAAAATTTCAACTGTCTAGTTTTCACGGTTCATAAGATACAGCCTGGTGACAGACAGACGCACGGACGAACAGTAAAGTCTTAGTAATAGGGTCCCAAATAGTAATAGAGTAATAGGAACACTAAAATCTGGTCCCTGCTTGGGATACCGGACCAAGAACGATATTCAAACCTATAATATATCTTCTTGCGCACCTTGCATTTCATGAAATAGAACGTATCTATGACTATTCCTCTGATTACGGGTTTTTCATGTGAAGTCCCTTATTTATTCCTTAGAGTTAACCCGTAAAATACGTTGTATGTAGCTACTCAGGTGCCTTACCAGAATGCTTGGAACTAGCATGCCCTGTAGCAGTTCACTCATGCTAGCAATGAAAAACTACAACCTTGGAGTCTTCAAGTCTTGATTTAATCCTTCCATTCCATGCTACATCCTCGACATTTTCGTCACGCTACCATCAAGTGAGATGAAGTAAAATGCTTATTTTGCGTGAAAATATTAACACAAATTACACACATGTTGGAACAAAGCGCTCTCAGAGCACGCCCTTCCACTTTGAGAATGCTCAAAATCAGCCTGCTCATTAAAAGCAACGTTTTGGACATTGATGCTTAAACGTAGTAGTAAGCAGTATCTGTCCAATATTAGCCTGCTTTAATGCTAGTAATGAGCATATGTATGGTGAGTCAATTTAAATTGTAACTCAATAGATAGTAATTACATTCTAATACATTTATCTTGACGACCTCTGTGGTGTGGTGAGCGACACAGCATCGACAACCTTCTGTGTCGCCCTGCCTGCAACATAGAAGGTTGCCGGTTCGATTAACGCCTTAGAACAGAATATTTTAATCTGCACATACCTAGTTTCTTTTTGGATGACTTTTGAAGTGAAAACTTCTCTCTTTCGCGGTACGCATATTTTTAGATGAGATAAAATCTCTGGACTTGCGACACCGTTACGAGACGCAGCTACAGTGTGTGCATATATGCATGTACTTAGATTTTGTAGCTGTTTAGTAATTAAGTTTTAAGTTTTTATAATTAAGTACTTTTTTTTTAAATTAAATTAGGTCTGCAATCGCTCACTATCTCACGCGATGGTAAGTGATGATGCGGTCAAAGATGTAGCAGGCGCCTCTAGAAGATATCTATACGCTTGTGACTCAAAGACCCCTAAATAAACGGGGGCCGTAGGACGCAAGTGAAGGTAGGAAGACTGCAGTGGAACACATTTTTTTCCTACTTGTCCTCCTTTTGTGGCTGCACCGGCCTACGTATCGGAACACGGACAAGTAAAAAAGTAGGTAAATACTTAATTATATCCGGGTTTTCTTCTACTAATGAGCAGCGTTTGATAACTATCCGCCTAGTGCTAAGGCGGTCTAAGATGTAGCACACTTCTCTCTCTGTGTAGTCGGCCTCTCATGACTGAGGATCGTGGTCAACCTTGGTTCTGCATCTGGAACGGATGACCTGTCTCCAGCGACTCCTATTCATTGTCTCCATAACGATTTTGTGGAACTTGTCGGTTGAATTGTGTTTGATTTGGTCCGTCCATCGGGTTGGGGATCGACCTCGCGAGCGTTTTCCGTCAGTGTTCCCAACCACGATGAGTTTTTCCAAATTCTCATCGCCCTTTCGTACAACGTGTCCAAAATATGCAAGTATGCGCAGTAGCACACATAACTGGAAGATATTTATGTAAACTCACAGGTGGTTAAAGGCTACCAAACTAATAATTTGAATGGAGTCGCCTTTCAGGACCTGGGTGGCTTTAATTGTTAGGGGACAGGGCAGACAGGGACCTGGGTAAAAGTCGAATAGATCGTTTACTCGTGACTTAAAGTCCCAACTGTATACATCAAGAAAGACAGACGAAAGCAACTGGTTCCTTTCCCATCATAACACAAGCTGTTTTTCTAAATTTAGGGCAAGATGATGACGCTGTAGAATGTCTTACAATTTCACCGGAATGCGTCCTCTCTCTAATTAGTTTTCGTTCTCTACTCACCACCTGTCAAGATAACTATCAACCTTGGCCATTTCTCGACGTCATGGCTCTGAGAATTCCATTACACCATGAAGGGCAGATTGGACTGGTTCTAATGCATTCGATAACATGGCGTGGTATTGATTTATTATTATAAAGTAAGCGCAACTTAGTCGCGGTTAAGATATTTAGTTTTTTTTCTTTTTCTCCGCGTTAATGTCGCTGCATACGTAACGGGATAAAACCTCGGATGGGACGGGGACGGGACGTGCATTGGTCATAAAGTGTTCGTGGACTTTAAACATACGTAACGTGATATTTTTATATGAAACAATGTCAAGAAATCGTCACGTTCCGTCCGACACGGGAAAAAATCCGTCACGTATGCAGCGACCTTTATTTTTTGTATATTTCTATTGGTAAATTAAGCTCGTTTAGCATCACCCAGGGGAACCGTGCAGGGTAGTGGTTGGCAACTCCTGCGGCCACAAGCTGAGTTTCCCCACGTTTCTCCGAGTTGAGCTGTTGTCAGTCGTAAAGTTTGACTATTATCAGCTGTTTTGAGCTTAGAAATGGCGTTTAAGGTGCAGGTGATAGCACAACTGCTTCGACTCAGTAGGTCTAAAACCACGGTTTCTAATCTGAAGTAATTATCCCCCCAGTAGGCATTCCCCTTCAGCTACATCTCTCGCTTAGGACGAACAGCTTTCTTTCTTCTTTGGTATCCCGCATAAGGTAACTCGATTAAAAGAAGGGAAAAACTGCCATTACATGGAGGTAATAAGCTGATAATAGGTTGCGCCACGGGATTTTTTTACAGATGAATAATCTTACAGAGTCTTGATACCCTCTAAGGGTTGAGAACCCTTAAATTGCACCGCGGACTTTTGGAAAATTAAATGGTGAGTGAGAATAGAAACTTATTTGTTTCCGGCGCGTATTTTAATATTAAGAGCCTACACCGTCCCACTGCAGGGCAAAGGCCTCTCTACCTTTCTTCCATTGATCACAATTTGTAGCTATTGCACACCAATCATTCCTATAGGAGTCAAAATCATCTCGCCATCGTCTCGCCTTGGTCTGACGCGTGGTCGCATCCCTATAGGGGACCATTCTGTTGTTATTTTGGCCCATCGTTTCCCGCCCAGTCGAATTTTAGCTTAGCGGCTTTCTGGGAGACGTCAGCAATGCGAGTTTGCAAATTTTATTCTTTAGATAAATGGTGCTTGCAAAGGCAAGAGCTCAGCGCCCCTTTGATCCTTACGCCCTAGGCTGTAGCCGTTCTAGCTGATGGGTAAATCAGGCCCCACGTGTAGGTATTTCTGTTGCTGTTGCAGTTGCTGCAATAAATAAAACTAGACTTTATATGTGCAAATGCTATTAATTTTTTTTGCAGTAACAAGCCGAGTATTTCACATTTAATGGACTTTTATTGTAACAATTTGCGTGTTATTTTAATAGTATTACTGTTTGTACAGTTAATGGTGTTTGAGATTTCATGCTTTATAATTATTGTAAAATTTGTAACTACGCATATAAATTCAGTAGTAAATATAGGTACTGGTTAAGGTATGCTGAATGCAAATAAGTGAAATGTATTATTGACAGACAAAGATTGACCGAAAAAAACATTGCAAAACAATGTTTTTTCGGTGAAACCTCGTGATACGATAGGTACTCTTTACATTATCATCCCGAGTTTAATATCGGCCCAGTTGTATCAAATCCTAGTCATTCCAAAAATTATTTTGTAAAAATAAAAACGTATGGCACTCGGGGACTGCCGCGGTAAAGCTATTGCATCGTGCGAGCTTCGTACAGTCGTACCATATACATACACGATAAGCGAACTCGGCTGAGCTACATGGTAGGCGGAGGGGGGGGGGGTGTTAGGTTTTATTTTCGTTACGGAATTTCTTGATTCGGTCGCCGCGCTCAAAGCCCGCGATAAAAGCTATGCAATAGCTTCAAAAATTAAGTGGGTCCGACTCGCCCTTGGCCGGTTTTTATCCAATAGCTAGTGATGTTTAGATAGTGTTGCCATCTATCGAGAGTGCCTTCTTGTAATTATGACTCAACGCAAATAGACCATGAACAAAAAAAATTTATAATCAGTTAGTCAAACGATTATCTACGCAGATTAATTAATATTTATTTATGTTGACAGGTTGTTTGAGGTCAATCATGTTGTTCTGTAATTAATTAGTGTTATATTTCAGACTAGCGACCCATCCCGGCTTCGCACGGCTATATTATATTATACTTATAAACCTTCCTCTTGAATCACTCTATCTATTAAAAAAAACCGCATCGAAATCCGTTGGGTAGTTTTAAAGATTTAAGCATACATAGGGATATAGGGACAGAGAAAGCGACTTTGTTTTATACTATGTAGTGATTTATTCCGGTCGGATCCCCTCAGTGGTGTAATTGTAGGCGAAATAAGTTAGGAAAAAACTTAAATTTAGAATGTCCGACTTTTTTCCCCCACTAGCTGCGCCCCGCGGTTTCACCCGCGTAAGTCCCGATCCCGTGGAAATATAAAAAAAGTAGCCTGTAGCCTTCCTCGACAAATGGACTATCCAACACAAAAATAATTTTTCAATTCGAACCAGTAGTTCCTGAGATTAGCGCGTTTAAACAAACAAACTGCTTTATAATATTGGTATAGACTAGCATTTGCCCGCGACTTCGTCCGCGTAGAAGTCGAAAATAGACCATGGAATCACGTTGTCCCATACAAACTTAGCCCTCCTTTTTCATCCCCTAAATGGGAGAATTTCAAAAAATCCTTTATTATCGGATGCCTACGTCATACAAAGAACACACCCTCCAAGTTTTAGGTATCTACGATCAGCTGTTTAGGCTGTGCGTTGATCAGGCAGTCAGTCAGGACAAAGGATTTTATATGTATAGAAACTCATAGACGGCTGAACCGATTTCGATCAAATATAACCCTCCCGACTAATTCACCTTTAGTTTGAAAGGTGAATAAATATTATTTCAGCAACACTAAGTCTAGTGCTATAGATCAGGGGTCGGCAACCTGCGGCTCGCGAGCCACATGCGGCTCTTTGGATGTGAAGTTGTGGCTCTTTAGTTCCGCAATATTATAATTTTATTTTAAAGAAATACCGCGAGTTGAGGCACTTATATTCGACGCATGGAATAGTCTTCCCGATTGCTACAGTGAGGTGAAGAAGTTAGCATTTGGAGTACTGACTATCTTCAAATAACTTTATTTACGCAAGTAAGCACTCTTGACTTTTTTCTGAAATTCTCTCGTAATTTTGAGATTGATTATAATTTTGATTATTAAGAAATTTCTTTGTAAAATATCTAGCTATATGTATGGTGCAATAAAACTTGGCTAGGTATAAATGTTGATTAAATAAAGAATCAGATTTTTTATGCGTTATTTTGTGAAAAAGTGCCCATTCCTCCCCTACTATTTATTGTTAACAAAAAAACTTTTAAAAATTTGACACTTCCGATTGAAAAGGTTGCCGACCCCTGCCATAGATCAATCGTAGGCGCATCTCTCGAGTCTCATTGATGAATGAAATCTCACTCTGCCAACGTTCTAGTTAACAGAGTATTGGAATACTAGAACAAGCATACCAAAGTACCTTACTACCTAGAAATATGTGTGGTGAAATGGGGTATTTGGAACATTTTTTTTTACTAAATATTACTGGTTAATGACTTGTTAAAGTTCTTGGAAAATGATCACGAACAAAAAACATTTGAAGAGTGTGGGTTGCAGGTGAAGTTATAGGCACACTAGATGCTCTCCGCGGCTTCACATAAAATACCTTTAATACATCTTTCAAATATGTTAATCGAAATTAAATAAACCTTAAAAAATAAGACCTCAGATCGCTTTGAGCGATAAGGCCGCCCTTTGCAACACTTAAAAGTTTTGTTTTTTTATATTTTATGTAATTTAAAAATGGCGAAATTGAATTTATCTATCTATCTACCAGTGAACGGACAAAAACTTATCTGTCTTCTTTTCTATATTATAAATATGAATCGCTAAATCTGTTGCTAAGCATAAATCTCGAAAACAGCTGAACCGATTTCGCTGATTCTTTTTTTGCCGTGTTTGTTATTGTCAGGAGAAGGTTCTTATGAAAGAAAAAATAAGAAAATTGCGTAGAAAATTATTACGCGGGTGAAATCGCGAAGCGCAGCTAGTACTTGTTAATATCTTCTTAATATATATAAATCTCGTGTCACAATGTTTGTCCTCAATGGACTCCTAAACCACTTAACCGATTATAATAAAATTCGCACACCATGTGCAGTTCGATCCAACTTGAGAGATAGGATAGCTTACATCTTAATTTATCCCGATATTCCCACGGGATCGGGAGTTACGCGGGTGAAACCGCGGAGCGCAGCTAGTTATAATATGAAAGATTTTATCATTTTTTTTGTTTATAACGAATTGGCTCCGAAATTACTGGAGCGATTTTGATAAAACTTTCTATGAGGATAAATTGATTCATTGTCAATAACATCTTAGGTTTTTTATCCCGATATTCCTAAGGGATCGGGAGTTACGCGGGCGTAACCGCGTAGCGCTGCTAGTCACTAATATAACATTGCGCTGACGCACATACATGGACCAATTTGCAGTAATTAATCAATGTACTTACTATCGTTTGTAACTATTATCATCATCTAAATAAACATGTTGTTCTATTTGGCGCGAGTTGTGATCGATGCGAGATTTAACACCTGCCCCCTTAGACAAGATTGTTTTCTATTAGCGATGTCGCCAATCGATAGATTTAATTGTATGAAATTGACATAAAACATTGTATAAAATTAGCTTAAGATGGAACTTATCCACAATTTTTTCTTCTCTAACGCAAGACCACGTGACTTTTCGTTAGCTTGTTTCAATTTCAGATTAAAAAATAAAAATAAAAGTCAGTCGATTGGCGATATCGCTAATAGAAAGCAATCTTGTCTAAGGGGGCTGTTCTTTAAAAATAAACATACAAACATAACTTTGTTATTAATACATATTGAATTAATATTGATCTTTTAATTTTTAATATAAATTGTTATTGGTAAGTATATTGTAAATTTTAAGTATTTATTTATTAAGGCTAACTGTTAATTATTAAGGTATATTTAGTTTTGAACTGTAATAATTGAAATGAAATGCACTAATCGTTACTATTATATTATAAAGCTGAAGAGTTTGTTTGTTTGTTTGTTTGAACGCGCTAATCTCAGAAACTACTGGTTCGAATTGAAAAAATCTTTTTGTGATAGATAGTCCATTTATCGAGGAAGGCTATAGGCTACTTTTATTCCCACGGGATCGGGAGTTACGCGGGTGAAACCGCGGAGCACTGCTAGTTATTCCTAAGTATGTCATTACCGAAACAAATAAGCAAAAAAAAATTACTAAGTAAATTAAGAAATTGAAATCGTTTGTGATAATTTGAGAAATGGGATCTATTTTATGGCTGAATAGTTTGATTTGATTTTTAGTCCTGCTAAATCAAATAATACTGCATCGAATTACGCCATTATAAATGTAGACAATATCTGCAAGAGCGCGCGTGTCGACTGTCGTAATGCGATCGTTTGTGACATGGCTAGCATAGCTATCATCTCACCAGACAATGTAACCGGTCCCTGTGAAAGAACGCGCTCTAATAAACCTACTTAGATCTTTTTAGTTAATCTAGATCTTAGAGTTGTTGAGCTGCTTATGTTCTTGCACAAAATTATTCTGCACAGAAAACAAGAAATTATTTTCTAGCACCTATAGGAGGATTATTTCTTGCTTCAAGAAACCTCTTTTAGGGTTCCGTACCCAAAGGGTAAAAACGAGACCCTATTACTAAGACTTCGCTGTCTGTCCGTCCGTCAGTCTGTGTGTCACCAGGCTGTATCTCTTGTACCGTGAAAGCTAGAGAGTTGACATTTTCACAGATGATGTATTTTGACGACCTAGTTGGCACGGACTGCCAAACATAGGGTTACGGGTTCGATTCCCGCCTCAGACAAGTATTTACGCTTAGATGTTTGTATGTGGTCTGGTTGTTTCTATGTATTATAAGTATGTATTTACAAAAGAAAAGTTTATAAGTACCTTCTAGTATAAGTATCCGTTAAAACATTTTCTTGCTTTCTTTCAATTTAAAAGTAGGGGGACGGGCAGGAAAGAAATACAAAGGATGAGTATTTTTTCCTACATATAAGTAGTATATCCGTTGTTTAGCACCCATAACACAAGTCTAGTTACTTAGCTTGGGGCTAGATGGCGATGTGTGGATTGTCCTGTAATATTTATTATATTTATTTTTCCTGGCGGTTCCTAAATTAAATTTAAAGTTTTTCCTAAATTGATAACTACATGTACCTTAGTAGAGGGATTGCGGGGTTTTCTTTTGGACAGACAGACACAAATATTACACCATCTATCAAGTAGCTAGTCGTAAGTTAATGCTATTTCGTAATACAATGTGTTGAGACTGTACTGCAATCGTGCGCCGAATTTTAATTGTTTGTTAGTGTGCAATTATTATTATAATATGTATTTGTACTTTAGTTTTTATTAGATTCATAATCAATAAATTAATAATTAGGTACTGTTTTTATGACAAATGAGTGATTTGCGAAATGTTTGTCCCTATCTGCACTGCAGTACATTTGACCGAAAAAATATATCGTCAACAATTATCGTGGATTACAATTAAAATTATTGAAGTAAGTAGGCAATTATTTTTTTTAATGATTACCTACTTAGGTTTTTTTTTCGAAAAAAAAAAAGACAAAATATTTGCAAGCTTTAAAATACCCACGGAAAAACTATCAAGAAGCTTATTCCCTCTTATAGTTCTGTGCAAAAATACATATTATTTATCTTTTATTTCACACCATATATCTTTCTATCTCTCTCTATCAAGGGAAACATATCCATAAATAACTGAATACATACCTACTCGTATTGTAAACCAAATACTTCACATTGAATGTTATCAATAAATCTTTGAAAACAAACAGATATTGGTCCATCGCAGCGCAATACCTATAAATTGATAGATTTGATTGTCGTGATTTCCGGACGTTTTATCTCTGTTATTTTATAATTTACTAGCGACCCGCTCCGGCTTCGCACGGCTATATTATGCATGTATTATACATATAAGCCTTCCTCTTGAATCACTCTATCTATTGAAAAAATCGCATCAAAATCCGTTGCGTAGTTTTAAAGATTTAAGCATACAAAGGGATATAGGGACATAGGGACAGAAAAACCGACTTTGTTTTTATACTATGTAGTGACTAGCTGCGCTTCGCGGTTTTACCCGCGTAAGTCCCGATCTCGTGGGAACATCAAAATGAAAGTTCAAACAAACAAACTCTTCAGCTTTATAATATTAGTATTAGACTCCCCGCGGTTTCACCCGCGTAAGTCCCGATCCAGTGTGAATATCAAACATAAAAAGTAGCCTTCCTCGTTAAATGGACTATGCAACACAAAAATAATTTTTCAGTTCGAACCAATAGTTCTTCAGATTAGCGCGTTCAAACAAACAAACTCTTCAGCTTTATAATAGTACTAGAAGCGCTCCGCGGTTTCACCCGCGTAACTCCCGATCCCGTGGGAATATCGGGCTAAAAAGTTACCTATAGCCTTCCTCGATAAATGGACTATCCAACACAAAATAAATTTCAAATCGAACCATTAGTTCCTGAGATTAGCGCGTTCAAACAAACAAACAAACTCTTCAGTTTTATAATATAAGTATGGATATAGATTTTTTGCCTATTCCATCCCATTGCAGGGCAAAAGGGAAAGGGGGGCCTTTCCCCTTCTTTCCACTATTCCCTGTCTAGTGCCAGCTGGGTCCAATCCCTACGATGCGAGTCCAACTCATCCCGTCATCTCCTTCTGGGCTTGCCGCGGGGTCGACTGCTGTTCGGGACCCAGTCCGAAACTACTGGGCCGATTTTAATGAAACTTAGTATAAGGATACATTAATTCATTGAGAGTGTCATAGGCTACTTTTTATCCTGATATTCCCACGGGATCGGGAGTTACGCGGGTGTTTACCATAAAACAAAGGCTTATTTCTTCTTAAGGATCCCCTGTTCGACGGGTTCAACTCATGGACGCACGTGGCTAAAATTATAGCTATTTCACCTTACACTGTTTAGGAAAAGGAAAGGCTCAGTAAAGAGCAGTATAAAGATATTACGCATACAACAATTTCAGCGTCAGAACACTGCCACACACTACATTACATAAACACGTTCGGGCTCGCTTCGGTCGTTACCGCCGCGCGACTCGGCGCGACACATCACACACACAGTGACAACAAGCTTACGGAACTGCGCGAGTGTAAACACCGCGTGCTCGGCTTGCGATCGGTGCGGTGGTGAGCGCCGCCGTGCGAATGTGTACAATCAACGGTCAAAAGTCCACCGCCATCGTAACGTTTACAATCCTGTGCAGCACTATTTGAACATTATGTAACCTGTGGATCGAACCCACATCGGTTGGTGTAGCGGGTGGCGGTTTATACCACTCGGCCAACTAAAGACAGCTAACATGTTGAAAATAAAAAACTTGAGAGGTGTCAAGGGACACCCGGATGGAACGAAGTTCCTTTCGATGAATTAGTGAATAAATTGTAATTTTTTTAATAATCGTCGCGACACCACACTGTTCAATGCGAAATAGAAAGACGAAACGAAAATAACTGACTAGCAAGCCAGTTATTTTCGTTTCGTCTTCTATGCAAAAAGTGTCGTTACAACTTTTAGTCTTAATTTTTTCCGTCTAGCCTGCTTTCGCAACGCGCGCGCGTGTCACACTGATTACCTTTAATTATTAGACAGATAAAAACGAGACAAAACCGTCTCCATGGTCTTATCAATTTTTGAAGTGAAAACTTCTTTAGGCGCATTGAGCACTTTTTTACCAGAGAAGAAAAATCATGAAAGTCGCGCCATCGTTCATTTCATCAAAATCGGTGTAACAGTGTTTAGGTGTTGCGAATAAATCAAACAAACATAGCATGGTTGCTCACATCCCCGCCCCGTCGTCGCGCGTTCCTCTACTTTCAAATTCTATGACTCAAACCTACCAGTACGTACGTTTTACCTGTTTTGTAAGTTCGAAATTTGAAAAAAAAAACCTAAAATAGAGGGATCATCACAGAGCTCAGTAAAAATTCTCGATGTTCTGTCTATTCTACAGGCATTAAATTATTATCTATGTCAAAAGTTGGATAGGCATTCTAATTTTAAATTGGTGATGAATGATATTTTGATTTCCTATATACACAGAATACATAATAGTTACTATGTACTATGTACTAATAGTTACTAATCGGCCCTTTATAATATGTAATAAAAATAATAAAAAAACAACATACAGACGAATTGAGAACCTCCTCCTTTTTTGAAGTCGGTTAAAACTTATTACACAAAACGGACTTATTTTTATGCTAATTCAAAAGTCCGAAACCATACGAAATAAATCCATAATGATCCATAAATTATATTAGTGTAGACGTCGGAAGTGAACCAGTAAATTGCTGTTTTATTCATTTGAATCGGACATTTTGTTTTGAAGTTAACACGAGTTTAGGACCGGACGCGTTCTATCCGCGTCTCGCCTACTGGAACGGGAGTTACGCGGGTGAAACCGCGGAGCGCTGCTAGTTAGGTATGAAGACAATCTGCGAACCGTTCGCGCCACGCGACACGCCGACCGCCAGGCACGGACGCCTACCCTACCAAAAACAGGAACAATTTTTAACCGACTTCAAAAAAAGAGGAGGTTCTCAATTCGTGGCGTATATATTTTTTTTTATGTATGTTCGCGGATTACTCGAGGAGGAGGAAGTTAGGGTACAAAACTAGTGTACCACTTTGTGTCAAAAATAATTAGTGAAAGAATAGATTTTATCGCGGGCCTTGGGCGCGGCGACCGAATCAAGAAATTCCGTAACGAAAATAAAACCTAACTCCCCCGACAAATGACGGTTATTTACGGACGACTACTGACGGACGATTATTAACGGACGACTATTGACGGACGAATATTGACGGACGGCTATTGACGGACGACAAATGTCGGACGACAAATGTCGGACGACAAAAACGGACGATAATTAACGGATGACTATTGACGGATGACAAATGACGGACGACAAATGTCGGACGACAAATGTAGGACGACCAAAAACGGACGACAAATGTCGGACGACAAATGTCGGACGACAAATGTCGGACGACAAATGACGGACGACACTAGACGGACGACAAATGACGGACGACAAATGACGGACGACAAATGTCGGACGACAAAAAACGGACGATAAATAACGGACGACTATTGACGGACGACAAATGACGGACGACAAAAAACGGACTACAAAAACGGACGATAAATAACGGATGACTATTGACGGATGACAAATGACGGACGACAAATGTCGGACGACAAATGTAGGACGACCAAAAACGGACGACAAATGTCTGACGACAAATGTCGGACGACAAATGACGGACGACACTAGACGGACGACAAATGACGGACGACAAATGACGGACGACAAATGTCGGACGACAAAAAACGGACGATAAATAACGGACGACTATTGACGGACGACAAATGACGGACGACAAAAAACGGACTACAAAAACGGACGATAAATAACGGACGACTATTGACATGCAATATTGATGCACGATGCAATAGCTTTACCGCGGCAGTCCCCGAGTGCCACACGTTTTTTTTTAATAATATGTATTATTTTTTTGCAAATAATCGTCGCGACACCACACTGTTCAAAGCGAAATAGAAAGACGAAACGAAAATAACTGGCTTGCTTTCTATGCAAAAAGTGTCGTTACAGCTTTTGGTTTTTAAGACGTTTCAAAGTGATCTATGTATATATACATAAGCATCGAAATAGTTGTATCTAGTCACCATAACACAAGCCTAGTTGCGCCTAGTCACCATAACACAAGCCTAGTTGCGTCTAGTCACCATAACACAAGCCTAGTTGGGTCTACTCACCATAACACAAGCCTAGTTGGGTCTAGTCACCATAACACAAGCCTAATTGCGTCTAGTCACCATAACACAAGCCTAGTTGGGTCTAGTCACCATAACACAAGCCTAATCGTGTCTAGTCACCATAACACAAGCCTATTTGAATTAAAAAATGCGAAATAGAAATGAAAATATCTGGCTTGCTTTCTATAAGAGAGAGAGACACAGACAGAGAAACATGCGCACGCCGCACGGCTTACAATAGCTTACTATAGCAAAAAGTGTCGTTGCAAATTTTCGTGAGATTTTTTTCCGTCTACAACGCGCGATACGGAACTATCGTTCCAAAAAATGTTTACGTTGACGTTTTTTGTTTTTATGTATATTTTGATCTTAGTTATTATACCTATTATAGCAAATATAAATTACACAACTAAAAAAAATAGACAACAGGGTACATAGTAGGTACATACTCGACACTCGTACTTGTGACTTTATTTTATACTATGTAGTGATAGTGAAAAAGAGAACCCTCAAACGGTACAAGAGTTACGCAACTTGTACGTAAATATTGCGGTAGGTAATTAGCGCTGTGCAATTTGAATTTGGCGCGAACGATATGACCTTCACGGTATGACACGAGCCGAAATGACACGTGAAATTCACCAGCTAGGTAGGTAGGTACTCGTTCGTCGTCGGTTCGTAGTATAAACTGTTTTTATTGGATGCGAGATTCAGATAATAGTTCACTATTGGTTGGCAAAATCACTGTCACTTGTCTTCATTGGTCCCCGTGCGACTTTGACAAACATTACGACTATTTGTCGATAGCATCACACACACATTGAATGCTAAATCGTTACGTATACATTGCTGGTAAAGCCAGTTATACAAAAGTATTCGTGAAGCTATAGCGCGCATTGGATTACATCTCCCCCCGCTACCCGCGTGACGGGGTGTTACTCTAGAGGTGAAAGGTAACGATGTTTTGAACAAAATACGGGCTGGGAAATTTTGTAAACAGACCTTTCGAATTTAGAAAAATACGAAAAATCTGCAATATGAATCCTTTGAAAGTTAAGTTATTTAAACTAATTGATAAATTTACTACATGATGTAGGTTTCTTATTTGATATTATATTTCTCCCGGCGTAGCTATTTTACCCGTGAAATGCGCATTATTTTTACTGAAAATACTGAAGTTTTGATGGCTATAATTTCCAAATTAAATATAATTTGTCTATTTCGTCGCCTACATGGGCTAGATATAGACTTGTTATGTAGATTTAACTTTTGTTTTTTTCGAATGCCATAAAGAATAAATGGATAACACTCTAAATTCATTTGTATGGAAACACGATCGACCAGCAGCACCTTAAGAGGACAGATACCCTGAGAGACTTTTAAAAAATAGGTATTTGAATAAAATGTTCCTGTCTCGATGCATGTCAAGTCAATCAATGGCACAGGATGTAGACAATAGTTATTCGAGAGAGTTCGATAACTCCACTGCTGTCTATCAAATATTATTATCTATTTGTGTCGTTTACACACGCGTATTTCTCGATCCCGTGGGAATATCGGGATTAAAGGTACCATATGTGTTAATCCTGGTCTCTAGCTTTCTACATACAGAGTTTCATCGCAATGGGTCCAGCCGTTCTCGAGTTATTAATGTAATTTAAAATGTAACTACCACGACTTTGTTTATACTATTATACTATATACCTACTTATACCTACTAATATTATGAAGAGGAACGATTTTTTTGTTTTTTTTCTAGTAGCTACTAATATTATAAAGAGGAAAGATTCTTTTATTTTTTTTTCAAACCATTAGGCTCCGAAAAAACAGGACCGACTTAAATGAAAATTGGTATGAGGATACATTGATTCATTGGGAATAAATAGGCTTACTTTTTATCCAGATATTCCCACGGGATCGGGAGTTACGTGGGTGAAACCACGGGGTACACGTAGTGTTTTATAACTAGGTAACTTATTAAAGAAACTTCAAGATCAAGTGAATGTTTCCCAAAACATTTCACATTAAGACAAGACCGTGTGAAGTTGTGTCTGAATTAAATATCTACTTTTGTACTCAGGTAAGTACTTACTTTCTTTAACGGGATGGGACCGGAAGCGCGCGAAATGAGGGATACTTTTTTCTTTATAATATAGTATAGGTACTAGCAGCGCTCCGTGGTTTCACCCGCGTAACTCCCGATCCCGAGGGGATATTGAGATAAAAAGTAGCCTATATTACTGTCAATGAATCAATGTATCCTCATACCAAGTTTTAACAAAATCGGTCTAGTAGTTTCGGAGCCTATTCAATTCAAACAAACAATCAATTCGTTCTTCTTAATAATATTAGTTTTTATATAATTACTAGCGACCCGCCCCGGCTTCGCACGGCTGTATTATGCATGTATTATATCTAAAAACCTTCCTCTTTAATCACTCTATCTATTAAAAAAACCGCATCAAAATCCGTTGCGTAGTTTTAAAGATCTCAGCATACATAGGGAAATAGGGACAAAGGGACGGCGAAAAGTGACTTTATTTTATACTATGTAGTGACGATGGTGATAGTGATTATAAAGAGGAAAGATATAGATAATGATAAAATATATAGGTTGACCACTAACTATCTCACGATGTGATGGTTAGTGATGATGCGGTCTAAGATGTAGCATGCGCGTCTAGCTAGACGATACCTAATACACTCGTGACTTGAAGACCCCCAAATCAGAAGGGGCATTAGAGTGACGCGAGTGAAGGACGGCAGTGAAACGAGAACTTTTTCGACCCGTCCTTATTTTTTGGCTGCAATGGCATAAGTATCGGAACACAACTTTCTTTATAAAAAATTTTTTTGTCTTTCATTTATATTTATTGATTATTATTATTAGTTAAATGTTGCTAATAACGTCACATTTCGATCTCATAACTTTCATTTTACGAAAAAGTTTTGAGGAATGAATTTCGCGCGCATCAGGACACAATTCTAAAACCGCGCAAGTAGGTGGGAAGGATTTATTTTAATATTAAACACGGAAGTTTGAAAATATATTTAGATATATCATTATAATACATCTTCTGCTTATAAAATAAGTGTTATTTAACCATTTCAAAGTTATGTATTTATTCTATGAAGCTGTTTAATGCGTTTGACATCTCTTTTAGACATCGGATGTTTACTTAGAAAGGACTTTAACAAGATGTACTTTCTTTTAGTTATCACTTCATATCGTCTTTTGTTTCCCTTTCGATCGTTTTTTGTTTTTGTTCCAATCGAAATAGCTAAACCGAAAAGCCGTTGTTGAGACAGAAAACTCGTTGGTCCGTTTGAGTGAGTTGGACCAACGAGTTTTGGAACACAATAATTTAATAAAATATTCCTATTGGAACATCGAAAGAAGTTGTGTGTCATTAGGAAAGAAAAATCGTTGATCCAGCTGAATAAGCTTAAGTTGTAACCTATAATAAATAATACGTAAATATCATTACATTTACTTTTCCTTGAAATGTAGGCATTAATCAAAATAAAAATGTGGAACAGTAAATTAATCAAAATAATAATTGTTCAGTAACAGTAAGTACAGGTCAGCATACATGACTAAATCTGGGTCAAACATATAAACACATGCCTAATTATTACTAATTATAATAAAAAAAATAGGTGATGTTGTGAAAGAATGTAGGCTGTTTATTTTACTAGATGCGCCCTGCGGTTACACTCCCGTAAGTGTGTAAGAATTTCGGATCAAAAGTGTTTTTGTCCTTCACTAAGCCGATATTCAACCAAATCTGTCCAGTCATTTGACAATGGAGAGGAAATAGACAAACATATTAACAAGCTTTTGGATTTATAATATTATAGTTAGGATGTTTGCGGTGACAAATAAAGAGCATTTACAGGATTATTGTTTGGTACATGTGTGTGTACTCTAGGTATCTTAATTATAAATGTGAAAGTTTGTGTGTGTGTATGTTTGTTACTCCTTCATGCAAAAACTACTTGACCAATTGGGTTGAAACTCATATCTTTCATAGTTAAGGCAGCGTTCGTAAGAAACGCTTTCATTCGACCGTTTTTTCTCCGATTCACTTTGCAAAACGGACTACCACGTAAAAGCAGTATGTAGATAGCTAGAGACCTGGTAAATTTTGACCCACAGTTCCTAAATATCTCATGAACTGTGGTAGCTAGACAGTTGAAATTGTCACAGATGATATATTTTTGTTGCCGCTATAATAACGAGTACTAAAAACATGATGGTACAGATCCTTTCGTGTACAAGTTTCTAAATTTCTAACTGTTTCGATCTTATTATGAGAAAAGAGTTGATTGTAGTGAATAAAGTTTTTAACACGTTGAACGCCATGACGGACACCATGTCATTGTGTCCGATAGCATGTTTTCCCCCGGGGCCGCACCACTAAATCAAAAATCGTCCAAAAACGCCAGTGTGTTTTATTTCAAATATTGTCAGGAAATAACTAAAAAATGATGGGCGACTTTCGGAAACAGCGATAAACTTCATATTTTCCGAGATATCAAATGGCAGGCAGCAGTGTCTGTCGCGGCCTGCGGGAGCGAAAAACCGACTTTCCTTACGCAGGAGCCGCGCGGGTCACACTGTAGGCACACCACGCGGGTCACAATATAATTCTAAAAACTTTCTAGTCCCTCATAAAAGCTAAAAATTAAAGTCTACCTTACTATAACATCAGCCAATTGAATGATTCTTCAATTTTTTTTTTGACCAATATTATCCTACTGGACAGAGGATTCCCTAACATCTTTCCAAGCAGTTCAGTCCTGGGTTAGGTTTAGCCAGTCTGTGTCAAATAAATAAATATCGTCATGCCATCGCTGTCAGGCCCTGCTTTGATTCCGTTGTCTGTGGTACGGCACCCAATGCTTGACAACCTTAGCCCATCAGTTGGGAAGCATTCAACATAACCCGCTCGTTGGTCGTGTAACTTAGTAGGTAAGTTTATTTGTTTTTGGGACAAAAACTTGTTATTGTTATCTGGTCTACATCTGATATAATAAAATTTATATTCTAAATCTTTGATTCAATAGCATTGTAGCCAGGTGAATTGATTCAAATATTTAGTAGGTAAATAATTTTGAATAAATATACACTAATATTATAAAGAGGAAAGATTTTTTGTTTGTTATGACTCCGAAACTACTAGGCAGATTTTGATGAAAATTGGTATGAGGATACATTGATTCATTGGTAGTTACATAGGCCAGTTTTTATCTCAATATTCCCACAAGATTGGTACTTATTACGTAAAACCGCGGGGGGCTGCTAGTTGTAAATAATTTTATATTAAACGATAAATATTATGCAGGAAGTTCTAAAGAAGTTCCACATATCTAATAGCTTGTTTAAATTATAATAAAATGTACAAATACAGAAATCTAAATGTAAATAAAACCCATTGAAACACATATTCAATGTTAATGTCACCTTGGATGCAATCTCGAAAATTTTAGCAAAGAAGGTAGATTGATAATAATATTAGTAAAGTGATAGCTACATTTTCTTGCAATTGACATCATTTGCACGGGCAATTATCGCTTTCACGCCTAGCAGATAAGCCTTGAACCACAACTTACAACACAGCGAACTAAAGCTTAGTTTTCTAAGTTTTTGCTTACCTTCTGCGCTCTGGTTTAGCGACGGCGGCGCGCCAGTGGACGATAGATCTTTTTTCTGAACAGCTTTCGGCGGATCAGAGTCGGAATCGTCGAATATCAACGTCCTCACAGACTGAGAACACCGACGATCCATTTTAACTCTCACTTCACGCACAAAACCACTATTTTAGCCCCATATAACACCCCACACGATCAGTGTATGCTATTGTTGCCGCCTCCATGCATCACAGCTGCGATATTTGAGTGCAAATAACGATAACGCTTGTTGTTTATCACCCGTATTATGCTGATTTTAGTTTCGGTTTCGCTATGCCATGATACATAAATAAATAGAGCGCGATACACGACTTCACAGTGAACGCGAATGCACAAATCGAAACATCGAATTTTCTGACTGACGGCCGAGAGATTTTTGACAGTAGGTAAGGGTAAAATAGAGCTGCCAGATTCTAATGGACTTTTACCCATTTTCAACTTTTTTAAGCTATTGCATAGCTTTTATCGCGGGCTTTGAGCGCGGCGACCGAATCAAGAAATTCCGTAACGAAAATAAAACCTAACACCCCCCCACTTATTGTTTTACAAACTTACCAAAATTAGGCTCAAATGCTCATTTAGTTTGGCATCTGCAGTTGGATAGAAGAACAGGTAATTTCAAAAATATGTTACACCATTCATAAGCTTTTGGGAAGCAAACGTAATTAAACGGAATTAGTCATTTGTGCGGGGGTGCATGTACCATAGACAAATAAATAAAGCGCTGTTGTTTTTTTGCGTTGCGTTGTTGGACGGCAATGGACGTAACTAACGCATGGTGTGGTGTACTTAAAAAGTGCCAAAGGCTTCGCCTAATTACATCAATCTCTTTACCTTGGAATTAGGGAAACTCGATTCAACTGGCAACATTAGAAAAAATGTTCCGGGTTTCAAATTCTTTTAAATTTTATTGAAGCATGATACGGAAAAATGTTCAAAATTCGATTGTGATTTTTGGCATAAAATTTCATGGTAGAATTTTATTTGTTTGTACATGACATCCCAAAATAGTGTCTACGGAGAATCCACAGACTGCCGGTGTTCATCAATTTAATAGACGTCACCACGTTATCACACATATTTAGTAGTGGATGTAAGTAGGTAGAGTATAAAAAGTGTATGTGAGATTTATATTTATTTAGATCCACTTTTTGCTCTAACACGATGGATAGAAAAGGAGAACAAATTAATCTATAGATCCCTTCGATAGTAAAGAAAAATAAAAGGAAAAAAAATTATATGAAAAAAAAAAACTTGAGAGATTACTTAGTGAAGAAATTGTAATAATTTTTTTTTGTAAATAATCGTCGCGACACCACACTGTTCAATGCGAAATAGAAAGACGAAACGAAAATAACTGGCTTGTTTTCAAAGCAAAAAGTGTCATTACAACTTTTGGTCTTAATTTTTTCCGTCTAGCCCCCTTTCACAACGCGCGATATAAGGAACTTTCGTTCCAAAAGAACTTTAAAATAATAATAATATTTATTTATTTGCTTTCTCCACAATTTTGACCTTAATCTATAAATTTAACTTTTATGTAGAATGTAATTAGTATAAAATTGTGGAGACTGGAGCCCGCACAAAGGTTTGTGATAACCCGTTTTACAGGTCTCCACCAACGAACCAAGGCAATGAGCGACAACTAAATATAGGTAGGTACATCTTAATTTGAGATAACAATATTATGGAGATATTTAGAACAAAATAAAATAAATAGTTACTTTATTACAAAATACAAGTAGAAAAGGTGTAACGTGAATATGATGAAATTTGTGTGAACAGATTGTGTAAGAAAAGGCTGTGTGTATGTATTGTGTAAGTAGGTATTTGAGTGATGTATGGCCAGGAGTCTCCTACGTCACCCCAGTGTCATAAGACTCTTGATACGCTGGCTTATAAATAAATATAAAGGAATAACAAAAAAATCTCAATTTTTCATCGTTTGACCATATTTCATAAATTGATTACGATATCGCCACGACATGCCTTTCTTCTATTTAAACCGAAGACTATGCGTTTTTTGACGTGATAACGTTTTATAAATTGGTGAACACCTGCAATCTCAAAAAAGTGTGACGTCACGCGTCGTTACTGGAACGCCTCATGTTATTGACAAGGTAACTATAGCAACGTTTTATCGTTGCCATGGTTACCATCAATGTTTTCTTATGACGTTATCACGTAAAATTATCGTCCGGAAACAGACTTTACAGACAACCATATTTTTTACTAGAACCATTGCCCAACGAAATAATAATATACTAATTTAGAAGCTTTTTTCAATCCTTGGTAACCCTTGAGAAAAAAGCGAGACAGGGATATGTTTTGTCTCATTTTTTTGCGTTGAAAATAGCGACATCTCTTATCTCAACTAGAAAACTATCACTGATGGTGTTGCTATTTTCAATAAAATAGTATAAAAGTGTTGCATTAATAATGAAAAGTACTGCTTATTTTCTTCATTATTTTTCAGAATTTTTAACAATTGAGTTATTATTTACTTTACTAAGGATAAACTCTTTTATTTTAATATTTTTTTGTGCATAATTATGTAAATAAAATATATATTTTTTAATACAAGTATCGCCATCTAGCTCACAAAACAGTCAAAATAAAGTTGTTCCGTCAAAAGAAACGGAAAAACACGAGTGGTGCGTCGCCTCAGTAGATATCAGCTGAATTATTCGGCTAAAATGCCCTGGCACGGGCATACGTAGTCGTCGGTCCGCCATTACGACGCAGCCGAAGACACGTTCGTCGTATTTAGTTCAATATTTTGGTTTATAAATGAGTAACAACGCTCATGAACTAAGTAATCGACTTCTGAATGCGTTGGATAACAATTACAATGTAAGTTTCCGAGTTTTGATGATCGTAAGTTGGATAAATGAGTCGAGATGCGAGAACGGTCCACGAGCCCATGACACCCGATTCGATGTTGCGATTTGGCCTCACGGGAGGTTGTTTCCGGAGTCGCATATTGGATGCGACAACTGGCGAGGAGTGTTAGAACCTAGTTTCGCGGAAGTTGAAGTACAGTGCAGGTCACTGAGCGAAAATGTGCTGTGTGTCTGGATCGTGAGCGTCGGAGCTCGGCGGGGCACTGACGTCGCGGCGTTCCCCGTCCCTCCGCGCGCCGTCCCTAGTGCCAAAAATTTTGCAATGTGAAAGTATGGAATTGTGCCACGCGTGACCTTTCCCGTGTATTTGATAGTATTGCTGCACCTTGACTTCGGAGGATGGCGAAAATGTGGTATATTCCCAACGGTCTTACGTGAGTACAGGAGTAGAGTAGGCTGGTGACATGTGGAAGCAGCTCCCAGGACCACTGACTACTGAAGTGCCTAATTCTCTGCAATAACCTTTGAAATTATCACTTTTGCCTTCAATATGTTTAGAACTTGCCGTTTAACATAGCAATGATGTTATCTTCCTGGTTATCATGTTGATTAGTTCCAATGGTAGATATCAGAAGTTCATGATAATTACTCCTTTATTGTTGTTATACTGTTTCTGTGAAATTGATAGAGAATAATAATGTAAAACTCCCGGGGATGTCATCTAAGAGCGTCACAATTCATGAAAACTTTTTATGCTTATCCCTGCATTTTTGAAACTGAATAGCAGATTGCATAACTATTTGTATAATTTGCTCATGCCCCTTCTCATAAAACGCTAAAGTATCATCAAAATTGGTTCAATTTATATAATAGTAAAAATACAACCTGTTATTGTCGGTAAATGGTGCATGACAAGTTTATAACAAGGTTTTAAACCAATTTTGTTAATATAAAACAGAAATTCTGTAAAATTTTGCATCTTAGGTATGTCTCCAATGAATCCAATGCCTTTTTCAAACCCACATGGAAGCATAGTTTTAACTCTTTTAACCATGTGGTAATTTACATAGTTGCAGGTTTTCTAATTAGAATACCAACCTTTAATTAAAGCTTCTGTTGAACAAAGTATGTTCTTAGCAGCTGTGTAACTTTGTGTTGGACTAACTGGTGACTTGGTAATTAAATTTTCCAAAATTCTTTCTAAGCTGATGCCTACATTTTCTGATTTGTCGATTTTATTCAGCATTGATGCATTGATATGCATTGATATGTTGGTCAGTGAGTCAGGACTTTTTATACTTAGATTCTTAGTCTAAGTTTAAAAAAAGAAAAATGTAACTGACTGGTGTAGCAATGCACAGCTTTAACCAATGAAGGAATCACGCTAAACATACAGATATTTATTAGTTACTAGCTTTTCCTGTGACTTTGTCCGCGTAGAAGTCGAAAATGGACCAAGGAATCGCATTGTCCCATACAAACTTTGCCCCCCTTTTCACCCCTTTAGGGGTAGAATTTCGGAAAATCCTATCGGATGCCTATGTCAAACAAAGAACACACCCTCCAAGTTTCAGGTCTCTACGATCAGCAGTTTAGGCTGTGCGTTGATCCGTCAGTCAGTCAGTCATTCAGGACAAAGCATTTTATATGTATAGACTATGACATAGGCATCTGCTAGGAAAGAATTTGTACAAAACGCCTTTTACGTTAAGTCTGCAAGTCAAACATTAGTTCCACTGGGATTGAATATAGTTAGAATCCAGATATACTTCTTCTCATATCCAGAGCTTAAGCTTATTAAATTTTATCAGACCAATAGCTTAAACTAGCATCACTTGTTCCAAAACAAAGCCAAGAGAGAATGAAATCCTCAGTATCTTCAAAAATCCTCTCTGTTCTTCATTACGACCCAAACAGACCCATGTCCGATTCCACAACGAGATTAACTCATTTATACTGGCCAAATCAAAACTTATGACTGGAGAAAGCAAAATCCATACTAAATTCTACTAATTTTTTGTTTTATATTACCTATATGTGACTTGCTGCAGAAGGAATAAGTCGCTTAAAACTCAAAAACCGGACAAGTGTGTAGGACTCTTGCACAATGGGTTCTGTAACATGTTGTTTTTAGTATTTGTTATAGCGGCAATAGAAATACATAATCTGTGAAAATTTCTACTGTCTAGCACTGTTCATGAGATACAGACTGGTGACAGACAGACAGACAGCGAAGTCCTAGTAATAGTGTCCCGTTTTTAACCTTTCGGTTACGGAATCTTAAAAACGATTATCTTAAAGTTGATTAATGTAAAATTCTCAATAAAGTATTACACAACTGATTGAAAAATATTGTAACAGTTTTGTCCTTGAGCGTTTGTTAGAAGTTGTGTCCTTGTTATGTACATAAAATCCATTTCATTGTGAAATCTAAGCTATCAACAAAATGTTTTACTGAAAATACTGTTTGTAAAACAAGTGCGAGTCGGACACTCACAAAGGGTTCTGTATAATGTTGTATAGGAACCACACTTTAGTATTTTAGTATTTGTTGTTATAGCGGCAACAGAAATACATAATCTGTTAAAATTTCAACTGTTTAGCTATCACATTCATGAGATACAGCCTGGTGACAGACAGACAGACAGTGAAGTCTTAGTAATACGATCCTGTTTTTACACATTGGCTATGGAACCCTAATAATGAATTTACATGGTTTTGGAACGATTAAGGATTAAGTATGAGATGTTGTTGTATTAATTTTCTATGGGCTGTTTTTTTGCAACTAAAACCTCTTCAGTTGGGTCCTTTTTGCGTGAGGTCCTCTTTCAGATGGGAGAACCAGTTTCTTCCATAAATGATCGACCCCTCTGTATGTTCTGCGATATTCAGCGGTTCAAAAGTTATTTGGACTTTCGTAAAATTTGACAAAACCAGATTTCAACCTGAACCAGGTCTGCGAAAAGACTGAGTCCGCAGCCCCGCGCAATCGATGATCCACCCATCTAGTTACACCGTATAAAACGACAAATTGAGTAACTCCTCCTTTTTTAAAGTCGGTTACATTACATACTACATTGCTTTAAACAAGAAATTCAAAATTGTAAATGCATCCAATGTTGGTATAACATTCATTGAACGTTGAATGAAGTATCCATTGAAGTAACAGAATTACAAATAGTAAAAAAAACACAATTACGATAGTGGGCAATGGTTGAATGCTATTTTCTTTTACTAGTTTCCGATCAAGCGAGATATTGTGAAATAGTGTTGAAATGTCCAATAATGTAAAGTTTATTATTTCCTTTGAAATTGTGGGGTTTTGGAAAACTTTTTAACTTGATAAATGTCGCATGGCCCTGTGATAAAAGAAAGAAAGAAACCAGTTTATTTGCTGTTATTATTTTTCCGGGTGATAATCGCGTATTTTTATTTCTCTTACCTCGACGTTTCGACTATGTTACAATAGTCATGGTCGCGAAGAGACCGTTTGTAACATAGTCGATAGTCGTTAAAACCTGGGAAAATAATTACTATGAATACAGATTGTGTGAGTTAAAAAAGTTTATAAGTTTACTAGCGACCCGCTCCGGCTTCGCACGGCTATATTATGCATGTATTATACATATAAACCTTCCTCTTGAATCACTCTATCTATTAAAAAAAACCGCATCAAAATCCGTTGCGTAGTTTTAAAGATTTAAGCGTACAAGGGGATATAGGGACAGAGAAAGCGACTTTGTTTTATACTATGTAGTTATTTGTAACCAAAGTGAACTAACTACTTTAACATAAAATAAATAACGAGTCGGACTCGCGCACAAAGAGTTCCGTATCATTATTTTCTGTTTTTATTATTTGTTGTTATAGCGGCGACAGAAATACATAATCTGTAATAATTTCAACTGTCTAGCTATCACGGTTCATGAGATACAGCCTGTTATTAGACAGACAGTAAAGTCTATGTAATAGGGTCCCCTTTTTACCCTTTGGGTACGGAACCCTAAAAAATATTATCCTGTTCCTTGCGAAGTAGGGGCGGGTCGCTAGTCACAGATAAATAACTTATTTGTTAATTATTTTGTTATTCTTTTAATGGATGTCCATTAGGAGTGAAGTCAAACTTAAATCAATTTTTAACCGAGTTCAAAAGGAAGAGGTTCTGAATTCGATGCATATGTTTTACGTTTTAGCGATGTTGATCGGCATATAAAGATTTAGTTAGATGATACTATTTTTTGTCTCTTCCGCCCTAAAGTTTTAGCCAGGATTCCTATGCCTGAATAAGATAATTACTATCGGCTTCATTCAATGGGATATTTTACACTATTTATTTACACAGCTTAAGAGTGTTACTACCGCGTAAATACCGATTTCGGTGATTTTTTGTCTATTTATTAAATATAAACTAAGCCTGTATTTCTTCACTTTAGTAATTTTAAAATCAATAACATAATATTTTGTTGCAATTCAAGGGGATGCCAAGAACGAAAATTACATCAAAAGATGTCCTTAAGGCCCTGAAGAGAGAGTTATTGGAAGTATGAATGAAATAACTCAATTATTTGTTTTAATGTTTCAGGTTGTCGACATGCAAACCGTTAATGAAATTATATCCATATTGGAGAAATTCAATATCACAAAAGAGCTGCTGGAGGTGAGTTTCAGAAACACTTTATTTAAATATGTAATCGTATTTAAAATCGGTCTGAAGGAGGATAGAGGTATGAGTCAGTTGCGAAAACCGAATGAAGGATGTGACGTCATAATTATAATCTAAATAAATCCGCTTCAACACTTCCACTGTTGAAAATAGGCCTCCAGAGTGATCGGTCGTATGCTCTCTGCGTCCAACGACGGTCACAATTACACTAATATCGATTTTATTAAAACTAGATATATGGTCGAACGGAATCAATAACCTCGGGTACTGACAATTTTTGCCAGTCTTGCTATAGGAAAGATGTTACAAAAATGTCAGTTTAACCCTTGTTAACTAATAGTTCGCTTATTGATACCGACCATTAGTCTATAGTATTTTAATAGAAAGTTTAAATAGAGTATATAGTTTCAAATTGTGTCAAATGTATGGAAACGTCCAGAAGGCCAATTCTCGTAAATAACATTGTTCAAATTACATTTCAATATCATTTCGATTGCATTTCGATCACAAATAACACCCTCAAAGTAGCTCAAAATACACACAAAGTTAGCTTTTTGTAAAAAAAGAAGGTATCTTTTGCAATCGAAATGCAATCAGGATGATATTGAAATGTAATTTAAACAATATTATTTACGAGAATTGCCCTTCTGATTGAATAAAATCGAGATTTTGCAACTTTGCAGTAAGTGGTCCAAAGTATCTTTGTTACATCAAAAATTACTGAACCGGTTACGATACAACTTAAATGTTTATTATTGTTATTTATTTCACACAAATAGAACATAATACACACCTTGTTCTTAGAGCCAAACCTACGTATTATTAAAAGTGCTGAGAAATATTAATAGATCCGTGTTGTGGTGAACTGCTAGATAGGCTGGAGCCCTGAAATAACAGGCTACCTTATATTTGGGACGTCCGCGGGTAAAACTAAGTTTTCGTGTGAAGATTTTGGTAGTATTTTTAAAAACTTCAAATTGAGGTTATCAATTTAATAAATAAATATTTCAGGACATATTACACATCGCCATCGAGCCCCAAGCTAAGCAACTTAATGCTTGTGTTATAGGTGCCAGATAACGGATAAACTACTTATATACTTTTTTTTGTAAATATATACATATTATACATATAGGAAACACCCAGAACCAGAAACAAGAATTTATGGTCAGCATAAATACTTGTTCCCGGCGGGAATCGAACCCGCAACCTTCTGCGTCGCAGTCGGGTGTTCGCCCGACGCGCCACAGAGGTCGTAAAATTTTTTGACCCCTATGTATGTAATATTATTGCAATAATATGATATAATGGTAGTCTGACTATTGGCTTTTATGAGGATAATAAACTTATCCATACAAAACAAATAGCTTTTTTGTCCCCTTAATATGGTCCAATTTAGGTGTTTTTTATGTTAAACTAGCGACCCGCCCCGGCTTCGCACGGCTATATTATGCATGTATTATATCTAAAAACCTTCCTCTTTAATCACTCTATCTATTACAAAAAACCGCATCAAAATCCGTTGCGTAGTTTTAAAGATCTAAGTATACATAGGGACGGCGAAAAGTGACTTTATTTCATAGTAACTTTGTAATGATTAATTAATTATAATAGTTATAAGTTTTAAAGTTGTACTATTTGGTATGTAATCCTCTTAACAAAAAAAATCTAAGCATGTTAGATCAGTGCAATGGGAGATACCTAGATTTTCAATCTGAAGGTCGTGGGTTCGAATCTCGTTACTGGCCTTACACTAATAGGTTTTAATACGATTTATGTGCATATTAAAGTCAAGTACTTACGGTGAAGGCTTTAAAGCCGCAGTCTTTATCTTAAAATATCGCAGAACTAGCAGCGCTCCGTGGTTTCACCCGCGTAACCTCCCGATCCCGTGGGAATATCGGGATAAAAAGTACCCTAAGTTGCTCCTAAATAATCAATGTATCCTCATTCCAAGTTTCATCAAAATCGGTCCAGTAGTTTCGGAGCTTAATCAATTCAAAACAAACAATCAAATCTTTCCTGTTCATAATCCCTATAGAAAAAAAAGAAAAATAAATAAAAAATAAATGTTGTTCGATTCTCAGATCTAACGAATATACACAAAAAATTTCATACACATCGGTTCAGCCGTTTAGGTAAGATTGGTAACTAATAAATAATAAATAAATAAATATTGCAGGACATTCCACACATCGCCATCTAGCCCCAAGCTAAGTAACTAAACTTGTGTTATGGGTGCTAGACAACGGATATACTACTTAATACTTTTCTTTTGTAAATATATACTTATAATACATAGAAACCACCAGACCACAGACAAATATCTAAGCATAAATACATGTCTGGGACGGGAATCGAACCCGCAACCCTGTGTTTGGCAGTCCGGTATGGTGACAATTGTGCCAACTGGGTCGTCAAATATCTAATATGGAAATAAACTTACTTAGCGACGGTTTGGCGACGTCAACTTTAAAACGAATTAGTTGGATACGTAGCCAGCGACACGCGAATATCGCGTCGCCATGGCGTCCCTTAGGCGACCAATTTTAATATATCTACCCGAATGTTATTATGAAAGATTTTTTGGCGTTTTGTTTGTAAATAATATACTCCAAAATATTTGAACCGATTTTGATGAAACTTGGTATGAGGATATATTGATTCATTGGAAATAGCAATAGTACATTGTTGCCCTAGGTGTGAAAGTCACTCATTCAGTCCCGAGACGGAGTTTAGCGCTAATAGTTCGAGGGGCTAAATGCGTCTTTCACCCGAGGTAAACACTGTGCTTTTTATTACGAATAATATATAAAATTCTTCCTAACAACGAGAGTGAATGAGAGACTCCATACTTCCTGATCCTACAAGGCTGGGACCAAAGAGGTTATACATTAAGTAGTGTTTTTTTAGGTTTTTGTTGTATTCAATACTCAAATACGTCGGTACTTACCGAAGCCATTTTTATTAATGAGTTAATCCAACACCGGGAAATGACGCGAAGTCCGTAGATTTAAATTACAGTTTTTGTAACACGGTTTGTCTAGAAAATGTTATTTACACAAAATACACAATCATAAATGAAAAACCAGATTAAACTTAACACAAAAACATGGTAAAATAACAAAAAATAATACTAATCAAAACGTTTAAAATAATTTGAAAATGCTAGCATTTCGCGCCAGTTTTTTTTTACTCAAGGAACGACACTGACCACAAGGTCGCATAAAGCCACATCAGCAACATCTCGACAGGGCGGGCGGGCGGCGCAGCATGGTCATACGTCGCTTTGACCATTTTCGTCTTTACATTTATTTTATTAAATAAGATATCTTGAACTAAATATATCTACTTGAATTCGATTAGGTACTGACAAAAAACCTACTAAGTACTAAACTCTGGCAGTCTTCAGGCACCTTTATACCTACTTTCGGAGTATGAGTAATGAAAATACTTTTTATTTCGATATTCCCAAGGGATCGGGAGTTACGCAGGTGAAACCGCGGAGCGCTTCTAGTAACGAATAAGTTCCAAAACAACTGAACCGATTTAGATGAGTCAAGACTAGTTACTTAGCTTGGGGTTAGATGGCTATATGTAGAATGTCCTGCAATATTTATTTAGATAAACAACAACTGTGCTCGAGTGGAAGGGACGCGTGCCTTTCACTTTTTATGTCTGTCTCTCTCGCTCTTAGGCGGGCTAACCATGCCCGCGTGCCTCTCACTCGCTCTCATTGTGAGCGCATAACGTCAGCGGAGCGTAACGCAGTTTCTTGAAGTGTCACCCGGCAAACCAATTTATAAGACGTTGTCACGTCAAAAATTGTATGGAGACACATATTAGACCATCTATGAAACCTCTATGGGATACATTGATTAACCCTACTTTATATCCCGATATTCCTACGGAATCGGGACTTACGCGGGTGAAACCGGGAAGCACACCTAGTCTTCAATAGAAGCCCTTTTTTGAGCACGAAAATATCCTCAATGCTTACGCTCTGCAAACAAACTTGTAACTTTGTTTTGGTGTTTAAATGTCAACCGTAGCCCTACAAAAACTTTTACAACTTTAGTAAACGTAAAAATTCCTACAAATACCTAATATAAGTATAGGTAAGACAATGAATCATGGCCCCCCGCGGAAATTGGTGGTGATGTACTCGACTTATACTGAGTAATTATTAATAACGAAATGTTGAGGTTTGAAGATTGTTTACCACATCTTTTAAGGTGAAAGGGTACCTACGCTCTCCCCATACAAACGTAGTCGACTGTTTCCTCTCTGGATAATGACACTAGCACAAATATTTTTGTTGCATAAAACCTATAACCGCCATGACTATGCCCCAAGACATAGGTCTTGGTTTTTTTCATTTTCTAATTATTATTATCATAGAAATTAAGATTTAAAAAAACAAAAAAAAAAACAAACATAGGGGCATGGTCATGGCAGTTATAAGTTTTATGCTATAAGTAAAAATATTTGCTCTAGTGTCAGTATTCAGGGAGGAAACAGTCGACTACGTTTGTATGGAGAGAGCGCCCGGTACCCTTTCTTCGTTAAGTTTTTGCAAATATACTCGATACTCAAAAACCCTTGAATTTCTTTATCGTTTAGCTCATAATGTCGGTTTTTCGAAATATCCTATTTTTAGCACGCCCTTTTCAAAATGTCCCTTTCTCAAATTGTACAATTTCCTATGTTACAAATAATAAATAAAAAACTTCATACTAAACTTAAACAAAAGTAGTCTTTGTTTAATATTGGTTAACCTTAATCAAGATAATTTATACAGCTCCAATATATCGTTATTCAGTCGTTGTAATGACTGAGACATGTAGATGGAGTAAGCTTGCCCAGCACCAATACCACCCTCTCAGCTCAGTCGACCGTATCTAGAGGAATGAACTCGTCAATGCGTCTGGAGTCAACTAAGCCGCGGGTTTCATTACGAAGTTTTCTTTCGTCGTAATAAGGCTACAATAAAATCAATGTATAGTATGGGTCACAAGTAAATGATCAGTTTACTACAATAATACTATCAATAAGTATTGGAGTTACGACCTTCTTCTAAATAGACTTTACACACAAACTTAAATACTTCTATGTCTTTAGTTGGCCGAGAGGTATAAGCCGCCACCCGCTACACCAACCGAATTGGGTTCGATCCACAGATTACATTGTTATAATGTTTAAATAGTGATGCACAGGATTGTAAACGTTACGGTGGGCATTGTGGGCAAAGACTTTTGACCGTGGATTGTGCTTTTTATGCATTGTGCATGCAAATGCATTACTGCTTGTCAGCAGAAATATGATTGCAGTGCCCTAAAAGGAAATTAATTCGCTACTTTCAAGTTTTCGAAGAATTAAAAAAAAATATTGTATAACTCTCGATCATTCGGCACTCCCAATGAATGAATATATCCTCATATCCAGTTTCATCAAAATCCGTCCAGTAGTTTCGGAACCTTTGCAATTCAAACAAACAATCAAATGTTTCGTCCTTATAATATCAGTATTGAGTATACATTAGCATAGAGCTAATTATAGATAATTAGCTATAACTAGCATTAATTTGAATTGTCGCACAAAAGCAGTCGATGACGCATAGTTTATGGTTTGACGGCTTACTCCATGAAGGTTTTGTAAAAGAACCTGTCTGCCTGTGTAGTTAATCTGTGACTTCACACTGTGATGGTCTTGTAATCATCTGACAAACAAAATACTAGCAGCGCTCCGCGGTTTCACCCGCGTAACTCTCGATCCCGTGAAAATATCGGGATAAAAAGTAGCCTATAGCCTTCCTCGATAAATGGACTATCCAACACAATAATAGTTTAAAAAAACTAAAAAAACACGCTTTAAAAAAAATGTTGTAAATAGTAAGCGTGTTACATTGTGATGCTACACCTTAATTATTTTTCTTTTGCAATCACAATGTAACACGCTTACTATTTACAACATTCTTAATCCAAATTTATTAAATTTTATTTTCTATTTTTTTAGTTGGATTTTTTTTAAAGCGTGTTTTTTTAGTTTTTTTAAACTATTAATTGATTTTATACTTTTTGGTCTTTATTACCGAAATATGTTAAATCAGACCCTGGTTACCATTGAAAGACAAACTACTCGTCAAGACGATTCTAACGAGCCCAAACTCGACGGGGTTGTGTCGTTTCATTGCAAAGTTCCTATGACCACCTTCCAGTTCCATCATCAGACCCTGGTTACTATTGAAAGACAAACTACTCGTCAAGACGATTCTAACGAGCCCAAACTCGATGGTGTTGTGTCGTTTCATTGCGAAGTTCCTATGACCACCTTCCAGTTCCATCATCAGACCCTGGTCACCATTGAAAGCCAAACTACTCGTCAAGACGATTCTAACGAGCCCAAACTCGATGGGGTTGTGTCGTTTCATTGCGAAATTCCTATGACCACCTTCCAGTTCCATCATCAGACCCTGGTCACCATTGAAAGCCAAACTACTCGTCAAGACGATTCTAACGAGCCCAAACTCGATAGGGTTTCGTCGTTTCATTACAGAGTTCCTATGACCACCTTCCAGCTCCATCATCAGATCAGCACCATGTTATCATAATATTGCATTGTCATCGGTCTTTGACATGTGTGCAAAGTTTGAATTAAATCTGATCATTCTAAGTAGGGCAAAATCGTGCTCAAAGGAGTCGGTTACATACATACAAACAAGCAAGCAAACATACAGGTGAAACTAATAAAAGCGTGTTAAAAAGATATTCCCAATTAAACAATGTATGGTCATACCAAGTTTCATCAAATCGATACATCAGTTTTATAGCCTATTTGCTACAAACAAAAATTATTTACTTCGATGTAGATTTTTATCGGCAATTGGAAACTACCGAATTGCTAAATATTTTTGTGCTGAATAAAACTAACCACACAAACATTGAATTTACAATATGTCAGCTAAATTGGATATAAATTTTATAATTAAAATTGACTTGTATTACTGTAGGTTTATATAAAATGGTTTTTAAATATTTAAGGAGATTGCGCAGTAACGACTTGGCAAATCAATTTTTTTTTCCAACCAAACAAATTGTTTTATTAAAAGATAGAAAGATAACTATTTGTACAGCACAGAAAGAAACATATAACACTACGAGCTGCAGCTTTATTTAAGTTAGTGTCCTGTAAAAGTGATATTGAATTCCTACTAACATAATACATTATAGTCACAATAAACTACAAACTATATCGGCCCTTTTTCACATATTTAGAGGTCGATTTTACCAAAATTCTTACTTAGTGCTGGCCTACGTTCTAAAAAGGACCTTCATGCGAAGTTTCAGAGCTTTCTTGGAGTCTTCTTCTATTTGAAATATATACGAAGGAAATAGCTAGAAGGTTGCACGAATAGGTTGCCTTATCGCTGAACGCGATTTCTTCCAGGCAACCTTTGGATGATAAAGAAATACATTAGCTTTTATGA
This sequence comes from Idaea aversata, assembly GCA_907269075.1. Lineage (NCBI taxonomy): Eukaryota > Metazoa > Arthropoda > Insecta > Lepidoptera > Geometridae > Idaea > Idaea aversata. Next base: position 1,892,863 of record OU026108.1, read on the forward strand.
TAGGTTGTGAATCACCTAAGTTGTGACTTTTAGTTTAGTTCCGCGGGACTGTTTCCGCACAAACTTAACCTCTTCATTTGGGCCATTGTGCGCGTAAGAAGATCCTCCTTTTCACTTCAACCATCCCAAGTCCTTCCAAAAGGCTAGCAGCCTTCCAAACTGCTGCAGACCTTCGGACGAGAGAGTGGCGATTGCAGTAGCGAGCGTGGCAGATCAAAGGGGTCGATCCTTTGATCTGCCACGCTACTGCACTCCATGAGTACATGCTGTGGGTTTTTCTTCACCTCCATGCATCTTCTGCATCTGTAACACCTATGGTAAACTAGCTTTTGCCCGCGTAGAAGTCGAAAATGGACCGAGGAAATGCGTTGTCCGATACAAACTTTGCCCCCTTTTTCACCCCTTAAGGGGATAGAATTTCGGAAAATCCTTTCTTATCGAATGCCTACGTCATTCAAAGAACTCACCCTCCAAGTTTCAGGTCTTTACAATCAGCGGCTGTGTGTTGATCCGTCAGTCAGTTAGGACAAATAATTTTATATGTATAAATAAATAAATAAACAAATAATAAATATTGCAGGACATTTAACACATCGCCATCTAGCCCCAAGCTAAGTTACTAGACTTGTGTTATGGGTTCTAGACAACGGATATGCTACTTGTAACAACCAGACCACAGACAAATATCTAAGCATAAATACATGTCTGAGGCGGGAATCGAACCCGCAACCCTGTGTTTGGCAGTCCGGCATGGTGACCATTGTGCCAACTGGGTCGTCATATATATTAATGCTTGTTTAGTGTTGCTAATGACTTATCGTTATTACCTTCCAGACCACCAGACTCGGTAAGCATGTGAACGAGCTACGTAGAAAGACAACGGACCCGACCCTGGCGAGGCGAGCGAAGGTGCTGGTCAAACGATGGCGGGACCTCGTCATACCCACAGTCGCCTCGCCTGCACACACCGGTATGTATAGGCTAAGATACCTTTAAAAACGACCTTCACTGAGATGGATGAAAAATATTTTATATCAAACTAGCTGCACCCCGCGGTTTCACCCGCGTAAATTCCGATCCCGTGGGAATATCAAAATAAAAAGTAGCCTATACCCTTACTCGATAAATGGACTATCTAACACTAAAAAAAAATCGATTCGAACCAGTAGTTCCTGAGATTAGCGCGTTCAAACAAACTCTTCAGCTTTATAATATAGTTCTAACAGCGCCCCGCGGTTTCACCCGCGTAGTCCCGATCCCGTGGGAATATCGGGATAAAAAGTAGCCTATAGCCTTCCTCGATAAATGGACTATCCAATACAAAAAGAATTTTTCAATTCGAACCAGCAGTTCCTGAGATTAGCGCGTTCAAACAAACAAACAAACAAACTCTTCAGCTTTATAATATTAAGTATAGATTAAAAAGGTCAATAAATTAAATATACACATCAACAAAGTATAGGGAACAAGGATAAAATAGTGTTTTTTGTGGGAAAAATAGTATTTATTTTTTGTTTTTATCTTAAGTGAAAGTCAATTAAAGCGAGAAATAAGTACTCTTTTTAATGCTGTGATTGAATTAAAGGGTTTCCATAGAAAAAAAATTGAAATTTATTATGAAAACTAAAATAGTGCCAAAACTGAAAAACAAAACAAGTTTATCTAATTAAATTCTATTAAAAAGTTGAAATGTAATAAAAGAAAAATATTCTTAGCCACTTTTAAGCTATCCGCATTAGGGACGGCTTTTCATCAACGTGGCATACTAAGTATGGGGATATCAATCGTTGTCTGAGGAATCATTCTCTATACTCTGAAAAGGTGTGAAAAGTTCTTCCTCCGAATTTGATTTTGTGGAAAATTCCCGAAAGCTCTTCTGCCTAGCAAAGCCTACGCATATTCAATGAAATTGAGATTGGTAAACTGCGCAGGCCACTCTAATACCGTGATATTTTACTCGCTGAACTCGTTCACAACCAGTCTTACGGAGTGAATACGTCCATTATCTTGCATGATCTTGGTCGAGCTGCTGTCGGTGGGGTATCACCATAACTCTATGGACACACAACAGAGCAATACCGTGATGAGGTTGTGTGTGTACTCACTCGAGTACACACACAACCTCGCTATTGCTCTGCATTCAAAGTGTCTTGTGCTAAAACAAGATCCTTTTTTGTAGTTGGTTAATCAAAACCTAAATCGTAGGCTAGTGTTTGCCTACCGCTCAGTAGAAATCTATTTATAGTTATGTTTATAAACACATACAATTTTAATTATATTTTCTAATATAGGTTCGAATCGTTCGTCAGCGGAGCGTACAGTGCGACGGCTTGGCGGTACTCCGTTAACTTCGCCTGCTTTGGCTCTCTCACGGGTAAGATACTGTACATTTTATATATTTAATGTCGCGAGAAACAAGATAAAATGTGTTTTTACATATCTAATAGTCGTGTAAGGATGTCGCCGACATTTCCCCAATTTAAGAATAGGGAACAGGCTGAAAATCTTTTCTTCTTTTGTCATCAAGCAATGCGTTTACGCTTGTCTTTGGTAGGAGGTGTGTCAGTTTCGTTTAAAATAAATCGTTTTTTAAAATAAAATAAATAATAATAATAGTTTTTTAAATTGTTTATCAAAACATTAATATTTTAAATAAGTTTGTTTTAGACTCAAAGGAACTGACATGATAATTGTCTAAAAGTTCCATTAAAAAAGAAAGAAAAACTACAAATTGCCAGAAAAAGTACATAAACCTAAATGTGCCTAAATACTTAACTAGGTATATCTTTAACTTAACCCAAAGCTTACTTTCATAAGGTTTACACATTGATAAATAACACGAATCGTGACGATGAAATATACAAAACTTCAAGGAATAGAAGAGCTAGTGGCTTCATTGACTGTTTTTGTGCGACAATTCAAATAAAGTTAAATTTTATAGATTTTTTTTCGAAAAAAATTATTTGTAAGAGGTAAACATTCGCGATTTTTTTAATATCAATTGGAAAACTGACTAATTACAGCCCCTCTTGTTACAATCTCATCCGTGATACAGATGAACATTTTGTTGTAATGTTTTCTGTTATTACAATAAATTCGTTTGGCAGCAGGTTGTGAGTCCGGCAGTGCCGAGCCCTCGACCACCTTCCCGACCGGGTAAGTTATAGATAGATAACTATATTTGTACAACACAGTAATGAACATAGAACTCGATGTACACAAAGTATAATAGCTAGAAAGTTATAAGCACAAATGGGCGGATTCTTTTCACACAACCTTTGAAACTGAACTAACCCCAACAAGTATATAAAACTAGCAGTACCACGCGGTTTCACCCTGCTCCTGGTCCCTGGTCACTAGCCAAAGTAGCTGCAGTCTGAAATGGACATAGCGCAAGCATGTCTGTCTGTCGATCCACTGTAAGCGCTGTTTATCCAGCCTTCATATAAACTTGAAAAAATGTCTGCAACGGACTATAGCAAGAAAGGAGCTTAATAGATCAACTGTTAGTAAATCTTCTTCGTATCAATAGCACAAATTAAAGGGGAATTGATGAGGTAGGGTCAGATCCGCCTACTCCAGCCTGCCTAGCATGAAGACCAAAACACGATACGATAAAGCGATATAACTACATCAACTCTCAAAATATGATAGATAAAGCCGCCATGTTGAATTTTTATCATATTTTTTATCGCAATTTATAATAAAAATTCAACACGGCGGCTTTATCTATCATATTTTGAGAGTTGATGTAGTTATATCGCGTGATATCGCTTTATCGTATCGTGTTTTGGTCTTCATGCTAGGCAGGCAGTGTGCTGCCAGGTCTTAGGCGTTGTTATTAGCTGACATCAGGTCAGCCAATGTACAGTCAGCTGCATAATTGCAGACCCCGGTAGAGTTCGAAAAGTATTGTTATTGGAATGTTTTCCTTCAATTTTTGTTTGATAAATTGATGATTTTAGAAGACTTTAAACTTCAACTAAAGCAGGTGTCTAGAATTTTGCTTGTGTTGAAAACATTCTTATAACAGCTATTTTGGAGCTCGACGGTGGGTCTGCAATTATGCAGCAAATGTACAGCTATTAGGGCTGTAGGGGCAGGTCGAGTGGTGGAGCATAGAGCCCCGCAGTCGCACTGAACCCAGCATGGATCGATCGTGCCCCACTGTTAGTAAATAACGTTGTATGTTTGTAGCATGGGGTGGCTACGAGTCGGATTCCCAAGACGTGATCCTAGTCGATGACGATCCGCCTCCGCCTCCGCCGCCGCCGGCCCCAGCGCCCCTCGCACCTGCGCCCGCGCCACTCAAGGCGGTCACACCACGTAAGTCTTTCATAATGTTATTTACGTTAGAGCCGCTCTTCAGAATTTCATGTGTTATGAGTTTCACTAATAAAAAAAAAAATTTTAAAAACCGACTTCAAAAACACCTGAAAACAAACACTAAAAAAACTGAAAAGTGATAAATAATCTATTTCGGGTCACTAAGACAGCAGATACCTTAAAAATAAGTACTTACTTGGAAGTCGGACTGGGTGACACCATGTTTTATGTACTACTCAACATTCAATCTAACCCAGTCCAGAAAGGTGATACCATTGAGGTATCACCTTTCGAACACAAAAAGAATCATCTCAATCGGTTGAGCCGTCTTCGAATGATCGCGTAACATACACACAAAAAAAAAACATACAGACGAAGTGAGAACCTCCTCCTTTTTTGAAGTCGGTTAAAAAGGGTCTTCATAAAAGTGAGTAAAGTAAACTCAAAAGTAAGTTTAATGCCCAGGTGAATAAAGTTTACTAAAAGTGTATTTAAAGCACCTAGTTGAATTAGCTCAGGTTAAGGGTTAACGGCGTCGTAATTGCATAATAAATTGCTGGTTTTTTTTCGACATTTTGGTAAAATTTAAAGACGAAAATTAATAATAAAAGATATAATAGATATTTTTTTTCCTGTGAAAGATCAATTTTTAACTAAGATTTGACACGGAATTTTCGTCTTTTAATTATATCAAAATGGCGGCAATGATCTGATTTACAAATGGTATAGACCAGGACTTCCCAACCGGTGGGGCGTGCCCCCGTGGTGGGGCGTAGATAGATCTTAAGGGGGGCATGAAGTGGGCAAAACGCTTTCTTCTTCAACCTAAAGTTGCCACTCTTGCTTTGCGAATACTTCTGCCGTTTTCCTCAAATTGTGTGAAACCCGATTTTCAGCATTAGTGCAGATTAAGACAAAACAGCGAAATCGTCTTGCAGTCGGTAGTGATTTGATGATAACTCTGTCAAAAACTGAACCCGATATCAACCAATTGGTTCAAAAACTACAGGCACAAACATCGCATTAATAAAATAATTATCATTTTTTATGTTTTAGTTAGTAACACCAAATAAAGGGGGGGGGAGGCACCATGCATAAAAGGTTGGGAAGCCCTGGTATAGACAATTTGATAAATAATTATGCAGTAATAACCTTTTAAAGCCGACGATGAGATTTACGCCTTCGGCTTTAAAAAATCAGCTTATAGTTCTGGTCCTTCGAACCGGATTTTAAAAGAGCAAAATCGAAGTATAGTCATAATTAAAGAACTTATCACCTGTGTGTTTACAGCTGTGAAGAGGCCGCCGACTCCAGAACCACTGTACGACGATAAAAAAGCTAAAAGAGACAAAAAACCTAAGAAAAGAAGGTTAGTCAGTCTACCAGAACATATTGTATTCAGCTTCTCTAGTTATATGTGAAAGATTCACTTTTTGCTTCACGGTCCAAGAAGACCTTTTAATTGATAGTTTTATGGAATGACTAACAGCGCTCCGCGGTTTTCACCATTAGCAAAACACTGAGTACTGTAAAACAGATTATATTGGAAACTACCGAAAACTATTACACTGATAAATTGACAAAAACTAAACTATTAATTATTATTTACTAGCGACCCGCCCCGGCTTCGCACGGCTATATTATGCATGTATAATGCATAATATAGCCGTGCGAAGATAAACATAAACCTTCCTCTTGAATCACTTTATCTATTAAATAAAAACCGCATCAAAATCCGTTGGGTAGTTTTAAAGATTTAAGCATACAAAGGGATACAGGGACAGAGAAAGCGACTTTGTTTTATACTATGTTGTAGTGAATATGATGAGCTCGCGCGCCTTCACGTCGGTAATGATAGATACGAACTAACTCAAAAATGGAGTTGCTGATGAGAGCAATTTTAGCGGCTATCGGCGACATTTCGCAATGTTGAATAGGCTTGATAGATTTTTATGAGAATTTGTTTACGTACTCAATCGTTACGACCCAGTTGGCACAATGGTCACCACACCGGACTGCCAAACATAGGGTTCCGGGTTCGATTCTCGCCTTAGACAAGTATTTATGCTTTGATATTTGTCTGGGGTCTGGTTGTTTCTATGTACTTATAAGTACATATATATTTACAAAAGAAAAGTATATAAGTAGTATATCCGTTGTCTAGCACCCATAACAGAAGTCTAGTTACTTCGCTTGAGGCTAGATGGCGACGTGTGAAATGTTATTTGGAATAATTATTTACAATAATCGTGGTGGCGCGGTAAAATAATTACTAACGTCGTTATTATGTTCAGGGGCCACAGCCGCACAGGTACCGGTACGGAGACGTCTAGTGCCGGTATCGGGACTGGGGGGACAGTGGGGACCGAGTGGCGAGACCGGAACGGGACGGAGCGGAGACGGAACGGCTGCAGGAAGGAGCCGCTCGATCCGTACACCGCGCTCGTCAACAGGATGCCAGCTGCTGGAGCTAAAAAGGTAAGAAGAACCTACATTTTCTCTATGGACTTTCAGGGGCCTAAGTCTGCTAACACAATAGTGTTTCAATAGAGTGTCGATAGAATCGTAATAGACATTTTATGTCAAAAATATGACATTACATGTCAAATTGGTATTCTTCTAATGTTAACTATTCTATCGAAACACCACTGACACACCACTGACTCACTTTGGTATTCTGCTCTAGAATCGTGGCTCAATGGAATCGTGATAGTTGTCAAAACGGTATATTGCTTAGCAACATATACCATGTTGCTAGGCAACACCTGTAAAGTATCTATTACCATACCATTGAGACTCCATAGTGGTTATATTGCGATGTTATTAAAACTTTAGCAGAATACCAAATAAAGTCACAATCTCGATATAATATCAATAGAGTCTCGATATAATGACAATGGTAAATTCATTAATGCAAAATAGCAGAATAAGGCCCCTGCTGTATTCACAATCAGCCCTATGAGATTGCATAGTGGCACAAATAACACGCTGATTCGCTGGAGTGAAGAGAGCAGCACAAAATTGACCAATCATAGGGTCGCATTTAGCGCAGTGCGTTCACTTATCCAAGGGCCACTTTGGGTGGGACTGCATTTGCATCGGATGATCTGTCTGTTACCAACAGCTTAAAGAAAGAAAGCATTTATTTACAAACACACGACAAACACAGGAATGAAGAAATGAACATGACAATAAAAATAAATTACAAAAAAAAAGTGGTAAAGGAAAAACAACATAAATGAGGAGTCGTGTGCCGACCCAAATGGGTCAATCTCAGCTAAAAACTGCAGCCGAGCATGCTTAGCTGCGCTGGTCTACCAGCCAGACCCATCTAGCTAGAGCTAGCCATCTAGCTAGCTTATGTCTTGAACTCTGAAAATATTTTAATGTTTTTTATAAATGGGCCTTTAGCCAATTCCTAAACTATTCGAGATAGCGAAAAAAAAGCTAAAAGGAACCAGTTAATTTTACAAAAAAAACTCTTTATTTTTTGTATCAATCGATAGAGATTAATTCCTAGAAACTACCATTCTATGGCAAATCAAAGAAAATAGCTAATTTTTGAAGTATTCTGTAATTACACGCCGTTCACGACCACAGGTGAACTACCGCCTATATCTATATATTTTCCATAGAATAAGACAACAAAGGAGTTGTTGGAAGAGATCCAGTCCCGCGGCAGTAAGGTGGGAGCAGCTGGGGGCGTTTCACCTGGTGATCCAAACTCACCGGATGTAATGCTCATTGAGCCAGACCGTGAGTATGATATTAAATAAATAATAATAAATTAATATTGCAGGACATTCCACACATCGCCATCTAGCCCCAAGCTAAGTAACTAGACGTGTTATGGGTACTAGACAACGGATATACTACTTACATATACTTTTCTTTTGTAAATATATACTTATAATATATAGAAACAACCAGAGCACAGACAAATATCTAAGCATAAATACATGTCTGAGGCGGGAATCGAACCCGCAACCCTGTTTTGGGCAGTCCGGCATGGTGACCATTGTGCCAACTGGGTCGTCAATATTGTACTACTTATGTTATAAACACGGATGTTTGTCTGTCTACATGTAGCCAATTTTGGTATGAAACCTTGGAGAAGTCAAAGGCCTGATCCCGGTCTTATGCGCGTGAAAACGCTGGGTGCAGCTAGCATTATAATTGCGAAAGAGAGTTTGTTGCTGAATCACGCCAAAACTGCTATGGAGTTAAAATTCTTCTTATAATAACACATTTTTTGTCTTGATGACCCCATGAGTTTATTGTGCCTTCTTCTCATTGATAGGCGCACGCAGCACAAATCCTAACTTAATCTTTAAACCGTTTTAATGTGACCGTTTAAACATACAGAAACACCCAAAATGAATAAATGAGTTTGACTTTGATATTCTAATGCAATTGGGACTTATACTTGAGCCACTTTTTAATAGTAAGTCGGTTGTTGTTCCAGCGTGTCCGACCAAAGTGGAGTCTCCCCTCCGGAACGGTACGTCTCCGGTGCCTCCTCCCCCGCGCGCCCCGTCCCCTCTGCCCCCCCTCGAGGACGAGCGCCCCTACAGAGAGTGCACCTGCGGAGAGGACGCAGACGAGACCTGCTTGGCGGCGAGGACGACGAGGGTCCTCCCGCTCCACGTCCACGCGTTGCACCACACCTATCTACCCGGAGTGAACGGGACCAGAGCACCGATGTTACCGCACAAGTTCGCTGTCAGGCACGCAGCACACCCAGACAGGTCGGGCCTCTTCTCTTCCATTGTACCACTTTACAAATACTCCGACTACGCAAACGATGGTTGTACCAAAAACATGTCCAAAGTTCCTCTCTGTGAGCATTTACCTTGGACGGAGTTCGCTCCGGATCCTCCCCCTCTACCTCCGCCGCCATCCCCACCCCCTCTCCGACCTTACCCGGTCGACGAAGAAATACCAGAAGTCAAAATAAAAACGGAAGTCGAAGACGAAGACGTCCCGGAAGAAATGGAAGTTGATTGTCCCAAAGTAGAAGCTGAAATGGTTAGTGTACCGGCTCTAGAACCGAGCGAACGGCTCAAAGCGCCGATCCTATCCAACGAAGACGAAACTACCTTCAAGAAATCCACAATCCTCCCTCAAATGGAAGTGGTAAAGTCATTCGAAACGGAACACCAAGACCACAGAACAGTTGAGAGAACGAAAGAGGAACTTACCGGACAAGCGTTATATGACTTAATAACGGAGGCGAAAGATAGAATCCCTTATGATTACACTCAGATAAATGGTGTACCGGTGCTGACGTTACCAGAGAAGGAAGTGGAAGCTACTCGAGCATTGGACGAGGCTTTAACGAGTAGCGAACAAACCCCTCGGGACGAACTCGGCAGGCCGGTGCCACCATCGAACTTCACCGAATGGCACGAGTGTGCTAAACTCGGTGACCTTATAGCTTTACCTTACGTGGTGATCGACTGACGCGACCCTGTGATAAATGCTCGTGTATTGTGTGTGAGATGATGGAGTTAGTGCCAAAACCGTGAAGTTGTCGCCGTAGTGTTACAAGTGTCCTTATAAAGTTTAAGTTTATCCCGTTGTACATAAGAGTGTTTAACTCGAATATGTAAATAGTTAGCTAAAATTAAATCTAGTTAGGGGAAAGAGATATATATCTATAATAAAATAGGGAAAACAACAGACGCCTTGGGTGATGCTAATTCAAATTGATAGCACCACCTTTGCGGATTCCATGAGAATATCGAGATAAATCATAGCCTATGTGGACTCCAGTCACCTACATACCGAGTTTCATCACAATCGGTCGAGTTTCCTATAGAAGTAACAAACATACATACTTACACTTAAGTTTGTGTGTCTATGTATTTGTTACCATGATAGTCAGAGTCTCGAAAACACAAAAGCTATATTCCCACGTGATTTTATCCCGATATTCCCACGGGATCAGAGCAGAGCTCATTCACACGGGATCCGTATTTAACAGGGGAAAGAACTTGTCAATAAATCTTAGCCAAATAAGCCGCGGGCTTCATCACTATGTTTTCCTTTACCTTAAGAGCAATGTAAATTTAGCGCATTTATAAAAAACTATTAGTGCACGGGCGGCTTGGATTCAAACCCAACACCTTCAAATTAAAATCAAGGTATCAAGGTATCTATCACCCTTTGTTCTCATAATAGATAGATAGATAAATTCTTTATTGTAAACACCATTTTAAATAACCAATATTCTTCCATATTACATTAGCAAAATATTATATACACTAATAATTACATTCGTAAATTGTTATATTCTCAAAATAGTAAAAGCAAACACAGTAATAATTAAATTGAATTTATTTAATTTAAAAAATTCTGGAAAGTGAAATATTTATTAGGCCAACACCACTCCGCAAACGAAAAAAAAACGACCTAATGTGTGAATGAACCACCGCGTAAAACAGCGAGGCGCTACTAACTTGACATGTCAAGGCGAAATTGTTAATGAAACTGAATAAAATTGTTTTTTCTATTTCATTATAGATAATTATTTCCAAGAGTTAGGGCAATATGGCCGTTGGCTATGAGGCCGCGCGCCGCACGTTCGACCAACGAACGGTTTTTCTATTTGTAATAATTAAGTTGAGTTTATTTAGTGTTAAACAGTCATGTGTCCATGTTTTAGTCATGTATTTATTTTGTATTCGTTTTTAGTTGCTAACAAATGGGTAAAGTTGGGGGTTCAGTTATTTTGTTCACTCTTGAAGTAATGGAACCCTAAGAATAACTAAATTAAAATATGTTAACAAAGTTTTTGAGAATTCAAAATAAAAAGATTTTTAACTAATTTGTAAATCGTGTTAAAAGAAGCCGAAACGTCAGGTGTTTTTTTTTATATAAACGCTAGTAAATTTATGCGCAACGCCATCTAGCCCTAAACTAAACATCTAGGCTTGTATTATGGTAACCAAAAAACTGATACATGTACTTTTTTTAACTTCACACATATTTTTTAATATATATATGTATATGCAGCGCCCAATAAGTTTCGATCCCGTGGTAATATCAGGACAAAAACTAGCCTATGTTACTCCTAATTTATCAATACATCCTCATACTAAGTTTCATCAAAATCGATCCACTGTATATAAAAAATATAACACAATAGATATTTAACCAGAATCAATCAAATTTTGACTCAATAATTCATTTAAAAAAATTCTAGTGATCTTAGGGTTCCATTTTTCTTCTCGAGGTACAGAACTCTAAATTAATAAAAAATGTTACTTACAGAACGCCTCAGTCCACCCAATATTTGTTTTTTTTTCTATTATGAAAATTTCCAAATAATTATAAAAAAAACTAGATTACACTGGTTTATTCTGTTACCCATTGTGATTTTTAAAATATGAAAAGTAAATTAGGTCTTAGCTTGCGTTGTCTTTAGACTGTGGATGCAACTTAAAGCTCGCGACAAACCAACGTGGCGAGTAATTCGACCCAGCAAGACTATTATTATTTTTCAAAACCTTTGAATTAATTTCTTCTTTATTTCCTTCTACTAACACGATGTGCAATTTAGACAAGTATCACGTGGAGAAGTAAAATGGGGGAAAACCAGGAGAATCTTGTTTGTTATGGAGAGATTTGTTGGCTATTTTGGCGCCCAAATAATTTGTTTATTTGTCATAAAACTTAAGTGCCCCCGAGACGATCAATCGCGATTGTCAATTCTACGTGATTGATACAGCTGATTGATCGTCTACCAGTGTGATTGAAGCGATTGTCAATCGGTACTACGTGATTGAAGTCGATTGAAAGAAAATTTAATTGAAGCGCCGCCCGATTGATGCAATCGATTGATCGTCTTTCTGTGTGATTGACAGTCGTTCGAACATTCGTGCTTCGAACGCTGAATAGGAAACATGTCCGATCTAGCCGAAATAATTGAAGAACTGATTGAAACTCAAACAATCAGACTTCAATCGCGATTGTCAATAACGTAACGCGATTGACAATCGCGATTGATCGTCTCGGGAGGCCTTTAGATTTGGGCGCCAATTCAAAGTTTTTTGGTTAGTAAAATTAATTCTTAAAAATTAATTAACTCTCTCTAATTTAATAAATTCGTTCTTACCATAAATTTCAGTACATCGAACTGAAAATAATAATTTCAAAAAAAATAACCATTGTTATCGGAGTAAAATTGTAAAAATGTTGATTTCTCAAATTTAAAAATAGATTTTTGAGTTTTTGCGCTGGTTTGTCGAGAGCCTATTTTTATAATCACATCAAAACAGATATTAAAATCTTTAAAAGTTTCTGTTTTTTTTTAATTAAATAATTACAAAATTAACCTATTTTATAACTTATTAGAATAAGTTTATAATTTTGCTGTGCTTCTAAAAATGGTTGTTAAAAATCCACTGTCCAAAGACAATGCAATTCTATTAGGAGTTCCAATTGTAATATACATATTATAAAAAAACGGTATATCATATAAAAATATCACTGGAGAAAAAATGAAAAAATGTTACGATTACTATATATCAAAATTTATGAAGTTTTGAGATACTGATAGTTGCAAAATTTGTGATAATTATTTGTCTATTTCAATGGTAGAGCGAAAAACGGACATTGACCTGACAGGCCACGCGGCGAAGGACGACCTCTGGGGGAAAGAAGAAAGGGTATGCGCAGAACTCAATTCTCATATAAATATCGAGGTTCTGCGCACACCCCTTACACTCACCGCAGAGGTCGTCATTCGCCGCGCGGACTGCAATTGCATATCACAAGGTGAAGCGTAGTTTACTTGTGGTAACGAGGTTTTACGACTTTTGCATATATGGGCGTGTTTCAGACTGTTTCTCATTTGCTGAAATGTCTGCCCTGACCAATCACGACGCTGCTCGCCTCACGCACACATTCACACCGTATTTTTAAGCCCTCATCGCTTTGTGATATGCAAGTACCTAACAATAAGTCAATGACCTTTTTTCGCACTGCTTTTGGAACAGACCATACCTTTGCGATTGAGTATTTTTGAATACGTTTACACCTGTTTCTGTATTAATTTTTAATACTTGTTGCTGATTTTGTAATTAAACTAATTTTTCCAAAAATAATTTCGTTATTTCTATTTGTTTTTATAGACATTTTTGAGGTTAAATTATATTTTGTTAGTAGACAAAGAGCACTCTGAAGACCAATTCTCGTAAATAACATTGTTTCAATTACATTTCAATATCATTCCGATTGCATTTTGATTGCAAAAGATACCTTTAAAGTCAGTTATATTGTACAAAAAGCTAACTTTGAGGGTATTTTGAACTGCTTTGAGGGTATTATTTGTGATCGAAATGATATTGAAATGTAATTTGGACAATGTTATTTACGAGAATTGGCCTTCTGAACAAAGTACAAGTGCGCAAGCATTGGCTACAACTTCAGATCTATCAAAGTAAATAGTGCGTTTTACGAGTATATTTCTCTTACTACCACGTCTATGGCATAAAACATTACCCTCCTTTTTAGCTTCGCAGTAGTCGGGTAAAAACGGTATCGTTGGATATATTTATTTTATAAAAAAACAACCCTTCTTTTGCCGTAATCGGGTTTAAATCAAGTTAAAAGTAAGGCACCTGCGGTTAAGGGTTTTCTAAAAACCTTGATATGAGTGACAATATAACAAGGAAATGAACAAATAAATAGTTTTTCAGATTGACAATAAAGCAAATATTTATCTATTGACATGTTTTTAAGTTTTTCCTATATTTACGAATTATTGAGTTTTTAATTAGGTAATTAAGCTTAATACCCGTAGGTACCTTACTAATTAATATATTTACCCGACGTTTCGATAGGGTTGCACCGACCATGATCGCGGGATTATTATCGCAAACAAAATGCTCGTAAAACTCACTTTACACATGTATAGGAAACTTCGTCAACTTGATAGAAACATACTTTATTAGCACGTATCAGTGTCTCAAACAATTCTTAAAATAGATGAATATGAGTGTTGAGTATTGCTCTGACATACACTTTTCAAATAATAAGATAACGCTTCAAAAATAATTTTTGAGATATTTTCAAAAACAGACGAAAAGAACATTTTATACAGCGCCATCTAGTTTTTAATGAAAATAGAACTACTTTTTGGACTGTAGGTATATTTAGAGTCGAAAGCATCACATCATACTGGCTCCAGTTAGTCTCAGATAAAAGTCCGAAATGGACATATAGCGCGCATGCGCCGATTTAAATATCTCCAATTTGTTGGACCTTCGAACCCGCTACCTCCTGCACCGGTACTGACACTTATCCGACATATAATTTCTGCCCAGGACGAAAAAAACCAAAAGATGTCTATGAACCAGAAGAATTTCGACAGTCTACGAAAAGTAAAGGTAGAATATACTCCTTACAGTAACGAGGATTACTAAAAAAAAATCACTAGTTTAATTATTTCTCGATAGATGGCAGCACCACTTAGCCACAACTTGTTACTGGATAAATAAATATCTGAAAGATGTCTTTATACGCTATGATTCATTTGGCTCGCATTATCTTGACCAAAGATAATTCCTTCCTATCTGTGATCAGTCTTGGGACCATAAGCTGATATTGTGTGAGTCGATAACCAAAGAATATGGTGGTGAGAAAGTCGTTTGGTTTGAGCACAGACAATTTTTTTTTTTTGAGATTTTGTGAATAGTGTCAATGTTGAGAATTTTGACCGGTCTTTAGCATAGATAATTTTCTCGATTTTTACGACAGTAATCCTATAAACTAGCTTCGCTTCGTTTTTATTGTAAATCTACGGCGCTGAGACCGAATTCCAGAGTCAAACATCTTTTTATTACTGCCATTTCAGGTATGACAAAAGGTAAATTAATAGCCCAGCTTAGTTACACACTCAAAGATTTTTATTGGGCATAGACAGTATTCAGTTTTTCAATTACTTTAGCAAACTGGGTATGCCACCTGTGTTAGGCATCTCGAACTAGAATTCTTTTGTCTAGCACTATTCCATGAGTTTCTCATTTATAAAGCGCTAAATCGTATCTAGTTTAGAGAAAAGTTATTTTAAAATACATGGATCGATAAACACACTAGGTACCCTCCTTTGCATAGCGCAGTCGGGTCAAATTGCTAATAATTTAGTGAAAATATCTCAAAATTATAAATCTAATACATAATTGTATTTAACAGAGTGATTGAGCTTATACTATACCTACAGTGTTTAAGAATAATAAAGTATGTTTGAATCTGCGAGAAAACTTAGTAATAAATCAATTACTCATGCTCACCTATCAATCGAATTAAGATTTATAAACTAACTAGCTACGTCCCGTGGTTACACCCGCTGAAAAAATTGTCATACATACTATGAACTATCCCTGTACAAATTTTGATCGAAATCGGTCGAGCAATTTGTCCGTGAAAAATTAAACTTTTAAAATATTAGTTGGGATGTTGTATGTTAACAGTGTCTTACGGTTTCACGTGCTTAACTTCCGATCCCATAGGAATATCGGAATAAAAAGTAGTTTTGGGGATTAGCCATTACAAGCACATCCCAACCCAATATCAATTCGAAAATATCTCTTTTGAATCTATACTAATGAGGTTTTTTCTGTTTGTAACTACTGGATCGATTTTGATGAAACTTGGTATGAGAATACATTGATTCATTTGGGAGTAAAAAGGCTAATTTTTAACCCGATTTTCCCACGGGATCAGGATTTACGTTGATATAACCGCGAACTGCTGCTATTATTATAATAAAATTGTGAATTTGTACCATACCACGGGACTTGTGAGTGAAGCCACGAGGCGCTGATAGTTAATTTATAAATCACTAAAGCAAATGACTGTACAACTTAATAAATATAAAATACCTATACTAATAATAATGGAAAGATATTTTTGTGTGTTGAACACCTAAGTATAAGTTTCGGTGACCTACGTTTCGGTTTCCGGAAACTGTAGGTTCCCGATGCAAACATTACTGTGTTAAGGAGAAGTCGTACCAGATGCCCGCCAAATTCTAAAAAAAGTTTTTGGTAATGATATACACTTAGAAATCGAAATGTAACGTTATTCTGTAATACGCCCTTATTATTAAACATACTAAATTAATAAATTATAGCATACTAATCTAAGTTAGTTTAGCTAAGTTCGGAGAGTTGAGCTAGTTTTTCTATTTTACGTTGCTTAACTGGCATAGTTTGCGGTGGACGCACTATGAAAACCTGGCCAAACTATGCGAGCTAATGCTAAACTAACTTAGTTTCGTTAGCAGTGGACGATCGGCTTAAATATTTATTAAGCCTTTTTTAGTTATTGTCACTTTCGCACACTTCTCATAATATGTTAAAGTGCGAAAGTTGTCTAAATTGTATAAGTCTTTATTAACCCATCTCTTAAAACGTAGTGTTTATAATATTCTCTTTCATAAAATGTTTATGAATTGAATCTGCGACTTTAGAATTTAATTTCTAAAACAAGAAGCCCATAACTTACAAAGTCTAATTAATGTGTATACCCCGCGCAACGAATGATGAGCGCTGGAGTAAGTGGAAGGGGCATGCGCAGAACTCGAAATTTATATGAAAATTGAGTTCTGCGCATACCCCTTCTACTTTCCGTCAGAGCTCATCAGTCGCTGCGCGGGGTATAACTAGTTTAAAAAAATTATGTTCTTAATTCCACAAATAACAAAAAAATAACTTTACATTTCGATTTCAAACTAGGTAATATAAACAATTTAAAAAAAAAACAATTTCCGGGGCATCTGGTTCACCATCACCTTATAAAAATATGTGGAAATCAACTACCTATATCGTCTGATGATACTGTCGTAGTCCAAAAAGCCTTAGAATTTCGCGCAATTTTATTTTCATTGAAAGGGAAATGCAATTATTTCAACTAAATAAATAAAATAAATAAATATTGCAGGACATTCCACACATCGCCATCTAGCCCCAAGCTAAGTAACTTGACTTGTATTATGGATGCTAGACAACGGATATACTACTTATATACTACTATATTTCAACTGAGTACTAAAAATGCGTGAAATGAAAAATTACACAAGTTTAATAAATATTGCAAGACATTCCAAACAACACCATCTGGCCCAAAGCTAAGCAACTAGGCTTATTTTATGGACAACGGATAGATTATTAATACGACCCAGTTGGCACAATGGTTACCATGCCGGACTGCCAAACACAGGTTTGCGGGTTCGATTCCCGCCACAGACAAGTATTTATGCTTAGATATTTGTCTGTGGTCTGGCTGTTTCTATGTATTATAAGTATATATTTGCAAAAGAAAAGTATATAAGTAGTATATGCGTTGTCTAGGTACCCATAACAAGTCTAGTTATAGCTTGGGGTTAGATGGCGATGTGTGGAATGTCCTGAAATTAAAAAAAAATTAATATACTTTTTTGGTAAATAAATACTTAATATACATACAAAGACGCCCAGACCACAACAAATATTTGTATACAGAAACATATGTGTACTTATATAAATATTTGTTTGACAGCGGGAATCGAACTCGCAACCTTCTGGGTTATCTCACCACGCCACAGGTTGATACTTGTCTAGTTTTAATAAAATCTTTTGCAATTTTGCTGCGAGTGGCTCTAAAGTTATCTTAAAAAAAATGCAACTAGTAACGCACCGTAGTTTCACCCGTATAACTCCCGATCCCGTGAGAATATCAGCATAAAAAGTAGCCTATGTTACTGTCAATGAATCAATCTGTGTTCATACCAAGTTTCAACAAAATCGGTCCAGTAGTTTCGGAGCCTATTTGTTACAAACAAAAAATGTTACCCCTTGTAGATTTTCTATAGTTAGTAAAGGATTGCGACAGTATCACGGCGAGTATCAAAGGCCTTAGTAGGATGTGCGTGTGCATCCGGGCGTGGAGCTTGTATGTATTGTCGAATGTCGACCCGTTGACTGCCTTGTTGGACTCGGTCCTTAAATCTTTTGGTAATATATAAAAAGCAAAATATATGTGTTTTTATTACGATTTTTCTTGTTTTATTTAGAAAAGTAGATATCCATTATAGAGAAAGGGTACCGGGGGTCTCTCCATACAAACGTAGTTGACTGTTTTCTCCCTGGATAATGACACTAGACCAATATTTTTGTTGCGTAAAACTTATAACTGCCATGACCATGCCACTATGTTTTTGTTTTTCTGTTATTTATACCTATCTTAATTTCTATGAAATTAGAAAATGAAAAAAACCAAAACCTAGGGGCATAGTCATGGCAGTTATAGGTTTTATGGCACAAAAATATTTGTGCTAGTGTCATTATCCAGGGAGGAAACAGTCGACTACGTTTGTATGGAAAGAGCGCCAGTACCCTTTCACCTTCAGGTAGAATTTTCTTGTAATAATAATATAGGCCTTGTTTTTACGTGTTTGTTGAACATTGTTACGACAAGCGCCATAGTACCTAATATTTCCCCAGTATTCAGTCCACTACCATCCCATCACAGTAACCCAGTATTTTTCTCCTATAGTTTATCAATAGTTCTATCCAAACCGGAGGTTGTCCTTGGCTGCATTTTATAGTGCGGACAGGGATAATCTCCGGTTTGGTGTCATCATACTTTGCTACTAATATTGTTATTGTAAAGGACCTCTACGTATTAGCTTCGGTTCCACGCCTGCCTTCCAAAGATCGTCTCCAAACGCTTCAGAGCACCGTGTTATGGGACTCTCTCTCTCTCTGTAGTCGGCCCCTCATGACTGAGGATCGTGGTCATCAGTGGGTCTGCATCTGGAACGGATGACCTGTCTCCAGCGACTCCTATTCATTGCCTCCATAACAATTTGGTGGAACTTGTCGGTCGAATTGTGTTATGGGACAGATAACAGAAAAACTATAGAACGTGGAATATATATGTTTACAACGGGTGAGGCGCCAACATAATTTTATGTTTACAATCTACGTATTGTTTGTTAGTATTAAACATCTCTCATTTGAGATGTTGCTAAAATAAAAACATTATTTGAGTTGCAACCAACCATGAATCCAACATCACTTTTTTCTTTGTATAAAGTATAAAGTAGTCCTGCCTGTAAAAAGTACTAGGCAATCAGAACTTAGTAGAAGGTATAAATTACACTTATTACATTATCTATCTCTTTCTTCAATTTTTCCTGACAAAGTAGATAATATAAATGGAGGTAGGTAACTAAAAAATATTTCAAATATTTTGAACATGACATTAAATATAGGTTTGTTTTTTTCTGGCATACCCTCTACTGAGTTCTGATAGCCTGGTACTTATGGACCAATTATTATTATTATCAAACAATTTACGCAGTCACGGAAAGTGGTGGTGGTGTGTACTTACAGGCTTGCTCAACGAAGCAGTAGGTATACTTCCTACAGAGTTCTTACAGCCTAGTACAAACATCCTATTAAATCGTGTGACAAACACTTCGTGGTGTAGAGAATAATCCGTTTTTTCTGAGCGTTTTTTGCACACCATCACCATTCTCCGTTACTGTTTAAATTGTATGATAGTAATTGGTCTGTAAGTACTAGGCTATCAGAACTCAGTAGAAGGTAGGTATTCCACGAAAAACTATCTGATATCTAATGTGAAATCATGCTCGAGATAATTGGATATATTATTCTAGTTTCTTTCATGGACATCACATACTTTGTCAGGAGAGAGAAAGAAAATTGAAGAAAGAGAGAGATAATGTAATAAGTATGATTTATACCTTCTACAAAGTTCTGATTGCCTAGTACATTTTACAAACCAATGGCTACTTAAGACAGAAGGAAAAGTGGTGTTGGATTTGTAGTCGGTTGTAACTCAAATGTTTTTTTATTCTTTTGACGTGACAACGTCTTATAAATTGGTTTGCCGGGTGACACTTCAAGAAACTGCGTTACGCTCCGCTCACGTTATGCGCTCACAATGAGAGCGAGTGAGAGGCACGCGGGCATGGTTAGCCCGCCTAAGAGCGAGAGAGACAGACATAAAAAGTGAAAGGCACGCGTCCCTTCCACTCGAGCACAGTTGTTGTCACGTAAAACTTTCGCCCGTATACCGACTTTACAGGCAACCAGTTTTTTTTTCCTTTACGTATCTTTTTTCTTTTCTATTCGTCACTCGTTACACCATAACACAAGCCCAGATGAGCGATATTATTATTAAATAGGTACTCTGTTTCCTAAGTTACCATGAGGCGTCTGGTCATATTAACATGACGCATGACGTCACACAATATTACCGTGACACTTTTGTGTAAATGCAGGTGTTCCACAAATGAACTAGACGTTATCATGGCAAAAAATTTGTTGTAAATTGTTGAAATTACAGACTCGGGGAAGGCAAATATGAAATTAAACTCAAAAATACTGTTATTACATTTTTATTAATATCAGATAAAAATTACAAATATTCTTATACACAAATAAGGCAAATTTTAATGGCACTGGTTAGTGTTTACTTAAAAAAGAAATTAAAACATAAACCGGCACAAAAGCTGCTTAGCTGGTCATTAGTTAACACTTTCACGTTTAACTTCCTTTGTGAAGAAAATTAACATCAGTGAAATCGTGATATATTTAACTAATTACGTTCTAAGCAGCCTTTTTAAGTGCAGCCGTAAAATGAGATTCGTTGTTAGATATTTTACATAAATAAGGAGAAATACAAAAATGCCAATTTCTAATCAAAAATTGCAAGTTTTCTTTGTACCTACACAAACTTATTAACGTTGCTTAGCGAGTGATTAGTTGATCATGCTTTGTCAAATTTCCAAACTGATAATAAAGAAAAGAATGAAAATATACAAGCTAAGCAACTAGGCTTGTATTATGGTGGCCGGCCAACAAATATCTATTTACAGAAATAAATATCTGTATAGAAATATTTGTTTGGCGGCTGGAATCGAACCTGCAACAGTCTTCCAACTGTTCTTCCATGACGCGACAGATATTGTCAACTAATCACCCGCTTAGCAGCGGTTATAAGTACAATTTTAATATTATCAGTATTGAAATCGTTCCCAAGTTTATTACGCTGTGTTTATTTTATAAAAACACGTCGAAAAAACATCTTTTCTAATCCATTGTTAGTCTGAACTCTGTTATTTCAATACATACGAACCTTAATTTTGTTATTTTTTAAAAGAGTCTCCATTAAAAAGAATGGATGTTGGCACAGTCCTTCGACGCCATTTAGATTTTTGAAATCTTATGATTTAAAACTACCATGGTCATTTTCACTATAATTTATTTATTATTATTTTAAATAAGATATTTACCATGTTTATTCATTTATTAATATGCATAGCTCTTATCGCGGGCTTTGAGCGCGGCGACCGAATCAAGAAATTCCGGAACGAAAATAAAACCTAACACCCCCCACTCCGCCTATTTATTTTTATTTTATTTTGTTGGTTTATTTGTCCATTTTGTGGCACTCGGTATTCCTTTTTAAATAACTTTTATATTTTTTAAATCTTTTGGCTTTTTTTAGTTCCAACAGAACTATGTGTGAACTAATGTTTAATATGGTTCCAAAATCGAATAATTCAGGTGGTGCGATTGTGCAATCGAACCAATAGGAAAAACTTGATACGTAATCGAACTAAATGGCCACAGCTTAACTTTTTTAATAACTTTAGTGGCTCATAATATCATCTTCTTAGCGTGACACTTAAGACAATTTGTGATGGAATCTTTTTTTGTAATGTGTCCTTTTTCAAATATATCACAATATTTCAGTTACACAAATATTTCAGTTGCTACTGAGCCAACATGGAGGACATGTTGGCTCCAAATTCAAATAGTCATTATTGTTAAAAACATCCAAATGGCGTCGGAGGACGATGCCAATAACTTTAATGGCCCTTTGCCTAAGTATCGTAGCTACCACAATATTATTAAATCTTAAATAAGTTTAACAAATTCACAACTTACCTCATTTTAAACACATATTAATTTACAACGTAATAATATCAAGAATGATGTACAGTCCGACAAACTTATCCGGTAAACTTAGCTAAATAAATTGTGATTATGTGTGATGTCAAAATCACCTGGCCATAGAACTTTTAATCAGTTTTTGAGCAGAAATAATTTTTGACTTTGATGAGAGCGCTATCTATCAAACAAAACTAGTTTTAAGGTGAAAGGGTGACCTGCGCTCTCCCCATACAAACGTTGTCGACTGTTTCCTCCCTGGATAATGACAATTAAATTAAATATATTATATAAATATTATTTATATTAAATTAAATATAATTTGTGTATTTCGTCGCCTACATGAGCTAGATATAGACTTGTTATGTAGATTTAACTTTTGTTTTTTTAAATTCCATAAAGAATAAATGGATAACACTCTAAATTCATTTGTATGGAAAACACGATCGACCAGGGGAACCTTAAGAAAAATTGTGATTGTCACTATTCTAACAGATAGCTAATCCAACCTAAAAGCACATGCGTAAAGATAAAAGTTTGTACCTAGTTTAATTGTTATGTGACAGTTGAATAACTTTTATTATGTTTTTGACTTTTTAATTTTGTAATTGATATTGAATAAACCAAGTTGGAAATGTTAATAAAAACTCATTTGTAAAAAGTTTAGATTAGCTAAGTCCTCTTTCGTATCGCGTTTTGTTAACGATATATTACTACCATCTCATGGAGGCTTTATCTATCTATAATATAAAAATCAATTGCTGTTCGTTAGTCTGGCTAAAACTCGAGAACGGCTGGACCGATTTGGCCAATTCTTTTTTTGTTGTGTTTGTTGTAGTCCAGGGAAGGTTTAAACGGTGAGAATTTAAAGATCGGACTTACGCGGGTGAAACCGCGGGGCGCAGCTAGTCTTATATATAAAAATCAATTGCTGTTCGTTAGTCTCGCTAAAACTCGAGAACGGCTGGACCGATTTGGCCAATTCTTTTTTTGTTGTGTTTGTTGTAGTCCAGGGAAGGTTTAAACGGTGAGAATTTATAGATCGGACTTACGCGGGTGAAACCGCGGGGCGCAGCTAGTCTTATATATAAAAATCAATTGCTGTTCGTTAGTCTGGCTAAAACTCGAGAACGGCTGGACCGATTTGGCCAATTCTTTTTTTGTTGTGTTTGTTGTAGTTCAGGGAAGGTTTAAACGTCGGACTTACGCGGGTGAAACCGCGGGGCGCAGCTAGTCTATATATATAAAAATCAATGCTGTTCCTTAGTCTCGCTAAAACTCGAGAACGGCTGAACCGATTTAGATGATTTCAGTTTTGAAATGTTTGTTGTAGTCCAGGGAAGGTTTAAACGGTGAGAATTTAAAGATCGGACTTACGCGGGTGAAACCGCGGGGCGCAGCTAGTGTGAAATAGATTTTAAAATACGATTGGAAAACATTTTAATATCTAGATTTTTTTTTCAGAAAAAACCGTGAGCTGGTAGTCGCAACTTCACGTCTCGCCTGACTAGAATAATTATTTTTTTTAAAATGTAATGCTGCAGTTTCAGTTTTTGTCAAAATCGGGCACGCAACTCCTTTCAGCATTTTCGCTATATCTTATAGTTTAGGATATGTCCCTGAAGGTCCATGTAAAAAATTCATTCTGTATATTTCTATATACAGGGTGATTTTTTTACATGGTCTGTATATTTCTATATACAGGGTGAATTTTTTACATGTACCTTCAGGGACATATCCTAAACTTGTCTAGTATTCTTACCAGACAAGTTTATCGGACTGTATATAATATAAAATACAAAATGTCTACATAATAACACAAGGCATGGCACAACATAGCGGCAGACATATGGGCACAGCTGTCTTCGTCTCCGAATGTTTCTCCTTACTCTTGGAACCAGACTCGTACTCGTACATACCTCGACCGGCCGCGTACCGTCCTCCGCCTGCTTGCATCGCTGACTGGAAATATATGTATAAGTAGGTATATAAATACTAGCCCCCCTTTTTCACCCCCTAAGAGGTAGAATTTTAGTAACTCCTTATCGGATGCCTACGTCATACAAAGAACACACCCTCCAAGTTTCAGGTCTCTACGATCAACGGTTTAGGCTGTGCGTTGATCCGTCAGTCAGTCAGTCAGTCATTCAGGACAAATCATTTTATATGTACCTATAGATAAAATATAGATTGCAGTATAACTCACACAGCACCACCTAGCCTCAAAGTGTCTAGTGACAGACAGTGGAAAGACCCTAAAAAATATTGTATGTCAGACGAGGCTGTATAGGTTAAAAGTCTTTTGCCTGGCCTTTCGAGAGTATAATTAACAAAAAAATATTGCCATAAAAAAAATGTAAACATAGACTTATCACAAAATGTTGTTATTTATTATTTTCTTTTCAAGTATTTTCTTTTATTCGCAACTGTGATAAAAAAACGTCGTACGATACGCGTGTGGAATTGATCTTTGTATCTCGGCTTTGTAAACGCACTCGCGTACCGCTCGCACGTGTTAAACCGCCTCTATGCAAAGATCAATTTTCCACACTTGTATCGGAATGTACTATTATTTTTAGTTTTAGTTAGTTTTATTATTTTTTGACGACCCAGTTGGCACAATGGTTACCATCCCGGATTGCCAAACACAGGGTTGCGGGTTCGATTCCCGCCACAGACAAGTATTTATGCTTAGATATTTGTCTGTGGTCTGGTTGTTTCTATGTATTATAAGTATATATTTACAAAAGAAAAGTATATAAGTAGTATATCCGTTGTCTAGCACCCATAACACAAGTCTATTTACTTAGCTTGGGGCTAGATGGCGATGTGTGGAATGTCCTGGAATTATTTATTTATTTATATAAAAGGTCAAGAGATACTTACACTAGCTTCATACCCCGGGCCTGCCTCCTTCTTAGCGAAGGGCACATGTCCCGGCGGGTAGTAGACCGCTGGGCCGGTGACGTTCCTGCTGGACCCTATAGGGGGCGCTGGCTTCGCGGCGGTAGTGACGTCACGGCTCGAGTCGCGGACGGAGGAACGCTCGTGCGTCACGTCCACCTTGCGGCGGGTCATGCCGTCCGGTTGGGTTGGGAAACGCTGGAATATACATATATTTGTTTATAGCTTTACTAGCGACCCGCCCCGGCTTCGCACGGCTATATTATGCATGTATTATACATATAAACCTTCCTCTTGAATCACTCTATCTATTAAAAAACCGCATCAATATCCGTTGCGTAGTTTTAAAGATCTAAGCGTACATAGGGACAGACAGCGGAAAGTGACTTTGTTTTAAGGAAGGTCACAATTTTTGGAACGAAGCTTATCACGGGTTGGCGATGGGGCCTAACCGAGAAAAAATGTTACGCGTAACGAAAACGTGAAACGAAAACCGTAAGAAAACCTAAAAATAAACCTGATAAAAAAAATTAAACGTAATACGTTAAAACGAATTTAATAATGGGCCTTCGGGGCCATTTAATTAACTTTAAGAAACAGCGAAAAGTGCTGAAAGTCGCGTCCCCGATTTTAACAAAATCTGTAAAAAAAATTACAAGACTAATAATAATAAATATTGCAGGACATTCCACACATCGCCATCTAGCCCCAAGCTAAGTAACTACACTTGTGTTATGGGTGCTATACTTTTCTTTTGTAAATATATACTTGTAATACATAGAAACAACCAGACCACAGACAAATATCTAAGCATAAATACTGTCTGAGGCGGGAATTGAACCCGCAACCCTGTGTTTGACAGTCCGGTATGGTGACCATTGTGCCAATTGGGTCGTCATCTATATCAAATATCTGTTGTCTAGCACCCATAACACAAGTGTAGTTACTTAGCTTGGGGCTAGATGGCGATGTGTGGAATGTCCTGTAATATTTATTTTATTGACGCAACCGTCTTTTTTAGTCTAATTCCATTTTAATCTTCTTAATTATTTCTTCATTGCAAGAACTATCACACTTCCTTTTTCTTCCTTTAAGGTTGAATGTTTCGTATCGCTAAGCAAAGTATTCCGCTAGATGGCGCTTGTTTTCCCCGAAAGTATAATTTTATTTTATTTTGCTATAATTGACGTGGAATTAAAGTATTTGTATATATGTTGCCTGTTTTCTAGTTTGCTCTGAACATATTTCAAACATAATTTAATTTTTTGGAAGTCACATTTTAATGTATTTCCAAATTACAATTTTTAACTCTTGTCACGATATAAATGACACGCACACATACAAAACAATAAACTGTAGCAACTATAGACTATATTTGACGTAGTCCTACAGATACCGATTGGTGTAGTCATTTAGAGCGGCGGGGTAGTGTTCTGAAGAGCCCCAGTTCAAATCTCGATACAAATAGAATTTTTTTTTGAAAATATATTTTTGAATAAATTTTCTAAAACAGGATCAATTTTATGGTAGGTACTGTTAGTAATCTTTTTTTTAAACTAGGACGAATTCTGAACGATGCAAATTGTACTAGGTCTGAATGGAAAGAGAAAAATAAAGACAAAGTAATGTACAAAAAGGTTTATTTATTTAAAATTAGTTCTATCTTATCATCTTATATCGGGGACTGACATAGCCAGCAACACTTCGACCCCTTGGGATCGATTAACGCAGTGATCCCACTAAGAGGAAAAATCCTATGTTTTTCGGTTTGGGATATGCATTCCCAAGGAGGCCCATGGGTCTCCTTCGCTTCGCCACTAAGACAGCGCATTCACACAGGATGTGCTCCATAGTTTCTCTGACATCACCGCAGGTTCTGCAGTCAATATTAGAAGTTATCTTCATTTTTAAAAGCATGGTTTTGTAAAGCCATGTCAAGGCACCAATCACAGCTCGTGCTTTGCTTTTTCCGTTATTCAATATAAATTTAGAAGCCCCTCTGGGCCTGCTACCTATGAATTTCTTCGAATGTAGTAGCCCTTCACTGATTTCCCACTCTTGCGTGTGTTTCTTATCAACGTAATCCTTTACGGCCTTTGTGATTGTGCATGCTGGCAGGCCCGTACATGGTTCTGGTCCAAGCATAGCACTTGCTGATCCTGTTCTTGCAGCTCATCAGTCTTCTCATTTCCTGCTATTCCTTCATGGCCTGGGACCCAGAGTAGTCGTAGTTTGTTCCTACGGCCCAACTTGTGTGGATAGGTTACCCATCTTGAGGGGTATACTTGTGAAATAATTCAATCACTTACAAGACACTAAAATTCCCTCAAGGTTTATTTTCAGTAGGTGCTCAGATGGATGATACTTTAAACACAATAGTAGGAATATATTAAATGATTATAATATTTTATTTTTGGTTTTTCTATTTACTGACTACTTGACATCTCTGTTGACTCTCCGTTGCCTAGGTAACAAGCGCGCATCTAGTGCGAGGCAAAGTATCGACTGGGTGTATGTTACCAGTGTGTACGTACAACAAACAGTATCAAAAAAACAACAAGACTGCTTGGTTTGTTTCTCACGAATTACTATACTTCATTTATATTTTATTATATTTTTATACTATTAATTAAATGCAAACAAGTACATACAAATGTTTATTTATTTATTATATACGTAAAGTGATAATTTGATAAGTCTATCAAAATAATGTGTAATTCAAGTATCAAAAGTGACGCGACAGTGCCAAAAGTTACATAAAATCTTGCAGGTGTAGGTCTGGCAGCACTGAGTTGAATATCATGCAATTGAAATTATTTTGATTTTTTATTAGACAGATTAGACGGAGAGGCAACGTCGCCCTTATCCAGCAAACTGTATTGCGGCTCTGCTCTAGCGTAATTGCGTGTTCCTGCTTCCACACACAACGCGACAACGTCGCGTGTTTCCACACATCTATGCGTCACCTCACACTATGACCATACGTCAATATAACCATGCACCACCACATACGTAAAATTGGTCTCTTTTTTCACGCTGAAACAGAGTACTTCCTGGATGTTAAACAGTGATATTTTTGGTCTGCCCCTACAATAGCTTAAATTAGGCCTACTTTAAGTCATAATAAGTTAAATATCTCAGTAAAAGACGTAGGAATCTCTAAAACATTTAGTAGGGAAAACGTACCACCTTAATAGAACGAATTGAATTTGACAAATAAAATAAATGATTACGTAGGTAGACAGATGAGACGAGCGAAGGCTTCGGCTTGAAAATGTCGAAATGACAAGGTATGTGAGAGCCCTCAGAACATTAGTTATTGTTCTGAGTGAGAGCCGCAGGGAAGTTCGGAAGTGTGGCCAGTTCACAAATTTTATTTCCCCTACTTTAAAAATTCGAAAAGGCTTTGAGTGCAGAAAGTGTTACTACATAATGTAAACCAGTAAATCGCTAAGAAGAAAACTACGAAACATAATTAGGATCGAACTTCACTTGGTAAGTTCGTTTGATTATTAATTATTTATTGTATTTTTTGTCTATGGTAATTTTAACTACTTACAGCTTCAGGGAAGTCAGCCAATAGATCGTCCAACTTCTTCGGCGGTTGCTGGCTGCCCGCGGAGGGGGTGGAGGGGCGCGGGAAGGGCCCCGGGGAGGGGGAGGGGCGGGTCGACCCCGCGGGGCCGCCGGGGGAGGTGGGGCCGCCGGGGTATAGCGTGTTGTGGGACGAGTAGGTAGTTTCCGAGTATTTGTAGCTTGTTGGACCCTGGAAATAAATATGTGGTTCTTTAAGATGATGTAGCAATCAAAGCTACTTTAGCCCCGAAAATTCCTACGGTATTTTTTAAAAATATGATACCAACTCCTGCATTCAAGAACCAAATTCAACAGTTTTTAATTTTGTTTGAAATAATTTTTAGTCTAACCTTCTAAGAATTAGGAATTATTAGAAACTTTGTTGGATTGGATTATGTGTTTTTTTAAATATTTATATGTATGTTTCCCAAATAAACGTAAATACCTAAATGAAATTATTTTGTAAAAATAGCTTAATTAGGTTTTACATTTTCCATATATAATTATTTTTTCTTCTTCTTTTTCTAATAATTTTTAATATCTATAGTAAAATATCAAATAATTAATTTAATGTCAATAATGTAAAATCATTTTCAAAGCATTTTATTACGTTTTGAAACTATTATTTGAATCACGTTGAATATGCTTTTTGGCTCTATTTTGTTTACAATGGCTCTAAAACTACTCGACCGATTTTTATGAAACTTGACACAAAGATACATTGATTCATTGGAATTAACACGGGCTTTTTATCACCGGGCAGGTGTTATACCAGGTAGGCCGCGGCCCAACGATGTTTCGTTGGAACTTGTATATGAATTTACCTTTAGAGAAACTTCGCTTGCGCGATCTAGGATCTCCGATCGGCTTAGTGGCGCCATCTGTTGGTGGCGATGTGAAACGTCGCAAGAATCTTTTTATCCTGATTTGGGACTTAGACCTGGTAAAACTACGGGGAATATAATCCAATAAGAGTAGTACGAATACTTACATAAGGTCCATGTCCATTGTGTGGTTCGTTAGCTGGTACCAGTTTGATTTCATTTGCCGGAGTGGGGTACACCATGCGATCGTTACTCCGGTCTGTTACAAAATCATCAAAATTTAAAAAAAAAAAAATGTTACCTTCTAAAGAGCAAGCGAAGCAACTATTTTTAGTTATGGTGGGCAAAAATCAAATATGTATAGATAAAATAAACCCCTACTGATATGGATACTTACCCTCTTATTCCAAAACGTGGTTTAAGGATAGTCCGAGATGTGGATTTAAACCTTAGATTTAGACACAGATTTACTCGTGAATACTCAGGGTTAGAGTTTTTTTTTTCATTATGGGATATAGTTATATGGTTGGGATATATGGAACCATCCGCTCCATATAACATTACCGATTCGCACTGGTAGAGATATTTGGATGACTAACCATCTGTGGAAGTGACGTGTGTCCTGTAAGTGACGTCCCTGATGTGCGAGTTGCAGTGCGAGCAGTACTGGCAGCCGTGTGGGCCGGGGAGTGGGGCCGGCGCTGGCGCGGGTGTAGGGGACCGAGCCGGGGACTTGCTGCGTGATGATGTACTGGAATTGTTACGTTATTTGTTGTTAGCTTTGATGGTTGTGGGGTCGGTGACGGAGTTGATGGGGAGTGGGACGGGACGGTTGTGGGGTCGGTGACGGAGTTGATGGGGAGTGGGACGGGACGGTTGTGGGGTCGGTGACGGAGTTGATGGGGAGTGGGACGGGACGATTGTGGGGTCGGTGACGGAGTTGATGGGGAGTGGGACGGGACGGTTGTGGGGTCGGTGACGGAGTTGATGGGGAGTGGGACGGGACGGTTGTGGGGTCGGTGACGGAGTTGATGGGGAGTGGGACGGGACGATTGTGGGGTCGGTGACGGAGTTGATGGGGAGTGGGACGGGACGGTTGTGAGGTCGGTGACGGAGCGGAGTTCTATGTGTTGTCTATACTCACTATGTGCTGCGTACGTTCTCGCTGGCGTACGTGGCGTCGGTGTCGGAGTGGACGGGGATCGGGACGGTCGTGGGGTCCGTGTCGGCGGGGACCTCGTACGTGTAC
This sequence comes from Idaea aversata, assembly GCA_907269075.1. Classification (NCBI taxonomy): domain Eukaryota; kingdom Metazoa; phylum Arthropoda; class Insecta; order Lepidoptera; family Geometridae; genus Idaea; species Idaea aversata. The sequence continues at coordinate 1,923,714 of OU026108.1, forward strand.
GTCTTCACTGTTGTTGTCACTTTGTTCATTGGAGTGCTCGTTCTGGACAACTGGAATAGAGGGACACTAGTTTTGATTGCGTTTTTAACAAATTGTGTCTGTGTTTTTAACAAATTACGACTGATTTTTAAAGAATATGACTACGTTTTTTTAATAAAATATTACTACACTTTTAAAAAGGACTGTGTTTTGAATATATTATGCCTGCGTGTTTACCCGGCTACTCCAAAGTCAAAATGGTTTGGATGCATTTTTGACGGTTCACGCCTGTCGGCTCCCCTTTTTTTTTGAAAATGCTTTGCAGTGTGTGCTTATGTGGTATGTGGAATTTACCACTAAAAACCCCACCAGGTTTTCAATCTCAACGCATCGTCGGGGTGCTGGGATACGTGAGCATTTCTTCTAAATGACACCCCGAGCGACGGCGACCGTCGGCACTCCTAGCCGTAGGGCTGAAAAATTTCAAGACAGAATCTGGACTACTCCAGACTCTGTCTTGAACTTTGTCACGCCTGTTGGATCCCCTAGAGTAGGGCAGACTGGCAGATTTAAATATATGTTTAGCGGTGGTGTTTAGTTTACCGTTCCAGTGGTGTTGCTGGTGGTGTGATGGCAGTGGGTGCAGATCGGCTGCGGAACTTGTACCGGCACCGCTGCGGGTACCACGCGAGATTCTGGAATGGAATAGCAAGAGGCTGAGTGTATAGGGTGGTTATATGAGTAGGTTCTAGATACACTGTAGTCACGAGAAAACCTTATTCAGATACCTTCCTTTATTGGAACGATAGTTCCTTATCGCGCGTTGCGAAAGAGGGCTAGACGGAAAAAATTAAGACTAAAAGTTGTAACGACACAAGTGTCGTTGTAAGCCGTGCGGCGCGGCGTGCGCTTGTTTCTCTGTCTGTCTTTCTTATAGAAAGCAAACCAGTTATTTTCGTGTCGTCTATCTATTTCGCATTGAACAGTGTGGTGTCGCGACGATTAGTACAAAAACAAATAGTCGTCCGACATTTGTCGTCCGTCAATAGTCGTCCGTTAAAAAATACCATATGTACGTCTTAATACACTCACAGCCAAATTAAAAAACTGTATATCTGTGTAAAATCTCATCTGTCGCGAGAAAATCTCATCTGTCGCGAGAACGGCTGAAAATGCTCACCCACAAAAGTGCCCAACGCGCCATAAGAAGTTTTCACTTCAAAAAAATTACAATTCTTTCACTAATTAATCGAAAGGAACTTCGTTCCATCCGGGTGTCCCTTGACACCTCTCAATATTTTTTTTTAAATAATTAGCTTTGGATTGGAATTTTGGTACAGTTTCCGAGAAAAGTGGCACTTTTTATGTAAATTGATGTGGTTTGAAATAAGGAACAAATCACTCCAAGAAACCAAAATAGGTTAGAGTATCAGAAACTCTATATTTTTTTAGGGTTGCGTACCCAAAGGACTCCACTGTCCGTTCGTCTGTCCGTCTGTCTATCACCAGGCTGTATCTCAAGAACCATAATATCTAGACAGTTGAAATTTTATGAAAAACATATACTAAAACAGAAAAAATATTAAGTTGCACTTGGTTTTTAGTGTTCGGCACCTCAAAAGGTATTCATATCACATTCTTGTCCGTCTGTTTGTCTGTATGTGTGTGTTTTATATGTTGTACCAGTTTTCTCCTCCCGATACATCTCCTCCCTCCTGATCTCGGCCGCAGTCCTGGCGACTGGAGGCGGGGGCGGAGGGCTGGAGCCCCACGAGGAGCTCTCCACGCGTTCCTCGCGCTTCAAGGTCGAGTAGCCGCTAGATGGCGCCTTCACCGGCATACTGAGGGTTTAATGATGATCTTTAATGAAACTGTACCGGGGGCTCTCTCCATACAAACTATTACAAACGTAGTCGACTGTTTTCTCCCTGGATAATGACACTAGAGCAAATATTTTTGTTGTATAAAACTTATAACTGCCATGACCAGGCCAATATTTTTTTTAAATCTTAATTTCTATGATAATTAAAAAATGAAAATGAAAACAAAAAATAGGGGCATAGTCATGGCAGTTATAGGTTTTATGGCACAAAAGTATTTGTGGTAGTGTCCTTATGCAGGGAGGAAACAGTCGACTACGCTACGTTTGTATGGAGAGAGCGCAGGTACCCTTTCACGTTAATGCTTTCATACTTAAGTAAGTATATGTATACTACTCCCGATCAATGTGTACCTATCGGCTATCCCCATACCAAGTTTCATCAAAATCGGGTCAGTAGTTTCGGAGCCTTCTTTTTAGGAAAGATTTTGTTTGTTTGTAACGAATAGGCTTCGAAACTACTGGGCCAATTTTGATGAAACTTGGTATGAGGATACATTGATTCATTGGGAATAACATAGACTACTTTTTATCCCGATATTCTCACAGGATCGGGAGTAACGCGGCTGAAACCGCAGAGCGCTGCTAGTCTATAAATATAACATTTAAAAGTCCTGACAGATTAACTAATTTAACAACGCACAGCTCAAAAAAAATTTGACCAAAGAAAGAATTTTGTAAAATTCAAACCCAACGCGGAAGAAATCGCGAGTAAAAGGTAGTTTTGGTACCTACAGACAGAAAAAGATGGGACCTTAGAGTAGGACATTAAATAACTTTTTCATTACTCATACTCCGAAAGTAGGTCTAAAGATGCATGAAGAGCGTGTAGAAAATAAAATTTCCAGCCCTAGGGCTTTTCTCTTTCACTGACAGCTGTCATGTCAAATTATGGCTTCGCACGACTTGTGCAATGTGCATGTAGCCAGTATCAGTAACATTACGCATAAGGAACTTTAAAAACCTAACCTCCTTGCTTTAAGTAACACCAAAGAATAACACTACATGTATATAACCTCTTTGGTCCCAACCTTGTAAGAGGATCAGGTAGTATGGAGTCTCTCATTCACTCTCGTTGTTAGGAAGAATTTTATGTATTATTCGTAATGAAAAGCACAGTGTTTACCTCGGGTGAAAGACTCATTAAGTCCCTCGAACTATTAGCGCCCTCGCTACGCTCGGGCGCCAAACTCCGTCTCGGGACTTGTAATGAGTGACTTTCACACCTAGGATAACAATGTACTATTTCATTACTCATACTCCGAAAGTAGGTCTAAAGATGCGTGAAGAGCGTGTTGAAAATAAAATTTCCAGCCCTAGGGAAAATCGCTTTCACTGACAGCTGTCATGTCAAATAATGGCTTCGCACGACTCGTGCAATGTGCATATAGCCAGTATCAGTATCATTATACATTAGGAACTTCATAACCTAACCTCCTTGCTATAGGTAACACCAAAGAATAACACTACATGTATACAACCTCTTTGATCCCAACCTTGTAAGAGGATCAGGTAGTATGAAGTCTCTCATTCACTCTCGTTGTTAGAAAGAATTTTATGTATTATTCGTAATGAAAAGCACAGTGTTTACCTCGGGTGAAAGACTCATTAAGTCCCTCGAACTATTAGCGCCCTCGCTACGCTCGGGCGCCAAACTCCGTCTCGGGACTTGTAATGAGTGACTTTCACACCTAGGATAACAATGTACTATTTCATTACTCATACTCCGAAAGTAGGTCTAAAGATGCCTGAAGAGCGTGTAGAAAATAAAACTTTCAGCCCTAGGGAAAATCGCTTTCACTGACAGCTGTCATGTCAAATTATGGCTTCGCACGGCTTGTGCAATGTGCATGTAGCCAGTATCCGTATCATAACGCATTAGGAACTTCAAAAACCTAACCTCCTTGCTTTAAGTAACACCAAAGAAGAACACTACATGTATATAACCTCTTTGGTCCCAACCTTGTAAGAGGATCAGGTAGTATGGAGTATCTCATTCACTCTCGTTGTTAGGAAGAATTTATGTATTATTCGTAATGAAAAGCACAGTGTTTACCTCGGGTGAAAGACTCATTAAGTCCCTCGAACTATTAGCGCCCTCGCTAGGCTCGAGCGCCAAACTCCGTCTCGGGACTTGTAATGAGTGACTTTCACACCTAGGATAACAATGTACTATTATCTCCATCCTAGATTTACGTGCGTGCAACCGCGAAGCGCGACTAGTTGGTAATAAATATTTAAACCTACCCTCGTTTATAGTCGAAGGAAGAACTTTCAGCCGTATCTGAAGTATATCCACCTGGAAATTAAGATTAAATCATAAGATTAAGAGGAAAGGGTACCGGGGGCTCTTTCCATACAAACTATTACAAACGTAGTCGACTGTTTCCTCCCTGGATAATGACACTAGCACAAATATTTTTGTGCCTAGCATAGTCATGGCATAGGTTTTACCTATGCCATGACTATGCCCTTTTTTTTTTAATCATAAATTCTATGATAATTAGAAAATGAAAAAACCAAAACATAGTGGCATAGTCAAGACAGTTATAGGTTTTATGGCACAAAAATATTTGTGCTAGTGTCATTATCCAGGGAGGAAACAGTCAACAACTTTTGTATGGAGAGAGCACAGGTAGCCTTTCACCTTAAGATTAAAAATCAAGAAGTCACATTGCAAGCACATTCTATGAAAGGGACTGAAGCCTTAGCGTTTATAGTATTGGCAGATTCCGTTCTTGAACTTTCTTGATAAAATACTCAATGCAATCGTTTGGAATGCGTAAACAACTTGTCGTAAATACCTAACATTTTGTAAAATAATCATTTGTAAGTAAAATCCTAAAATAGGATTTTTATCACAGTTGCTCATAAAGTGGATCTTATTAAACCGCTTTTAGGCTCATAAAGCAACGTAATACACGCGTGCGATAAAAAAAAATCCAACTAGTGTTGGAAAATAATACGTCATCCCGATATGTCAAATACGTATCTTACTGCTAATGACATATAGTAGATGAAACATTCTTAAGGACATCGTTCAAATCGTACCCAAAAATTAACGTGCCGGCCACAAAAAAAAATGTTTCTATCTTGTAACATTTTAAATAATGTTTAATAAGGCAACAAAGAGCTACGATGAACCATCGTTGAGTTATTTTACATTGAAAACCCAAAAAAATGCATTTTGTAGAGATCCGTTTATAAATAAGTAGTAAATGGATAAGTTTTGTCTGTTTTTAACCGACTTAAAAAAAGGAGGAGGTTCTCAATTCGTCTGTATGTTTTTTTTTTTTTTTTTTTTTTTTTTGTGTGTATGTTACGCGATCATTCGAAGACGGCTTAACCGATTGAGATGATTCTTTTTGTGTTCGGAAGGTGACACCTCAGGGGTGGTCCCATAAAATTTTGGTGAAGATCTGATGAGAATCTTCGGAGTGATGAACAGAATTGCACCTCGAGAGTGCAGCATATTGCTCAGTTTTCGATTTCCACGAGTACAATTGGCCCATTAAGGAACAGTTACCGATAAATGGAATATCTGAAACCACCTTCTCATCAGAAAACTCTTCAATCGGTTACGATTACAGGTTACAATTTGAATAAAATATTCGCCTTTGCCTCGCCGGACTGGGTTTGAATGAATTTTGATAGAGAACCCTATCCTAAACGAAGATCTGATAAGGATCTACGGAGTGATGAACAAATCTGCATAGCGAGATTCAACAAATTGCTCGGTTTTCCATTTCCACTAATAGAAGTGGCCCATACACAAATAGGTACCGATGAATGGAGCATCTGTAAACACCTTCTTATCATCAAACTCTTCAATGGGTTACGATTAGGTACAGGTTGCAATTTGAAGAAACAGTCGCTTTCGCCTCATGGAGTAGAATTTCCAGTGACAGTGGCACTAAAAATTGGTTAAATAAAAAAATAAATTAAAATTTTAAAAACCGACTTCAAAAAAACCTAAAAACAAAAATTAAAAAAACCTGAAAAGAAAAACAAAAAAGTGTAAAATAATCCATTTCGGGTTACTTACTTGGAAGTCGGACTGGGACACCATGTTTTCTTTATACCTCCCAACATTCAATCTAACCCAGTCCGACTTCCAAGTAAGTAACCCGAAATGGATTATTTTACACTTTTTTGTTTTTCTTTTCAGGTTTTTTTAATTTTTGTTTTTAGGTTTTTTTGAAGTCGGTTTTTAAAATTTTAATTTATTTTTTTTATTATATTTATATACATAGGTATATCCAATAACCCTTTCAGAAGTTATAGTGGGATCTTAAAAGTGGTCAAACGGATCCCTATAAAATGCATTTTTTGGGTTTTCAATGTAAAATAACTCAACGATTTTTGATCGTAGCTCTTTGTTGCCTTAGTAAACATTGTTTAAAATGTTATTCTCTACAAGATACAAATAATTTTTATTACTGGCCGGCATTTTTTTTTGTGGGTATTTTTTGTTAGAAACATGAATGATCTCCTTTATCTGGGTTATACTGTTTTGATGTATAGAAAAAGGTACCATCCAAAGAGTTTTTAAGCCTTGCTGGCTTAAAACTCTTTGTTGGTACCTTTTTTCTTCTTTTCAAAAGGTTGTCTCTAAAGTCTGCGAACGATAATATTACGTGATGACGTCTTTGAAAATAATTAAAAATTGAGTTTTGTTTTTATTTTGTTTTTTATTTAGGTACATAAATATATTTTTTTTATAGTATATTCTGTTTTTAATGAAACCCGGAACTAATATATTCTGTTTTTAACCGCCGACGCAAAAACAAATGAAAAGAACCCTAAAAAAATATTGTATGTCAGACGCTGTATAGGTTAAAAGTCTTTTGCCTAGCCTTTCGGGAGTGTAATTAACAAAAAATAGTAAACATAACCTAAAATTCTTAAAAACTTTTTATTATTAAAATTTTAACAAGTCTTTTTTTTAATTCGCAACTGTGATAAAAAACGTCGTACGATACACGTGTGAATTGATCATTCCATCTCGGCTTTTGCCACGCTCGCGTTCCGCTCGCGCGTCATAAACCGCCTCTATGGAATGATCAACTTTCCACACTTGTATCGCAATGTACTATTTTCTCTAACAAGGTTATTTTCACTTGGTACAAAGGTTATTAAAACGCCATATTGACCACGTTATTGTGTTTATTTTGTGGATATTTCGATGTTGTCACAAGCATCATTTCCACTTTTTTATATTGACACTAGCTGCCCTACGCGGTTTCACCCGCGTAACTCCCGATCCCGTGGGAATATCGGGATGTAAGCTATCCTATCTCTCAAGTTGGATCGAACTGCACATGGTGTGCGAATTTTATTATAATCGGTTAAGTGGTTTAGGAGTCCATTGAGGACAAACATTGTGACACGAGATTTATATATATTAAGATAGACTCTTTTTTAAGGTAGACGCAGATTGATACGCGCCGAACGAATCGAATTTTTGCCGTCCACGGAAAAAGGAACCTTAAAATAATAGAGATAAGGTGCCTACATTTATATTTCCGATGACGTCATCAGAGTCGTCCGCATCGTCAGAGGCGGCCGACTCTGAAATAAATAAATGAATAAATGTACCTTATCTCTATTATTATAAGGTACCTTTTTCCGTGGACGGCAAAAATTCGATTCGTTCGGCGCGTATCAATCTGCGTCCACCTTTAGGGTTCCGTAGCCAGAGGGTAAAACGGGACCCTATTACTAAGACTTCGCCGTCTGTCTGTCTGTCATCAGGCTGTTTCTCATGAACCGTGATAGCTAGACAGTTGAAATTTTCACAGAGTATGTATTTTTAATTTGCTTCCAAGTACAGCAAGTCCTAAAATAATGAATGTGTATATTACTTACTCTTATAAAGTTGCCTTTCCTGATCTCTCTGCAGATCATCCAACAAAGAATCCAATTCATCAACATTCTGCGAGAGGTCCTTGGTCGCTTTACTCTTCACCTTGGAGTAACCTGGCGTGGAGCTGATGCTGTTCTCGTAGTTGTAGGTCCTGGTGCCGGAGTTGATGGCTGGGAGCTCTCGTTCCTCACGCTCGTAGTGGTACGAACTGGTCTCTGATGTTTTTGGGATCGTTTTCGGTGGGATTGTGAATTCCTGGAAGAATTATAACACAATAAATAAATATATTTGAACGGATATATTCGCGTTTTTATTGACGTGATAACATTTTATAAATTGGTGAACACCTGCAATCTCAAAAAAGTGTGACGTCACGCGTCGTTACTGGAACGCCTCATGTTATTGACAAGGTAACTATAGCAACGTTTTATTTTTATTTTAAAACCTGACGTTTCGGGAACTTTGCAGATCCCATGGTCACAGGCAGACTGAGATGACATTCGTCTTACAAAATGAGTTATAATTATGAGTGCAAGTCGCGTAAACCTTAGAAAATACAATAAATAAAATTCGTTTTTAGGGTAAACGGTAAAAAAAAGGGTAAAAACGGGACCCTGTTACTGAGATTTCTTTGTCGTCCGTCTGTCCGTCTGTCTGTCTGTCACCAGGCTATTTATCATGAGCCGTAATCGCTAGACAGTTCAAATTTTCACAGATTATACTTAAATTTATGTTGCCACTATTGCGCTATGCCTTTATTTAGGTATTACAAAACACGAAATAACAAAAATAAAATAAAAACATACAAGTAAATGTCTAACAACACAACAGGCACAAACAAGAGTAGTAAAAATTATTAAAAAAAAATTATTTAAAACCCCCATTTTAGTGACACATGGTGCTTTTCGTTTTACCTACTTAAATAATTCGGTAATTTGAAAATTGTAATGGGGTTGCAACATTTTGGCATAGCAATTAGCCATTTTAATTTTTTTTTTGTTACTGATAGCAATGTATATACATAGGCGCAAAAAAATGAGGTTATTATGCCAATATATTGCAATATTTATGTAGGTACCTATAATTAATAACTACAAACCTCAACAGTCCTCATATCCTTCCTGTCATACTTCCCAGATGGAAGCTTCTCTTCCTTATACTCGTAGTGATACTCCCTCGTTCCTCCACCAGTTCCATTCCTGCCGAACGAGTCTCTTCCGAAACTGTTCAGCTTACTGTCTTTCGGTAGTAGGTCCGATTTTATCATATCTGTGGGGAATCAAATTAAAAAAAAATTTACTTAGAAAAAGTATACTCTTAATAGATATTTATAATTGTAAGAAGGACATGATGCACCCAATTTGCTGCTCATCGTGTCCTATCCTATTCTATAGGACACTTGGGGTAGACGTCATCGATGTCTTTTGTTTTCATTTCGATCGTCTTTTGTTTCTTAATCAAAGTTCGTGTCATCATCATGGCGTATGGCATTCATCCTGCGTGGATCAAATCTCTATATCCAAGTTTTTCAGCCAGCTTGCATCGGCAATTGTAAGTTTATGAACTTCCGACATTCCACCGGGAAAACGGCGAAGTGGGCATTCGTTTACCACATTTTGGGTTTGGTCAGGTGCTCCGCAATCGCACTGTGGTGACTCTCTTAGTCCCCATTTATGGAAGTGGTGGTGAGTTTCAAAATTGGTGTTAAGTAGTTGGTTGGTGTTTTGCGTAAGTGGTATTTTGCGTAGTTGGTTTTATGAGTATAAAGGTGTAAATGTGGCTATCTCCTAATAGTCCTCATTTTCCAAAAAAATAATAAAGCCATTGTGGCTGAATACCCCCGCGGACGGTTGACTGGTAGAAAATGTGTCATTGCAATTTGCTCAGTAGTTTTTGCAAGAAGAAGATACAAACACACAAACTTTCACATAACACCTCGCTCTAAGAGTTTTGTTTCGTTATTCCTTATTCTTACAGAGAAGGAATGTAATCAGTTGCATGCGTCTGTCTCTCCTGACGTGTACAATTTGATGGTCTTCAAGTCGCGAGTGAATAGGTATCTTCTAGGAAGGCGTGCTACATCTTAGGCCGCATCGTCACCTACCATCAGGCAGGTGTGTTAGTGGTCAAAAGCTCTTCACTATCATCACTACATAGTAAAAAACAAAGTCGCTTCCCGCTGTATGCTTAGATCTTTAAAACTACGCAACGGATATTGATGCGGGTTTTTTAAGAAAGAGTGATTAAAGAGGAAGGTTTTTAGATATAATACATGCATAATACAGCCGTGCGAAGCCGGGGCGGGTCGCTAGTTAAACTATAAAAAGGTATATCTTACCAAATTGTTCATCAGTATATGGAGGCAGAGTACTTCCTCCGGAATTGGAGTACTCGCGGTACTCTTTGTGTTTGCTGTAAGATTTTGTAGCCATCTTTTATTGCAGCTTCTGTAATGAAGAAAAAATAGGTTCATAAAAAAAAGTTATTTTTTTTAAAGATTTTTCTAACACATTTGATATTATATAATAATAAATAATAATAATAAATATTTCAGGACATATTACACATCCCCATCCAGCCCCAAGCTAAGCAACTTAATGCTTGTGTTATGGGTGCCAGATAACGGATAAACTACTTATATACTTTTTTTTTTGTAAATATATACATATTATACATATAGGAAACACCCAGAACCAGAAACAAGAATTTATGGTCAGCATAAATACTTGTTCCCGGCGGGAATCGAACCCGCAACCTTCTGCGTCGCAGTCGGGTGTTCGCCCGACGCGCCACAGAGGTCGTCACATATATATATGTTCTATATAATAAGAGGCTAATCTAAAGGCACAAAATTACATAAAAATATAGACACATACCTAACTACCTATTACACCTACCTACTACCTACCTATAGCAAATTCAAGAATTAAAATTTAAAATATAAAACCTACATATAGGTATAAAGTACCTATCTAAAAAAAAGTAATGAATTGTTAGTAACAACTGAGTTTATAGTTTGAGGGTAGATGGGTCATAGCGTCGTTGATAGTCCAAAACCGCGGATCTAGCATTGTATAATACCGCGTATCTACAAAAAAATCAAAAATGAGATTTCGCGCCCTTAGATAGCTGTCGCTGATTGGCGCCGCGTTATGAAGACACTTTTTAAATTGACCAATAGGCGACGGAATAATTGATAAATAACAATACCGCGGATCTGTCGTTAAACAAGTTACAACATGAATTCCGCGTAACTACGTGAATTACTAACTGGATGGCAGAATTTGTGTGACGCTCCGTGTAAAAAATAGTTTTATATTTGTTTTAGTGCATTATTTGTTATGTAAGTATTACATACTTATTTTATATTGTCCAACAAATGAATTATACATATTTTTTAACTATAGAATGTAATTTTTTGAAGAAGCAAAGCCTAAACACATTGAGAAAAAAACCAAGGCACGCGAGGAAAAAAGCCGCAATAAAGAAAATGCTGACTTAAAATCAGTTCACGTTGTTACTGTTGACCTGCAAGCCGTCAAGTTGTGCCCTTCCTTAAATGCTAGTGAGCTATCCTTCAAAACTAAACTAGCTATACACAATTTTACTATCTACAATCTAGGGACAAATGCCACGAATGCCCCTAAAACTAAAGGGTAATTTCTATAAAACCGTGATAAGACCTGTCGTCATGTATGGATCGGAATGCTGGGCCGTAAAGAAGAAGGATGAGAGAAGATTGCATGCAGCGGAGATGAGAATGTTGAGATGGATGTGTGGAGTAACGTGGATGGATAAAATAAGGAATGAGTATATTAGGGGAAGCCTGAAAGTAGCACCGGTTACTGAAAAAGTAAAAGGGAACCGTTTGAGTTGGTATGGACATGTGATGAGAAGAGAAGAGACGCATATGACTAGAAGAGTGATGAGTATGAATGTGGAGGGATGGAGAGGAAGAGGGCGACCAAAGAAAAGATGGATGGACTGCGTAAGACAAGACATGAGAGAGATGAATGTCAACTATGAGATGACGACTAATAGGAGTGAATGGAAGAAGAAAACATACTGCGCCGACCCCAAATAAATTGGGATAAGGGCAGGAAGATGATGAATCTAGGTAGTTATTTGTTTGACGAAACTGCGTGTGATCTAAAAGCGACAACCTATGCCTCGTTTTTGGTTGATTATCTAACGAAGTTGTTAGAGGGAGATCCAAAAGATGTTATCATTTGGAGCGATGGATGCACAGCGCAAAATAGAAATAGTGTTCTGGCACACTCCTCTTATTAGCAATGGAGTAGAAAAATGTCGAGATATTTTTGCCATCTCAATACGCATCCATAACAAAAGAAGCCAGAAGAAGACCTTTGCCATACACAGTTGTACAACCAGACCACACTTTCTTCAAAGATTACAGTGCCAAAAGGTTTCAAGTTTACGATTCCATAAGACCTGGACGTGGGGTTGGTGACGGATGTGTTGTTGATCTTCGTGTCCTAAAATATAATCTTATCGGAACAATAGAGTATAAAAACTGTTTTCAAACCTATACTACTTTCTTTTTGTTTATTATTTGACTCATAAACATAAATATGATTAAAGAATTTAATATAAATTGTTTTGATACTTAATAAATAATTGATTATAATGGAAACTATTGTTTTTATTTTATAACTAGCTTTGCTCCGTGGTTTTACCCTCATAAGTCCTGAACCCATGGTGACATCAGGATAAAAATTAGCATGAGTGTTAATCCAGGTCACAAGCTATCTACGTACCAAGTTTTATTGCAATCGGTTTAGTAGTTTTTGCGTTAAGGAGTAACAATACAAGTTTATAACATCAGTAGGATAGTGCGATATCGCGTAAGTACTAAAAAAAAATCTACATCCAAGTGAATCAATACAGCGTAAGTGATTTTGTCACAAAACTACTGGAGTTATTGACTTTAAAATAAGTCTGTAAGCTAAAAAAGAACAAAATTAGTCTAAATTCCAGTTCATTCAATAATTGGCTTGTTAGTTTTTACGAAAATTAGTTTTTTCGCCCTCCTGTAAAATTTGCCAAACTGTACATACGCGCTATTTACCAATGCTAGATACGCGGTTTTGGACTATCAACGACGATAGGTTATTTTTTATCCCGGGATTCCCACAGGATCGGGATTTACGCGTGTGAAACCACGGGAAGGTGTGTCTTTTATCCCAGAGTAATTTTATTGATAACAATCAGGCGATTGTCATCAATAAAATCTCCACAGTTGCTGAACAGACGTTCAGCGTACCTAGTCCTATGAAGGTCAGTGGACAAACTTATTGTTAAACATTGTCACCTCCCAGTGAAACTTTGTACTCAGTGTACCTACTTAAATGACATTTAAGGTGAAGTAGAACCTGATAATTCCTTTCCCTTCCTTTATCCCTTTCCCCCGCGCGCCGCGAAATGGCTGTTTTAACTGTTTTATGTAATTAAAAGACTCACATCTATTTTAGTGAAAAACCATCTGTACTACCTTATGGGATTTGGTGTAAAGTTTATGAAAATATAAATTTTGTACTTGTTTTTTCTTTACAATCGCCGTAAAATTAAAAAAGCTCAATAAATGACGATTTTTTAGGATTTTCACGATTTTTTTCTATCTAGAGGCAAATCACTCTAATCGTGTTTCGAAGTGTATGACAATACAAAGCATTTCTTCACGTTTACGACAGTAGGAATATCATTCTATGGATTTTAGTGGTTAATTAATACTCAAAAACTGTTTCTAAGACACCTCTATCGCGCTTCTGGTCATACCACTTCGGCTTAATCGATCGCCTGTTCAGTGCCCTAGTAGAATTTAGAATTTATTTATTTTCGTGTATCACATGTTTCTTAGGTCTAGTTACAATTATAATGTCCATTGTGATCTGCATTGAATGCGTACGAAATACATTAACTTAAAATAATCAATTATATTTTTAATTATGAATTGACAAATTTACATTTTCTCTTAGGTCGTCCCATTACATTATTTAATTCAATTGATAACGATTTGATTGTCAGTAATATTAAAATAATGAATTATAGTACTATGACTTTTGTAAGACATTGTCACCTCCCAGCAAAACTTGTACCTCAGCGTACTTAGATGACATTTTCATCGAGCAGTTGTCGCTGTGTGTCTCCTAATTTGGCAATACATGGCCATGTGGAGGTAAGCCTGGTATTTGATCAACCGGTACTGTGTCATGGTTCTAAGGTACATTTACTAGCGGTATAATACACCGCGGTTCTGTACAGAATGCAGTAGCGAAGCAGATCAACGGGCTCGGTCATCTCTTCCGGAGACCTGCAGCAGCTTCTGCTTCTGGAAGGACCTGGGATGGTTGAAGTAACAAGTAGGATATAGGTCCCGTAGAACTAAACCAAACTGCGGTTTTACCAGGGGAATATCTGGATAAAAAGTAGCCTCTGTTACTCCCAATGATTTAATTTACTTATCCTCATAACAAGTTCTATCAAACTCGATCCAGTAGGTACTTTCGGAGCCTATTCGTTAATAAGGTTTAGTAAAAATTGGACTTATTCGCGATATGCCTCATTCTGAAAAGGCCCTATTCGTGAAATACCTTAGTCTATTTTGGACTCATTCGCGGAAAGACTTATTCTTAAAAAGACTCATTCTCGAAATGCCCTATTTTTTTCTAAGTGCTTTTAATGAAATAAGAATATACTTTGTTCATAAAACCAGTATCTCAGAGTATTTTAGAAAGGTAATCCCTACTTCCTATCATCCTATCCTAGAATAGAATAGAATAGAATTTACTAGCGACCCGCCCCGGCTTCGCACGGCTATATTATGCATGTATTATACATATAAACCTTCCTCTTGAATCACTCTATCTATTAAAAAAAACCCCATCAAAATCCGTTGCGTAGTTTTAAAGATTTAAGCAGTCAAAGGGAAATAGGGACAGAAAAAGCGACTTTGTTTTATACTATGTAGTTATTCAGACAAACACACGACATAAAAACACAAAAACAAGAAAAATGAAACAAAAGAGAAACAGTACTTAAGAAATAGTTACAGAGTAAATAAATACAAAACAGGCAGAAGTGAAAACTGTATATCTGTGTAAAATCTCATCTGTCGCGAGAACATACGCAAAAAGAGTTTTAGATGAAAAAAAAAAAAATAGTCGGACGACTATTTGTCGTTCGTCAATAGTCGTCCGACATTTGTCGTCCAACAAATAGTCGTCCGACATTTGTCGTCCGTCAATAGTCGTCCGACAAATAGTCGTCCGACATTTGTCGTCCGTCAATAGTCGACCGTTAAAAAATACCATATGTACGTCTTAATACACTCACAGCCAAATTAAAAAACTGTATATCTGTGTAAAATATCATCTGTCGCGAGAAAATCTGTCGTCTGTCGCGAGAACGGCTGAAAATGCTCACCCACAAAAGTGCCCAACGCGCCATAAGAAGTTTTCACTTCAAAAACACAATAAATACACAGAGAATAGGTAAAAATAAGTATGTGAGAAGTAGTGTGTTGCTGGAATGAGTAAAGCCTCAGCATGTGCTGCAGATACGCACGCACATCTGCAGCGCTGGTCTTCCGGCCGCACCCTGCCGCATTCTATTACTTCTTCTTACTATATCCTATTCTACTGATTCTTTCTACTATATCTTATCCTATCTTACATCGGTTCATGGGATATCCGGATTTAATTAGCCTATGTTACTCCCAAGCATTCAAAGTATCTTTATGAGATTCATCAAAAGCGGTCCAGTACTATCGGAGCCTATTCGTTACAAATTAGCAAACAAAAAAAATAATTTGGTTCGAACTCGAATTAACAGCGGTCCGCGTTTACCCACGTTACTCCTGACCCATTCCCTGGGAATCTCGGGATGAAAAGTAGCGAAAACTCGAAATTTATTATTATTTATTTATTAAAAACCCAAATAGTGAAGTCTTGCCAGAATTTTTCAAACAAAGATTAGAATTAAAACTCGATCTGTACAAGTAAGTACAGATAGTACTATAAATATGTCGAAAATGTATGTACAAAGTCAGGGTTATTCATAACGATTTTGAATTATTGAGGGGGTAAGTTTTGAAGAGACGGGTTTTATTTTGATGCGAAGGAATCAGTCAAGGCAACATTATTTTAAACAATAATAAATGTAATTTTGTATTTGATATTATTATTTTATGGTATTTTGGCATTAGATAGTAATTAACAAAAGCAAATAAAACTAAAAGAAAATCACAATCATAAAAAAAAAATAAACAAATACTTAAATCGATACAAAAAATAAATAAATAAATAAAAAAACATCCTAAAATTAAAAAAAAACTACAATTAAATAACTTATATCACTACTACACTGCTACTACACTGCTGCTACTACTTCACTGCTTATTACTTATACTTATTTTTTTCAATGTGTATAATAAATTAAATTACTAATAAACACATTACACTCCTTTGCGTTAGAATGTAATGCCAAACGAAAGTGATCGAATAGATAAGAATTTAATCATGCGCCTGCCATTATTTTAACAAAAAGACAAATAAAACAATTAAGTAGGTACACATAAAACTTGTGTATAAAAATCTGAACTACATAAAAAAAACTCAATAAAAACAGTAAATTAATGATACACCTGCATTTCTTTTCAACAAAAATATATTTTTTTAACAAATACTAGTACGCTAAAAACTTTTCAAACTGCATCGATCAATGAAAATGTAGTTACCAAAACAAAGTAAAATCTCACTAATAAATAAAATCGGTAGTGCATAAAAAATTAAAAATTCAGTGTATTTAAAAAAAAAACAAACAATTACGCTAAAAACTTACTAATTAATAGAGATCAATAGCTAGGTATGAATCACATGCGCATAAGCATGCGCCCATCTCCCCAAGTGCATCGCAATGACATCCTGAATCGCGCAAGCAACATTTTTTCCCGAACTAATCACTTATACGTGTATTATTTCCATACTTTCGGGGGGTCATCCGCCTCGAAGGGAGCCAGTCTGGTCAAGCTGCGCTAATATAAGTTGACCGTTGCTGGTTGCCTCCAGTGATAAGGCCTCTGGCCGACATTGGGACACCAGAGTTGTTGGAGACTGAGGAGTATAAATAACATCACTTCGAAGGTAGAAAAATAATTGATTGGGTTGCCTCGACCCCCCACTTTTTGCTTTAAGAAGCTTGCTTTCCTATACAAATTGCCTCATTTTTTTATAGATAGTGTAGCTTTCCAACGGTAAAAGAATTTTTTTAATGGGTCTAGTAGTTTCGGAGACTATTCAATTGAAACAAACAAACAATCAAATCTTTCCTCTTTTTTTTTTAATATAATATGTAGTATAGATTTCAAAAAGAAGTAGGTTCTCATTTCGTCACTTATTGTTTTTAATAATTTGATTTTCTTATCTGTCTCTATAAAAACACTTTTTTCCAAATATAGGGTAGCTGCATAACTTGATCTGCACGAACTCGGACTGTTTTCCCCGCAGAAAGCATCCAGCAAATGCAAGCGTAAAAAACCAGCCAAGTGCGAGTCGGACTTGCGCACGAGGGTCCCCCCTTATATTCTGTTTTTAGTATTTGTTGTTTTAGCGGCAAAAGAAATACATCACCTGTGAAAATTGTAACGGTCTAGCTACCACAGTTCAAGAGATACAGCCCGGTGACCGACCGTTTTACCTTTGGGGTCGGAACACTAAAAAAGCAAGCATGCCATAAGAAGCCACATCACACAAGGACCTTGTTTTGTCAACAAAATGAAAGCAATAGTAAACGCTCGTGCGTGGGTGTTTCTTTGAATGGGTGACGTAACTGCGCCCACGCATACCTTACGACACACGGCCATCCGGCCAGCAAAGCCTTATGGCAACGAATTTTTCAAAGATGACAAGTAAATATGATTCTTATAACGACGTAACGCCTACTTTGGTGTCTTTGAGTTAATTATGTAAAGGACTTGGGCAGTAGGAAGTCGGAGTTGGAGTGTTGAGGTAATCAACTTTTTATCTAAAGGTTGTGGGTTCGAAACCTGGCCGGCCGTGAACCAATGAATTTTTCTTCACGAAATCTTCAGGTCATTATGTAACTAATATTTTTGGTTCCCGCGGGAATTTTGGGATAAAAAGTCAATCATTCTCAGGAGATCAGATTCTGGCCAGAACCAGGATGTTTTTAGTGAGATATTTTCTCTCATTGGATCTAGATTTCAAGTTATAGATCTACTAAGATTTTCTTTCTTATATTCTCGTATTTCTATTGATCCAGGTTTCCAGCTATCTACATACTGAGTTTCATAGCAATCGGCTCAGTAATATTTCCGTATCTAAAACACAAACTTTCGCATTTATATTATTAGTGGCAAGATTGTGGATGGTTTGTAAATTGAATATATTATTTTGTGTATATTGGCCAGTAATTGATGTATTGGAATAATATCATATTTCTTGTTTAATTTGATGAATTCTGAGAGGTTTCCCCTATATCAATGCCATGGATTGGAAGATGGGATAGATCACCCCAAACATCAAGTGATTTGAAAACCTATGACAAGGGATTTGTTTGTATCCACGGATATCGTGATCAGATGGTATTATAGCCACTGATCATGCCAAGTTGTATCCAATGATAACGTGATCAATCGAGAGTTAATAATGTATGTGACAAAATCACTAGTGAACAGCAAAAATATATTTGATTAGCTGCGCTCCGCGGTTTCACCCGCGTAACTCCCGATCCCGTGGGAATATCGGGATAAAAAGCCTATAACCTTCCTCGATAAATGAACTATCCAACACAAAAAGAATTTTTCAATTCGAACCAGCAGTTGCTGAGATTAGCGCGTTCAAACAAACAAACTCTTCAGCTTTATAATATTAGTACCTATAGATAATCGATTGAGAAGCTCCTCCTTTTTTTGAAGTCGGTTAAAAATGTAGCAAAAACTTCGAGACAAAAATAAGTATTTTATTTAGAGAAAAACATATTTTTTTAAATGTGAATATGAATGAGGCATTATTATAATATTTATTAATATAAGTAGGCGCTATATTCAAAATGAAACTAAATTGCAGCTTTAACTGCACTTTAGATAAAATTCAGTAACCAAATTAAGATTTTTTATGACGTCATAGTTTAATGAAGATGGAAGCCGAAAAAGGAGGATCGATTTTTATAATTTTATTGAGCAGCCTACGTTTTCACTCCAAATATGTCTCGTGTTCAATACGTTGGCATACATTTGCATATGGATGTTATTGTATTTTTTAGATGATTTAAATAATTATATGACGTAATTGCCAGCGTTGCCAACGAACAAACTTCTACGAAAAGTTCTGAGTCAAATGTACTGAGGCGTTATAGCTCAAGGTGATTTGTTCCAGGCAACCTAAGAGGAAAGGGTACCGACGACGCTCTCTCCATACTTGACAAACGTAGTCGACTGTTTCCTCCCTGGATAATGACACTAGAGCAAATATTTTTGTTGCATAAAACTTATAACTGCCATGATTTTTGTAATCAGGTAATTAGAAAATGAAAAAAACCAAGACATAAGGGCATATTCATGGCAGTTATAGGTTTTATGCAACAAAAATGTTTGTACTAGTGTTTGTATGAAGAGAGCTCCGGTACCCTTTCCTCTTAATAGATTCATAATTTTCTGTGTATTGTAAAAAAAATAATATCAGGGCCGTAATTCTGTAAGGCAACTTGACGTGTCTCACGTATGACTGATCTGAGTATGATACGGTCAAATATTAAAATAAATATTGCAGGACATTCCACACATCGCCATCTAGTCCCAAGCTAAGTAACTACACTTGTGTTATGGGTGCTAGACAACAAATATACTACTTATATACTTTTCTTTTGTAAATATATACATACTTATAATAAATATTCTCATGAATATTTCTTTAATTACCTACCGAAAAATTTACACAAACTATCAAAAAAATTATGACTTTAGTAAGTATCCTTATATAACTACTAGCTGCCCTACGCGGTTTCACCCGCGTAACTCCCGATCCCGTGGGAATATCGGGATGTAAGCTATCCTATCTCTTAAGTTGGATCGAACTGCACATGGTGTGCGAATTTTATTATAATCGGTTAAGTGGTTTAGGAGTCCATTGAGGACAAACATTGTGACACGAGATTTATATATATTAAGATTTTGTGTGGTTTCCATTTATCCTCCGAAACGGCTTGATCGATTTTTAAAAAATTTTATATGCATATTCAGTAGGTCTGACAATCGGCATCTATTTTTAAGGCTATTGCATGCATAGCTTTTATCTCGGGCTTTGAGCGCGGCGACCGAAGCATTTATTTTGTTTCCTTTAGTTTTATATTTGTAAATGGCAAAATAACGTTTGCCGGGACAGCTAGTTTTTATTTATATATAAAAGAAACAAACTCGTTCTTAATTCAGCAACTTAGTCATTACATCTCGATCGCATCTCGTACCCTTGACCGCTATTCGACTCCTGCGCATGACATCATACATTGCCTTTTATTTTCGCAAACACTCTCTCTTTTCTTTTATATGTCTGTCTCTTACGAGAATTCTTTAGATATTTAAGGCCCTAGGTCATACCAATCGCTTAGGGCCCTATTTCACCAAGTTACAATTGGGCGTTCAAATTAAACGAGTTCTAGCTCTAATCGTGATCAATTTTCGTTGGTAAAATCCAATTTGGAGTGAATGAATGCCTAAAACGGAGATTAGCTTGAAGTAATCGCGTTCAAATATGAATGGTAAAAAGATTTTTATTGTTGTTTTTGTGTAATAGGTTCATTTTTTTTCTTTTTACACCAGCAGTGTTGGCGCAACAAAAATCACTATCACTACATCACTACATAGTATAAAACAAAGTCGCTTTCTCTGTCCCTATATACGTATGTATGCATAAATCTTAAAAACTACGCAACGGATTTTGATGCCGGTTTTTATTATTAGATAGAGTGATTTAAGAGGAAGGTTTATATGTATAATACATGCATAACATAGCCGTGCGAAGCCGGGGCGGGTCGCTAGTGTAAATATATAAGAGTAATTTTCCCAAAGTTAAAAAACACGTTTCTTTATTTTCCATTTGTTTATAATTTTGTGCAAAATATTTAACTTGATACTGGCTGTATGCACAAGCAGTGCGAAGCCATAATTAATACACTAGTGGCGCCGTCCTGGTGGCTGTAAAACGTAACCAGAACCATTACTAACCGTTTCGTAATTAATTAGCAATGCACTGCGAAGATGTGCTTTTAGGTTCGCTAATCGATTACTCATACAGTATACGGCTGAGTCAGCACAAAAGGTTGATAAAAACATTTTTTTATATTGTTTATGGCTTCGCACTGTACTATATGCCAGTTTCAAGTTATCTATACAATTTTGTTTTATAGCCCGATTTTCAGGAATTGGAGTCAAAGTATTTCAAAACAGTCAAAATCGTCAAAGGGGGACCATGTTTAACACATTTTTACTTAACACGGAACTAAATTGAATAAATAATTGACCGAACGAGCGAAGCGAGAGAGGTCTAGTGTTGAGAAGGGTCGGTCGCTCGTATGTTTGTATGTTTGTATGTTTGTATGTTTGTTCGACGATAACTTGAGTACCGTTGCTCTGATCTTCATGATTTTTGGTATACAAGTAGTTGAGGTCCATAGAATTTTTAAGTTCGAACATGAGCAGGATCGGTCAGGGGGTTACGGAGATAGGGGTCCAAAAGGGGATCTACCTATATGGCACACAAACTATACTGCAAATATACCCGAGTGGGGTATCAAATGAAAGGGCGTAACTTCGGTGACAATAATATGGTACCATGGAACTGATCTGATGATAGAGCTGGAGGGAATCTGCAGGAATTATCTCATTATCCATACTTCATAGTTCATTCATTCAAACTACTCGTCAAGAATCGCCTTGACGAGTAGTTTGTCTTTCAATGGTAACCAGGGTCTGATGATGGAACTGGAAGGTGGTCATAGGAACTTCGCAATGAAACGACACAACCCCATCGAGTTTGGGCTCGTTAGAATCGTCTTGACAAGTAGTTTGTCTTTCAATGGTGACCAGGGTCTGATGATGGAACTGGAAGGTTGTCATAGGAACTTCGCAATGAAACGACACAACCTCATCGAGTTTGGGCGCGTTAGAATCGTCTTGACGAGTAGTTTGTCTTTCAATGGTGACCAGGGTCTGATGATGGAACTGGAAGGTGGTCATAGGAACTTCGCAATGAAACGACAGAACCCCATCGAGTTTGGGCTCGTTAGAATCGTCTTGACGAGTAGTTTGTCTTTCAATGGTGACCAGGGTCTGATGATGGAACTGGAAGGTGGCCATAGGAACTTCGCAATGAAACGACAGAACCCCATCGAGTTTGGGCTCGTTAGAATCGCCTTGACGGGTAGTTTGTCTTTCAATGGTAACCAGGGTCTGATGATGGAACTGGAAGGTGGTCATAGGATCTTCGCAATGAAACGACACAACCTCATCGAGTTTGGGCTCGTTAGAATCGTCTTGACGAGTAGTTTGTCTTTCAATGGTGACCAGGGTCTGATGATGGAACTGGAAGGTGGTCATAGGAACTTCGCAATGAAACGACACAACCCCATCGAGTTTGGGCTCGTTAGAATCGCCTTGACGGGTAGTTTGTCTTTCAATGGTAACCAGGGTCTGATGATGGAACTGGAAGGTGGTCATAGGAACTTCGCAATGAAACGACACAACCTCATCGAGTTTAGGCTCGTTAGAATCGTTTTGACGAGTAGTTTGTCTTTCAATAGTAACCAGGGTCCGATCTAACATATTAAGTTATCAAAGACCAAAAAGTATAAAATAAATTAATAGAATAAAAAACTAAAAAAAACACGCTTTAATAAAAAAAGTCCAACTAAAAAATAGAAAATAAAATCTAATAAATTTGGATTAAGAATATTGTACTTAAATAGTAAGCGTGTTACATTGTGATTGCAAAAGAAAAATAACGAAGGTGTAGCATCACAAATTCACAATGTAACACGCTTACTATTTACAATATTCTTAATCCAAATTTATTTAAATTTAAAATTTATAGAAATTTATTACTTTGCCCCAAATCGTCCGAACTCTCTTTGCTTCATTTCCTATAATTATTTATTTCATAATCATGGGCTGTTTTACAATAATAGTGGTGGATAGTATCAAATAGTAGGAATGTTCGGTTCTAGCCGATCTAGAGACTCTGATAATTATAAAATTTGTGACTAATTTTTCTATAATTTTTATTGACTTTTTATATTATAGTTTAGGGACTTATTACAGGATATATTGGCCTCAAACTTCTCTAATATATTCTCGTTCTCGAGCTTGTCTTCTCGTTTCCTCTTACGTAACATTATGATAAGTAGATACATAAGGAAGGAAGGAAAGGAATTACTATCTTCTGGATATTATGTTGGACACATTCAAAATGTCTTGAGTAAAAATAAAGAGTCAACGGATGTCCAGGGTGTGATGATTGAGCTGGCCTATGCTTTTAGAACTTAACAACAACAAGTTATGCCTATCGTGTTTGGATTCTCTAAATCATCCAATGTCAGATAATAGCGATACTAGGCACCTATCATTCAAATAAGATAGACCTGTCGTATTTGGAGTCTTTCGTCGTTATATTATACATTTTAGTACTTTACGCTGAAATATAATAAACGCTGAAAAAAACTCGTGAGGTCTCAGTTCGGGGCGAACTACTAGTATTTCGCCAGCATTACAACTAAGTTTCATGTAAATATAACTACGGCTCGAAATGTTGTTAAAAACCTTTCGTTTATTCAGGCACATAAAACATACTTACCTACTTATGTTTTTTTTTTAATTTTTGGCTTCGTTTTAGCCAATGCATCTTTGAATCTAGTTTTGGTAACATTCAGCTTTCTTGGCAGTATCGTGCATGATAATACTGCTATTTTTGGAAGACGAATTCCAAATTCCAAAAATTACAGGCAACAGGATAACATTGACTTCGGGCTAATAAGTTTATTATGAGAATCAGACTGGCAATGAAAGAAAGACAGAAAACATTTATTTGATAATGAAATTTTTTAAATTATTTTTCGTTACGATTTTTGCAACAAAATGTTATGTTATTGATGTCAATCGCTTTAACAGTTTGTATTCCAGGCGCTACATATTTTATTATTAAAAATACGTAATTTTAACTTACACTTTTAGGTGATTTAAAATAATAATAAAAAGAGGATACAAGCCTAGTTTATATTTATTGAACGAAGGGTTTCTAATACGAAAGGGGGTTGTTTTAAACACATTGTATAAAAGAAAAGAAATACTGAAATTGGATAATATTAAGGGGGAAAGAGCTATTTATTTTTGCAGTGCCACCTCATAGTATATGCATGCAATTTTGTCGGTTCGCTATTTTGACGATTTGCTATTTTAACGGTTTGCGATTTACACCAAATTGACCTTTTGCAATTTTGACCAAACGCGACGGAACGGCCTTCTCAGTGTACAAATTTGAGTTCATAAACTCCTAAAAAATTCTTGTTATATCGGGCCAACTTTAAACAAATACTTTGAAAAACAATTATTTGTGAGGAAAACACATCGTCTAAGTAAAAAGATAAGCGATTGATAACTACTTCCTACGACATACAGCTAGTCCAAGACCGGTTTCGCAAGGCTAGATAGAATACTATCATATACCTACCAATCTACCTATACTAATACCTACTGAATTACTTTGTTAGTTTTAAAATTAATTTAAGTTCAGAAAATTAATACATTTGCTAAAATGTTGAATTCTGATAATGTTGAATTATTAAAATGTTAAATTCTCATAGTGTAATTTACT
Organism: Idaea aversata; assembly: GCA_907269075.1. Classification (NCBI taxonomy): domain Eukaryota; kingdom Metazoa; phylum Arthropoda; class Insecta; order Lepidoptera; family Geometridae; genus Idaea; species Idaea aversata. The sequence goes on from OU026108.1 coordinate 1,948,336, forward strand.
TAGAATGTTAAAAAACTGTACTGTTGATTTGATTAAAAATTTGGAATTGTTAAAATGTTGCGTTACGTTTATTTAATAAAATAAATAATAAATAAATATTTCAGGACATATTACACATCGCCATCCAGCCCCAAGCTAAGCAACTTAATGCTTGTGTTATGGGTGCCAGATAACGGATAAACTACTTATATACTTTTTTTTTTTGTAAATATATACATATTATACATATAGGAAACACCCAGAACCAGAAACAAGAATTTATGGTCAGCATAAATACTTGTTCCCGGCGGGAATCGAACCCGCAACCTTCTGCGTCGCAGTCGGGTTCTCGCCCGACGCGCCACAGAGGTCGTCATAAGTTTAATTCTTTAAAAAACCCAATCCTGTTCATTATAATTTGTTTCTTAGAACGGTATAACCAATCACACTAATTAATCAATACAAAATAAAAAAAGGTAGAGTAGATATACCATATTAAATAATTCCTCAACAGTTTTTAACCGATATTTAAACCCAAAAATCTGACAAAGTTCAAAAAAGGGCCATTTTGTAATTTGTTTGCGCTTGCGGGACATTCTGACAAAAGGATATTTTGAGACATAGGTACCCCTCGAATTCTTTGAGGATTTTTGTACACTTAGGTACACCTAGCATGATTCTTTCCAAAGAAAAAGTTTACATAAAATCTGAATTTTCAATATGGCATACTATGAAATTTCAGAATACATCAGAAACAAACGCAGTGCAAGTGTTATTTTTTCATATGGCCATGAACTTAATTCATTCGTTACACCAAATAGTAAACTAAACAACATTAATAATTACCTCGTACTATTTAATATACTGTTTTCATATCCCAGTGTCACTTTAAACCAATTAATTCGCGGTCAACTTTATTTCTGTTCTGTATGACATCATGCAAGTGTTGTGGGGTCAAGTTTGATGCTAACGGTTTATTATATTTATTATTCTGATGTTCTTAGATAAAGAGGCTCATTGATCAACTGACCCTACTCGACTTATCGTCGTCGTGGTCGACTTAAGGTGAAAGGGTACCTGCGCTCTCTCCATACAAACATAGTCGACTGTTTCCTCCCTGGATAATGACACTAGCACAAATATTTTTGTGCCATAAAACCTATGACTGCCCTTGACATGTTTTGGTTTTTTTTTTTCATTTTCTAATTATCATAGAAAGTAAGATTAAAAAAATATACATGGGGCATGGTCATGACAGATATAGTTTTATACACCAAAAATATTTGCTCTAGTGTCATTATCCAGGCAGAAACAGTCGACTACGTTGGTCAAGTAATAGTTTGTATGGAAAGAGCCCCTGGTACCCTTTCCTCTTAAACCGTGGCCGCGGAGTCTGTAATGTCACTTGAAAATACCTTTTTGTCACATAGTCTAAGATCTCAATAAGGACGACCTTTATCGATCTGGTTAATGGATGAAAAGTATTTTATATCAAATTAAATAGGTCAATATATTGTAAGTAAACTGATTAAGACATTCTGTAGGTTCCTTTCAAATATTTATTTCATAAATAATTAGTCATTAAATTTTACACTTTTACAATTTTAACACATTAAGTATTATTAAATAAAATTATACTTAATATGAAAGTTGAAATTTATAAATCACATTGGACTAAAATTACCTATTAAACTAAAACTACAAATAAATCAAACGTTTCAAAATTAAATATAGTTAGGTACATAATACTAGGTATTTAAATAATATACAATAAAACAGCGAGGTATGATTGATCACCTGAGTAAACGTTGATGGTGGCCCACACAACCCACCTACGACTGTTTCTGAGACGTCGCCGTCGTTTCAAATCAACACGCTGTTATTGTGACAAATATTCTATTAAGGGAATTATTTCTGTGTAAAATATTTGTGGGTGGTTGTCTACTATTAGTTCTACTACAGTTTCAGTTGTAAATCAAGACTAAAATTAACACAAAAAAACTTATTTAAGTACCTTATTTTAGTCACTTCATCACTACATAGTATAAAACAAAGTCGCTTTCTCAGTCCCTATATCCCTATATCCCTTTGTATGCTTAAATCTTTAAAACTACGCAACGGATTTTGATGCGGTTTTTTTTAATAGATAGAGTGATTCAAGAGGAAAGTTTATATGTATAATTAATTGGGAAGTTTATTTAATTGAGTAATAGGCTTCTTTTTATCCCGATATTTCAATTGGATCGGGACTTACGCGAGTAGAACTGCAAGGCAGTGCTAGTTCTAAATGATTTTCTAAAAAAATATCAGATTTATACTTTCAAATGACCTAATTTCTACTCTTTAGACTCTTTAGAATTCAATTGAATCAAGAATCTAAAACACATGGCGAACAAATAAGCCATTGTAATAAGTTAGGCGGTTAAGATGCCAATTAGACGCAGGCGCAACGAATGACCTAGGTCAGCTTTAAATGGTTAGATCAATAAATTCTATGATTAATTCTATTAGAGTTACTAGTAAAACAGCTCTAATGCTCTCGACAAAATGGTACAACTAGGCGCTAGACTCGAAATATGTTACTTAAGTTATTAATTTGTTAGGTTATATTATTATATCTACAGTCTACACTAATATAATAAAGAGAAAAGATTTTTTTGTTTATTGTTTGTAACAAAAAGGCTCTGAAACTACTGGACCGATTTTGATGAAACTTGGTAAACTTTTTATCTCTATATTCCCACGGGATTGGGACACGGGTTAAACCGCGGAGCGCTGCTAGTTGTTCATAAGTTAGAATTATTGTTTTTACCTATATGTTAAAAAGGTAAAAAAAAAATCAACATACAGACGAATTGAGAAGCTCCTCCTTTTTTGAAGTCGGTTAACAATAATGAATTCAGTCAGTGTTGTCTGAATAAAAATTGGGTTACATTTTATTTAAGTTGTGTTTTGTTTTACTGGCGTAAGTTCCGATCCCATGTAAATATCGGGTCAAAAGTAACCTATGTCTCTAAGCTAAGGTCACATAGTTTCACCGTAATCGGTCCAGCCGTAAGTAACTAGCACGACTTTGTTTCATATACATATAATATATAGATTTTAGTATAAAAATTTCACAATGTATTATAGTTCACAGCTCCCTTATCTAAGCTCCACTTTAAAATATTCTAAGATTTCAAGAACCGCATTATCAATTACAGTAACATAATACACCAGTTCTAATAATTTAGACTCCAGTGTGTATCGTATTGCCATCGTTTTAGCAGACCGTGTCGCGTATTCAGACGTCTCAGTTCGACGACGAATGAATGAACTGCAGGACAGAAATAACACAACTAATAAACATTCGGGTTATAGATGTTTATAAATGTGGAACCGTAAAACGGACTTTGAAAATCATGTTTTCGCAGAACGACGACATTTTTTTTAGCTTACTATTCATCAGACTTACACTGGCAATATTAGTTTAGGCCTTTACGTCTAAAATAGATGATTTAAACAGCGCCAGCAACTTAAACACTTGTTATTAAGGGTGCTGTAGTACCTGGGACATGTACAGTCACATTACCAATTAGCTGAACCCCACGTGACCTAGAGCTCACTCGCAAATCTGTAAGATTGCAAAGTAATGTTACCTGATTCTGTTTTTTTTAACAATATACTATACAATACAATATACAATATAAAAAATAACAAAATAGGTAAATACTACTTTTTTACAGATATGCGAATGAGCTCTGGGTCATGTGAGGTTCAGCTAATTGGTAATGTGACTGTACTAGGTAGCCTATTCCACCTAATACATGCACAGTGGGACTGTCATCATGTAAAATGCAAACCATGGTGCAAACGCACTGCTTTGGGTGCAACTGCTAACGCAACTCTCTCTTATAGTTCCAAAGAAAATGATCATAATTGAAATCTTCTACTCCAGTTCGAATGACAATAGCTCGATGTTCAACACCTGGATATCTCTACCTCGGCGCGGTTCGTTTCGTCGAAGGGTCGTTACCACAAAAGATCAATACCTCGAAAGATTTTCAACTCGACGGACCTGTCGAGGTACACTTTATTAAAACCAAAGTAAATATAAAGTAAAGACACATCGGTAAAACGTTTCGTCGAGGTATTGAACATAAACACAGCACACAGCATTTATTTTAAAGTGCGTAAGCCAGCATTAGCCATTTCTGAAAATATTTTCAATTTTATCACTTATTCGGCGTAAAGATGCATTTTCCTTGAAAATATTTCCAATGTCAAAATGTCGATTTCCACATAACGCAATGACCAATAGGATAGGTACTAAATTGAGTTCCCCGATATGACACACAGTTTATAATTAGTGACAGCTATATAACATTTATTTCTGTCATACCTGCCGCAGTGTGCCAAGTGGGCTTCCTCAGCCGCCTGCGATCAGGAAGTTACGTCATATAGGCTAATTGAATGGTGTAATGGATGAACGGTTACGATAGGTGCTTGAGGAGGTATATTGGTGAGGGAGATAAGAATTGGGTTACCATGGCAACTGTTTACCAAATAAAGTGCACAGCATTAACTTCGGTCCGTGACCGAAGAATGAAAAAAAACATCAAATATGTACTTAGCACTTTTGTGACATAAAATGCAAATTAACATGTAATCCTTATTCGTTATTGAAGCCAAATTGTCATTTATAACAAAGTAAGTTATATTTTTAGTAAAATGACAACAAAAAGGAAGTAGTAGCCGAAATTCCACGAAGTAAAGTGTTTATAGTCGTAAACATGTCTTAGAACCGAAATAGCACTTTTTGTGACATAAAATGCAAAATAAGCATGCAATCGTGTTTGAAGGCACATTGTTATTTAAAATGAAACAAGATAAAGGTTATAAGAGTTGGGTTACCTATTATACCTACCATTTCAACTGTTTGCAAATATTGTCATTGCACATACCAACACCAAATATGTAGTACTTTTCGTAACATCAAATGCAAACCAAGAATACAATCTTCGTGTTTGAAGTCAAATTGTCATTTAAGACAAAGTAAGATGAAGGAACAGTTGGATTACCATGTCAACTGTTTGCAAAAACATAAAATATTATTATGTAGTACCTTGTGTGACATAAAATGCAAATTAAGAATGCAATTTTCATTCGTGTTTAAAGCCAAATTGTCAATTAAAACAAAGTAAGTTATATAATATTTTAGTAAAAATAAAAACAAAAAGGACGTAGTGGCTACAGTTCCACGAAGCAAAGTGTTTATAGTCGTAAATTTCACGTCTTAGAACCGAAATAGCCCAAAACCAGTTAAACATGCACTAATATTGTAGCGTGGCCATCAAGAGGGGAGATAACCTTGGCATGTTTTAGCTGTATTAAATTAAGATTTTTCGATTCGGATTTGAATTCAGAATACTTTTATGGTTCCGTATCGAAAGGGTAAAAACGAAACCCTTTTTCCTTTGATTTGCCATACTATGTTTGTTTCCAATAATTGATCTCTATCAGCAAGACTAAATCAGCAAGACTAACTATTGTGCTATTGTTATAAAAATAAAGGATAATTTTTTTTTTTGCAAAATCAACAGGTTCGATTCCTGTTTATGGTAATGAATTTTTCAAAAATCTAATGACGCAGTTTTAGTTTTTGTCAAAATCGGGCACGCAACTCCTTTCAGCATTTTCCGCTAACTCTTAAAGTTTGGGATATAGCCCTGAAGGCCTACATAAAAAAATCACCCTGTATAAGACTCCGCTGTCTGTCTGTCCGTCCATCCGCTCCAGTCTGTCACCAGATTGTATCTCATGAACCGTGATAGCTAGAGAATTGAAACTTTTACAGATTGTGTATTTCTGTTGCCGCTATAACAACAAATACTAAAAACAGAAAAAAAATGGTGCGCGCATACAACATGGTACGGAATACTACGGAACCCTTCGTAGGCGAGTCCAACTCACACTTGACCGGTTTTAATTCGTCATACAGTTGTATTTGGAGCCAACTGTCCTTTAAACCTGATTTACAAACGATATTTTGCAAGTATCACCTTTTGATATTCGTAAGCACTTCCATTTACAACGGTATTTTATTTACTCATTCGTGAGCTAATCCTCCTTGAAGCTACCACAGTGTAGGTGTTAAAACTTCTTATTAACTCTTAGTACGGGATCCCTTTAAAAACGGTCTTCACCGAGCTGTTGAAAAGTATTTTATATCAAATTAAATAGGTCAATAAATATATTGCAAATGGCTTGTCTAAAAAAATTCAGTACAGAATGATTACTTGCTTAACTTTTTTTAGACCCGTCACTGGTAGTCTTTATTTCAACTTTAATTCATTAACCAGACCATTGCAAATTACTAATATAGGTTTACCTGCCTACAGTGCCTAGGCCTACCCAAGAGTTGTGACGAGAAAAAAAATCATCAACCTAACATAAGCATATTCTATAGGGTCATACTTTCTATTGGTATGGAATTTGTCTCTTAAACAAACCAGTGAAAGGTTTAAAAAACTTAAAAAAAATTAAATTGTTAATTAATTATATTCTGTACTTACTGAAATTGCTTAGACAACCCATTTCCAATATAATTGATTTGACCTATTTAGTTTCACCCGCGTAGGTTCCAAACCCGTGAGAATATCGGGATAAAAAGTAGCCTATAGCCTTCCTCGATAAATGGACTATCCAACACAAAAATAACTTTTAAATTCGAACCAGTAGTTCCTGAGATTAGCGCGTTCAAACAAACGAACAAACTCTTCTGCTTTATAATATTATATACTAGCGACCCGCCCCGGCTTCGCACGGCTGTATTATGCATGTATTATATCTAAAATCCCTAATAATCACTCTATCACTCTATCTATTAAAAAAAACCGCATCAAAATCCGTTGCGTAGTTTTAAAGATCTAAGCATACATAGGGACATAGGGACGGCGAAAAGTGACTTTATTTTATACTATGTAGTGATTTGATATCAAATATTTTTTATCCATTAATCAGCTCGGTGAAGGTCGTTTTAAAAGGGATCTTAGGCTAAAACTTCTTATTCACTCTGTGGCCAACAGAACACATCACGTGTAACGAGGACGTAAAACAAAGGTGTTCGAAGTAGTTCGCACATCCGCTAATCTATTTTCGATAGTCCCTTTGCCTTAGCAACAGTTTTACGATGTTTTTGACAAACATAACTCAGAGGAAATAGCGGTGGGAATAGTGGGTGCAGCAGCTATTTCCACTGCTAATCCTCATTTAGTAGTTAAACGAGTATTTACACTTATTAACATATTGCACCAAAAAACTTAAAGGCTAATTATAATCCCTATATATCTTAATATATATAAATCTCGTGTCACAATGTTTGTCCTCAATGGACTCCTAAACCACTTAACCGATTATAATAAAATTCGCACACCATGTGCAGTTCGATCCAACTTGAGAGATAGGATAGCTTACATCCCGATATTCCCACGGGATCGGGAGTTACGCGGGTGAAACCGCGTAGGGCAGCTAGTATGTATATAAAATTCTCGTGTCACGGGGTTCGAAGTTGAACTCCTCCGAAACGGCTCGACCGATTCTCATGAAATTTTGTGAGCATATTCAGTAGGTCTGAGAATCGGCCAACATTTTTTTTTTTTTTTGTAAATAGCAAAACAACGTTTGCCGGGACAGCTAGTTCATATATAATATATACTAGCGACCCGCTCCGGCTTCGCACGGCTATATTATGCATGTATTACACATATAAACCTTCCTCTTGAATCACTCTATCTATTAAAAAAAACCGCATCAAAATCCGTTGCGTAGTTTTACAGATCTAAGCATACAAAGGGAAATAGGGACAGAAAAAGCGAGTTTGTTTTATACTATGTAGTGATAGTGATGATACTTATCTATACTAATATTATAAAGCTGAAGAGTTTGTTTCTTTGTTTGAACGTGCTAATCTCAGGAACTACTGGTTCGAATTGAAAAATTATTTTTGTGTTGAATAGTCCATTTATCGAGGAAGGCTACTTTTCATTTTGATATTCCCACGGGATCGGGACTTACGTGGGTTAAACCGCGGGATAAAAATGATAAAAATAATAAAATAAATAATAAAATAAAAACAAAAACTCAATTTCTCATCGTTTTCCCATCACGTTATCACGTAAAACTATCGTTAGTAAACAGACTTTACAAACCATTTTTTTTTCAGATTATGAATATATCACACGTAATATGCAGTCACATTATTTATGAATGTGATCATTACCATTGAAAACCCTGAATCTATTGTTACCAACACTAGTCATGCAGTGTCACAAATAGAGTAAATAAATTCCACGTACTGCGTTGTGGCTGAATGGATGAAATGGCCTTTTGCGAAGAGGAAAATTGTTTCAAAATGTCCAAGGCACATGTGAATGACTTTGATGTCTTTATGGAAGTACTTTAATACATAAAATTGTCGTCCGACAAATAGTCGTCCGACATTTGTCGTCCGACATTTGTCGTCCGTCAATAGTCGTCCGACAAATAGTCGTCCGACATTTGTCGTCCGTCAATAGTCGTCCGTTAAAAAATACCATATGTACGTCTTAATACACTCACAGCCAAATTAAAAAACTGTATATCTGTGTAAAATCTCATTTGTCGCGAGAAAATCTGTCGTCTGTCGCGAGAACGGCTGAAAATGCTCACCCACAAAAGTGCCCAACGCGCCATAAGAAGTTTTCACTTCAAAAAAACTTTTTATAAACAAGCTTTTAATATTTACTAGCTACCCGCTCCGGCTTCGCACGGCTATATTATGCATGTATTATACATATAAGCCTTCCTCTTGAATCACTCTATCTATTTAAAAAAACCGCATCAAAATCCGTTGCATAGTTTTTAAGATATAAGCATACATACGGACAGACAGCGGAAAGTGGCTTTGTTTTTACAAGCTTTTATTTAACTTGCACTGTTCGTATGTTAGTAAGTTGTCCGTCAAAATTTGCAAATTTTTGACCCACTTCCTATAAACTATTATGTTATCATCAGGGTTCGAAAATATCCGATATTTATAATAAATATCAAAATATCGGATTTTTTTGATATATATCTGATATATATCAAAAATGTGATATTTACATGATATTTATCCATTTTGTATGACAGCCATAATATTATTTTATTGTATTTACTTCTTAGTTCCGTGGTATTATGTATGTATAGTGTTTGGATAGCTATGTTTTATAAATACTATAAATTATTTAAAAAAAAAACAACATATAAAAAAAAATCAACTCAAAAACATAAAATCTTCTTATAAATCAGAAAAATCAATTAAAATCATAAACAACATCAGGAAAATCAACTCAAAAATATAGTAAATATTTTATAAATTCCAATCATTCAATGGCTTCATTAATTTTCTGAATACCTACACTAATACTTAAAATACCTAAACTTTAAACGTTAATACCTAAACTTACTATTAGGGAGTATGTTTTAACTTTACTCCAACGCCATCTATATTTAGGATGGAGAACTACAGTAGAAAACTGCAAAACATGACTTATTTTCATCAAATTTTTAAACAATTTTTGTATTGATATATATCACAAAAAACCCTTTGATATATATCATGATATATATCCATTAATATATATCCTCGAACCCTGGTTATCATAATGATGTTCGTGTTTATAAAATTAAAATAACTAAATATTAAAATAATAATTTAAACCTGATAAGAAAAATATAATTTTGAGATTAATTTAAAGATTTTGAGGCCTAAACTAAAAACTGAAATAATTTCCAAAAAAACTGTAGATCTACAGTTAAAACTGTAGGGTTGGCGGTGAAAGGGCACCTTAAGTTGCAAAATTCAAACCCAACAAACATTGCAAGATCTATCTTGCGCAAAAGCATCGATAATATAATTATTATTGAATTAGGGAACAAACATCTTACCTTAGTAGTTAAGATGTTGTTCTTCAAAAATATCTACTAGTGGAAATAGAAAACCTATGGACTATTAATCCATAGGGCTCCTGTACCTTTTTCGATACTCAATGTTTAACTTTACCTATATTCTATAAAAACACAACGCTTGCGCGATTCAATTTTACCTGTGGCGCCATCTAGTTACAAAGACTTGAAACTAATAATAATAAAATAAAACAAATGGTTGTCTGTAAAATTGGTTTACGGACGATAATTTTACGTGATATATAACGTCATAAGAAAACGATGAAAAATTAAGTTTTTTTTGTTATTCCTTTAAATGTATATTTTTCCTTCTTTATTTTCTTTTTTTCCTTAGTAAGTCTTCTATTCGTCACTCGTCACCATAACACAAGCCTGAGCGATATTATTATTAAACAATATAAAACAAACACGAGACGCGTGACGTTTACTATGACGCCCGACGTCATGGGACCGGAACATGACGCATGACGTCCCACTTTTTAACCATGACGCATGACGTCACACTTTTTTGTGAATAGCGGTGTAAAATTCGATTTATAAGACGCCATAACGTCAATAAATGTTAGGTATTTACATTGAACACCTTATAAAAGAGTCTACGAAGGATAAGATACAATTGTTCATGCCTATTTAATTGTATAACGGATGAAGTAAGCAAACATTTCGCTTATAGAGAAATCTGTATTCAAAACCTGTTATTTTAAGTGCTAACATTTAAACTGGATTGCCAAACGTCTCTCGTGAGACACCGGCATTTAAAAGCTTTTAATATTTATTTGTCTGGCGTTATTTGACACAATTTAGGAAGATATCTTTGCACGCCAAAAAATTGTATAGAAACATTGGTAAAATGTTTTTCTCTGTGATGGACATTAAATGGACATTAATGGACAACTCAATGACTTTTAAGATTATTTTTATAGAACATCTTTTAATTCGGTAGGTGTCATCAACATTTTTTTAAATTAAGTGTTATTGCAAACAAAACAATATAACTTTTGTCATAGTAAATGCTTTGTTTATTTTCATTTATAACTATGACTTCACCCACGTAGGTTTTGATTTTTCCAAAATCTTTTCTTAGCGGATGCCTGCCATTTATCAGCTATCTGTATACCAAATAGCCCAATCCATCCATTGTTTTGAGCTTCACGTTTGATAAGTCAGTCAGTCAAGACTTTAAATTTTATTTGTTAGGATTGTATGTTGTGGAAACTTGGTGTCACCCAGTCCGACTTCCAAGTATGTACTATACCTACTTCATTTTGTCTTTTGGAGGCAAGAGACATAAATTAAATATAATACTATTTTTCTGTGGCATGAGTTATAAAGCTTTTTTTCCAAAGATTCGATTGTTTTCCCTAACCTCATGATATTCTATGATCCATACTACAGTGGAAATGTGCCAAGTTTTAATATAGCGCCCTCGATCCATGATGTCATCGCGACGTGTTTAGTGTTTACACAACCAACACCCAGATCTCGTATTGTTTTATACATCGAATCGAAAATTTTACGATAATTCAATTCATCACTTGTTGAATAACAATTGGCATTATCTCTCATTCTCACTCACACTTAACTATAGCCTTTTGTTGTGGGTTTTTGGCGACCAACCTGACAAAACTGACCAACCTTTCCTAGCCCTTCGGCCGCATACGAAACCGGAGGTTCGTAACCTAGTCTAAATCGTAAAGAAAAAATCTATTCGAAACCAGTTTCTTAACAAGAGGTTTTTTCCTAACGCAGAACCCGGTTTCGAAAAAGGAAATTAATAATTAAGCATCTTATTTATACCTACATCAAATTTTATGAATAACATTTTTTATGATAAAAAATTAAATTAAAAATTTAAAAAACCCCCAACACAAAATAATAAAAATAGTATGAACGTAAAAAGCCTAAAACAAGCAAAAAAAAATCTATAAAAAGAAAAAGCCACAAAAAGAACAAAAAAGGTATAAACGTGAAACCCTACAAAAAGAAAAAAATAACCTCGAAATTATGATTCTACTACGTAAGTACATGTGAATTTTTTTGATTAAATATTGTCGCGTCGGGGGACCGCTCTTTTTCGAGTCAATTTAATATACTTAATGTTAACATTTTTATTTTAGCATTTTATCACTAGTAATTCTTAATACTTTAACATTTTCGTTGAAATTTTAATATCATTTTACTTAGGAAGGTGTTTCTATAGGTAAAGAGCGGTCCCCCGACGCGACAATATTTAATCAAAAAAATTCACATGTACTTACGTAGTAGAATCATAATTTCGAGGTTATTTTTTTCTTTTTGTAGGGTTTCACGTTTATACCTTTTTTGTTCTTTTTGTGGCTTTTTCTTTTTATAGATTTTTTTTTTGCTTGTTTTAGGCTTTTTACGTTCATACTATTTTTATTATTTTGTGTTGGGGGTTTTTTAAATTTTTAATTTAATTTTTTATTTCATCCTTTTTGTAGGGAGGGACTTTTTAATTTTTTTTATTTTATTTCTTTATTTTCTTGCGATTTATGATTCAGATAATTTGGTGTAAGTAAACAATAACTATTATTAATTTATAGTTAACTAGCGACCCGCTCCGGCTTCGCACGGCTATATTATGCATGTATTATACATATAAACCTTCCTCTTGAATCACTCTATCTATTTAAAAAAACCGCATCAAAATCCGTTGCGTAGTTTTAAAGATTAAAGCATACAAATGGATATAGGGACAGAGAAAGCGACTTTGTTTTATACTATGTAGTGAAGATTATTTTTAACCCTAAACAGTTTTTTTATTAAAGGTATTCTTTTTCAATTTTTTCCTTTAGATATTCAACTTTTACAACTACAAGTAGGTATTTCATAGCTATTAAATATTAGAATTACCTAAGTATACATAGAAGAAGACGTCTAGGTCTAGGTTATCTATACATCTTCTCTAATATATATAAATTACTTGTCACGTTGTTTGTGCGCGATGGACTCCTAAACTAGGTACTTAACCGATTTTAATCAAATTTGCACACCGTGTGCAGTTTGATCTAAGTTGAAAGATAGGATAGCTTACATCTTAATTTATTCCGATATTCCAACGGGATCGGGAGTTATGCGGGTGAAACCGCGGAGCACAGCTAGTAATATAATAAAAAAATGGAAAGAAAAGTAAAAAAGATCCAAACGAAGCCAATTAAAAAACTCAAATTAACTTGATACTCGGGCATATCTACTAACATTCGGTTGTTAATCCTGAGTATTATCCCCCATAACTTTTAGACGGCTGGACCGATTTTGATCAAACATAGATATTTGTAATGTACGAGTCATGCCCTTTCATTTGATACCCCACTCGAGTATATCTACTTACATTCGGTTTTTGATCCTGACTTTTATCCCCCATAACTTTAAGACGGCTGAACCGATTTTGATCAAACATAGCTAAGAACACTCCCGACTAACTTATCTTTCAAACAAAAAAAACTAAATCAAAATCGGTTCATCCGTTTGGGAGCTACGATGCCACAGACAGACACACACACACACACACACACACATACACACACACACACACACACACACACACACACACACACACAGACACGTCAAACTTATAACACCCCGTCGTTTTTGCGTCGGGGGTTAAAAATGCTATTAACCTAATAACAATGCTGGGATGAGCGAGCATACCTACTTCTTAACAAACAAAATAATTGACAGTGATGATAACACAAGCGTCAATTTTATCTATAAATATAAAATTATAAGTTCTGACTGACTGATCCATCAACGCACAGCTCATAGACGGATAGGGCTAAAATTTGGCATACTGCTAACTGTCATAACGTAAGCATCAGTTAAAAAAGGATCCTGAATTCAAACTCTACGTGAGCAAAGTCACGGATAAAAAGACTAGCACCTGTATAGACAGATATAAGTATTTTTATCTTCTTACAAACAAATCGTAATTGTACTCTCAACTCTAAATATGTTTTGTCATGTGCTTGTCCCAACAAATGTTAATATATTCTAATAGATTCTTATAAGCATATCAAATACAACAAAGGTCCTAAAATAGAGCCCTGTAGCAAACGTTTATGCATATCCAAGTGATTCATTTTTAGCTTGAATCCAATCAAGATGACTTTACTGCGTTTGAAAAATAAGTAGGTAAGTATCTTACTCACACGATTTAGTAATAAATATGAACAGTTAATTTGTTTTTAATGGATGACATAGATGTGAATAGTTGTTATTTACGAGCTTGTTGTTGTCAGCATTTATTTATCGAAACTAGTTTGACTTGCAAAAGCAATATGGTAAACCTTATAATTATGTAGTACCTAACATTTTGAATTGTACTAACTTTAACAGTCATTTTTATCCCTTTTTGAGGGCGAATTTCTAAATATCTTTTCTTATAATGATCGCCTACATCTTAAAAAAAAAATCATACTAAGTTTCAGACTTTCAGACGGTCTTTATGTAGTTTCAGATATTTCTTAAGTCTTTTTCTCTTTTCATAAAGCTGAAAAGTTTGTTTATTTGTTCGTTTGAACGCGGTAATCTCAGGAACTACTGGTTCGAACATTTCGAATTGAAAAATTATTTTTGTGTTGGTTAATCCATTTATCGAGGAAGGCTATAAGCTACTTTTCATTTTGATATTCCCACGGGATCGGGACTTACGCGAGAGAAACCGCGGAGCGCAGCTAGTTGTAATTGAAAATTCAAACTATATAATCACTACTTTATACTTAAACTTAGATCAGTAAAAGTTCTTGATTTGTTACTTTGATTGATTTGAAATTTGAAATGACCAAGAATATTAACGTTTCGTCTTATGTGGCGAAGCAGATAATCAAATTAAATTTAATGGTAATGTTTATTTAATCTGGAAATAGGGCTCATTAGCACTGATTAAACATTTGCCCAAATCTAAACTAATTTGTTTGTTTGAACGCGCTAATTTAAGGAACTACTGGTTCGAATTGAAAAATTGTTTTTGTCTTGGATAGTCCATTTATCGAGGAAGGCTATAGGCTACTTTTTATTTTGATATTCCCACGGGATTGGGACTTACGCGGGTGGAACAGCGGGGCGTAACTAGTCTATACAAATATTATAAAGCTGAAGTGTTTGTTTGTTTGAACGCGCTAATTTAAGGAACTACTGGTTCGAATTGAAAAATTGTTTTTGTGTTAGATAGTCCATTTATCTTGTTATACTTAAGTTGGTAGCGCTAGGTATAGGTACATAACATACCTACCTACCTAGGTAAGACAAAAACAATGTGTCAAGGTCAATAACCTTCCAGTTACCACCTGACTGACTCAATGATAAACAAGTTATTTGGGTAGGTAAATATCTGCTAGTCAAAACAACTCATAACTTTCATTAAATATAGATCTTTCTTTAGGGTTCCGTGTGCAAAGGGTAAAAACGGGACTCTTTTTAAGACTCAACTGTCCGTCCATCTGTATGTCACCACAGTCACCAGCCTGCCTGGCATGAAGACCAAAACACGATACGATAAAGCGATATAACTACATCATCTCTCAAAATATGAAAGATAAAGCCGCCATGTTGAATTTTTATTTATTTATTTATTTATCAGAAAAACTACATCTATCATTACAGGATTCCCCAATGCAATAGCGTAGTTAAAATAAATTTAAATTAATTATAACAAATAATCCATAAAGATACTTTTTGGAATTCACTCTTCCCGCATGTAAATACGTCAATTTGCTCGGCAACTAAATTTAGTGTGTGTAAAACCCGCGTGATTGGTGATTTTTGACTAGGTTCGTCCTACCACGGGGCACCGCGAATAGTGCCGGTTTTCGTGTATGGCGCCGCTTTAGGTACTGATTCGGAACATATAGTTTGACCGATTCCAGTATGGTTGGATTACATATGTTACCTCTTAACACCTCCAAAATATAACTTGCCAGCGCCAAGTCCCTTCTTGTTTCCAACTTGGTGTACCCAACCATGCCCAGTACGAACAGAGTTGGATACATCAAGGGATAAAAAGGGTAGACTCCATACAGACGCAAGTATAGGTACCTGGTAAACTTGTTCTGTATGCGCTCCAACATCGTAGTATACTTGGCTTCATGCGGTGACCATATACTAGCATTGCATTCGAGCTGGCTTCTTATAAGTGCATTATATAATGTTGACACTGCTTTGATGTTCGTGAAACCTTGCGCACGCCGTAGAATGAAACCTAGACTTCTATACGCCTTCTTACAGACATTTATAATGTGTTCTCTAAATGTCAAATCAGTGTTCAGAAGGATACCGAGGTCTTTAACTTTGTTGACACGCTCTAATGCCGTTCCGCCTAGTTGATACTGATAATGAATTGGTGCAGTGGCTCTGCTAAATGTTATTACTGAACATTTGTTAACATTAAACTGAAGCTTGTTGTTCACGCACCAATCATTAACCCTATCTATGTCTTCCTGAAGACGACAGCAGTCATTTTTATCTCTTCTCTTTATTATAAATTGCGATAAAAATTATGATAAAAATTCAACATGGCGGCTTTATCTATCATATTTTGAGAGTTGATGTAGTTATATCGCTTTAACGTATCGTGTTTTAGTCTTCATGCTAGGCATACAGGCTGTAGTATCTCATGAACCGTGATAGCTAGACAGATGAAATTTTCACAGATGATGTATTTCTGTTGCCGCTATAACAACAAATACTAAAAACAGAATACCTATAATGGTACGAAACCCTTCGTGAGCGAGTCCGACTCGCACTTGGCAGGTTTTTAGTTGAATATTTTAGCTATTTTTATAAAAGAAAAAACTGTAACCCTTTACTCGTTGAGTACCTAAACGTAGTTTGCCAGCGTAGTGCGTTTTGTCGCAATAAACCTTTTTCTTCGATTATCGAGTACTAGCGACCCGCCCCGGCTTCGCACGGCTATATTATGCATGTATAATACATATAAACCTTCCTCTTGAATCACTCTATCTATTTAAAAAACCCCCATCAAAATCCGTTGCGTAGTTTTAAAGATTTAAGCATACAAAGGGAAATAGGGACAGAGAAAGCGACTTTATTTTATACTATGTAGTGATCATCATCATGTCAGCCCATACACGTCCACTGCTGGACATAGGCCTCCCCCATACGACGCCACAAACAGCGGTCCTGAGCCGCCTCCATCCACCGACCACCCGCGACCGCCACAATGTCGTCGGTCCACCGGGCAGCTGGTCTCCCAACACTCCGTTTCGCGTTGCATCGTGGCCGCCACTCGAGAACCTTTACTCCCCAGCGGTTGTCAGTTCTGCGAGCTATATGACCTGCCCATTGCCACTTCAGCTTACCAATCCTGAGAGCTATGTCGGTGACTTTGGTTCTTCTACGGATTTCCGTATTTCGGATTCTATCACGTAGAGAAACTCCGAGCATAGCTCTCTCCATAGCCCGCTGAGCGACTCTGAGCTTATGAACGAGGCCAAAAGTCAGCGACCACGTCTCGGATCCGTATGTCATCACTGGTAACACACATTGGTTGAAAACTTTCGTCTTGAGGCTCTGTGGTATTTGTGACGAGAAGATATTGCGAAGCTTCCCGAACGCTGCAGTGATAGTGGTCACTAAATGGGCTTTTAGTGATATGACTATGTCGATGCTCTTTTTTTTATTGCCCATTTAGCGATACGTGTAATGAGCAGTAAGTACATGCTAATTAGGCAGCCTGGCCCTTTTTTATGTTTAATCTTTCTACGAACGTCGCAGTATCGAGACATCGATATAAAAAGTATTCGAAGAAAAGAAATTCGATGAAACGTTTTCGCAGTGAAGAAAGTATCCCATTTAGCAAAAGAACACTAACACGTTGCATGCTACATCTTATACCAATGTGTTCAAACGCTGACAGTTTTCATAATCATTTGACGACCTCTGTGGCGCGTCGGGCGAACACCCGACTGCGACGCAGAAGGTTGCGGGTTCGATTCCCGCCGGGAACAAGTATTTATGCTGACCATAAATTCTTGTTTCTGGTTCTGGGTGTTTCCTATATGTATAATATGTATATATTTACAAAAAAAAAGTATATAAGTAGTTTATCCGTTATCTGGCACCCATAACACAAGCATTAAGTTGCTTAGCTTGGGGCTGGATGGCGATGTGTAATATGTCCTGAAATATTAAAAAAAAAAAAATCGTCTATTGTAAAACCGTTTTATGAATACTTGTACTTGTACTTGTAAACGGGCTGTTTTTTTCCGCGATTAGACCCTTTTAAATTGGGTCCTTTTTGCGTGAAGATGAAGTAGGTTTGCCCAGCACCTACTACCCTCTCAGTTTAGTCGACCATGTCCAGAGGAGAGAACTTGTCAATACTTCTGGAGCCAACTAAGCCGCGGGTTTCATCACGATGTTTTCCTTCACCGTAAGAGCAAATTCTTGTTTTGCCTGAATAGCTAACAAACAATAATTATGATTGTAGTATAAGTGTGGACCTTTAACATTAATAAAAAAGATATATTCACAATAAAATATTGTATCTTGAGTAAAATGACGCACCGTACGTACAATATTCGACAAGCTCAGGGAATAGCTTGGTTAACATAAACTGAGCAATGAGTACAAGGCCTTGTAGTTTCCAATTCTCGATACAGTCAAATATTGATTCATTTCATATGTATTGCGGTTTTTCATGTTAATTCAGTTGAGTAATCCTAACTATCCAAATATATATTTGTTGTGTTTCATTTATTTAGTAAAAACAGTTTGGTATCTACTCTTAAAAACAAATCGAAAAAAAAATGGTAGGTATATGTAGCGCAGCGAATGGTGACCTCTGATGGAAAGTAGAAGGGGTATGCGCAGAACTCAATTTTCATATAAATATCGAGTTCTGCGCATACCCCTTCCACTTACCGCAGAGGTCATCATTCGCTGCGCGAGGTATAAATATCAGATGAAAAAATAAAGATTTATTCCCAAAGCTCCCTCTATTACTGTTATGTTTACACTGTAAAATTTTATACTTAGATGTTAGTACACAAATTGCATTTAAAATAATTTAACCATATTTTTAACAAGCATTCGACGTGTTAAGTCTGCCAATACAAAAAAAATCAAAGGATGTTTGAAATAATTTACAACATTAAATATTGAGAAAATTTAATGCAAAAATTTTGATTAAATCACAAATTGCATTCAGAATTTTACCCTTTATTTTTGGACGAGTTAAAGCCAATAAAAAAGGATTTTTAAAACAATTTAAAACATCGAATTACTTATCGAAAAAATATAATGCAATGATTCAGAATATTTCACAAATTGCATTCAGAATATTAGTATTATTTTTTAGCACGCATTCGACGTGTTAAGCTGTTAAGTCAGCCAACAAAAATAAAAATTCAAAGGATATGTAATAATTTACAACATATGGCTTGTAATAACTTGAAAGGCAGTATTGTCAGACATCCCACTTGACCACGGCATGCGGCAGCTGGTTCCGTAGCAAGTGGGCGGGAAGGTCTGTATATCATTTAGGTATTTGTAGGTTAGAACATTTGATAGGTAGGTTGGTATCTTTCGATAGCCTGAAGAAATCGTAATGTTCTTGCGTGGGATGGAACGTAACCATCAGTGGGTACGCTTGATAATAAGTATTATAAAATAAAATTATATTGCAGGAAAATCCACAGTGCCCTCTAGCCCCAAGCTAAGCAAAAAGGCTTGTGTTATGGTAACTAGACAACGGATAGAATCGAAGGATAGAATATACTTAAATAATTTTCTTTTGGTTAGAGGCGGGACTCGAACCCGCAACCGTCTGCGTCGCAGGTATTTACCTACCGCGCCATCGCCACAGAGGTTGTCAAATAAACGGCTGAATCGATTTGTATGAATTTTTTAGTGTAAATAATTATAGTTAGATCTGAGAATCGAACACTATTCTATTTTTAATTTATATATTTTTTGTATATGGCAAAACAACGGGACAGCTAGCTAATAGTGTGTTTTTTGTAAACATTAGTCTGGCTATAATAACACAAGTCTATAGTTGCTCAGTTTGGGCCTAGATGGCGCTGTTTGCAATGTCCTGCAGTGTTTGTTACGCGTCGCAAAAAGTACTGAGTTGATAGCGATGAAACTCTGTATGTGCATTGTGCATAGTTAGAGATTAACATAGGATGAATATAGACTACTTTTTATCCCGATATGCCCACAGATCGGAATTTATACGTAAAACTGCGGGCTGGAGCTAGTAATTAGACAATTTTTGATCACCTTATGGTACCATATTGTGCCTATTAAGCCCTACTAGGATACCTAACTACCTACAAAGTTGTTCCTACAATAGAAAGTAGCTTGCAAAAGCAATTTAAAGCGCCTAGATTCACTACCCACCCAGCCCTATAAAGACAATCTAGGAGACCTAACCATATCTGTGCGAAACTAACGGTTAAGTTCGCTACGTTACATTTCTTTATAAGTACGAGAAATGATAAAAATATCCGATTTATATATTTTACAATATAGTAAAGCACAAGAATAACCAAGGCCGCGTAATTATTACGCGAAAATGTAAATATAGCTGAACTAAATTGCTTACCGATTAGATAAAATGATATTCCGAAATAACACTTATTTTTTAACTAAAAATCACTCACACAAACACAGTTTTTAGTTTATTTCATTATTTACACACAAACAAATTGATTTTGTTTCGTTTTGTCGAAATTCGAAAACCTATGCGTGTTGAAACGTTCGCGCGCGGAATGAAGTTGCCCTCGCGACGAATGAAGTTGTTTTCGGATGGCGCGAAGATGAGAGATTGACCAATCGAATCGTTTTAAAATAATTGTACGAAACGTCATCTCTATTTCAAATGATTAAGATTCATTTTGCAATAAAGTTAAAATAATTCAATTAAAAAAAAACAATAGCCACAAAAATGTACAACAACAAACAATACGAACTTTTTTTTAAATTTTACTACTATAAAGTTTTCGAGACGAGTTTAGTTTTTGTAGTTACGAAAAGTGACCATAGATGGCGTAAATTGTTTAACTTGTGCGTTACGGTTCAAGTTTTGAAACTGATTCGAAGATTCTGTTTTAATTTACGAAATAATGCGTAATAATATCGATAGATGGCAGTGTTACCATAGTTTTTTAAAATCTTTGTTCGTAGCGCGTATTGTAAAATTTAAGTAGGTATAGGTATATTCATGAGGTAGTATAGTATAATTTGCCGCGCTATTTTGTGAATATAAAAATTCTTACATTTTTCAGGAAATAAGTATACTTAAAAGCAGTAAATAGTAGGTACAGTATGGTATGCACCTAATGCACTAAAATTCAAACTCTATCCCCCTTATTCCAAAACAAGGTTTAAGGATAGTCCGAGATGTGGATTTAAACCTTAGATTTAGACACAGATTTACTCGTGAACTAAACACTATCGCTATAATAATCTTTAGGGATAGTGTTTATACCTACTACCTATAGTTCCCTATATAATCCATAGGGATATTGTTTAGACTATAGTTCACGAGTAAATCAGTGTCTAAATCCACATCTCGGACTTTCCTTAAGCCTCGTTTTGGAATAAGGGGGAAATAATGTACTCAGGTACCTACCTAAGTATATTTTTGTTAAAAATACTTAACATTTTTCTTCAAATTGTATCCAGCCCAGAAAAATGGTACCTACCTTCCAGCCAGACATTCGCACACATCGATCGGTCATCAGCAGATGTACGACATGTATACAAATTTATACAATAGAACTGTTTGTTGTCGGGGTGCGTGTGTCTGTTGTATTATAGTGATGTGAATTTAATGAATAGGTATAATTTCGATAAATACAAACTAAAAATTTTCTTTATAAGAAAAGATTTTTATTTTCCGTGGCCTTCCGATGGACTCGATAATTTCAGGATATCTCTGGTAAAGAAATTCCATTTTGGTATTACTTTACCCTGGCCAGGGAAGGCGAAGTGTGCCGAGCTCATACAGCCTCGTTTACACACATTTTGCTGATTTTTACTGGCCCAGTTGGTGCTGCCATCTATAGAGACATCAAGGAACTAGTCATTTTATTTTAAAAGGCCTTATGTATTTGGGGACGGTGCAGTAAAAAATGTTGAGCTCATACTGCAAAATAAATTCCCTCGACAGTATTCATCAATCTAGAGGTTCTGCCAATGCCTGCTTTGGCTATTGATGGATAGTTGGAACGCTTTGAGGTGAAATCACTTACCTACTCCGCTGGCTCAGAGGCCCAAAGTGGATCTTTGTCGTCGAAACCAGAGTCTTCTATCGCTCATTATCCTGTGCTATTTTTTTTTGCCAATTTTTGACTGCGTAGGACAGCTGAAGTGAAATCAAACATTCATTATTATAATATTTACATGAAACAAGAAGTGATAGGTAACGTTTTCGGCATAATATAAAGTGTTATAAATAAATAATTTATCTCAAAACTCTATGTGTGACATTTAGCACTTCCTTTCCTCAGGGGTGTTAAAACTTTGTCGTGTATGTGTCTGACTGAGGCGTCGCGTCGTCCGCGTCGGTCGTACCTCTCGAACCTATGAATTTGATTTTGTATGTTTCAGATAAAGACGATGCGACGGGACGACAGATAAGTACTTTTCTGTTACCAGCTGCCTCCGCCTTAATAGGTGTTTATCTAATTATCTATACTCAGCCCCGGATCTACAATTTTTTTAACGCGGGGCAAAAACTGAAAAATGCCGCCCCAGCTAATTTTTTTTTATTTTTTTTTTTATTATCTTTATAATTTCAGTTAACAGATGTCCACTAATTGATTGACTTTCGGAAATAATGGATCCATCACTGTTCTTTTTGTGTTAAGCCTATTTATTTCTTGTTTGTTTGTTTATTTATTGTTTGTACCCCTGGGTCGAGTTGATATAAAAAAAAACCAAAGTGTTCTGTACTTCATCACTACATAGTATAAACCAAAGTCGCTTTTTCTGTCCCTATTTCCCTATGTATGCTTAAATTTTTAAAACTTCGCAACGGATTTTGATGCGGTTTTTTTAATAGATAGAGTGATGCAAGAGGAAGGTTTATATGTATAATACATGCATAATATAGCCGTGCGAAGCCGGGGCGGGTCGCTAGTTTACTATAACTTATTCTGTGGTCAAAGTTAAGTTAATAATGAGTTGAGCATTCGTGTATATGGTGTGAATTTGGCCACCCCTGGACGTGCCGCCCGGGGCGTGGGCCCCGGTCTGCCCCCCCCTAGATCCGGGCCTGTCTATACTTAGTATTATAAGGCTGAAAGTTTAAGAGTTTATTTGTTTGTTTGAACGCGCTAATCTCAGGAGCTACTGGTTCGAATTGAAAAATTATTTTTGTGTTGTATAGTCCATTTTTCGAGGAAGGCTATAGGCTATTTTATATTTCGATATTCCTAGGGGATCGGGAGTTACGCGGGTGAAACCGCGGAATGCTGTAATAATTATTAAGTTTTATCGATAGCGTCAAATGAATGGACAACACTAGAAATTATGAATCACCAACCCACATATTCCCGCTATGGTGATATAATGCAGCTTTGACCTTATTGGTCGATACGCCCATGCGGCATTCGAATGGACCAATCACAGCGCGGAACGCGTAGCTTCGGTTCCCCACGACGCCGGTAGTATAAAAGCGTTCGTAACGGAATTTTACGCGTTCACAATCGTTTGGCAAGCCTCTTAACCGGTCGCGCTGAACGAAAACTGATTAATTTATTAATTTTTCTACGTTAAGTTCAACAAAACTCAACTCAAAATGGTAAGTTGATCTTTGTTTCACCCTAATCTCGATAATTCGGCAGTTTTTCTTGCTATTTTCGTGTGTATTTCATGATTTTTCCGATGTGAAGTGCCGGGTGGCCACGCCACCATTTTGTCGGCGCATTCGATACCGGTGTCCCGGTTTCCGATGTCTGACACTTTGATTTTCTCATTCTAAACTAGAATCATAACTTCAATGATAACTGCTAGAAGATGCGATATTGTTTCTGTTAACTTTTGAGCTAGAAATTAACAAAATCCAAGTCGAAAGTTGAGCAAATCGGCCACGCCCTATCATTGATTTTTCTTTAATCTGTGAAGCATCTTTCGACTTTCAATGTTCCTCAATTCTTACCTCTAGCTGTAACTTCTGATACCGAAATCCTGAGAAAAATCAATGAATAAATTATGATGACGTGTTAAAATGATCTCATCAAGCAAGGTTGACATCGTGATCTCATTTTCCAATTTCAATCAACAGCGACAAACAAGTTTATTTTTCAACCTTGAACTTGCTTCATCTACTTACCTATCTTAGCTACATAATAAGGTATTAAGTAGGTACCTACCTATTGCGTATCAGGGCGACTTCAAAATGTAGTCTTTCTTTCGATTTTGTGGGTTTTTAGGATTCCGTACCTCTAAAGGGTAAAAAAAGGAACCCTTATATGATCACTTTCTTGTCCGTCTGTTTATTTTCGTTGCTTCTACTTACCTATTGTTCGAGTTATAGTACTTTCACATCTGGCAATGAATGGCCGAGTTTCGCCTTTCTCTTGCAATCGATTTCTCTCCGTCCGCGGCGTAAAATGTAGGTTAGAATCCCTTTGACGTTTCAATTCAATGAACTGAGATTACGAGGTCATTAGCCTGGCGCAATCCCATAGGCAGGATAGATGGAGGTCATTGACCGTTGTTAATTAACTATTACTTACTGTACGTACAGAAGGCCAATAATAATTCTCGTAAATAATATTGTTTAAATTACATTTCAATATCATCCCGATTGCATTTCAATTGCAAAAGATACCTTCAAAGTCAGTTTTGTTTTTTACAAAAAGCTAACTTTGAGGGTGTTTTGAGCTTCTTTGAGGGTATTATTTGTGATCGAAATGATATTGAAATGTAATTTGAACAATGTTATTTACGAGAATTGGCCTTCAGTCTGCAGCAAAAATGGAACCCTACATAGATTTCTAAATCTGCTAGAATGATGGGAAATGAGAATGTCAATTCAAGCAGGGCTCTACTTATAGTCCTGCTTGATAGGTAAGACGCAAAATGTGCACTTTACAGAATGAGCATTAAATATTATGCAAAAAGTCTCAAATTAAAACATAATATTGCCAGTAGTTCTATTTCTCACTCATCACGCCTGTATTCATTTATTATCTACGCCTCGTGATTTCACCAGGGATCAGGATAAAATAAATAGCCTTTGTTATTCTTCAATGTCCTAGGTATCTATCTCTGATACACATGTAATTCAATTATGAACGAAATTCATCAATATTAGTTAACCAGTCCTGATTAACTGTGCATTTAATTATTCTAGGCACAATAGTTACTATTTTATAGGCATACTAGTTGAAACTCCATGGTTTTGCTAGCATAGATTCTGAAAACCAAGTTCTTACCTTAACTCTCTTTTGTCCAATAGCGTGAGTGCATCTCAGTCCATGTCGGCCAAGCCGGAGTCCAGATAGGTAACGCCTGCTGGGAACTGTACTGTCTCGAGCATGGCATCCAACCTGACGGCCAGATGCCAACAGACAAGACCATCGGAGGTGGAGACGACTCATTCAACACCTTCTTCAGTGAGACCGGAGCTGGCAAACACGTGCCCAGAGCTGTCTTCGTTGACTTGGAACCCACTGTAGTTGGTAAGTTGGGAAAGCAACACAAAAAACTATTCAAATTTAGATTTAGTTTAAATTATATTCACTACTAATAATAATCTTTCTTTGTCCCTAGATGAGGTACGTACCGGCACATACAGGCAGTTGTTTCATCCAGAACAACTTATCACTGGTAAGGAAGATGCGGCCAACAACTACGCTCGCGGTCACTACACCATCGGCAAGGAGATCGTAGACCTAGTCCTCGACAGGATCCGTAAATTGGCCGACCAGTGCACCGGACTCCAGGGATTCCTGATCTTCCACTCTTTTGGAGGAGGTACCGGCTCTGGATTCACTTCCCTCCTCATGGAACGTCTCTCGGTTGACTACGGAAAGAAATCGAAGCTGGAATTCGCCATCTACCCCGCACCTCAAGTCTCCACCGCCGTTGTTGAACCTTACAACTCCATCCTGACCACCCACACGACCCTTGAGCACTCCGACTGCGCCTTCATGGTCGACAACGAGGCAATCTATGACATCTGCCGCAGGAACTTGGACATTGAACGCCCGACCTACACCAACTTGAACAGACTGATCGGTCAAATCGTATCTTCGATCACGGCTTCCCTGCGATTCGATGGTGCCCTGAATGTGGATCTGACCGAGTTCCAGACCAACTTGGTGCCATACCCGCGTATCCACTTCCCTCTGGTAACATACGCGCCAGTCATCTCTGCGGAGAAGGCGTACCATGAGCAGCTGTCCGTCGCGGAAATCACCAACGCGTGCTTCGAGCCAGCCAACCAGATGGTGAAATGTGACCCACGTCACGGCAAGTACATGGCCTGCTGCATGTTGTACCGTGGTGACGTCGTACCTAAAGACGTGAACGCAGCCATCGCCACCATCAAGACCAAGCGTACGATCCAGTTCGTGGACTGGTGTCCTACTGGTTTCAAGGTGGGCATCAACTACCAGCCCCCGACTGTTGTCCCAGGCGGTGACTTGGCCAAGGTCCAGCGCGCTGTCTGCATGTTGTCCAACACGACAGCCATCGCCGAGGCGTGGGCTCGTCTCGACCACAAGTTCGACCTGATGTACGCCAAGCGTGCCTTCGTGCACTGGTACGTCGGTGAGGGTATGGAGGAGGGAGAGTTCTCTGAAGCCCGCGAGGATCTCGCGGCTCTCGAGAAGGACTACGAAGAGGTCGGCATGGACTCCGCCGAGGGTGAGGGCGAAGGCGCCGAAGAGTACTAAGCCAGTAAATATGTTTGATGGCGCACACTCACACCGATACATTCCGGTGAAATAAACACGCAATTATAAAACTTATTTTGTTGTTTGATATATTTTTCCCCTTGTAACACTAGAACCACCCCAGAATAAGTAGGTTACGAAGTAGTCATCATCTTTGATGAACGAAAGCAGGGACAAAAACAGAAATTGAAGGGGACCTAGGTTTAGATTTAGTTTAGCTGTGGAGAGTAGACCCTAGCCTAGGGCTTATAATTTCAAAATTAGGGAAGCCATTGGATTGAGGCTTTTACAGGAGCTGGCTAACATTTATCTACAAAGACTATTAATTTATGACATCGATCATATAACCGAATAGATACAACATCGCTTCGTTTTTGTTCAGGACGTAGTTCACCAAATCATGAGGTAGCGGGGGGCGTAACTGCCGATGTCATAGTGTTGGTAATAAGTAATTACTAAATATCGATACCATAGATTTTATCGATGTTTGTATTATAAAATTATAGAAAAAAAAAACTGCAACGAATGTATTATTTTTAAATAAATATAAATAATTAACCACTGAGCCGACTTACATCGTTTAATTTTATTCATGAACCCACCTTATCTTCAAGCTGTCTTCGAGTAATCGACGAATAAATATACGCAAACCCTTTCTTTTTTAAGTCAGTTAAAATACTTTTTGACAAATAAATTCATTAATGTAAAATACAAAACATGTCAGTTCTAAGTTTTATCGAATCGATATTATTTTTTTCATTTATACCCCACCACTACTTACACGTGCTTAATATTTTTGATAAAATAGCACAATTCGTTTTCTATTGAGTGAGGGCGCTGTATCGATATTTCAAACAAATTTGTTCCTTACCAATTAGTTTGCGTGTATACCGCATCAAAAAAATAAAATTGTTTTAAAACCAACTTATTTGTGCAGTTGAGTGGAGGCGCTAGTGTCCGTACTAAAACTGAATTTTCGCACCAAAATATGGTTAGTTTTTGTTTTGTTACACGCAAAAAAGTGTTGGTTTTACTACAAAAAGACTTCAACGCGAGCCCGTTTTATTTGACGAACAATTTTTACCAAGATATCTTTTGCAGTTGGGACAGTCAAAATGAAAGTTTAAATCACTTACCGGTGGAAAGTTATCCCATCTTTCTGGTAGCTGGATGTTTTTTTATTTTTCCCACACCATTTTATAGAACAATACGCCATTTCTGAACCGATTCTCGCGACGACAACAGCAAAAAATAATAAAAAACTGCGAGTAATCGACTGCACCACTCCTTGGTTCCCACTAAAGTTGTATTCGAAAGGACCCTTTGATATAGAAGCTAAAACTACTATGCGTGGTGAACATTACAGACCCTTCATTAGGAGTCTATTGGTAGTGGTCGATGATTTATGATAACAGTTTGCTGTGTCCGTCAGCCGGGCAAAAAAAGTGCTTCTAGAGCGAATTGGTTCGGTGAATAATTAGTGCTCAGTCTGCTGTAAATGTGCGCGAAATAAAAAATTAGTGCATGTAGGCATTGAGGAAAAAAATGGGAAAAACAAATTCTGCTGGAATGACGGTGCTCCAGCAGGAAGATTTTTAAACGAATGACCGGAGAGGTATATAATGTATATCGGCGGATAGCTTATATTTGTGCATAATTGTGCGCGAATAATTAAATTTGTGCGTCTTAGGGTTTTCGAGATATTTCATTTCCTGCTGGGCTGACGTTTTGCAAAAACTTGTATCTCCGAAACCATTGAATGTGCGACCTTGGATTAAACATATATAAGTAGCTCTTAATTTGTGCGTATTTGTGTGCTAATTTGTTTTTCATAAATATCTACTGTTTAAGAGAAATCATGCAACCCTGAAAATTCGAAAGAAACTCCTTGCGCTTAAATGAGAACACGCAGAGGTTCACTGAAAGCGGTATTTGGCTCGTTTTGTTATTCTTTACATGTATAATAAGTTTCAAGACAGTACATACACGCATTTTTCAATAATAACACTTCAAGTCAAATCTGAAAATGTCATAGCTTTGCAAGAAACCTATTCAACTAAAGATATGTGCGTATATACCAAAAATTAGAGGGCCTTTTGAAATACATATCCTGAAAATTTCAGCTTCAAATGTCGCGTATTTAAGTAGATATAAACGAAAAACAAATCATAACTTCAGTTCTTGGCTAACCGACCAAATTCGAATGGTCACGAAAAAGCGACGGTTTCATACATTTTGATGACTTCTTAAATGGACTGTGTTATACTGAAGCAGTTAATTGGGTTTAGGTACTGTGAATTGGAAAAGTGTTATGGGAAGTTGCAAAAGTTTTATTTTGAGATTAAGATAGTAGAAACTAGTAAGTACGCTTTTATCTTCCTTACCTATTATAGATTATTGATAGCTCAGGTAGGTAAGTATCTACTTCATTTTACTAAGTTCGCAATACGAAGTTAAACAAAAATGTCGGTTTTGTGCTTAATAAATAATATAATAAGTAATAAAATTATAATAATATTACTTTAAAGGTGGACGCAGATTGATACGCGCCGAGCGCGCCGAATTTTTGCCGTCCACGGAAAAAGGTACCTTATAATAATAGAGATAAGGTATCTACATTTATATTTCCGATGACGTCATCAGAGTCATCCGCATCGTCAGAGGCGGCTGACACTGAAATAAATAAATGAATAAATGTAGGTATGTACCTTATCTCTATTATTATAAGGTGGACGGCAAACAATTCGGCGCGTATCAATGTGCGGGCACCATTGCATTGCTCCGGCCGCCGCGCGCCGGGTGGTTGTAACTCGCTCTGTGTGAAACAGTTACACAGAATGCGGCATTAGTGGGAAAGAGTCAGACGCTAGTTAAGACGTATTTCGCTCCTTGCCTCCCGCACCGCTCTCCGCTCTCGGTTCACTCACCCCGCTCCAATAGTGTCCGGGGTATATCTAGTGTTGCCAATTTAGCATAATCTTATGCTCGATTTGGCATTTTAAGTTTCAATTCCACGTAGTAATAAGTTTGTCATTAATATTTTTTGTCATTAATGATGTCATTATTAATTTTTGCGTGAAGGAGTAACAAACATACATATACACACACACACAAACGTTCACATTTATAATATTAGTAGGATAGGATATACATATATAGTAGGATGTAAGCCATTATGTTATAAAACCCTATTTAAAACAGTCTCGAGATACTTACGTGTAAGAAGAGGTATTTATGAGACTATTAAAGTTTTGAGAAGTATTGCATTGATCAAAACTATATAGAAATACATATATTATATTTTAAAAAAATGTGTTTTTTTGTATTTCCTTAATATTTTATTTTAAGTTCAAACATAATAGTATAATAATTTAGGTATAAGCATAAATACCTTCTTAAGTGTTCTAATTACAATCAATTACCTGTCTTAAACTATTTGATTTGTAATTTAATGTGATCCTAGCACTACCCACAAGGTCCTACTGTGATCTTAACTATACCTCAGTATTAAAAAAAAATCAAAATTAGGTCACTCGTTTTGGGAGATAAACGCGCTACAATTGATTTATATTACCTATTCCGTGGCACTGCCGGAATAAAAAATAGCCAATAACACTCAGTTATCTTCAATCTATCTCTGTGCAAAATTTCATCCAAATTAGTCCAGTGGTTCTGGAATCTGGAGATACCAACATACACATATACAAACATGTTACCAACGTTACCTCTTTATTTATTTATTTTTATTTATTTATTTATTTATTATAGTCAATTAAAACGATACAATACCATTTATATTAATTGACTTAGACAAAATAAAATTTGATCACGCTAACATGCATACCTCTCACAAAACTTCAAACACACTGACAATATCGATCTCCACTCATCCGCAAACATTTATAACATTTATAATATTATAGAGTAGGTATAGAAGGTTAGTATAGAAGTACCTATAGATAAACGTGTCATTTTAGAAATACATGCATTAGTATTTCTCTAATGTACCTACTACCTAAAATACCTAAAATGATAATGCACTAAAACCTCTATAAACGTTCTAAGCGCGACTGTACGGACAACAGCTTCAGTATAATACAGTCCATTTAAGAAGTCATCAAAATGTATGAAACCGTCGCTTTTTCGTGACCATTCGAATTTGGTCGGTTAGCCAAGAACTGAAGTTATGATTTGTTTTTCGTTTATATCTACTTAAATACGCGACATTTGAAGCTGAAATTTTCAGGATATGTATTTCAAAAGGCACTCTAATTTTTGGTATATACGCACATATCTTTAGTTGAATAGGTTTCTTGCAAAGCTATGACATTTTCAGATTTGACTTGAAGTGTTATTATTGAAAAATGCGCGTATGTACTGTCTTGAAACTTATTATACATGTAAAGAATAACAAAACGAGCCAAATACCGCTTTCAGTGAACCTCTGCGTGTTCTCATTTAAGCGCAAGGAGTTTCTTTCGAATTTTCAGGGTTGCATGATTTCTCTTAAACAGTAGATATTTATGAAAAACAAATTAGCGCACAAATACGCACAAATTAAGAGCTACTTATATATGTTTAATCCAAGGTCGCACATTCAATGGTTTCGGAGATACAAGTTTTTGCAAAACGTCAGCCCAGCAGGAAATGAAATATCTCGAAAACCCTAAGACGCACAAATTTAATTATTCGCGCACAATTATGCACAAATATAAGCTATCCGCCGATATACATTATATACCTCTCCGGTCATTCGTTTAAAAATCTTCCTGCTGGAGCACCGTCATTCCAGCAGAATTTGTTTTTCCCGTTTTTTTCCTCAATGCCTTCATGCACTAATTTTTTATTTCGCGCACATTTACAGCAGACTGAGCACTAATTATTCACGGAACCAATTCGCTCTAGAAGCACTTTTTTTGCCCGGCTGACGGACACCCCTTCTGTGTCCGTCGCGCGCCGAATTTTTGCCGTCCACGGAAAAAGGTACCTTATAATAATAGAGATAAGGTATCTACATTTATATTTCCGATGACGTCATCAGAGTCGTCCGCATCGTCAGAGGCGGCCGACACTGAAATAAATAAATGAATAAATGTAGGTATGTACCTTATCTCTATTATTATAAGGTGGACGTCAAACAATTCGGCGCGTATCAATGTGCGGGCACCATTGCATTGATTTTAAAATTACATAAAAAGACGATTGTGTAGGTTCAAATCTCCGGCCGCCGCGCGCCGGGTGGTTGTAACTCGCTCTGTGTGAAACAGTGACACAGAATGCGGCATTAGTGGGAAAGAGTCAGACGCTAGTTAAGACGTATTTCGCTCCTTGCCTCCCGCACCGCTCTCCGCTCTCGGTGTGCTCTCGGTTCACTCACCCCGCTCCAATAGTGTCCGGGGTATATCTAGTGTTGCCAATTTAGCATAATCTTATGCTCGATTTGGCATTTTAAGTTTCAATTCCACGTAGTAATAAGTTTGTCATTAATATTTTTTGTCATTAATAATTTTTGCGTGAAGGAGTAACAAACATACATATACACACACACACACACACACACACACACAAACGTTCACATTTATAATATTAGTAGGATAGGATATACATATATAGTAGGATGTAAGCCATTATGTTATAAAACCCTATTTAAAACAGTCTCGAGATACTTACGTGTAAAAAGAGGTATTTATGAGACTATTAAAGTTTTGAAAAGTATTCTATTGATCAAAACTATATAGAAATACATATATTATATTTAAAAAAAATGTGTTTTTTTTTGTATTTCCTTAATATTTTATTTTAAGTTCAAACATAATAGTTGACCGAACGAGCGAAGCGAGAGAGGTCTAGTGTTGAGAAGGGTCGGTCGCTTGTATGTTTGTTCGACGATAACTTGAGTACCGTTGCTCTGATCTTCATCATTTTTGGTATACAAGTAGTTGAGGTCCATAGAATTTTTAAGTTCGAACATGAGCAGGATCGGTCAGGGGGTTACGGAGATAGGGGTCCAAAAGAGGATCTACCTATATGGCACACAAACTATAGGGCAAATATATCCGAGTGGGGTATCAAATAAAAGGGCGTAACTTCGGTGACAATAATATGGTACCATGGACTGATCTGATGATAGAGCTGATCTGATGAAAGAGCAGGAGTTATCTCATTATCCATACTTCATAGTTCATTCATTCAAACTACTCGTCAAGAATCGCCTTGACGAGTAGTTTGTCTTTCAATGGTAACCAGGGTCTGATGATGGAACTGGAAGGTGGTCATAGGAACTTCGCAATGAAACGACACAACCCCATCGAGTTTGGGCTTGTTAGAATCGTCTTGACGAGTAGTTTGTCTTTCAATGGTAACCAGGGTCTGATGATGGAACTGGAAGGTGGTCATAGGAACTTCGCAATGAAACGACACAACCACAGCACAACCCCATCGAGTTTGGGCTCGTTAGAATCGTCTTGACGAGTAGTTTGTTTTTCAATGTTAACCAGGGTCTGATGATGGAACTGGAAGGTGGTCATAGGAACTTCGCAATGAAACGACACAACCACAGCACAACCCCATCGAGTTTGGGCTCGTTAGAATCGTCTTGACGAGTAGTTTGTTTTTCAATGGTAACCATTGGGGCAATGGGTCTAACATATTTCGTTATCAAAGCCCAAAAAGTATAAAATAAATTGATAGTTCAAAAAATAAAAATAAAACCGCTTTATTAAAAAAATCGAACTAAAAACTAGAAAATAAAAATTAATAATTTTTGGATTATTATTCATTATTTTTCTTTTACAATCACAATGTAACACGCTTACTACATATTTACAACATTCATAATCCAAAATTAAATTTTATTTTCTATTTTTTTAGTTGGATTTTTTTTAAAGCGTGTTTTTTTAGTTTTTTTAACCTATTAATTTATTTTATACTTTTTGGTCTTTATTACCGAAATATTATGTTAGATCAGACCCTGGTCACCATTGAAAGCCAAACTACTCGTCAAGACGATTCTAACGAGCCCAAACTCGATAGGGTTTCCTATGACCACCTTCCAGCTCCATCATCAGATCAGCACCATGTTATCATAATATTGCATTGTCATCGGTCTTTGACAAGTGTGCAAAGTTTGAATTAAATCTGATCATTCTAAGTAGGGCAAAATCGTGCCCAAATTAGTCGGTTACATACATACATACATACAAGCAAACATACAGGTGAAACTAATAAAAGCGTGTTAAAAATAATGAAGGTGTAGCATCACAATGTAACACGCTTACTATTTACAATATTCTTAATCCAAATTTAACGGGTGTGATGATTGAGCTGGACCTATGCTTTTAGAACTTAAAAACAACAAGTTATGCCTACCCTCTTATTACAAAAAAACTACAAAACCATAGTTTAAACCTGTACTAAAAGATCTAGGTTTTTGTGTTAGTTTTGGTTTAAAATTGATTCTTATTACAAAAAGTAAATAGACCAAGGACCAGAAGATCCCTGGTTTTAGTCGCAACCATAGACAATAGATAGCAAACTCGAAACAAACCATTCTTTTGTTCGTTCAGCGTTAGAAACACCGTTCCTTTTCACAAAATGGTGGTAAGTGAGTAAATATTATATTAATAATATTAATATTATATTGTTTTTATCGTCTAAAAATATTATACAAAATTAGACATTTGCTGACGGAAGAAGTTCGCATTAATCTGTGTGAGTCCCTCATATTATCTAGACTGAATTATGGTGATCTGGTGTACGGGCCTCGCTTATTGGAAAAAACCAAGCGTCAGATACAGAGGGTTCAGAATGCATGCTGCCGCTTCTGTTTTAACATACCACCTCGCACACATATTTCGCCATACATTAACGACGCAAATATGCTCAATATGGGTTCGCGCAGAAAGCTGCATTTAGCTACTCTTCTGTTTGGTGTCATTAGGGATCATAAACCGGAATATCTGTTTACCAAATTAAAATTTAGTGAATCACTACATAACCGGTTTGTCCGGGGTCAACTGATGCACCACGCACATAAGTTAGTGGCTTTTAGGGGTAGTTTCCGCTACCATGCAACTCAGTGTTGGAACGATATACCTCCACCCATTCGTAATATTCCAACTATTGGGAGTTTTAAAAAACATTTTCGTATTCATATTCTAAATGAACAAAAAATGGATATCCCTGAGTGTTACACTAATCCGTGGTAGCGGATATACACATAATATATATATTTATTTTATATATCATTATCTTATTTAATATTTTTAGGGTATCATACTGTCTCATATTCTGTGCCTACGTGTCTCTGTGTTGAATTGAAATAATTTTGTGCTATTGAGTAATGTGAATGTTTGTTGATGTATTAATGTAACACCAAATTACAGTTACAGATATTATTTTAATTTGTTTTTGTGAGTAATTTAATGTAAATTTTACTTGCGGTTGTCAGTTGTGGACCATCGTTCGTCCGTGAAGTCACACACTATGGGTATAGCTGAAAATCAGTGTCTTGCTTCTTTTAGCAAATCCAACACTGAGCTACTGCCCATTTGCATCACTGCGGCACACTGCTCACCACGTTTTCAATGTATATTACACTTTTGGTTTTATTATAATTTATTTTTTATCATTTATTAGTTGCTTTTTATAGAATTATAATTAGTATTAGCGATAGTGATAAATGTGTATGTATGTGCCTTTTTGTGATGCAATAAATGATTTATCTATCTATCTATTAAAAACTTATCTAAGAAATCGAATGTTAAAGTGATAAAAATATAAATTGTGTGTTCAACTATTGTGAAATAGTGTGACTTGTTTTTGTTATTCTATGTTCGCGATTACGTTGTTGTATTTAAATACATCAATTTATGTAGCGTATATCGGAACGCGGCTCGAGTTAAGCCTTTAAGCCTTTTGCCTGCCCCTTTAGAAGTATAAAAAAAAAAATATTACCTAAAAATGAGTAAACATGAAAATAACCTAAATTTCTCAAAAACATAAGAAAACGTAGTGATTATATCCTCTTTGAACATAAGTACGTACTAAAAATATTTACTTATTTATGTTTTTAGTAGGTTTAGGTAATATGTTGTTAAAATCTGTGAAAATTTCAACTCTCTAGCTATCACGGTTCTTGAGATAGAGCTTGGTGACGGACAGAAGACGGACGGATAGCGAAGTCTTAGTAAGAGGGCCCCGTTTTTACCCTTTGGGTATGGTACCCTAAAAAGGAGCGAGAATTGGAGTAACGAGGAAAAGGTGAACGTCAGAATTTAATTTTTTGAGGTTATAAACTTCGGTCTAAGTATACTTAAACTAGGGTGCTCGGCAGTTTATCTTTGACAGGACAGACAAACCTGGTTTTAGCGGTAAACTTCTTTTTGTAATAACGTTTATCTAAGTCCATGGTTTTAATCTCACTAAAACGTAGTTTAATTTTTAGACTTCGTTTTGGAATAAGGGGGAGTGTTTAGATTCTCTAAAGTCTAAATCATCCAATGTCAGATAATAGCGATACTAGGCACCTATCATTCAAATAAGATAGACCTGTCGTATTTTGAGACTTTCGTCGTTATATTATACATTTTAGTACCTACTTTACGCTGAAATATAATAACCGCTGAAAAAAACTCGTGAGGTCTCAGTTTGGGGCGAACTACTAGTATAATAATTTAGGTATAAGCATAAATACCTTCTTAAGTGTTCTAATTACAATCAATTACCTGTCTTAAACTATTTGATTTGTAATTTAATGTGATCCTAGCACTACCCACAAGGTCCTACTGTGATCTTAACTATACCTCAGTATTAAAAAAAATCAAAATCAGGTCACTCGTTTTGGGAGATAAACGCGCTACAATTGATTTATATTACCTATTCCGTGGCACTGCCGGAATAAAAAATAGCCAATAACACTCAGTTATCTTCAATCTATCTCTGTGCAAAATTTCATCCAAATTAGTCCAGTGGTTCTGGAATCTGGAGATACCAACATACACACATACAAACATGTTACCGACGTTACCTTTTTGTAGGTATAGAAGGTTAGTATAGAAGTACCTATAGATAAACGTGTCATTTTAGAAATACATGCATTAATATTTCTCTAATGTACCTACTACCTATTGAAAAAATGATAATGCACTAAAACCTCTATAAACGTTCTAAGCGCGACTGTACGGACAACAGCTTCAGTATAATACAGTCCATTTAAGAAGTCATCAAAATGTATGAAACCGTCGCTTTTTCGTGACCATTCGAATTTGGTCGGTTAGTCAAGAACTGAAGTTATGATTTGTTTTTCGTTTATATCTACTTAAATACGCGACATTTGAAGCTGAAATTTTCAGGATATGTATTTCAAAAGGTACTCTAATTTTTGGTATATACGCACATATCTTTAGTTGAATAGGTTTCTTGCAAAGCTATGACATTTTCAGATTTGACTTGAAGTGTTATTATTGAAAAATGCGCGTATGTACTGTCTTGAAACTTATTATACATGTAAAGAATAACAAAACGAGCCAAATACCGCTTTCAGTGAACCTCTGCGTGTTCTCATTTAAGCGCAAGGAGTTTCTTTCGAATTTTCAGGGTTGCATGATTTCTCTTAAACAGTAGATATTTATGAAAAACAAATTAGCGCACAAATACGCACAAATTAAGAGCTACTTATATATGTTTAATCCAAGGTCGCACATTCAATGGTTTCGGAGATACAAGTTTTTGCAAAACGTCAGCCCAGCAGGAAATGAAATATCTCGAAAACCCTAAGACGCACAAATTTAATTATTCGCGCACAATTATGCACAAATATAAGCTATCCGCCGATATACATTATATACCTCTCCGGTCATTCGTTTAAAAATCTTCCTGCTGGAGCACCGTCATTCCAGCAGAATTTGTTTTTCCCGTTTTTTTCCTCAATGCCTACATGCACTAATTTTTTATTTCGCGCACATTTACAGCAGACTGAGCACTAATTATTCACCGAACCAATTCGCTCTAGAAGCACTTTTTTTGCCCGGCTGACGGACACAAAGAAGGGGGGGTGTAGAGACGGAGACATCCAAAGGTTTAGTTTAGAGGTAGGTAGGTAGTAGATGAGAGTATAGCCGCTAGGGCTCGTGAATAGGGAAGCAATTATTGAGCATACATTCAACGTTAAATACGCCTAGTGACCGTTTATTCTGACGCTCACGTGACTAGAATCTTACCAAAATTCTAAGCTAGAGACCATAGTAGGTTAGTAGGTTACCTAGTTACGGAACGCGACATCTCGACGAGTTCTATTAGGAATTAGGATTCATCGTTCAAGTCCTCGTGTTGCTCCTGCTATGACTACCTACTCAACTTCATTATCTACGTACAAATTGTACCTAGTAGGGAGGAATGTGAAATTGATTGAGGGACCCAAGCTTAAAACCGCCTGGAATAGCGAAGTGGAAACTAAAGGTAGAAAATAAAGGATCTAAAAATCAAAAGGGAACAAAATATCCAGCAAAGACATCATTTTCATTAGGTAGGTACCTACTCGTATCTAAAGTAGGTCTGAAGTTGCCTGAGCAGCGGGTTGAAAGTAAGACTTTCCAGCCATAGGGAGAATCGTTGTTAACTGACAGCTGTCAAAAACTATAAACTAAAACACTAAAAAAACTATAGTTCTATTTTCACAGATTCTATTGAACCATGTTCCAACATTGTACTATAATTTGACTACGTAGGTATAATAGGTACTTAAATAGATTCCTCACATGTAGCAACAGTACACGCATTTTCACTGCTAGTTAAATTAGACTCATAAATTAACATAAATGTCGACACTAAGCCAAAATCGGTTATCAAGTTATGATCGCTAACGATAATTTGATAAATAAGACACCTACACAGAATCAACTCTCCAGTTTCCTCTCGGCCTTTAGCAACAAGACAGCTTCGCCTACATGCATCCTACCTTACGAACTGACGTAACCACTTATCACAAAAAACTTATGACAACTCCAGTTATACGAAAGGATGTCTGACATCATTCGACGATCTCCATATTTGGTCACAGCCAGGCGGCCATATGGTCGACTTTCGGTGGAGACACGGTTACTTATAAACTTGTTTACCTATTTACACTAAGTTAGGTACCGAATTCAAAGAATTTTATATAACCTTGCGATTTATTTATACAAATGCACTAGCGGAGTAGATGCTTACTTACTAGCTACTAGGCTTATGTTATGGTGGCTAGACAACGAATAGAATACTTATATACCTTTTATTTTGTAAATACCTACCTATAGGTAAGTAATTAGTTTAAGTAGGTATCGGAAAAAATATTTGTTTGAGGTGGGAATCGAACTTACAACCTTCAGCGTCGCAGGCGGGTGAGAACCCGCCGTAGAAGGTTTGTTAAGTGCCTGGTAATAAAAAAAAAATCTACAAAGGAGCCAAGATGGTGTTAGGCTGTACTTGTCACAAATATTGAATTTCCTGACCTTGAACTGAATAATAAGGAAAATACGAAGTTCTCAGTAAGTAATTATAGAATAGCAGCGTCCCGCGGTTGCATGCGTGGTCCAGTAATTTCAGTGCCTACCTATTCGTTAAAAATATTCCTTCCTGTTTATTAGGACATTTTTATGCCTTCGAAGGTATATTTCTGTAAAATACATCAAATTACTTTTTATAAGTAGCTACGAAGGCATAATATAGAGGAAGGACTTTTTGTTTTTAGCGAATAGGCTCTGAAACTACTGGATCAATTTTAATGAAAGTTAGTACGAGGATACATTAAAATATTGGGAGCAAATTATGCTACTTTTTATCTCAACATTCTCACGGCCGCGGAACGCTCTGCTACGTTTTATCAAAACTTTGAGCTACTAGTATACCTATGTACCTAGATTTTTATTGCGAAAGTTGTGGGTTCAAATCCTGGCTATGCACCAATTTATTTTTCTTTCGAAAAAAAATGTGCGTTAACTAACTTGGTGTTACGGTCAAGGACAACATCGAAGTACCTAATAGTTAACAAGTTCTTTCCTCTGGACTGGTTCGACTAAGCCGAGAAGATAGTAGGTGCTGGGTAAATCTATACTTCATCCTGACGCAAAACGAAACCAAATGAAGAGCTCTAATTGCGGAAAACCAGAACAGCCTATAGTCAAAAAATTTATTCATTTGGATGCATAGGTATTGTACTTGTATACGGGCTGTTGTTTAATTGGGTCCTTTTTGCGTTAGGATGGAGTAGGCTTGCCCATCACCTACTACCCTCTCAGCTTAGTCGAACACGTCCAAAAGAGACAACTTGTCAATACGTCTGAAGCACCGTAAGAGCAATGTCAATTAGCGCACATAATAATTCTTAAAAAAAGCCCATCAGTGCACGGCCTGCCGGAATTTGAACCCACGACCTTCGAGGTATCTACCACCAAGCCAACACCGCTCATGCGTTAGGTGGGAATACAAGTACCTAAAGTTATACTGAATCTAGACACTAGGCATAAATCGAAGCATCTAGGTCACCCAGACAAAGGACATACCAAACCAAAGGCAAAATAATCAATAACCACGTCTCCGTCGTCGTCGCGACGCGCGCAGTGGGGAGTCGAAACTGAGTATTTATGGAAACGGGAAGCTAAATAAAATGGTTAGGGGTTGACGAACCGGTATAGTTATATTTAACTGGGTGTTTGACCGAGGGACGTATGGTTTAACTACTCTCTCTGGAGACGTATTAAAGCGAGTTTTTCATATTAACTTTACTTACTAAATTAATTGCGTTTATGTTAAAGTAAGTATGGAACTATAGGTAGGTACCTAGGTACTTCTATTCGCCACGGATCAAAATCCTAGCATATTCCTACTACTCCTATACCTACTTAATATTATAAAGCTAAAGAGTTTGTTTGTTTGAACGTGCTAATCTCAGGAACTACTGGTTCGAAATGAAAAAATATTTTTGTGTTGGATAGTCCATTTATCGAGGAAGGCTATAGGCTACTTTTATCCCGATATTCCCACGGGATCGGGTGTTACGTGGGTGAAACCGCGGAGCGCAGCTAGTTAATGATATTAAGCGTAA
Source organism: Idaea aversata (assembly GCA_907269075.1). NCBI lineage: Eukaryota > Metazoa > Arthropoda > Insecta > Lepidoptera > Geometridae > Idaea > Idaea aversata. Next base: position 1,989,256 of record OU026108.1, read on the forward strand.
TATTGGAGAAAACTACAAAAAATGCGCTATTTTCTTTGATTTGCCATACTTTTTTTTGCATGGATTTATCTCTATCAGCAAAACTATCGATTGATATAAAAATATAGGATCATTATTTTTTGTAAATTAACAGATTTGATTCCTGGCTATTTCAAAAATGTAATGATGCAATTTCATTGAAGGCTGTCTCGTGTCCCGGGACTTTGATATTGTCAGGAATTCCCAAACCCTACCCAATCACGGGGCTATGGATTCCCGGACCTTTGGAAGGCGGTGATTATTCTGTCTGAACTATCAAATGCAGTCAGGATATACCTATCAATAAATTACGGGAGAAAACTACTTAGGTACTAACTAAGGTATAAAAAAAAAACAATTATGTTACAAATATTTATTACAATAACAACACAATATAACTGCAAATATACAATATAAATACAAACTCATCGTTGGAGAACAATATGGCTACTTTTAAAACGAAATACTGAGGTCTTAACACAAGTAGTTGTTTACTCATTCGATCAAACGTATCACACGGAACAGAAGAGCGTGGAGTGGGAGATTCGTAAACGAGAAAATTGTATAGAAAGAACTTCGCATTACGTCCGCTAGGTATGCTTTTAAAGCTTTCATACAATTTACTAGTTTACTTATTTTGTGTAGATAGAATATACGACGCGATAGAAACAGATACTGTTTTATAGGCCTTCATTTACGACTATTTCCTCAACTTTTTATGATAGCAATTTTAGCTATCTCTTTTTTTTAATTTTTTTAAAGTCGTACCAGTGTGTTTGCAAAAAAATAATCTCTCTATATCTATCGATAGTTTTGCTAATAGAGATCAATTCTTGAAAACAAACAGAGTTTGGAAAATCAAAGGCAATAGCTCATTTTCATAGCCTTCTATAATACTAGAACGTTTGATTGAATACGTAAACAACTCGTTGTAGCGTTACAACTTACAACATCAAATGTAAAATAACATTAAACATTTAAAAATGTAAAAAAATCACACTATTCTTAGCGCTATCTTTAGTTAATTGAATGTGGCAGTAAAAGGAACTAATATGCTAGCATCTTGGAAGGTTCGAGCGTTTGTGAACAAATAGTTCTATTAAACTTTGATAGATGGCGCTGATTAGAAAATTCTAAATTTTAATTTCAAGGAAAAGGGGTAACATATTATATTTATGGAGAATGGCATCAGACGTTTTTTTTTGCCGGACACCTTTAAACCTTTGGCAATGTATAGAGGCCATTTATTTTTTGAAGTTCAAAAAATTATTTAGGAAGATTAGTTTTTTATTTGTCATATGCTGATATTTTACTATGCGAGAATGTTAAAACCCTTTGCTGAATTTTATAAAAAGTAAAAATCTAAGTAGGTACCTATCTGCTTTTTTACGAACACAAAAAACTCAAGGGATTTTTTTAGACAATTGACATCTTACCGCAAGGAACTTCGACCATTTACACAGCGCCATCTAGTGAGTAAATCAGAACTATGTAGTTTCGAGAATTTTTGAAGACTCTACGACGATATCAATTATCGTATATCTAAGGCTAAGGTATAAGGTAAGTTATTTATTATTAATATATATTATTTAGTAGTGACAGTTCCCGTGTCACAACTGGAACGGTTGGTAGTGACGCGGGATTTCTTTGTCACTGTCACTACTGGTAGTGCCACGGGCAATAGTAAAGTACCTGCGGGTAATAAAGGGCACTAAAAGGTTTTTTTAAAACCTTGTGACAAAATACCAAGCAAATAAACAAATGATGTATTCGCTCATTGATAATTAAGCAAATATGTATTTATCTAATTTTTCCTATTATTACAAAATATTTAGTTTTTAAGGTGGCAGTTGGCCCTTATCACCCGTAACTACCTTAGGTAATTTATAGATAATAGCTAAGTATATCAATATAAGTTATGGCTAGCAACACTATTTGACTGGAAGAAAAATGTCATAAGATTATTGATGATGAAGCTTGACACTGGCTATATGAACAAATCGTGCGAAGCCAAAAATTATCGAGTAGGCCACGGCTTAACTTTTTCACAGCACGGCTTGTGCATGCAGCCCATATACAATTAGATTCAGATGAAAACATTATTTACCTCACGCAGTTAAAATGCACACTCAGAAATAATATATTTTCCTCCCTAGTGATACAATGTAATATTTTTAACAGCGTAGTAATAATAATTTTATATCTATCTATCTATTTACTTAGCTTATCTTTATCTACGTTATTTTTAAGTGAATCGTTCCTTAGTGAAGATTTAGCTGCGCAAGAATTTAATGTCACTGCGTGAGTATTGCTTAACTAAATATTCGCTTAGGGACGATACTGAGCGCATTCGGAGTCACAATGGTATGACACAAAATATTTATAATTAACTTTTTAAAAATAAATTCTTTCAAAAGTATTAAGATGGTTACATACCGAGTAATTATTCATACAAAAAGAAGAAGCTCTTTGCCCCTTAATATTGTCCGCTTTTGATAAAAAATTAATAAATGTGTAAGTAATTAATTCATTATGAACTATGCTCGCATTTATTCCTATTCTTATTTTTTTGGAACTAGGTTCCTTATCGCGGGTTAGCGAGGAGACCCAGCCGAGAAACAATGTAACGCGTTACGAAAAACCGTAAGAGTAAGAGAGAATGAAGGAAACCGATAACTAATCTCAAAACACATTAATTTTTTTAAATTATTTTGAAGTTAAAGTCATCTTTTTTTGAAATAATAAAACATTTAAGCCAAACCATTCAAGCGATTTAAATCAATAAATAACATTCTTGGGCATCATTTTGTTGTTTTGCATCATTTATAATGCAACAAAAAAAATGATGCAAAATGATGCCCGGAACGGAAATTCCATCAAAAAAAGTTATTGGTATGTGATGCTCTTAAGAAAAAAATGATGCCCGGAACGGAAATTCCATCAAAAAATGTCATTGTTACGTGATGCTCTTAAGAAAAAAATATAAGCGTCGAATTGAGAACCGTTTTTGAAATCAGTTTAAAAATATTTTTCCGCCTTTTTTACAATTAGCTTTATTTCATTTCATATGAATATTTAGTAAAAGTTTGTGCGCACGTTTGTTTCTCCTTCAAGCAAATACTAAACCAATTGCGATGTTTGCTGTTGATATAGCTGAAGTTCTGAACATAGATAAAGCACAGGTAAAGTAGCATGGAACGGCTAGTTTTAAAATAAATAAAGACAATTGAGATTTTTCAATTATTTGTCATAAAAAAAATATATTAACATAACCTTATAGATTATAAATAAAAAAGAGAGAAAATAATTATCCCTACTTAATATTACTAAAAGTTTGTATGTTTGTTACTCCCGAATATTCCCACGGGATCGGGAGTTACGCAGGTGAAACCTCAGAGCGCTAGTAGTCATAATTATTGAACTACAATTTTACATAGAATTAAATATATTTATTTTATTAATAATTAATAGAAATTATATATTTACACACTTAGGGATCCGTACTTCAAGAGGGTAAACGGGACCCTTTTAGTATTGAAAACAGCGCCATCTAGCTACAATGTAAACAACGAGGCTTAAAATTTGGTGATCACACAACGTATCATAATAAAACACCTACGACTAATTCGCTGATCTGAAAACTCTACTGAAGAATTTTCATATAAATTGTTTTATGTATAGTTGTTTTTTTTTAACCTTTTATCTTACTAATTATAAATGTGAAAGTTTGTGTGTTATTGTGTGTGTTTGTTACTTCACGCATAAAGTACTGGACATTTTGCATTAAAACTCGGAATGTAGTCTACATACAGAGTTTTATTGCAAAATATTCACATAATGTAGATAGCTAGAAACCAGAAGGGCCAATTCTCATCTCATGTCAAGTAAATTACGTTGCAATATGATTTCGATTACAAACAAAATTCTACCCGAACAAACATACATACATTGCAAGTTTTTTTTTAAATGGGTGTTAATCCCTATTACTAATACTTCGATGTCTGTCCATCCGTCCGTCTGTCACCAGGCTGTATCTCATGAACCGTGATAGCTAGAAAGTTGAAATTTTCACAGATGATGTATTTCTGTTGCCGCTATAACAACAAATACTAAAAAAAAGAAAAAAGTGCGTGTACTTATGTACGCGCGTAAGAAGTTATACTTCTTTGGCATCATTAATAAATCATTTTCCAGCCACATATAAATAATTAATTACATTAAAATAATTATGTAGTAGTACCTCTCTGTACTAACCTCATTTTCAGTTTTACGCAGGTAGTAATATATGAAAACTATTTGGTTTTATGACAGCTGTCATCTTGCGGTTTGCAGACAACTTCAACATGGTTTTATGACAGCTGTCATCTTGCGGTTTGCAGACAACTTCAACATGGTTTTATGACAGCTGTCATCTTGCGGTTTGCAGACAACTTCAACATGGTTTTATGACAGCTGTCATCTTGCGGTTTGCGGACAACTTCAACATGGTTTTATGACAGCTGTCATCTTGCGGTTTGCGGACAACTTCAACATGTGAATTTTCCGTGTGACGGTGCTGCGCGCGCATCATAGAAATTCACTCTCATCATTTTTTCATAACGCGCCTAAAGAAGTATAACTTCAAAAAATACATACAACCGAATTGAGAACCTCCTCCTTTTTTTGAAGTCGGTTAAAAATTGGGTATGATTTTATTTTTTTTGTAATTGAAATGCAATAGGTACGATAATTGGCCTTCTGGATTTACACATAGGCTACTTTTTATCCCTTTAATCCCACATCGGGAGTTACCCGAGTGAAACCAGCTACAGCTAGCTAGTACTTATATACAACCTAGAGCCTCGTACTCTATATATGTATAGTGTATAGAACACGGCGCTAGAGCGGTGCGGGCGTCGACGCAGTGGGCGGGGCAAGGAGCGAGGTGAACGCGAGCAGGGCGTCCCCAACTGCTCTTCGGGCTCCGCTAGCACGGCCTGACGACGACAGACGGACCAGGGGACCGTATACATCTGGAAATATATAGATAGATATTCATTTATTGCACCATTATTGTTTTATTTCAGTTTCGACTTTTCCAACTCCTAGTTCTACGAACGGCCAAATGATCGGAACCAATTCCATACAAGGAAATTAAAGAAAGCCTCATACGGAATTTATCCTCCTAAGTCTTCCTCAAGCGAATCTATCCGAATATATTCCGGATATTTCCAGTGACGATAAAATATGAGAAATGAAATGTTAAGAAATGGTAGCTATTTATTTTAACGTATGGGTTCTTCTTCGTGTCGATAGTAAAAATGAAAGGGGAATTGATTAGGTAGGGTCAGATCCGCCCACTCCAGTGTGCTGTCAGGTCTTTGGAGCTGACATCAGGTCAACTGAGACACAGCTATTAGGGCTGGAGGGGCAAGTCAAGAGGTGCAGCATAGTTTGCTCGGAAGCCCCGCAGTCGCACTGAACCCGACATGGATCGATCATGGCCCATCGCCCCAGGTTCACCATGGCAATGCCTTTATTATTTTTTAAACTCGTTTTGCATCACCCAAGGGACACGTAAGGTAAATCTTGCGGACGCGAGCTTTTGACCGTTTCGCAGAAATGCCCGTTCATATAGTTCATGTGGAAATGGCAATAATTTAATAAAATATCTTGGAAATTACTGGAAACGCGCCTGCCATGACTGTGACGTCACAGGCAGCACTAGAAATTTTGTAGTTTATAATTTATTAGGGTTACCTACCAATTAATTTCTTCCAGGCTAAAGGATCGACCTTCCCAGGCGGCGCCTTCTTCATACTTTCCGTGAGAGTCGCTATCGCTTTTAGAACAAACGATATTTCTGATAGCTGATGTCTGAAACAATTTTAAAATATATGAACTAGCTAACTCGACAAACGTCCTGAAATTTTTTTGCTTCCCACACAAAAGATATAATATGTCGCAGTCAACTAGCTTAATTAGCCAATCAATAGTCTAGCCCGTCAAGGCTAAGTATGACCTGAAAACCCTTAGTTATTCGTGGCATTTCGGAACACGTTTGAGCGGCCTGACAGCGATCAAAGTCGATTTCGGACTGCAGCCTTAGACTCTATAAAGTGGGTAAAGTTAAGGAAGAAAATATAGAACTTACCTAGGTAAAGGTTCTACATTGTCATCATCATCAGTATACCGAGATATAACTTCTTGATACCTATCTAGTAACGCGACTATTGCCAGCGGGTCCGTATCCTCTGAAACATATTCAACAATAACGTTTTATTTATACTTCTAGCTGCGCCCCACGGTTTCACCCGCGAGAATTTCGGGATCAAAAGTATCCTATGTCCTTCTGCAACCCCTTAACGACCACAATGCCGATTATCATCCAAATCTGTCCAGTCGTTTGACCTTGAAGAGGGAAAAAACCAACAAATAAGCAAACTTTCGGCTTTATAATATTAATCACTCCGTCAATTATTGAAAACCCAATGAAAATCTGTGAAGTGGTTTTTGAGATTATCGCGCTCAGACAGACAGACTGCGGGTGGACTTTGTTCTATAATATCAATAAATATAAAATCCTTTGTCCTGACTGACTGACGGATTAACGCACAGCCTAAACCGCTGATCATAGAAACCTGAAACTTGGAACTTGGCTTTGTATGACGTAGGCATCCGATAAGAAAGGATTTTTCCGATATTTATACTCCTTAGGGGGTAAGGGGGACAAAGTTTGTATGGGACAGCGTAATTCCTTGGTCCATTTTGGACTTTTACGCAGATGAAGTCGCGGGCAAAAGCTAGTGCATAGATAAAATGAAACATTGGTTATGTAACATACCATCAACTCCAATAGATTCAACATCATCTAACATAGAGAACTGTAGTAGTGTCTCAAAGCATGTCCGAGCGAATTCTTCTCTCTCTTTCAACTCTTGCTCGTTCTCTGTTAATATAATAAATTAATAATTATTTATTTAGGAAACCACAACCCACAAACAAAAATTCAATTTACAATTAAAATGAAAATAAAAAATTTATCGATATTACAAGTTCTGAGGAAAAAAAACTGGTTGCCTGTAAAGTCGGTATACGGGCGAAAGTTTTACGTGACAACAACTGTGCTCGAGTGGAAGGGACGCGTGCCTTTCACTTTTTATGTCTGTCTCTCTCGCTCTTAGGCGGGCTAACCATGCCCGCGTGCCTCTCACTCGCTCTCATTGTGAGCGCATAACGTCAGCGGAGCGTAACGCAGTTTCTTGAAGTGTCACCCGGCAAACCAATTTATAAAACGTTGTCACGTCAAAAATTTAAAAAGAAAATTAATGTATTAATAATGGCCTTAACATCTAATCTACATGATTTATACAGTGCCAGTAACTGTAATCCAAGTTATTTAGGCACTACAGCGCCAAGTAATAAGTAGGATTAGGCTTGCCCAGAACTTATATAACCTTCTCTTGGTTAGTTGACTGCCGAGGCTCTATCACGATTTTTGCCTTCACCATAAGAGCAATGTCAATAGCCCACATACATTTTCAGTAAAAAAAATATTGGTATTGGGCGACCAGGATTCAAACCCCCAACGTTGCGACATTGATCCCGGCCGTGCATCAATGGTTTTTTTAACGAATTTGTGTGCCCTATTAATATTGCTCTTACGGTGAAGGAAAACATCGTGATGAAACCCGCGGCTTAGTTGGCTTTAGACGTATTGACAGACGTCGATTAAGCTCGAAATATTTAAAATAAAACCTAACTCTTTAGTTAACAAAACTTACGTGTATTGTGCATATGATGTACAGCCCCCTGCCTTAGCACGGCGCGGAGGGCGCGCGAGGCGGCCGCCGGCGCCCGGGGCGAGCCACGCAGGGCGCCAGACACCACGCCCCGGACCAGGGCACACGCCGCGCCCATGCCGCCCGCCCTGCATCACAAATATACCTAGCTAACATGGTTGTGTTCATCAATATTCAAAGAGTTACGAGCAGTCCGGGAAATAATTATGGCAATGAAATACTTGGTCATATACAGACATAGAAAAAAAACTTGAGAGGTGTCAAGGGACACCCGGATGGAACGAAGTTCCTTTCGATTAATTAGTGAAGGAATTGTAAATTGTAATATTTTTTAATGAAAATATCTGGCTTGCTTTCTATAAGAGAGAGAGAGACAGACAGAGAAACATGCGCACGCCGCACGGCTTACAATAGCTTACTATAGCAAAAAGTGTCGTTACAAGTTTTCGTGAGATTTTTTTCCGTCAAGCCCCCTTTCACAACGCGCGATAAGGAACTATCGTTCCAATATGATAAGGACCACTGTAAAGCTGTAAATTTCCATACAAAAAGCGGCAACGTTTTCCCCCTCATAAACGAAGTCCAATTTTGATAATTTTTGAAAATGTTCGAATGGAAAACTAAGTTTAATCGTTTTTATTTTAAACAAATATTGCCTAAGATAAAAGTTATTAGTATCTGAATATCTATATTTTTGACTTATAAACTTCATCGAGCGTTTCAATTGTTTTTAATAGACTAAAATGAATAACCAAAAAACAAAAACGTAAAAACCTAGAATACGATGCAGTGAATTTAATGAGACCAAATTTACTTCATTTTGTGAAGGATAAAGGGGGTAAAAACGTTACGGCCCGCAACATTATTTGAAAAACAAAATGTAGGCAATTACGTCCTAACTTAAAATCTCTCTATCGCACGATACGGGTTATCATTAAATACCTACTCGCGCCGCGTATCGAGAGCTCAAGATTCTCTTAAATTCTCCGGTTTTTCTACATTACAGTGAAATTGATGGTATTTCGTGGAAAAAAGATATAAGCATTTAAAATCAAGAATAGAATAGAATAGACATTTATTAGAAAAGCACACGGACAAAAAAAAAACAAATATTAAATAGGTAGACATATGTAATTACAAAACAAAAAAATAAATAAAACAAATACAAAATGAAAATAGAACAGACAGAATTAGAAAACAATCGATAGAATTTAATAATAGGCACACAATAATGAAAAGTCCGGGATGCCGTGTGCTGTCCTAAATGGACCGACCTCAGCTGAAATGCTGCAGCAAGCATAACGCCAGGCTACAGCGCTGGTCTTCCGGCCAGGCCCAGGGCAACGATGCAGAAGGCACCGCTGCATATCCCCGTCCGTCCAACCTCACGCATCATAAAAACTCACGTGTTTTTCATTTTCTTCATCAGCATCTGACGCCATTACACTTATAGGAACTTCAAAAAACTAACATTCTTGCAAACAAGTATTTTTAGTAATTATTTTCCCGGGTCTTAATCGCGTATTTTTAGAGTTCCGTAGCAAAATGGCAAAAAACGGAACCCTTATAGATTCGTCATGTCTGTCTGTCTGCCGAATGTCACTTTTTTTCCGAAACTTTAAGAACTATACTGTTGAAAATTGGTAAGTAGATGTATTCTGTAAACCGCATTAAGATTTTCACACAAAAATGGAAAAAAAAACAATAAATTTTAGGGTTCCCCATACTTAGAACTGAAACTCAACAATTTTTTTACCACTAGCACCATCAATTTTTTATGACTCCTATTTAACAGACGTGATTTTAATGTGATGATAATGGTACGGAACCCTTCGTACTCGTCGAGTCGAGTCGGACTCGCGACTCGCATTTGACCGGTTTTTTTAAGTTTATTTCTCTTACCTCTACGTTTCGACTATGTTACAATAGTCATGGTCGCGAGGAGACGACTCAGACAAGTATTTTTTGGTCGAAGTTTTGCCATTATTAGTTTTTAGTAGTTATTTACTCACGGTGGTTTAAAAAGAAATGTTTCTAAAACTTTCGGTAACATCTCCCAGAATTCTTCGTAATCGTTCGGATTCACTCGCGCTAGTGGAAGACCCGTTTCTAATATCTAAAATAGAAAATAAATTGTTAGTTAAATTTTTTGTATTAAAATTATCAAAAAGTACTGGACCATTTTTGATCAAACTTGGGAGTAACATAGGCTACTTTTTATCTGCATATCCCCCCGAGTGAAATCTGGGTTGCTATAAATAAGAAACATAGCAAATATGTGACTATTTTCTGTAAACATTTGCTTTGTCCTGACTGATTAACTGACTGACAGATAGCCTAAACCGCTGATCGTAGAGACCTGAAACTTGGAGGGTGTGTTCTTTGTATCATGTAGGCATCTGATAAGAAAAATTTATTCCCTGCGCGGAACAAGTCGCGGACGTAAGCTACTCATCAACAATTAATGTATTACTTGTAATAAAAGTCCAGATAGCTGAGCAGCCTCCTCGCTAACTTCGCTCGCACGCTTCCGCTTGTCCTGTCCACACGACTGCACTGCCTCGTGTAATGCCTGAAAAATATATAATATAAAAAAAAACTTAAATTTAAATCTGTTTAGGGACACCAAATATTATTAGTGTAGAGAGTTGAAACAGACGATGCGATAGAGACAGAAATCTATCTCTTTGCTGGCTTATTGGCCGATTGTAGTCTTTAAGTTTCATAGTAAATCTTAAGATAAAAAACCTACTCAATCATAACCATTTTTGACTTCTACGCGGACGAAGTTGCGGGCAAAAGCTAGTATAAATATAAGATTCAAAGTCCTAACTGACTGATATTGATATATCTCGATATCTATCTATCTATCTATCTGATATCGATCTTTTCCTTGGTTTGAGCTGTGCACTGTGCATATCATATCGCAAAACGCCTTTATTCAAAAATATATTATAAAGCGTAAAACAGCATGGGAGCAAAACGTACTCAATTTAAAAAAGTACCCTGCGTGTTAGAATTTTGAGATAAATTAAAAACGTAAGCGTCAACTAGAAAAGGATTTTGGAAAAATCTACTTCTACGCGGATGACGCGGACAATATCGCTAAAAGCTAGTACTTTATACAGTTTGATCAAGTGCGTAGTGGTATGTTACCTGTAGTAGTTGTGGCAGTACGGGCGGATGTGTGTGCGGAGCCGGATGCGCGGTGTAGAGCGCGGCGGCGGCGGCGAGCACGTCGGCGGCCCCGGGCGCGCCGGCCGCGCCGCATGCTCGGGCCGTCGCGCACCATGCCGTGAACATCGCCGCTGTCAACTCGGGACGAGCTAGGGCTTCCTAACAACGACAACAAATATCTAAGTCAGGGTCAAAACAACTTAGGCTGTGTGTTTTCTTTTGCTGAACGCTATACTCTATATGTATAGAGTTCTATTTTTTTTTCTGTGATCATCACTATCACTACGTAGTATAAAACAAAGTCGCTTTCTCTGTCCCTATATCCCTATGTATGCTTAAATCTTTAAAACTACGCAACGGATTTTGATGCGGTTTTTTAAATAGATAGAGTGATTCAAGAGGAAGGTTTATATGTATAATACATGCATAATAGCTAGTATGAATTATGAAGACCACAGCCGGATGGTGTCGAAAAGGAAACTGGATTTTACTTAAATTATAATTAGCTGCGCTCCGCGGTTTCACCCGCGTAACTCCCGATCCCGTGGGAATATCAGGATAAATTAAGATGTAAGCTATCCTATCTTTAAATTTGGATCAAACTGCATACGATGTGCAAATTTGATTAAAATCGGTTAGGTAGTTTAGGAGTCTATCGCGCACAAACAACGTGACACGTAATTTATATAAATTACGTGTATACGTAGCGCAGCGGATGTTGACCTCTGATGGAAAGTAGAAGGGGTATGCGCAGAACTCAATTTTCATATAAATATCGAGTTCTGCGCATACCCCTTCCACTTACCGCAGAGGTCACCATTCGCTGCGTGAGGTATACTTACATATATACAAGAGAAGATTATAATTAAACTAGTTAAAGTAACATTATAAAGCTAACTATCCTAAGATGCGAATGCGTTCGATGCTAGAACGACACTGTCTACTCGAAACCTCTTTACTTAACATTAGAACTTATCGAGGTCATAAGTTGAAGAGGTAATCGATGGTTTAATAACTAACAATTGTTGCAAAACGGACCCCAAGTCAGCGAAACACTAGTCTTCTGTTGAGGCCGTTCCGGTAGTTCTAAATGGTAAAAGCCTATAACTATCTAGAAATTGAGTCTGAATCTCTATTCAGTTACCTTATGTACAGTGTCACAGCATCGCAGCGCGTGCAGTGCCAGCGGTGCAGATTGCAGCTCTATAGAGCCAGTCGCAGGGGTTATACTGCACATCGTTGCTAGACATGAACCTAGTTTCGTCACGTCTGCTGGTGTAAACCTGGGAATATATGCAAAAGTCAGCATCTTCTTGCCCTTTTCCTTCTGCACACAATATGTCGTCCTTTCCTACTCTACGCTATCCCCTGTCAAGTCAACGTTAACTCCCCTTTCTTCCATATTCTCCCTAACGAAATTAATCAGTTAATACTCTCAATACTAATTATTTGCCAGACAAATTAAAAAACCCCAGGCTGATAAGGAAAATTTCATATAACTTTTGAACGCTTACACCGATTTTAACTAAGATCACTCTGGACTAATTCACCTTTCAAACAAAAAAAAAAAAAAAACAAAATTGGTTCCTCCGTTTAGGAGCTACGATGCCACAGGCATGTCAAACCCCTCTTTTTTCATCGGGTTTGACTTTGAATTCTATGTTTATGTATTTGTGAAACTATACCTAGCATATTTCCGTGCATACCAAGAAAGTTTTATGGTTATTTTGGGATAATTTTATGCGTCTTGTCGTTTAACTCGCGGTTTTCCATATTTCCCAAAATAAGGAGAGTAGGGTGGAGAAAAAGAGAGTGATTTAATGTTAAGAGACATGGATACTTACGTAGATCTAATATGTGTGAAGATGAGTGGAAATATCTGCACTAAAGTTGTGAGGAAGCTAATTGATGGCGCGTACATGTCAGGGGCCTTTCCATCCTCACCGGCTGTTGGAACAAAGTAATATTAACTTTACTTTTATGTGGAGGAGTGTCGAAAATGTGTTTAGTGTGGCAACACTGATTTTTAATAGTCTATTCGTACTTGGAATAATGGCAGATTAGCGTTGTTATGTGATTAAGTAAAATTAAGTGGTTTTCTCAACGAGTCTTTCAATAACACCCGATAATAGTAGACGACAACAAGGAAGTATGATTTTAGCACATAATAATCCAAGTGAGAAACTTTTTGTCATATTATGTTTGTTGCTTCTTCACGCAAAAACTATGGAACCTATTGTGATAAAACTTGGCATGTAGACTAGCTGGAGTCTATACTACTTACGTGTAGTGTGAGCAGGCAGCGCGGAGGCGATGTTTGTCCATGCAGTCCATGCGGCGGTCCACACGGCGCGCGTGTCGTCCGCCTCGTTGCTCGCACCTTCACACGCACGTCCTGCCGCCGATACTACCTCTTGAAACGATTTTAACGCTCCTAACGATACCTGGAAATAAGCATTATACATTTTCCGATATAGTTATCTGAGAACATAGCAAAATATCATGTTTTCTGGCTACTAGATTTAGTGCACAAGATGTCTAAGTGGTCCTTCGAGCCGGATTCGATATTACATATCAGCAATTACAACGTCTAGGCATTGACGGTTAGGTAATCTGCTTTAGTCAATTGATTGATTAGGTATTATTGCAGCAGTAGCATCTTACATTTTAGGGACTGTGTTCTTAGCCGGAACCAGCCATCTATGAATGGATACTTGTCAAATAACTAACACAGTTCGCAAAATAATATACAACAATATAAATGCAAAATTTCGTAGGTAAAATATTCAAAACCGATCTCGGTAGAAAACACAACAACTAGAACTAAACTACAAAAGAAACTTACGCTCTTAAAACAGCGAGGCACAGCTAGGGCCTAGCCTTATGTTTTACTAAGAACCTATTAGACTGATTTTGATGAAACTTGGTATGAGGTTACAATGAATCTTTAGAAGTAAAATAGGCAACTTTTTATTCCGATATTCCCACGACATTAGTGCCTCGATTCATTAACGTTTAAGTCGTCAAGCGTGTTTGATTAGCGCGATTGCCATGCCAAAACTGGAGTTTGACGACTTAAACCTTGAATCAAGGCACAGGACTTACTACAGGACTCAGCAAGTATGGTATATATGAAACTTACTTCGTGACTCCTTCTGAGTGCAAAATCAGTGATATAGTCGAGGAGTGCGGTCCAGGATCGATTGAAGTCACCGATTGTCATCAGCAGTTGGAAGCGAGAGTGGAACACGCGGGACACACCTGATAGGGTTAGTACCTGGGAACAAACGTGTATATGATATGTATATTGAGGTGCATATTAGAGCCAAATGCATAATGCTAGGAACAGCTAATTTACTGAATAATGTTTGTATCCTGGTAAGTTTTTTCTTACACATGAGATAGGTCAGCCGTTTGGCCACTATCACACCTGCCTGATGGTAGTTCTAAGATGTGACACGCGAGTTTAGAAGATACCTGTTCGCACGCGACTTGAAGACCCTCCTAATTGTACACGTCAGGAAAGACAGACGCAGGCAACTGATTCCATTTCGCAGTAAGAATAAGGAATGGCGAAACAAAACGTTTAATGTGGGTATCTGGGATTTCCACCATGAATCTGTGTCAAAAGTCAGTTTGCTTGGTTGTGTGGCGGAAGAATGCAAATGGCAAAATTAAGTCGGGCAATTCAGTAGCAAACTCCCTGAAATGTTTATTTTTTATTTTTACATTGGATAAAAAAAAAAATATTGCAAGACATTCCACACATCGCCATCTAGCCCCAAGCTAAGTAACTAGACTTGTGTTATGGGTGCTAGACAACGGATATACTACTTATATACTTTTCTAGCCAGCGGCTAGTTTTGATAGGTCAGCGATTTTTGATAAAATACTGACAATCTTGCCACTTTGCTATGGTGTTCATTGATATGATATCTAATCGTGCTTACTTGTGTTTCAGCCCACTGCTTCTGTGCCGTATTCCTTGTATGATGTATCAGTATATGTTCCCCGGTATCCACTTTCTCTGAACTTGCTATGTTCGATTGTTTTTGAACCTGTCAAATAATAAGTAAAATTTTATAATAACGTTTAAAATAGCAACTGAAAGCCTAAACTATATTATGAAAATCAAGGTCGGCGTTTGTGACCACCGGCCACCATTCCACCTGATGGTAAATGATAACAAGTCAAAGATAACAAAGTCCTTCACACCACAAGCTTTCTAATAAAAAAAAAAATAATTTCTCCAATAGTTTTTGAAAAATTACGAAGGCGGAGCCTCAACCGCAGCTTCAAATTAATTTATTATTTTTATTTACCTATTCTATAAGAAAAAAAATAAACGTTTGTTTGAAATGAATAGGCTCATTCGCCCTTTAGTAAAATTTCTCTAAAGGTACCAAATGACCCTTTTCAGGATGTCTTTTTTTACAAAGTGTTCCTTTTTGAACTTGTGTATTTTATGGAGTTTATATCAAAATTAATATTTAAACAAAAATATTTGTACCTGATCTAGCATAGGAAATAGTACGGCAAGCAATGCTTTCCAAGCCGGCTTCCCGAGTAGGGTACCGTGGGCTCCGATACAGCTGAACAACGTCTGCGAGGCGGCGCGGCGGACCGGGGCGCGAGGTTCCGTACATAATTCACCTATAATAACGTGTATCAATTTTATTTTCTAGTCTATAAGAGCAAGATATCTAAAAGTCAAGATCTTTTTAGGACATTCCATACAGCGCCATCTAATCTCAAGCTAAGCAATTATTCTTGTATTACGGTGGTTACACGACGGATACAATACTTTTCTTTAGTAAATACATACTTCTGTCTGTCTGTCTCTTCGGTATACACAGAAACAACTAGACCAGCCTACTACATAGTGTCTGGGATATGAAAAAGATACAGAGGATCCTAAGTACTATATTAAATAATACTTACTAAGTCTAATATACAAGCACATCCACAGTTTGTCCAATGGTGGTAGTTCAGCGTGGTTAGGTACCTCAGGACATACGGCCGAGTCGTTGGCGAGAGCTAGGACCAACTTGTCGCGGTTGTGGTATAAGTAGTCCGATATGTTCCACTGGTGAATACAAACGGATATTATATTAAAAGGATTTATATAATTATGTATTAGCTGTTGAGTTTCCTAAAATAAATAAATAAATAAAGGATTTAAAACATACATTAAAAAAATCCGTCTAAGTGCGTTTGGGACTTCCGGACGAAGGACTTACTGTTTTAGTATTTGTTGTTATAGCAGCAACAGAAATACATCATCTGTGAAAATTTCAACTGCCTAGCTATCACGGTTCATGAGATACAGCCTGGTGACGGACAGACAGACAGACAAACAGACGGACAGCAGCCGAATTTTAAGGTTACCGACCTTAAAATTCTTATGGACGAATAAATTAATATGACTCAATATTGGTTTGCGTAGACGTTTCAAAGAATCGCCTTTCGTATTAGGAATGCTTAGTCCAAACACATTATATAGGTACCATCTAATTTCGGTACTAGTTAGAATACTAACCATCAATCCGACAGCAGTAAGACTAATGTTGAGTTCCCTGGTCTGGCTGGCGAAGGCTGCGGCCGCGTGCAACACACGCCGGAGGCACCTCGGTCCCGCCGCGCCCAACAAGTCGCCGGCCACCACTTGAGCGCATTGGAACGCTGAACGTATTAGTTGTTCACTGGAGAGAAATACATCCATAATTTATTGTCCTAAATGAGTGATTGATATAATAACGCACAGGATCGGGTTAAAATTTAGAGCAAGGCCCTGTTTCCAACGACTCCAGTAAAGAATGGGTGTCAATTAAATTTGCTTATATTCATCGTTAAGGGGGGTCCATACGCCAACGACCTTGCTACACAGGTTACTAAATAGTTACTACCGGCACCGGTCGCCTTCGTTGGTGAAAAGTGTTGATTGTTACGAATGTGTTTTGTTTTTCTCAAAAGTGCCGAGATGGAATTGTAGGTGAGATCTTTACCGCTATTTTGGGGTAATTTGGCACGGCAAATTTTAGCCGGTAGTAATTATTTAGTAACCTGTGTAGCAGGGTCGTTGGGGTTTGAACCCCCCTTAAGATCTTTTCGGACTAGCGGTGGTGCCATGCTTGGCGAACGATAGATGGGACCGGTCGTAAGCTGGTCTTTGGTGGTCATGAATTGCTTCCTGTTTGGCTAGCTCGTCCGCTCTCGCATTTCTTGGAAACCCCAACTGCGCCCAATACAGATATTGCAGATCTCGTTTTTCCTCATGAGTTTTTGTGCCAATTATTTCCACCGCTACGTAAAGAGTCGCAAAACGGAAATCACTGAGAATTACCACCCTGCGCATTGAAGATCTATTCAGGATCATTTCCGTGTCCCTAAGCATAGCTATCAGCTTCTTCAGCAGTACTAAATTTTGAAGGACATTCCACACATCGCCATTTAGCCCCAAGATAAGTAACTAGACTTGTGTTATGGTAACTAGACAACGGATTTACTACTTATATACTTTTCTTTTGTAAATATATACTTATAATACATAGAAACAACCAGACCACAGACAAATATCTAAGCATAAATACTTGTATGAGGCATGAATAGAACACGCAACCGTGTTTGGCAGTCCGGCATGGTGACCATTGTGCCAACTGGGTCGTCAAACTAATACGTATTATTTAATAAATACCTGTGATGAGTGGATATAGCTGATATAATCTCCATGAGTTGAGGCCACGCGGCACCTAGCTGGTCACCCCTAGAGTGCAAGAGTCGCGCGGCGCACTCGAGCTGCCGCGCGCGGACGTCGCCGTGACGGACTGTACACAGCTCAGCTAGAGGCTCTATTATTAGACGTTGACGAGCCTGTGGGGACGAAACAGATTATAATTTAAGTTAAGAAATTAGGAAAGCAAAGTTATTAATGCTCATGCTGCTCTTTAAAAAGGCTGATACTGGTTGGTTGATACTACTTTAAAGTTTTTTGAAAAAATGATCGTAAACATAATTTTTCAACATTTTTTTTTAATAAAAATTATATTGTCAGACTTTGCCCACAGCGTCATATAGCCCGAAGCTAAGCCTTACTGACAGAGTACTTAACTCTTTTCTTTTGTAAAGACATATAGAAAATATAGACAGTAGAAGAGAAATAGAAAGTTGTAGTGTACAAGTTGAAGTCTTCAAGTCGTGAGTGAATAGGTATCTTCTAGACACCGCGCGCTACATCTTAGGCCACATCGTCACGTACCATCAGGCAGGTGTGATAGTGGTCAAACGCTGACCTATCATATGTAAAAAAAAAACTTTCAGACCAGTATAGCTTTACAAAAATATTTATTTGAGAGTGAGCATCGAACACGCAACTATCTGCGTCACAGGCAGATGTCTAACCCGTCTATGTTAAATAAGTAATTATTTTACCTCAGTAACAAGTTGTGGGTTGTTGTGATGATATTGGAAGGCAGCTTGCACTAGATAAGTGATGGCTTCAACTCCCCACTCTCGCATCCTTATGTGAGGGTGTTGACATACCTGGTTACATACAAATATTGTAAGACATTTCATAAAACGCCATCTAGCCACAATCTTAGCAACTAAACTTGTTATAAGGTGGCCAGACGACGGATAGAATACATACTTTGCTATGGTAAATAAATAATTATCTACACTAATATAATAAAAAGGTTTTATTTGTAACAAATAGGCTTTGTAACCACAAGACCTACTTTGATGACACTTGGTATGATTATACATTGACAATGCAGAAGAACCCAGAACCAGGTCAATTGGGAGTAAGATGGGCTAGTTTTTATCCCGATACTCCCACAGGATCGGGAGTTGTTAGTTATAGATACAGAAAGACCAAAACCACAACAGAAACAAATATCTGTACACAAATATTTCTCCGAAGTCGGAAATCGAACCCACAATCTTCTGCGTGGAGGGTGGGCGTTTCCCAATCGCGCCACATATTATGTCGCCTGTATTATGTTTTAACTATTCTAATAATATCATGTATAAAACTTTCAAAGTTTTTGTTACCTGTTCACGCAAAAATTACAGAACCGATTCCGATGAAACTTTGTAGATAGCTGACGACATGGATGGACCAGCATTGACAACAATTTACAGGTAAATAAAATCAATTTGAAAATAACTTACTTCTAAAAGGTGATTGGTGATTGGTCTCCACATGACCTCTATTCTATGCATATTTGCTAAACCCGTTTCGAGTAACTTTGCTACTGCGAATAGCGATGGTTCCTGAAATAAAACAGATAGTATGCAGTTATTCTCCGATCCGGAAGGCAATTGTCGCCTCTTACTTTATAGGAAACAAATAGTTATGTTCTCGTTGACACTCGCGCTGGCATGGTGAATCTAACGATGTGCCACTTATCATAATCGGCCCACGCGTTTGGTCTGTGCCACAAAGACTGATAAACACCACTTCTTTGTATAGGAGCACAGGGTAAAATAAACATCTTGTTTCTTGTGGCTCATTCTCACACTCACTATATCTGAACTTACCCTATTAGAATAAGCCAACTCCATAGCCTCATTAGACAGCTTACAAAGCGCATCGATCAGATGATGTAAAGCCACATCATCTAAATACTTCGAAGATTCGAACACTCGAGACAGCATCGCTGAAAGCGCTGAAATTATAATTACTTTAGATAATGGGGTATACTATATAGATTCACTCTTTTTTTTCTAAACTAATTCCAAATCGCTGAATAGATTGCGCGCACTATAATCACCTTGATCTTTGAACAAGAGAATGTGGGCCAGGTAATATTAATTGAATTACACAGAAAAAAAAAGGTATCTTTAAGCAAGAAATTATACTCTCTATATACACTAGAAAAATAATTTCTTGTTTATAGTTCTTTTAAATTAAGCATACTGCTTATTATTTTAAGATTTCTTACCAAAATCAAGAAATTATACTCTAGCGTCTCTATAGACGCTAGAGTATTTTTTTTCTCTTTCTGAGTATTTCCTTCTTTTTCTTTTTAGTATTTTGACCTATGTCAAGGATTATTTCTCGCTTCCAGAAATCTTTTTCTGGGCAGAATGCTTACTTAGAATTTTAGATCATATCCAAATCAATTTTTACTGGTTCTTTACTTTTTTTTTATACATTAGATAGTGGTTGATGGCTAAGTGGTGCTGTCTATCGAGCCATAAGGAATTAGTAATTTTTTGGCAAGCCTTATTTTAGAATGGTTTAAACCATAACCTCGCCCGTTTTAGTAGCGCAGTCGGGTAGAAAAAACAGCTGTTACATAAAATATGTCTGAGATATAAATATGCACATTTTCCGCTAATTTATGATACCAATTTTTAAGTCCCATAAATGAAATGTAATAAAAAAATCTGTACAAAGAAGTTTTTTCAATCTGTACAGAATTTCATAAAAATGATTATGTAATATCATAAATATATTCAAGCTATGGGTGTCCAGCTGTGTAAAAATCAAAACCTTTAATAAAAAAACGTACACGCCTGAACGCGTGTACGTAAAACAACGAACACGTAGGTACACAAAACATATAGGTAGATATAGACTATTCCAAAACCAGATATCATTTTTGTAACGCAGAAAAATAACATTTATTTTCTTACTTATCGCATTTTTGAAGTAAAATTTTTTTGTAGTAGAACTCCCTATCTCTCAACTGTCAATAAGACAAAACTTATCTGGAAATATTTTTAAAGAAATGGCATCTGCTTTTGTACCATGACGAGACTCAAATTGGCAACCTCCCACTTACCGTGTGGGTAACCACTACGCCATGCGGTACAGTAACGTCGCGGGCAATATTAGTATCTTTAGATGCATGTTACCGTACCTCCAAAGGTCAAAAAAAGGAACCCTTATAAGATCACTCTCTTGTCCAGCTGTCTGTCCGTGTGTCACCACCGATTTTATCAGGAACGGGTGGACCTAACAAGTTTGAATTTATACCAGATACGGCACTGAAGTCTATAGTCCCTATTAGGTGTACAAAAATCAAGGTCAACACGATACAAAGTCAAGAGCAAATTTCGACTTTCGAGAAAACTTGTAAGTACCAATATTTACCTTAATTTTTTTAGGAATAAAACTTCGACGATACTTATCATTTTATTTTCGTGTTATACTTTAGATCAAAGACATCATTTCTAACTAACTGGTTTTGGAATAGCCTTTATGGGCCAGCAAGCTCCGTCCCTGTGCGAAACGTGACAAAAAAGCTTATAGAACATAGCTTTGGATGCATTTGGAACTTATCGCCAATTGAACGTCGGAAAAAAAACAGATTAATATTATATTAAGTAATTAAAAAAACAGAGGAAAAAAGCATAAAATGACGGTAAAAAAAAACACTCGATCGTCGTCGGGTGAAAAAAGTTAAATGCCGGGAAAAAACTATTGAATGTCGGTAAAAAACATTTGATCGTTGGAAAAAAATATCGGTATAAAAACAATAAAAGTCGGAAAAAACCAGTTGAAAGTAGAAGGAAACATCTGGACATAGAAAAAAAAAGTTTATCGTCGAAAAAAAACTATAATTCCTGACGTGTGCAAAGCTCAATTGAACCCTGTTTCAGGGACAAAATATGATTCTGGTGTGGTAAAGATTCCAAATACATCCAAATCAATGTTTTTTATTATTATTTTTATATTTATTAATGTATACCACTCATCATCCCAAGCGATTCAGCCACAGGAACTTGCTGACCTGAAAATTATTGTCAGGAAAATAGTACGGTCCTACTGAAAAAAAATCTAATCTACTCTGCAGATAACTAAGAAATAAATAGGAAAAATATATGTATAACAGGCTTACTTATGGTCGAATATCTATCTATTACTATGGGTTAAAATGTCAGTTTAACCTTTGGTAGCTGATAGATAGGCTATTGATTTCAACTATTAAAGGTCAGGCGGATGGGAAGCTAGCAACATTTTTTACTAACGTAAATCCAGACGTATCCAATGGCAACAAGGTTTAAATTTCAAAGCTTACGATAAAGATAAAGTCAACATTTTGTTATTCAGTTGTAATCATTCGCATGACATCACATTATAGCTAAGTTAGGATGATTTAGCGCAATCTCTATCTTGTTACAATTTACATACGGACGAAATGACATTACCAACTTTAAAATGCCCTGGATTAGCGCTGAATTTAATGTATTTATTACATCCAAGTAAAACAAAACAGTCCAGATTATCGTGGCGTATAAAAATTTAGGATTTTCTGTGCCGATTTTAAAAAAAAATTAAATATCAATTATTGTTTGTAAGTCTGTTTTATGTTGCTGTTTGTTTTCGGATCTTTGTAGACGCTAGTTGCGGATGAAGTCGTGTGTAGAAGTTACTATTAATTTAAATATAGGTAAGTTCAAATTTAAATTTCTAAATTTCAAATTTCTTTATTTCTTTCAATGCTTATGTATTTACATACACATGATCACTTGAAATAGTCTTAAAAACTAAGTTAGGATGTGTGCCTTCGGAACGCGCCCACCAATGAGAAGAAGACACAAGAAACTCATGGGGTTTTTTTTTTTATGTGATCACGCTCACAAAGGTCAATATTACAAATATTTGAAGGTATTATTTGAAATGGAGCAATTAAAGTCACATCCATGGATTCTTATCATTAAGGTACGAAGAGGTATCATAGTATGCCTTACCGCACAATTTATGCTTTATAAAAGTTTTGAATTTGTTAATGGACATGTCATATACATCTTTAGGTAATTTATTGTAATAGAGCACACATGTACTATTAAACGACCTGCTTATTTTCCGGAGCCTACTACCGGGCAAGGTCAGCTCATCCCTGTTTCTTAAGTTGAAATTATGAATATCGCTATTTTTGCGAAAAATATCAGGATTTTTGTGAACGTAGAGCAAGTTTTCGTAAATATATTGTGAATAGAGCGTTAATATATTGATCTCTTTAAATTTTTCTCTAAGTGATTCCCTGGGGCCCATCTTATAGATAGCTCGGACAAGTATATACACGCTTACCAGGTAAGTCGGCCATGACAGCAGAAGTGCTCATAACAGCGTTGGCGTCGGCGCTTGCGCGGCTCGCTTTCATACTGCCACCGGTTGATGGCTTCAGGCCTAATATCCACACCTGGGTACACGAGGTAGATGTTACTTTAAAATTCCATCTTATAAAGTCTTTTGTGCAAAATCGATCCGGCTCAAAGGACCATAAGTTAAATTTAAACATTTGAAAACCGCCTTTAACGAGGTTCAATATCGATGGAATTGAAATAAATAAATAAATATTTCAGGACATTCCACACATCGCCATCTAGCCTCAAGCTAAGAACTAGACTTGTGTTATGGGTGCTAGACAACGGATATACTACTTAAATACTTTTTTTTTGTAATTATATACTTAGATACATAGAAACAACCAGACCACAGACAAATATCTAAGCATAAATACATGTCTGAGGCGGTAATCGAACCCGCAACCCTATGTTTGGCAGTCCGGCATGGTGACCATTGTGCCAACTGGGTCGTCGAAATGGAAACACCCTTAACGAAATACATCTCCAAAAATTGCAATGCGACGAGACTTGAACTCGCTACCCCCATTATTCCATTGCGCCACACGGTCAACAACATTATAGGTAAAATTGAAGGATTGCATTCAACTTGTTTACTTTACGAATTAAACGTTAACGATATCTGTTAGTGCCAAGTTCCATTAACAATTCACAATCCGAACCACATAGAAGTTAGCGTAACCGACACTAGATTTTTGGAAACGCGATTTTCCTTGCAAAAGATTTCCCTTCATATGTCTTACCAAATGTTGCAACGTTGTAAGCACAGGCAGCCAAGCTTGTTGTATAGTGTCGCCGTCTTGCCGCGCGGCGACAAGCAACGCTTTCAGGGCTGTCACGTGTCGAGATGTCACCATTACGAACGATTGTTGTTGCCCTGGTTAGAAGAATATAGATAGAATTAATTTGACAAACAACATGGTTGTCTCTAAAGTTGGTTTACGGACAATAATTTTACAATCCGTCTGCAAAAAGGAGCTATTTCCTTTGATTTGCCATACTATGTTTGTTTCCAAGAATTGATCTTAATCAGCAAGATTATCGATTGGTATAAAAATATAGGATAAAGATTTTTTTGCAAAATCAACAGGTTCGATTCCTGACTAGGGTAATGAGTTTTTCAAATCTAATGATGAATCTAATGATGCAGTTTTAGTTTATGTCAAAATCGGGCATGTAACTCCTTTCAGCATTTTTCGCTATCCCGTATAGTTTAGGAGCCCTGAAGGCCCATATAAAAAATTCACCCTATCATCCTCCCAGTCGATTTTGACTTCGACCGGTATTTGCAAAAAGCGAATGTTTAGTCCTTTGATGACTTATGTAACTTATTTTGTTTACAAAAGTTCGTCCGCAGCAAGTACACGTCAGAACTCTGTTTTCATAATTGTAAACAATGGCAGAAGGTGGCTTATTCTTCAGCTGATCATGCTGGTCGTTTAACGCACGCCTTCGTGCGTCCTCGAACTCAGACACCTGAGTCTGCACACGCCGCCTCCATTCCGGACGCTCAGAAGCAAGCGAATCCCAAGCACAAGGGTCTATGTCGCAATTCTTCATATGGCTTTTCTGGACATCTTAATACATACATATTATATACATATAAACAAACATCTAAGCATAAATACATGTCTGAGGCGAGAATCGAACCTGCAACCCTGTGTTTGGCAGTCCGGCATGGTGACCATTGTGCCAAGTGGGTAGAACAGAGATGAGTAAAGTAACCTGGTTGTGGTGCGGGAGTGGGTAGGGGTGTGCCCACCCACACGACCTGGTGTCGATGGTCGGGCTCGGGCGGCGGGTCGCGGCGCCACGGGCCCGGCAGCGCGCCCAGAGCGGCCACGCAGTACGCCCCGGGCAGGGCGCACCGGCACAGCGCCGCTACACACGCGTCACGACCCATACAGTGACCCACCTGCGGAACATAATACTATTTATGTAAAAACTAGATATGTCCCGCGGTTTCAAGCGGGTATGTCCCGATCTCCTGAGAATTTCGGGATCAAATTCTAAGTCCTTCTCCAACCCCTAACCTACCACGGAAATAGCTGGATCCATTTTCATGAAATTTTTGGAGTGGATGGATGTTTATTATTTACTAGCGACCCGCCCCGGCTTCGCACGGCTATATTATGCATGTATTATACTTATAAACCTTCCTCTTGAATCACTCCATCTATTGTAAAAAACCGCATCAAAATCCGTTGCGTAGTTTTAAAGATTTAAGCATACAAAGGGATATAGGGACAGAAAAAGCGACTTTGTTTTATACTATGTAGTGAAGTAGCTACGCACCGCGGTTTCACAGGGAATTTTAAAATCAAATCCTATGTCCTTTTCCATCCCCTTAAGGTGAAAGGGTACCTGCGCTCTCTCCATACAAACGTAGTCGACTGTTTCCTCCCTCCCTATAACTGCCATGACTATGCTATTATGTTTTGTTTTTTTTTTCATTTTCTTATTATCATAGAAATTAAAATTGAAAAAATAAAAAATAAAACAAAAATAGGGGCGTGGTCATGGCAGTTATGAGTTTTATGCACCAAAAATATTTGCTCTAGTGTCATTATCCAGGGAGAAAACAGTCGACTACGTTTGTTTGGAGAGAGCGCATACCTGCGCACCCTTTCCTCTTAACTACCACGAAAATAGCTGGATAAATTTTCATGAAATTTTTGGAGTGGATGGATGTTTATTATTTATCTTTGTAATAGTTCACCGTTTGGCCACTATCACACCTGCTAGATAATAGGTGACGATGTGGCCTAAGATGTAACACGCATTTGATAGTTTAGATTCACAATTTCATGACAACCAGGCAAACTGATCTGCGACACCGATTAATGGTGGAAATACCAGACGTCCGCACCTAAGCGTTTTGCTTCGTCATTTCTTACTTGGACCACAAGGGAATAGAATTAGTTGCCTGCGTCTGCCTTTCCTGATGTGTACAATTTAAGGATTTTTAAGTAGCTAGTGAATTTGTATCTAGGAAAGCGTGCTACATCTTGGCCGCATCGTCACCTACCATCAGGCAGGTGTGGTAGTGGTCAAACGCTGACCTATCATTTGTAAAAATCGACTTGCTAGGTCCACCCGTTCCTGAAA
This sequence comes from Idaea aversata, assembly GCA_907269075.1. NCBI lineage: Eukaryota > Metazoa > Arthropoda > Insecta > Lepidoptera > Geometridae > Idaea > Idaea aversata. The sequence goes on from OU026108.1 coordinate 2,015,436, forward strand.
AAATAGTTGGTGACACCCGGACAGACAGACGGACATGAGAGTGATCTACTAAGGGTTCTTTTTTATCTTTTGAGGTACGAAACCCATCAAAATGGGCACGCGAACTGACCTTCCCACTAATTCTAGCAAGCGTCTGTACGGCCCGCAGTATATTCTCCAACTCGCCGATGCTCGCCTCCGCTAGCACTGACAGGCCCCACACGAGACCACACCACGATGACTTTATCAACTGGAAATATCAATGTATAATTAGATTATAGTAATATTGGCCTTTACATGTAATCTAGATGATTTATACATCGTCAGCAACTTTGATGCATGCTGTTTCAGGGCGCTGAAGTGCTTGACACATGTATTAGATGGAGTAGGAGTCAAAAATCAGTTCCCCTGTTAAAGGGTGACAAGTTTAAAAAAAAAATAGGTGCGTGTACTTATGTTCGCGCGTGAGAAATTATACGTCCGTCCGTCCGTCCATCCGCCATTCCATTTCCATTTATCACGTAAAAAAAAACCAAGGACAAAGTTTTAATAGGCACAGTCGGCAATAAAAGTTGAGGCCTACCATAGGGTTCTAAAAAAAAACATGAAAAGTGTTTATGTGTTTGTATATCTCACACACTACTACGTGTGGACTATCGCCACGCTCGCCACGCCAACAATCAGGTTTACTCTCCGTCTATAGAAGTATAACTTCAAAAATCGGTGGTGACACACGCACAGACGGACAAGACAGTGATCTTATAAGGGTTCCTTTTAACCTTTTGAGGTACGGAACCCTAGAAAGGTTAGGAATCACTGATCTAAATAATTTGTTACCAATCATATCACTGCCAAAAAAATATAGTTTTTCCTTCAGATTAGTGCACTGACTTACTTCAATTTTTAAGAATAATTCCTTATCTTCGACGTCTTCAATCTTTTGCACAACGTTCGAGTTTTGATCCGACTCCCCGTGTCCATTGTTTGTTATCTCTTTTGTTTTATTATCTACATCTGTTGAAAATGAGAAGAACACATATAAACGAGGAAAAATTGATATTTTGATCCTACTCGAAGGACCAGGGGCCCTACCGCGGTAAGTGCGTCGGCTTCAAGCCAACGCGTCGGCTTATGCCGACCCGCGCCCCACACTAGGCGAAATTCTGAGCCTGCCTTTCATAGGAGTTTTGAAAAATTAAGTGGTTTTTTTCGTGTGTTTAATTATGCAGGATTGTTGGAGACATCAAGACCTTTTAAAATAAGTGACTCTGGTTATGTTATTTTTAAAAAACACAACAAAATATAACTTTGTTTTTTTTTTAAATAATAAAACCCTAATCACATAATTTTGAATGTTTTGATGTCCCCGACAATCCTGCATACTTAATACACACGAAAAAAACTACTAAATTTTTCAAAGTTCCTATGAAAGGCAAGCTCAAATTTCCGCCCATTGTGAGACGCGGTTTGGGATATCAACGTCGGCCTGAATCCGACGCACTTATCGCGGTAGGGCCCCAGACATATGTGAAACTTTCGCATGTCTGGAAATATTAAAAAAAAGCAATTCCATAAATTGCCCTTACATAGACAGCAATAAATTCATTCGGTTCGGATTTACGGTTAGCAGAAGGTCGCGAGTTCAAGTCTCATCGCAGTGAAATTAAAAAAAACCGGCCAAGTGCGAGTCGGATTTGAGCACGAAGGGTTCCGTACCATGTAGTGAGCTCCACTTAATTGTTTTTAATACTTGTTGATAGTATTATTGTAGCAAACTGATCATTTACTTATGACCCATACTGTACGGAACCCTAAAAAAACTTCTAGACATCAGACGCTAAGTACACGCATACGTACTTAAATAAATAACATTTATTAAAAATTTACATTTTTATATAATCAAAGGTACGATTTCATAAACCGATATTTTGATCCGACTCGAAGGACCAGAAATTTAAAAACATAAAGAGTAACTATAACATACCTTTATTATTAGCAGTCTTATTAGAGTTGATTTCTTTTTCATCTTGTTCATTCTGTACGTCGTTTTGTTCGTATAATTCTTGCAGTCTGGAAAACATATTTCATTAAAAAACTGTGAAAAAAGTGGCATTTTATCACAAGAATTGATGTGGTTTCTAATAAGGAACAAATTACTCTATAAAACAGACGGATAAGAAAATGATCTTGAAAATGAAAAGTAGCATTCCTCGATAAATGGACTATCCAACACAAAAATAATTATTCAATTCGAACCAGCAGTTCCTGAGATTAGCGCGTTCAAACAAACAAACAAACTCTTCAGCTTTATAATTTTAGTATAGACTAGCGACCCGCCCCGGCTTCGCAAGGCTGTATTATGCATGTATTATATCTAAAAACCTTCCTCTTTAATTACTCGTATCTATTCAAAAAAACCGCATCAAAATCCGTTGCGTAGTTTTAAAGATCTAAGCATATATAGGGACATAGGGACGGCGAAAAGTGACTTTATTTTATACTATGTAGTGATTACTATTATTATTTGTGTTAAATAAATAGTATCTGACCTAAAATACTCCTTCCCTTCAATAGTAATTGCAATGGACCGTATGATCTCCATAAGGCATGCGTACGCGACGGATATGCCGTAACCTTCTTGTATGGTCGGCGCTTCATTTCGGTCCAACATTTCTATACTGAAATATTAATATTATTAATCATCCCGCCCGGTTGGAACAAACACAACAAAAAACTATCAAAAAATTAAATAAAAGACGATCGAAAGAATACCATAGTTGGCCTCTCTACATAATGGGCCATCATGCTGGTCCCTCTACACGATGGGCCATCATGCTGGCACATGATGGCCCAGCATGTTGAGGGCGTAGTGGTGTCTGATGGCTTATGGTTCGTGGGGTGTAGGTTTTTCGGTCGCACATCAAAGGAAGTGGGCAACGATGGCTGAACATGGTCATCTTGTAGTTGCGTTGCAGCCATCGTATGGCCGTCCAGTGCTGGGCCATCATGTAGAGGGGCCAAGAAATACTTACTAAACGGATTTAGCAGTTCCCGGTTCGAATGTGACACATAGAGGTAACCATACTCCTTTCCAATAGAAGCCTGCTTGTTGAGGTACGCCTGTCGATCCTACAACAAAAGTAAAGGAAAGGTTATACGTGATGTCGGAGTCAGAATTGCAGACCCACTACTATTATTGGAATGTTTTTATTCTTATTTAAAACAAACGGCAAAACAACGTTTGCCGGGACAGCTACAAAAAAAGGGAAAGATAATAGGGGGGAAAGGGAAAGATAGGAACAGATAATGTTCGATTTTCAGACCTAACAAATATCCATTGATTTGAGTTATGCGTTGATATATCAGTGAATCAGTCAGGACTTTGAATAAAAAGTTTATAGATTGCAATAAGCTAATTGCAAAGATTACTTGACACTGGCTGCAAGCCTAGTTCGCATTAAGCTAGTGTTTTAGTCGAGTAGCGAGTAACTTAGTAGCTAAAGTACTCACTACTGCCCAAAAATCGTTCGCACTTTGCTCGAGTAGAGTTTACAAGTAAGTGGTGTTTTGTTAAATGATCAGCCCAAAAAACAATACAACAATGTGGCGACAACTAATGAACTTGACTAATTCGACAGGTCGGACTTGTTTAGTCGGTAAACTGAAAGCAGGGACGCGTGGGAGGCGAGGTGCTACTCGCCACTCGCCTAATAATTATTCCCTTTCAAACAAAAAAACAATTTTCCAAATCGGTCCAGGCGTTTTCGAGTAATCCGCGAACATACATAAAATATATATATATATATACGCGACGAATTGAGAACCTCCTCCTTTTTTGAAGTCGGTTAAAAATAGGATAAAATGGATCGACTCGACTAAATTACCTAACCTACTTGACTTGATTTTTGGTGTTCAGACACGTTTAGTAGCTAAACGTGTCTCGCTACTCGATTAATGCGAACTAGGCTTTATTACAGAAATGGCATGATGCCATAAACGTTGTGACAGTTGGGTTTTCATTTAAAATCCAGAAGGCGACGATTTCGTTGTCTTATAAATATATCATAACTTTAACATGAATTGTATTATAATAATGATGTTATTTGCACAAGTGTTGTCGAAAGAATACGTTTCATGTAAGAAGTTTATTTATACTCGTATTTTAATATGGTACTAGTTTTTGCTCGCAACTTATTTCGCGTAAAGTCAAAATGGTTCTAATAGAATTGGACCAAGGAATCACGTTGTCTCATACAAACTTTGCCCCCTCCTTTCTTATAAAATGCCTACGTCATACAAAGAACACACCCCCAAGTTTCAAGTCTCTACCATCAGCGGTTGAGGCTGTGCGTTGATCCGTCAGACAGTCAGTCAGGACAAAGCATTTTATATGTATAGATAGAAGATTATATATGAATAAGGCAAGGCTACCCAAACTGCAGTTTGGGCACGCATGCATCAGAAAGGCACGCATTTTCTTCTCAATAATAGGAAATGTAAAGAGATAAAAAGGGTGTGCTTGCTTTTTTAGGGTTCCGTACCCAATGGGTAAAAACGGGACCCTATTACTAAGACTTCACTGTCTGTCTGTATGTCACCAGGCTGTATGTCATAAACCGTGATAGCTAGACAGATTAAGTTTATATGGTATAAAAAAGCATTTATAGATCTATATACAAATCTTTATTTGCCTAAAACATAATGGCTGTACTGTTTTGTAATCCGTTCAATGGAGCTATCCTTAATGTTTCACAGTCGAACCTCGCCCGAAACCGATAGACTACAATATGATATGGAAGTACCGTTGCAGTCGTCGGTTTTCACCTGGTATATGTTTGCAGGAGGTAACACCGGTATGGACGTTCGAGTACCAACTGCAGAATTGCACGTGAGAACTTTTACATGATGACTACATAGTAACTCCCCTAAGTTTAAGACGTCTGAACCTATTTTGATGAAACCTAGCTAGGAACACCCCCGACTAATTCACCTTTCAAAAAAAAGATACAAAATCAAAATCGTTCGATGCCACAGACAGACAGACACACACAGACAAGTCAAACGTATAGCACCCCGTCGTTTTTGCGTGGACACACAAAGAGTCCATTGGTTTGAGCTGTCAAGGCTTTGAATTTCATATTTATAGCTAACTAGTCTTTCAGGAATTAGAATAGGATAGGATCATCATCTCATCATTTGGTTACTGAAAAAGTAAAAGGGAACCGCTTCAGTTGGCATGGACATGTGATGGGAAGAGAAGATACGCATGTGACTAGAAGAGTGGTGAGGGATGGAGAGGAAGAGGACTACCTAAGATAAGATGGATGGACTGCGTGAGACAAGACATGAGAGAGATGAATGTGAAGGATGAGATGAGAACTACTAGGAGTCAATGGAAGAGAAAGACATACTGCGCCGACCTCGAATAAAATGGGCAGGAAGATTAGGATATTATAGGATTAATTTATTTCCAATATATTTATCCAGGGAAAGACTAGGATGCCCTCAAGCATCAAGACAAAACAGATTCTACAATTACGCAACCTGTATGAAAAAATGCAAATACCTCATCGATTTATACTCATTTATTATTATGCATGAGAATAAGAATGATACATTTATGAGAGAAGGCGCAGGTAAATATTAGTGCGCTTTTAAATAAATATTATATAAATAAAAGTTGCAAGATATTCCACACATCGCCATCTAGCCCCAAGCTAAGTAACTACAATTGTGTTATGGGTGCTAGATAACGGATATACTACTTCTATACTTGTCTTTTCTAAAAATGTACTTATAATACATAGAAACAACCAGACCACAGACAAATATATAAGCATAAATACTTGTTTGAGGCGGGAATCGAACCCGCAACCCTTTGGCAGTCCGACATGGTGACCATTGTGCCAACTGGGTCGTCGATATAAATATTACAAACCATATTGCAGGGATTAGCTTGGGGCTAGATGGCGGTGTGCGGAATATCCTGCAATATTTATTCATTTTCTAGCTGTACCGGCAAACTTGTTTTGCCATATAAAATAAAAAAAAATAGATGTTTTTCGATGGTCAGACCTAACGAAACAAAAAATTTAATACAAATTGGTACAGCCGTTTAGGTGGAGTTTGGCAACAACACCGCTACACGATTGATATCAATATTTATACGATACTAACGACACTCAATTGTTTTGCCTTCCTGAAACCTTTTCACTAAAACTTGAACTTTATTGAATAGTATTAAAGTTCAAATTGACTTTTAAGTATTATTACGAATTTTTCTCTCCGTAAGAACCATCCTCGTATTTCATGAAATATTCTAAAAAAAGAATTAGCGAAATCGGTTCAGCTGTTCTCGAGATTTTATTTTAATTTAAAATTATAGTTTGTATGGGAGTTTATAGAAAAGTGTTGTTTGCCAAAAAAACTCTAAGTTGCCAAAAAAACTCTAAGTTTTTTTGGCAATTTTTAAATTTTTCCTCTACTTAAGCACCATCCTCGTACTTCAAGGAATATTCTAAAAAAAGAATTAGCGAAATCGGTTCAGCTGTTCTTCAGATTTGAGCTTAGCAACACATGCAGTGGTTCATTTTTTTATATTATACTAGCGACCCGCCCCGGCTTCGCACGGCTATATTATGCATTTATTATACATATAAACCTTCCTCTTGAATCACTCTATCTATTAAAAAAACCCCATCAAAATCCGTTGCGTAGTTTTAAAGATTTAAGCAGTCAAAGGGAAATAGGGACAGAAAAAGCGACTTTGTTTTATACTATGTAGTGATTACTAGCTTTTTCTCGCAACTTCGTACGCGTAGAAGTCGAAAGAATGAAGATTAGACCAAGGAATCACGTTGTTTCATACAAACTTTGCTCCCCTTTTTCACCCCCTTAGGAGTAGAATTTCTGAAAATCCTTTCTCATCGGATGCCTACGTCATACAAAGAACACATCCTCCAAGTTTCAGGTCTCTACAATCAGCGGTTACGCTGTGCGTTGATCCGTCAGTCAGTCAGTCAGTCAGGACAAAGCATTTTATATGTATAGATGTATAGATTTGTTTGAGATGTGAATTGAACTACAACTTAATACATACCTAATTTCCCATTAGATCCACCATCATCAGGTCGACGTGACACCATCCTGGCGAACCTAGACTTGGAGTACTCACAAAATCAGCATACTGACACTGATGATCAGATTGGATATGGCTCGTTCAAATACATGTACTCGAATTTCGATGGGGGTAGCGAGGCGGTTGGGGATGTTAATTTGGATTATTGACAGGGGAAAAGGTATTAAAGAATAATAATTGTGAATAAAGGTTTATTAATTAGTCACTTTCGCATTTCAGGCATTCTGCTTTAGTGGCATCTCCCGCTTATAGTTCAAGAAAATTCATAAATCAAAAAATGTTAAGTAATATTTTTTGTGAGACCTACAGTTTGTCAGATAAACCATAAAAACTATTTAAATCCTTTTTCCAAGATGCCGGCCGTAGGACAAGGGCTACAATCCTTGAATCAAACCTCAAACTTGAATTTAACTTTAAACAACCCCCCTTGAAAATTAAAAACTATGAAGTTTGAGTAAAATCTTAAAAAAAACTTTCGATGTGTCAAAAAGTAATTATTTAGCTCAATTATCCTGGAATACTATTCAAAAACAGATTGGAATAATTCCTTTATTTGCAGTTTTGGCATCAAAAACCATAGAAAAAGGAGTAATATTTTTAAATGGCGGATATCTCGGATACCGAGTGACTTTTATAGAACATCACATACATTCATTACCAGAAACATGTCTATAGATAGATAGATGAACTTACCAGCAGGTGTGTTAACATTAGAAGCGACGAACAGACTCTGTACGTAGGCGCCGAGAGCGTTCACGATGTGTTGGAATATCTTCGTGGAGTGAGGCTTCATATCGTAACATGAGCAGAATGATTTCAGTAGATCTGAAATACGTTATAATATTATTAGTAACTAGCTGTGCCCTGTGGTTTACCCCGCCGTCCCTAATTTTTTTAAATTATTTATATTTTCTCAGAAATTTAAACTTTCAAACAAATATTAAAAAATATAAATTGGCCATCAATCAAGCCGTTCTAAAGTAATGGCATGACAAAGGGAAACAGAGACAAATTTTTATATACAGGGAGAATTTTTAACACGCGCGTTTTGGGCTATATCCTAAACTATAAGAGATAGCGAAAAATGCTAAAAGAAGTTGCGTGCCCGATTTTGACGAAAACTAAAACGGCATCAACAGATTTTTGAAAAATCGAACGCGTAGATTTAATAATAAAAATCACCTATATTTTTATACCAATCGATAGTGTTGCTGATAGAGATCAATTCTCCGAAACAAACTTAAGAGGAAAGGGTACCGGGGGCTCTCTCCATACAAACTATTACAAACGTAGTCGACTGTTTTCTTCCTGGATAATGACACTAGAGCAAATATTTTTGGTGCATAAAACTTATAACTGCCAAGACCATGCCCCATATCTTTTGTTTATTTAAGTCACAGTAAGGACTTGGGTGACGGTCCGACGACTGCTTGAAATACCCTTAACAATAACCGCCTTAAATGAGACGTTAATAGAATACTTTACCTGGTTGTATAGTCATTTTATGCAGCACTTCCAAGGCTAAAGCTCTTTGCCACAATGGTTTATCTGGGTCCAAGAACTTCACAGTCAGCGATAGGAATATTTCACATTCTGTTACCTGCAAGTTTATATTATTTAATAAATATCCTGTAATACCTTGCAAGTACTTGTTGCTTTTCATAAAAGAAAATTGTATGAAGGTGTTATGTTTTCACAGAAACAAGTGCAAGTTGCACACAAAGGGTTCCGTACAATATTTGTTGTTATAGCGGCAACAGAAATACATTATCTGTGAAAATTTAACTATCTAGCTATCACGGTTAATGAGATACAGCCTGGTGACAGCCAGACGAACAGACGGACAGTAGAGCGATGGGTTGCATGTTGTAATATTATTGGGGTCGGGGCGGGTCGCTAGAATATTATTGTTTATAATATACTAGCAACCCGCTCCGGCTTCACACGGCTATATTATGCATGTATTATACATATAAACCTTCCTCTTGAATCACTCTATCTACTCAAAAACCGCATCAAAATCCGTTGCCTAGTTTTAAAGATCTAAGCATACATAGGGACTGACAGCGGAGAGTGACTTTGTTTTATACTATGTATATACATATACAACCCGGTCACATTATCTCGAGACCTGGCTGGAATGCAAACTCCCGCCCCGTTCTCCTTTCACCTCCCCACGCTCGCCACGGCGCGTCAGTACAGTTAGCACTTTCGATGCCGATACGCGTCGACTTGTTTTCGTGGTATATTTTTAAACATTTCATTGTTAAAACTTTGAACTTTCATCGACGCCAGGTCTCGAGATAATGTGACCGGGTTATAAAATGCTTTGTCCTAAATTACTGACTGACGGCTCAACGCACAGCCTAAACAGCTGATCATAGAGACCTGAAACTTTTAGGGTGTCTTCTTTGTATGACGTAGGCGTTCGATAAAAAAGGATTTTCCGAAATTCTGCCCCTTAGGGGGTGAAAAAAGGGGGGCAAAGTTTTCATGGGACAACCATTTTTGACTTCTACGCGGACGAAGTCGCGGAAAAAAGCTAGTAAGGTATATAAGAATAGAATGCAACTAACTAGGGCAGCATGATACTTGTGTACGATGATGGAAACGAGCCGTAGGAGCCGCATCGTGACTGGGAAGTGAGGCCGCTCGGTGCCGGGCGGGTTGCCTGCCGCGCCCGCGCCCGCGCCGAGACCTGCGCCCGCGCACGCAGTCGCGCCAGGTATGTGCGGGGATGTGAACGCTGCCCTGAAATATAATTACATTTATATGTATTCATGGTTGCTAAATTTTGTTAAAGAATACTTATGTATCTTAACTAACGACTTTATGTATTTTTTTTCATCATAATTTGGGTTTATGTTCATTACACAACAGACAGACGGACAAAAAGTGATCTTTACATTTTGACGGAACCCTAAAACTAATTGATTATGATTTAGTACAATAAAAAAGAGAATTAAGTAAAATGTTATGGTCTATAATTATGACCTTTGTGTGTAAATTTCGGGCGATTTAAATATCAGTATTTTCGTTTTTTTTTTTTCTAAATTTTATACTTTTTATTTTTATATTGAATTTCTCGATTCATCCCATCATTAAAAAAATTTGGAAATTAGGAACTAGGAAAAAATCAATTAGAAAATTATTAATATCATATCTATAATATGTAATGTAGCTTATGTGCAAACAGTTAGAAACTTACCTATACTTAACATTTGGCGAAAACAGTCTTATTATGAGAGCGCAGACGTGTTCTTTTAATAAGAACTTAAATTCTTGTATCTGCAATAAGTATAAAATACAATTATACAATTAACATTTTATAAAGAATTTTCTATTTCTTATTGCGAAAAACGGCCCGTATGCGTAACGGGCCGTTTTTCGCAATAAGACCCTTTTTAATTGGGTTCTATTTAGCGTGAGGATGGAGTAGGCTTGCCCAGCACCTACTACCCTCTCAGTTTAGTCGACCATGTTCAGAGGAGAGAACTTGTCAATACTTCTGGAGCCAACTAAGCCACAGGTTAATTAACGCACATTTTTTTTTCTTAATAATAATCCATTGGCGCACGGCCGGCCGGGATTCGAACCCACGACCTTCAGAATGAAAGTCGAGATATCTACGTCACAAATATGCAACTGTTAAAATATATATTGAAACAAAAATGTTTACCTTAAAGAATACTGGTGAGAAATCAGTCAAGACAGTGTCTAACAGTTCAAGTCCGAACGTTTTTGGCACATCCGTTAACCCAACCAGCCAGTGCGCAGCGTCGCCGTTAATTAATTGTATGGTATCCTGGAAAACCATAAAAATATTACAATATAAATAAGTATTGTGAAATTTAACACAGCGCCATCTAGCCACAAGCTAAGCAACTAAGATTCTATTCTTAGTAGAAAAACATTTATTTGAACAAGCACACGACTCAAAACATTTTAGAAAAGTAGAGAGACAAATAAGCATAAGAACACTGATATGTATAGTGCATAAGAACAAAAAGTATAAAAATAAATAAATAAGAGAATACAATAGAAATATATAAAAATAAGATAGATAATTAAATTATTTGATGTAAACACCATTTTTAAATAACAGGACGGCCTTATCGCTGAAAGCGACGCGAAGATTTATGCTTGTGTTATAGTGGTCAGACAATGTATAGAATACATGTATAAACAAAAAAATATTTTGTAAAATATCTGTTAGGGGCGGAAAGCAACACTTTGCTATCATGAAGCGAAAAGTGCTGAAAACTTACTTGTAAAATAAGATAAGCATCAATGGCGCAAGGTTTCAAGTCTTTTGGTGCTTTGCTATTCGTCTGTGGCCTGATGTCAGCTGGATTCACTTTCAGAGTACCTGCAATGAATGTGTTTGTCAGAAAAAACTCTGATTGATAGACAAAGTAGCAAATCAAGCCAATTTTTATTAGATTTTTTTAAATGTTCCAGTATCACAGCTGATGGTAAGTGACGATGTTGTCTAAAATATCACACGCGCGTCTAGAAGATGGGGCCTTATTCTGCTATTTTGCATTAATGGATTTACCATTGTCATTATATCGAGACTCTATTGATATTATATCGAGACTCTATCGATATTATATCGAGATTGTGACTTTATTTGGTATTCTGCTAAAGTTTTAATAACATCGTAATAGAATCACTATGGCGTCCCAATGGTATGGTAATAGATACGTCGCTAATGTAGCCTAGCATTATGGTAGATGTTGCTAAGCGATATACCGTTTTGACAACTATCGAGGTTCCTTTGAGCCACGATTCTAGAGCAGAATACCAAAGTGAATCAGTGGTGAGTCAGTGGTGTTTCGATAGAATAGTTAACATGAGGAGAATACCAATTAGACATGTAACGTCATATTTTTGACATTAAATTTCTATTACGATTATATCGACACTCTATTGAGACACAATTGTGTTAGCAAACTTAGGCCCCACTCGTCGCTTGAAGGCTTAATTAAAACAGACGGAGACTGATTCCATTCAATAAACTAAGAATATACCGCTTCCAGGTAAAAAAAAAAAATACATTAAAATGGTTTGTACGCCCTATGTCAGATTTGGTAAAATGCCAGACATTTTGTCAGATCGGCGGACTTCATTACAAAATGTCAGATTCGCTAATCGTAATAACCTTATAATAAAAATTACGCAAAATTCCAAATACGTTGAATGTTATATACTCAAAATATCATCTATACATATAAAATGCTTTGTCCTGACTGACTGACGGATCAACGCACAGCCTAAATGGCGGATAATAGAGACCTGAACTGACTTGGAAGGTAGTACTTTGTATGATATAGGCATCCGATAAAAAAGGATTTTCCGAAATTCTACCCCATAGGGGGTGAAAAAGGGGGACAAAGTCTGTCAGTATGAGACAACGATTCCTTGATCTTTTTTCGACTTCTATGCAGACGAAGTCGCTGGCAAAGCTAGTAGGTATATTACTAAAGATAAGTAAGTTTTTAGTTAATTTTTCTATAGGTTGATTCGTTTGCATACCTTCAGATTCCGCCAGAGCCCTTTCAAAGACAAGCGCTACAAGCTGCCTCACGGTAGCCGCGGCCGCGTGACTAGTGCTCACGTCCCTGGTTTCATTCGTTGTTACCATCTTCATACACATTACCATTGTCTGTAAAACATATTATAAGCAATTCAAATACTAATAAAGTTCTTAGTTATAGTGGTACTCACCCATTGTTAGAGTTTTCAGATCGCCCTAAGGCCTCTAACTTGACCTAACGACTGCTACTAGAGGTAGCAACCGGGACCAACGGCTTAACGTGCCTTCCGAAGCACGGAGGGGCTCACAAAAACACATTTTTGCCACACTACTGATTGGCCAACCATCAAAGTAATAACCCCGCCAGGCGTCGCTTAACCCGCACGACCGTAAACGATTAGCGAGAGTCGCTTAGTTGTGAGTCTCCTCTAATAAAGTTAGGAATCAGATAGTCCAGATGGTCAATAAGAATGTCTCGTTTTCATAAATAAATCAAATTATCATTATATTACAGAAAGTCTATAGATATTTTGACGTGATAACGTCTAATAAATTGATGTAACGCCTGCATTTACACAAAAGTGTCATGTTCCGGTACCATAAAGCGTCATGTTCCGGTAACATGACGCGTCATGATAAACGTCACGCGTCTCGTGTTTGTTAAATAATAATAATATCGCTCATCTGGGCTTGTGTTATGGTGACAAGTGACGAATAGAAGACTTAGGAAAAAAATATATAAAGGAAAAAAAAGTATTCTGTAAAAAGGTAAAGTGCCTTCGTTCGAGCGATGTGATGAGTATCTAGTCCTCGAAGTCAAAGTAGAACCAAAAAGTGCTAAATAAATGCTATGTGCTAAACGAGAAATAAATGTGATAAACCTAGTATAAAAAGTACTAAATTGTGTACTAAAACTTGTATTCAAATTACACTATTATTTTTATAATCTAAAACATAATCGGCGAACTTATATTAAAAAAAATACGCGACGAATTGAGAACCTCCTTCTTTTTTGAAGTCGGTTAAAAATATGATGAATTGGGAACCTCGAGGACGGGTCTCACGGGGATCGGGTCTCTCCGGTACTAACCCGGCTCCAGGTCATCTAGGACCACGATATGTCAAAAGAGTTTAAGCTAAAAAATATCTCTTACCCTCGCCAGTGTATCTCCATGGACGAGATCCGATGTGGTCATCAACAACGCCGCTGTCTGCAGCAACTTAAGCTCCAGCACACCACCCTGCCCGAGGTTGTAGAGGCAGTCGACGACATGACGAGCACCCTTCGCGTCTATACCTTGCTGGGCTATAAGACGCTGGATTGTGCCGAGGCAAAACTATAACAGAAGATGTAAGAACATAATAAATAATATACCCTTTCTACTTTCCATCAGAGGTCATTATTTGCCGCGCGGGGTACCGATCTTATTAAAAAGTGAAAGGGGTAATTACATATGAGTATGGACTGATATAGTAGTCGCCTAAAGGTGGACGCAGACTGATCAGAGCCGAAAGAATCGATTTTTTGCCGTCCACGGAAAAAGGTACCTTATAATAATAGAGATAAAGTACCTACATTTATTTTTCCGATGACGTCATCAGAGACCGCACCGTCAAAGGCGGCCGACTCTGAAATATAAATGTACCTCATCTCTATTAATTTATGGTACCTTTCGGCTCTGACCAATCTGCGTCCACCTTGAAGCTAGGTTCATATTGCTGTGTCGGGGTGTGTCGGGGCGCGCCAGAACGCAATCGCTTACGTTCATTTACTATGAATAGATTCACATTAGTAGGTTGTGTTGTGTTGTGGCGCGTTCTGTCGCAGTAAAATCGCTCGACGCCCGATCGCGCCAGAGAGGTGGTGGGGGATCTGTCGCGCCACACTAATGTGAATCTATAGTTTACGACGCGTTATTGCGAGGGAACACAGTTCATGCAATTATTAAATTCTGTTTTTGTGTGTACTTGCTCAAACTGTATTTTAGTAAATCTGAAATATCGTTGGAATCTTTCGTCATCACTTTCTAATTTTCGAACAAGACAGTGAAATGCGCCTCTAGTCTCTCTTAATCTATTTACGGGATGAACCCAATATCTCCTTTTCCTTTTCTTTTTTGATGTGAAACATCTATAGCCGCACGTAAAACCGATTTCTGCCGTGGCGACGCACAGTGGGTCAAAACTGCAAATGATGGACATAGGGCTGTTTTTCGATGCAGATCGTCAGAGCTCACTATTTTAATTCAAATAGGCTGGTGTTATGGTGACTAGACACGATTAGGCTTGTGTTATGGTGACTAGACCCAACTAGGCTTGTGTTATGGTGACTAGACGCAATTAGGCTTGTGTTATGGTGACTAGACGCAACTAGGCTTGTGTTATGGTAACTGGACACAACTAGGCTTGTTATGGTGACTAGGCGCAACTAGACTTGTGTTATGGTGACTAGACGATGATGTGCGATTCTATCACAATCTGTTCTTTTCTGCATATTAGTTTTACAAAATAATGTCGATGTTTCACATCTGCCAGGCGTCCCGTGACGGCTCACATTTTTTTTTAGAAGAGTCATCAATAGAAAAAATTAAATATCTTCATCGAAGTCACTGTCAGACGATTCCATTTTAAAACACGTATTCACTCCTTCAACTCTTAAAATGAGAATGATCTAAAAATGCGACATATTGCGCCACAAGACAACACATTAGTATGAACACTCCGCGACACAACAGACGGCGACCGGCGACCCGACACACCCCGACACAGCAATATGAACCTAGCTTGAACTTATGCTTTTTAAATTTATTGCGCAGCCACCTTTAAAACTATTGGGAATGTATATAGAACATTAATACAAACAAATGGCATGTAACAAACAAGTGTCAGGTTTGCCTATAATTTGTTGTTGTAATTTTTTTTCAAGAATATTTTTATTTGCTACATAACAACAACCTAACACTTAACAAGATTTTGTTACAGGCATATAATGTTTCTATCAATGTCGTCATAATATTAAATGATGGCAGGGCAGCAAATAAAAAAAGACTGATCTTTTACTATGCTAAATTGTTACAACCCTTTTGTGTATCACTACTCAGTACATAGTATAAAATACAGTCACTTTTCGCCGTCCCTATATCCCTATGTCCCTTTCATCATCATCCGAGCGATGTTCCCGGTTGCATCCCTCTCGGGAGTCCAGGGTCCGCTTTCCTACTTTTACGCCTCCACTTCGCACGATCTTCGGCATCCTGGGTTGTAAGGCCATTTGCACGCATATCACCCTTTACGACGTCAAGCCAGCACTTCTTGGGTCTACCCAGTCTGCCACGACCCGGCGGAGGCGCCATGGCAAGACATTTGTTCCCCACGTAACTAGCCGGTTTTCGCAAGACGTGGCCGTACCAGCGTAAGCGACACTCTTGCAATTTATCTGCAATGTCTCGGACATGAAGGCTGCCCCGGATGCGGGAGTTCCTGACGCGATCCTTTCGCGTCACTCCACACATCCAGCGCAACATCTTCATCTCCGTGACACGCAGTTCCTGCTTATGTCGCTCAAGCACCGGCCACGCCTCACTACCATACAAAAGGACAGGTCTAATGATGGTTTTATAGACCTGTCCCTTTAGTTTAATCGGCATTTTGGGGTCGCAAATGACACCAGTCACCTCACGCCACTTGGCCCAAGCCGCTGAAATGCGTGACTTGACGTCGTAATCGATGTCGCCGGACGCGCGAAGCACAGACCCCAAGTACTTAAACTGGTCTGTCCGCTCGACCATATGACCGTCTACGCAGACAGGTGTGGGATCTGTGGTATTGCAAGCCAAGTACTCTGTCTTCGCCACATTCAGTTGCAAACCGCCGTTCTCAAGCGACTCCTTCCACGTGTGTACACGTTGGACCAGCCGCCCCTTATCCGAATCCGCCAGCGCAATATCATCAGCGTACATGAGCAGCCATGGAGGCTGCTCGTGTGCATCCCTGATGGCAACGGACAGTGCATCCAATATTACGCTGAACAGGAACGGGCTTAGGACGGAACCCTGGTGAACTCCAACGGTAACAGGGAAGGGCTTAGTGTCGCCAACAGCAGTTCGCACCACAGAATCAGAATTTCGGTACATGTCTCTGATGATTTCAACATAAGCTTCCGGAACCCCTTTGGACCGCAGCGCCCACCAGATCATCATGCGAGGAACACAGTCGAAGGCCTTCTGCAAATCTAGGAATAGAAAATGCAGAGGCGTATTCTTCGTCCTGTATTTCTCCATAACGATCCTTAGGGCGAAAACAGGGTCCATGGTGCCATGCCCGGGGCGGAAACCATATTGACACCCAGAGACAGTGCACTCCTGTCGGATCCGAGAGTCGACTATCCGCTCGTAGAGCTTCATGGTGATCCCTATGTCCCTTTGTAGATCTTTAAAACTACGCAACGGATTTTGATGCGGTTTTTTAAAATAGATAGAGTGATTCAAGAGGAAGGTTTATATGTATAACACATGCATAATACAGCCGTGCGAAGCCGGAGCGGGTCGAAGCGGGAGTGACTTTATTTTATACTATGTAGTGATAGTGATGTATGCATATGTAGGTATGTTATGTAACTTTACCTACAGCAAGCAGGTAAAACAATTTGTTATGAATAATCAGTACAGCTTCATTGATTCTAAGGAATGCTGTAGTGTCAGATAACCTGCGGTTTCATTAACAGATCTCCCATTAGACTTACTTTGAACATGACTCAGTTTTTATATTTACCTCCTTGGATATTGTTTTGTATGTTTCTCACGTTTTCTCTGTTTTTTATTAGTTACTTGCGACGCGCCCCGGCTTCGCACGGCTGTATTATGCATGTTTTATATCTAAAAACCTTCCTCTTTAATCACTCTATCTATTAAAAAAAACCGCATCAAAATCCGTTGCGTAGTTATAAAGATTTAAGCATAGGGACAGACAGCGGCAAGTTAACTGTGCCCCGCCTTTTTAAACATGTTAGTCATATTTTTGTTGATAATTCAATTTATTACTTGGTAGATTTTAAAGTAAAATATACCACAACCTTCCCCAAAAATAGAGGTAAGTATACAATAGTGAAAACTAGATTTTAACAGGGTTACTTAGTAGTTTCTTAAACATTTAAATTCTTGATGTTCTGTTTTTTTTCTAAGATTCACCAGACCTTTTGTTTTTATTTTTGCTTCCAAGTAGTGTTTTTTTTTCCTTGATTATAAGTATTTATAGTTTTAGTTCTTATTTTCCTTGATAATAATTTATTTTTTAGTATTTTGTTTGGTAAAGCAGCAATTTCCAGTAATATCTATACTAATATTATAAAGAGGGAAGATTTGACTGTTTGTTTGCATTGATAGGCGCCGAAACTACTGAACTGATTTAGATGAAACTTGGTATGAGGATACATTGATTCATTGGGAATGTTATAGGCTATTTGTAATCCGGATATTCCCACGGGATCGGGTGAAATTACGGGGCGCTGTAATTTACAATATAGGTTTAAAATAAAATCTTTAAAGGTGAAATGCATTTAGTTTTTTAACTTACCTTTATAATTTTGAGATCTTTGGACTCACATCCTTGCACCAGTGGGTACAGGATCTGATTGACAACACCATAAAGTGATGCTTGAGGGTTGTTTGCAGCTAGTGATAACTTTTCTATGGCTTCATCACATGCCTGGAAACAGAGGGAAAACTCAGTAGGACAAAGACTGTTGTCACATACATATAACTTCTTCTTTGTATTGATAGCACAAATTAAAGGGGAATTGATTAGGTAAGGTCAGATCCGCCCACTTTAGTGTGCTGCCAGGTCTTTGGCGTTGTTATTAGCTGACTTTAGGTCAGGTAACGTACAGGTTTTAGGGCTGGATAAAAAAAAGGTCAAGAGGCGCAGCATAGTTTCTCGGGAGCCCTGTGGTGGCACTAAACCAGACATGGATATAACAGATAATTGTTTGACCCAGTTGGCGCAATGGTCACCATGCTGGATTACCAAATACAGGGTTTCGGGTTCAATTCTCGCCTCATACAAGTATTTGTGCTTAACTATTTGTCTGTGGTCTTTAAGTATAATATATTTACAAAAGAATAGTATATAAGTAAGTAGTATATCCATTGTCTAGCACCCATAATACAAGTCTAGTAACTTAGCTTGGGGGCTAAAAGGCGATGTGTGGAATGTCTTGTAATATTTTTATTTATTTATTTATAACTAGTGATTTGGTAGCTCACTTGCGATAACCTTGCTTGGCACACATACATAAAGTATTTTGGGCCATTTAATATACCTACATCCGCGTAACTGCCTTAGAAAAATGAGATAGACTATCTTATGTGTATGTCCACTTACCAAATAATTTATTGATATTGTAGGTATGTTTTCAAGTAGTCTTGTGTTTTAGGTAATAGGTACTTATAAATTGATTGAACATGAAATTTCAATGTCAAGTTTGTTTAGCTGATCGCTTATTTACAATCATTAGTTGAATTACCACGTAAACGCAGCAGGATATAGGTGTTAATTAGTGTATAGAAAATACCAACAGATATAAAAATATACTGATTTTTAAGCAATTATATCTGAAAGTAGGACAAGCCGCAGTACGTCTAAATGCAATTAGAACAGTAAAACAATAAAAACCTCTCTTATCTGCGGATATTTCTTCTTAGTTTCTAAGCTTAGAGTCTTGAAGTCATTTTGTAGGACTTCCATGAATTTCTTGGTGGAGTCATCGCCGGTAACAGCACTCACGAATGCCATGGTTGTACACACTGCGATAATTCAATTATTCACTTCATATTTTACGTGAAAATCAAAGAAATTCAATTTTTTGCCATGTACACAATCGACATCGACATCGTAGTTTTGCGTTCAGAAATTAGGATAAATCAATCAACCTTCATTTGAACTGTCACGTCATTGCTTTTTGTGTTTTAACATTTTATTGATTTTAGCGGTAATTTATTATTTTTAACTATGCAATTAGGGGTACATTTTATACAAATAAACATCAGTAAACCACAAAACATAATTGCAATAATATAATAAATTTTCAAAGGAATTTATTACAAATGGACCATGTTTTTGAACGAATTTAAAGCATTTGTTCCGTTGTACGCTGAATTGAATGGGTTTCGTATCAAATATATTAATTGATTTGAACTTTTTACGTAAAAAGGAACGTATTGCAAAACATTGCTATAGAAATAAATTTTACCGATTTCATTGGATATAATTTTGGAAAGTTAAATGGGGAGTCTTTTATTAGAACACAGACAGAAGGCATTTCAATCAGTCGTTTAGATAATATGTTTGTATCAAAGTATTTTTAAACAGAATAAACAAGTTAAAAGCATTCTTAAAACATTCGGAGCAGAAGTGAAAGTGAGAGTGTAAAAGATGGCAAAAAAGTAATCGATGATGGATGACCCACTTTTCACGGTGATGATTTTTGCAGTGTAGCAACATCGATTACTGATTGTGCAGAAGAAAAAACAATGGTGTGTGTGATTCCTGATTTTTATTTGTAAGTATTTATAGAATCCGATATCAATTTAGCTAAAATAACGTTTGCGGATAGGAGAAAAGGTTCAGTCACCCAACGATGGCGATTCCGAGGTATAAAATCCGTAGATAACCACGTAAAAACCATTTTATTGCATTGACGTGCTGTCATTTCAATTTTTTAGTCTATTTATTCAACTCGATTCAGCTATGCGCCATTTAGTGCAATAGAACGGTTGATGTATGCAGATTTTAGCACATATCTGTAGATACCGCTACAACGAACCAGCATTGTACGTGATCTCTGATAGGCTTGCTCCAACTGCACCGCGGAAAACTGATCGCTATTTCGCGATATTTGCAGTCAAATTTTACGTGCCGGCACTTGGAATTTATGTGTTTTCTTCTATTTCGCGTAACAATCCCTTAAACAAGTGATTTAGTGTACCACCAAGGCGTATGACTTCATTTTGAATAATGTGAAATGCAGTGACATTTGTCTATGTCATAGTATGTGATCGAATCATGCGACGTACGTGTGGTAAACAATGCAACATGTTCGTGCTATGATTTGTAAATATCGTGGTGTGACATCTGTGTTCCATCTCCGTTCCTGTTTGACCTTCGGGCATGTCAACTGCATTGGAGTAATGATAATCAGTCTATCTGATACTAAACAGGTGTCAGATCACGCTTGTCTAAAGTATAGAGTAGCTGACCGAAAACTTCAGTCTCCAATCGTAAAATTAAACCATCCACTTTTCTCAAACACAATAACAATTTCATCAAAATCGATACAACTATTTTTGGACAAATTTTTGTGAGATAATGCACAGCGATTGATTTTTAGACACAAAATGTCATGAATTAGATACCTAAAATTTGCCACATTGTACAAAGCTCATTTATTAATGAAATCCACATTCATTTTTAAAATTCTTAATTAACCTAAACATACAATTCAGTGCCGAGTATTGCTATCAACCAGGGTTCGAGGATATATATCAATGGATATATATCATGATATATATCCGATATATATCCAGTGGTTTTTTGTGATATATATCAATACAAAAATTGTTTAAAAATTTGATAAAAATAAGTCAATTTTTGCAGTTTTCTGCTGTATTTCTCCATCCTAAATGTAGATGGTGTTGGAGTAAAGTTAAAACATACTCCCTAATAGTAAGTTTAGGTATTAAGGTTGAAAGTTTAGGTATTATAAGTATTAGTGTAGGTATTCAGAAATATAATGAAGCCATTGAATGATTGAAATTTATAAGATTTTATCTTTTTGAGTTAATTTTACCTGCTGTAGTTTATGATTTTAATTGATTTATAAGAAGATTTTATGTTTTTGAGTTACATTTACTTTTATTTATTGTTTTTTTTTTTTTAAATAATTTATTATGTACTTATAAAACAGGTATGGAAACAGTATACATAAATAAAACAATAAAATAACAATATGGCTGTCTTACAAAATGGATAAATATCATGTAAATATCACATTTTTGATATATATCGGATATATGTCAAAAAAATCCGATATTTTGATATTATTATAAATATCAGATATTTTCGAACCCTGCTATCAACACATTACAGTACTAGCAGCACTCTGCGGTTTTACCCGCGTAACTCCCGATCCCATGGGAATATAGGGATAAAAAGTATCCTATGTTACTGTCAATAAATCAATGTATCCTCATACCAAGTTTCATCTAAATCGACCCAGTACTTTAATTACAAACAGAATAAAACAAACAAATCTTTCCCCTTTATAATATTACTAGCGAACCGCTCCGGCTTCGCACGGCTATATTATGCATGTATTATATATATAAACCTTCCTCTTGAAT
Source organism: Idaea aversata (assembly GCA_907269075.1). Lineage (NCBI taxonomy): Eukaryota > Metazoa > Arthropoda > Insecta > Lepidoptera > Geometridae > Idaea > Idaea aversata. The sequence goes on from OU026108.1 coordinate 2,037,487, forward strand.
CACTCTATCTATTAAAAAACCGCATCAAAATCCGTTGCGTAGTTTTAAAGATCTAAGCATACAAAGGGATATAGGGACAGCGAAAAGTGACTTTATTTTATACTATGTAGTGATAAAGATTACACTTTCTCACTTTATAGATTAGTCTAATACATCTATATAAATGAAAATCAATTGCTGTTCGTTAGTCTCTCTACAACTTGAGAACGGCTGAACCAAGATGATTTGGGTTTTGAAATGTTTGTCGTAGTCTAGGGAAGGTTTAAACAGATAGATAGATAGATAAACACTTTATTATACCATAAAAACAAAACACAAAATTAATTAAAAAAAAAAAAAAAAAAAAACAATCAAAATTAATAATTTTTTTTTTTTTAAACTGTGAGAAAGATTGGAGTTATGGTGGTGAAACTGCTAGTAAACACTATGTGCAGACCCTGCACTTGGATTAATTCCTAATAGGACTACCTACCTATCTATAAGATTAAACTACCTATAAAAGATATGCACATACTGTGCCCATGTATGAACACGCTGCACAACCTTGATTAAACTATTAAATCACTAACATTCATCTTGAAAATAAATATTGAAAAGCAATCAGGTAATAAGAATAACACATCTCTAATGTAACACGATAGAGTTGAATTTCAAACGGAAAATATTGATTTCAGTTTTGTTCTCAGTTTACTTATTGCAGATTTATAATATAAATGTTTTTATAGTTTGAGGCTGGTAGTTTAGATTCTTGATGGTAAGATAAAATCTTTCATATAGATTGCATAATATATTCCAAGTAAAGTTCGAGGGACTTAATGAGTGACTTTCACACCTAGGACCGAGGTACTCACACCGAGGTAAACATTACGAACAAACATTACGCTTTTCATTACGAATAATACATAAAATTCTTCCTAACAAGGAGATTGGATGACTCCATACTACCTGATCCTTTTACAAGGTTGGGACCAAAAAGGTTATATTATACATGTAGTGTTATTCTTTGGTGCTACATAAAGCAAGGAGGTTAGGTTTTGAAGTTCTTAATGTATAATGATACTAATACTGGCTATATGCACATGTCGTGAGAAGCCATAATTTGACATGACAGCTGTCAGTGAAAGCGAAAAGCCCTAGGACTGGAAGTTTTATTTTCTACACGCTCTTCAGGCATATTTAGACCTACTTTCGGAGTATGAGTAATGAAAAATTAATTAACATGCGTAAATCCTGTCAATAATCTATCTAAATATGAAGGAACAGCATGAAGGAAGAAAAGACAAAAGTTTGTTTGTACTTGAAATCAAATTAATCAAAATTAAGTCTACTTGCGGTGCAAAATTAGTGCTGGCTCTTTAAATAATAAAATCATGACTAATTATTGAATTTCTATTGTTTCAGATAACATCAAAACCTGCAAGAAATCTTTCCAAAATCTTCCTGAAGACTGTTTAATTTTTTTTCGTTTTAAATAATTATTTTTTATCGTAGTAATTAGTTTGGGGCGGAAACAAAGAGAAGGATGCCAACTAAACGAGAGAGAATAAAAAGACGGATTTAGCTATTTATTTTAATTATTATTACAATTAATTTAATTTAAAAATACTACTTATATCAATTATTTTTTACTTATTTAATTTTAATTCTATACTCGATGAAGTTTTTAGAAAAAAAAAAGCTTTGGAATTGCTATTAATAATGAATATAATCGATATAAAAATAAGTAATCATAATATTTGATTAAAACCAAAATGGAAAATATGTCTTCTAATGTTTCGTTGCGGAACAGTAAACGGAAAGACAATCTAATAACACGGAAGCAGGATAAATCACCGGAGAAGACCATTAGAGGTACCCGAGGAGCTTATAGAGGGATCCCATCGACATCCAAACGGACCGATGATGAGGATACGGGCTCCACTGAAAGACTGGATAGACCAAAGAAATTTATATCACAGAACAAAAGTAGCTATGGCCTGGGGAAGAGACCGGATTTCTCTTTGAAGAACAGGAATGTGCATTTAGCTTCATCTCGATATGGACAGGTGAGTCACTTTTATTTTACTCTTTTACATACAAAAGTCCCAACTTAAAATTTGTCAGAGGGCGATGGAGCGCAGCATACTTGGTTTGAGGCATATAGATAGAGTCTCTAACATCAATCTGTGACAAAAAACAGGTATCGCAGACGTGGGTCAGAAGACCGCCCGACTTAAGTGGGAGTGGGCTGGCCATGTGTGCCGAATGCAGACAGAAAGATGGGCAAACAAAGTCACCCAGTGGGTTCCTCAAGACCCAAAAAACGATGGCACGACGACTTGGATGCATTCGACGCAGAGTGGCCAAAATTAGCTGGATATCGGGACACATGGAGAGAAATGGGGGAGGCCTTTGCCCAGCAGTGGGACACAACAGGCTAATTTAAAAAAAATATCGGTAAAAATATAAAACTTATATAAATAAATAAAATAAAATAACTATTTATTCAGGCAAATTACACCCATTTACAGAGAATTAATGTTGTAGAATATCAAAATAAACAAATCAGAATATCATAATTAACAAAATAAAAATATGCAAATTAAATGTTAAATGTGAAATTTAGTAAAAAGTCAATAAGTAAAATATACAGCGTGAGTTTTTTATGTGGGCCTTCAGGGCTATGTCCTAAACTATGAGAAATAGCGAAAAATGCTGAAAGGAGTTACGTGCCCGATTTTGACAAAAACTAAAACTGCATCATTAGATTTTTGAAAAAATCATTACCCTAGCCGGGAATCGAACCTGTTGATTTTGCATAAAAATAATCATCCTATATTTTTATACAAATCGATAGTGTTGCTGATAGAGATCAATTCCTGGAAACAAACATAGTATGGCAAAACAAAGGAAATGGCTGCATTTTGTAAACTTTCTGTAATTTTCACTTTTCTGTCTCTGGCAAAACAATAGTGTGAGACATATAGGACAAGTGATATTATTTTAAATATTATAAAATAAGTTCTAAATGAAGTTCTTTACATAAAATTTGTAAAAACAGTTAATATTTTTAGTGCAGCAGTTTGTTACGTCATTGGCCATACCTCCTCACTGCATTTTTTTCAGGGATGGTTGTATGAAAATTACAGAAGATTACTAAAATTAGCTATTTTCTTTAATTTGCCATACTGTTTGTTTCCAGGAATTGATCTCTATCAGCAACACCATCGATTGGTACAATAATATAGGATGATTATTATTTTGGAAAATGAACAGGTTCGATTCCCGGCTAGGGTAATGACTTTTCAAAAATCTAATAATGCAGTTTTAGTTTTTATCAAAATCGGGCACGCAACTCCTTTCTGCATTTTTCGCTATCTCTTATGGTTTAGGATATAGCCCTGAAGGCCCACATAAAAAATTCACCCTGTATAATTAGTCAAACAATAGATCAAAGTAAAAAGTCAATTACAAGTATCATTTAAATCCCAATTATTAAAATATAAAACATAATCCACATACAAATAAGATATATTGAAATTAAAATAAAATTACTGCTAATCGTAGCTACGTGGCCTACGTGTAACTGGAATGTGTCTTTCACAGCAGTGCCGCATAAACGGACAATCCCATCTATTAGCTATCATCATCATGACTGCGTTAGAGCTGTTCCGTACCCTATTAACTAGAGAGGCCGATTTTTTTCTTAGTATTGCGTTGAAACAACTAGTATTCGCTGCCAGAAACATTCCTGAAGCGCTACAGTATTTAGGTAACCCTAGAACAGCTCTAAAAGCGTTATTAAACTGGACGCGAAGATATGGAATGAGCCTTCAAAGATGGCATCACTAGCTCAATCGTAATCCTAGCTAATGTTATAAATTCAAAAGTTTTGTTATTTATTTGTTGCCTCTTCATGGTCAAACGACTGGACTGATTTGGATGAAAATCGACATTTTGGTAATTTAGGGGATAGAAAGGCACATAGAATACTTTTGATCCCGAAATTCCGCGAAACCGCGGGGCGCAGCAAGTAAATAAGTCTGGGGAAAAGTAATCTATGTCGTTCTTCAACATCCCATTTATCTCTTTACTGAAGTTCATCCCAATTGATTCAGCAGATTAGTCGTGACGGACTAAAGTTACGTTCACATTTATAATATTAGTAGCGATTTCATTACTTAACTTGGTGCTTCTTCTTCTTCTTTGCGAGTCGATTAAGAGTATTATTATATTTCTTAAGGCTTTTTTTTATATATTTTTTTATTTGGTTTTTTATACATTTTCTACTTTTATTTACCTACCTATAATTTTTTAAAATGCTATATCCAGTCCAATAAGTTGATAAATAAGTTAATTAAAAAAACTATTTCTGAATAAACAGAATTGTCTAGTTTCAAGTTTCCGAAGAACTATTTAGAAAAAGTTGCAAATGTAAACTTTATACCTCTTTTTTATCCTTTTTATCTGAAAAAGCGTTGACTGTGGCAAAAGGAGCGGGCACAGAGAATGCTGTAAGACGCAGCTATACAGTGCTGGTTTTCAGCTTGCCTGTTTTTAGAGTTCCGTACCCAAAAAAAGGGTTAAAACGGGACCCTATTACTAAGACATCACTGTCCATATGTCTTACCAGGCTGTATCTCATGAATAGTGATAGCTAGACAGTTGAAATTTTCACTTTATTTTTTTGAACAAAAATAAAAGAAAAGTACCTACAAGTAAATCAACGACTAAGTTGCGTCCGATCCTCGAATAAACATAATCGTAATATATACCGACATACGTGATAAAATGCAATATTACAAATCTAAGCAATGTTAGTTTAATGTTGAGATGAGATCTGTATGTTTTGCAAGCAATTACCAACATGGTATACCTACCTACTTTAATGTTAATGGTGCATAAAATTGGTTCATACGTGTTCTATCAAAATGGTCTTTAGGTTAAAGCCCTGTGCACACTGAGTCAACGCCGCGCCGGGAGCGGTCCGGATACCGGTTCGGTCTCTGTGTGGCATGGCTAACGTGACCATAGGTCCCGCTTTGAGCGGGACAGTCCCGCTTTCAAACTGTGTGTCCCGCTGTCCCCGGCAAGGGAAGAAATATCCCGCTTTCATATTTAAATAAAGTTTAATAAAGTGATGATTTTCGAGGAAATCGATGCAGAACCGAAGATCTATACCAATATTAACTGTTGGAACATGAAAAATTACTTGGCGTAGCGTAGTCCCAGTTTCCTGGGCTGGGTAACATCATTGCCGGCAATTAATTTGGTACCAATATTACAATATTGTTTCGTTTTGTTGCAAAATGTAACTAAACATTTCTTTGAACAAAATTCTGCAGTTGAAAGTTCTGCAGAAAATTATGATCACGTTAGGCATGGTGCATAGAACCTAGAATATTACAAAAATTACCGCTGCCGGAACGCTTCCGGTACCGCCTCAGTGTCCACCTAGCAGGCTGATTCACAATCCATCGGAAGGCTACCAAAAACCCCTACCAAAATCACTGACGAGTACGGATAGCCTAGTACAAGAAGTGTGCAACAATATCACTTTTAACTGACACTGATGGCTACGTCACTGACATGTCGGCACTGTTGTGTGCAGATCGACCATAAAACTGAAAAGACAAGGTTGGCAACATGTTAAAAATCGCGGCAGGGAAAGGGCAGCAATTTTTTTTCTTTTCGGTTGTTTTCGACGGTTTATGGATCAGGGTGCAGAGATTAAAAACTGGTCACTTATCTATAAACTAGCTTCAGCCTGCCTTTTCACCTTCATAGGGGTATTTCAATTTAGAAAAAATCTTTCTTATTAGGTAACCTACACTTCACAAAGAGTACACCCTCAAATGGCATGTTGCTAGGATCAGCGCTGTGCGTTGTGGTAATATCAGTCAGTCAGGATTTAGAATTTTATATTTATAGATGTAAATTCCTGACTGACTGACTGAATGACTAATAAGTATATCAAGCCAATAGAGTGATGAAAGCATCCGCAAAGACTTAAATTTCTGAAAATTTAACCCCTTTGCCGACGAAGTCGCGAATGCAAGCTAATTTAGTCCAAGAATAATGTCAAAATTACTTGTTGTCTAGACATCACCCACAAAAATCAAATAAAAAGAAAAAAATCATTACATTATGGTGTTATCTTAAATCTTTAAGGATTCTGCAATAAAAATCTCTGATTGAAATCTCTTATAAACGAAGGTAGTTTAGATACAATTTTAATGCTCTAACCGGTCTAATTAAGTTTTGTTTTGATAAACAAGTATAGTCCTTATCTAAAACTAGCTGTCCCTTGCGGTTTCATTCGCAGAAGTCCACCATGGGAATCGAAATAAAAAGTAGCCTAAAAATCTTGCCCAATAATTGGCCTATCAAATACAAAAAATCTTTTTCCAGAAACGACTTGTAGTTACAGATATTATTAGTTGAAAAAATTTTTTTTAGTTTAAGCCGGAAAAAGTAGAAATCACGGGGACCATATCCAAAAAAAGGAAAATAAAGATAAATAGTAAGGTTGAAAAAAATACCCGAATTTATCTAGAAAGATTTTTTTGAAAGGGGTTTTCAGGTCCTTCTTATATTTGACGCATGCAATAGTCGATTGCTACAGTGAGGTGAAGAAGTTGGCATTGGGAGTGCTGACTATCTGAGTATTTACGCAAGTACTACGAGTATAATGTTGGCAAAAAATATTGTTTCTTTAAAAAAATTGTAAATTGTAATTGACGACTCTTCCGACTCTAAAGCAAACAATACCTAGGTATACCAAACTACGATGTGTACCAAACCAATCACCCTTTGGATAGGACCCATGGATGCACAGTAGTTACCATTAAAAAAACAAAAAAGGTTGCCGACCACTCGTCTACTCCATCCTCACGCAAACAGGACCCAACTAAACAGATCTATACTCAGTTGCGGGAAAACAGCCCGTATACAAATACAATATACAAATATCAAACGTTGCCTAATTTAACAAGAAGTTGTCATAATGGCGACACAGTGCTAACACTGACACGGGTCCTTAACAAACACTGCATTTGTCCACTTCGAATTATTTGCACTGTGCTCTATGCAAATTTTGTTTGACGTAGTTTTGAAGTTGAGACCTCAACTTTGGGGGCTCATGGTCGAAATACTTTAGTAAGAAATAATAAAAAATAATAAACCGGCCAAGTGCGAATTGGACTCGCACGAAGGTTTCAGTACCAGTGTATGGGAGACCCTCTAATTGGAACGATAGTTCCAATTAGAGGGTGGTACGGAACGGTACGATGGGTTCCGTACCAATTAATGGTACGGAACCCTTCCTGCGCGGGTCGGACTCGCACTTGGCCGGTTTTTTTAGACGTCTAGGCGAACACAACTTTTGTTCCACGATGTATTATGTATACATACTAGCTTTTGTTTTCCGCGACTTCTTCCGCGTAGAATTAGTTGATTGGACCACGGACTTTGCCCCCCCCCCTTTTTACCCCCTAATTTCGAAAAATCCTTACCATACATACAAAGAACACACTCTCCAAGCTTCAGGTCTCTACGATCAGCGGTTTAGGCTGTGCGTTGATCCGTCAGTCAGTTTATCGTCAATTTATCGGTAAATATTATGACTCATTCCAGCAATCGCATCATTGATAAATGCACTTAAGTGATACCAACACTGACGCAGCGCTGTGATACCTGGCCAAAATTAAATAAGGGTTTTTGTAGCATGCGCTTAGAAGTAGTTAAAAACCACATATAAATCGGTTGATGTGTTTTGGTTCTACAGAAACAGACAAAATCAAATATTCACACTTGACTAGTAGTAGCCCCAAAGTTAAATTTAAAAAAAATTATGTCATATTTTTCATGTATTGGCTTCGTAGGACTTATGCATAAAGCTAGTGTCAATAATATTTTTTTCATCAAGTTTAATCAATTTTCGGAATAATTATAGAACGTTTTAAAATTTAAAAAGTTGTGTCATATTTTTTATGCGGATTTACGCGGGTGAAACCGAGGGCCGCTGCTACTCGCAATCTACAATGTTGAACAACGACATAGTATTACAAAATAACTGAAACGGTTGCATTTGACACGTTGCTATAACTTTATGACTTCAAATAAACATTAAGGTACATATAGGAGCCAAACGCAAAATACTTGTCGCCAATAAATAAAATTGTTTATTCATCATCATCGTATAAGCAGCAAGACGTTTACTGCTGAACATACGCCTCCCTCAATGAATTCCAGAGCGATCGGTCGCCTGCCCTGTGCTTCCTAATTGCTAATTATTGCATAGAAAATCCGTTTGTTTTTGTGTGTACCGTTTGTAGGTGAAATATTTCCTACATTTAGTTTAAAAAAATCTTGTCGTATCTAAGCTTAAGTCAAAAAAAGAGACAGCATTAGTGTTTTATTGATTTTTAGGTAGGATCTTTGAATTAGGTTTACCAAAATGTAGGAAAATAACTTGACTTATTCTTATAAATGCGCGGTTGTATATACCATTTATAGCTCTTGCTATAAATGGTATACACAACCGCGCATTTATTTTTTTCTTTCTTTGGTCGCAGAGCGAAGTAAAATATAACTGAATCTGACATCTGTATATTATATTGACTGACGACCCAGTTGGCAATGGTCACTATGCCGGACTGCCAAACATAGGGTTGCGGGTTCGATTCCCGCCTCAGACAATTATACTTAGATATTTGTCTGTGGTCTGGTTGTTTCTATGTATAATAAGTATATATTTACAAAAGAAAAGTATTTATGTAGTATATCCGTTGTCTAGCACCCATAACACAAGTCTAGTTACTTAGTTTGGGGCTAGATGGCGATGTGTGGAATGTCCTCCAATATTTATTTATTTATTTTATTTATTTATATTAAAATTCTGATATCTCTTTCTTTTCAAGAATTTAAAGAATGTTATTTTTGTTGTAATACACTAACACTTTATCATTCACAAAAAAAACATTCTCAAATAATTTTATTTTCTCTCTAATTTTGCCGGGTGATGTAATCTTACGTAGCTCAGTTGTCAGAGCACTGCTCCGGATAGATATGTAGTTGATAGATTGTGACAGTGATTTTGTTGAATTTATTTATTTTATTTAGTCAAAGGCGACAGGTGTTTTGCGCTTGGCCCCTACATGCAAATTAAGGACCTTTATCACCACTGCTTATTTATCCTTATTGTATTTTCAAGTAACCATTTACTTGGTCAAGCGAAATAGTCTAATGGAATGTTCGTTCACACTAGGGGAGATGGGCAAGGTATTCCAATAGCCATAACCAAGGCGGAACTATCTTGCTGAATACACTGTTTTTTACCCGACTGCAAGAAAAGGGTTATGTTTTTCGCGCCTTATGTTTGTATGTTTGTTTATAATATTCTTTATTCCCTCATATCTTCCAAACTACTCGATGGATTTCTTTAATTAAGGTATCGTTAGATTCGTCTTATTAGTCCAAGTATTCTAAGATAGGTGACATAAAAAAATATAGGGGGTGGTAGATTTCATAATTTAATGTGAAAACTGTGTGAAAAATAGCTTATTTTTTTTATAATTTTTTTTTGCCAACGAAATGGATTTTTTTTCCGGGCATTTTATTATTGGGTATTTTTATTTTCAGGCATATTTATTATTAAATATATTTCTTTTTTTGACATTAGTCGTGATTTAATCGATTTAAAAAACTAGAAGGTTGTCAATTCGATTGTTTCTGTGGATGTTTATGAACGAATTTTAATGATTAGGAATTTCTTTTTAACAGGTAATTGTCACCAAATCATAAGATAACTTGTTTCTCGGAAGTGCATTAGTTTAAATAGGTACCTGACTGCGTTCATGTAGGAAAACAAACATATTATCGAACTTGTTGTTTACAGTGGCTGCACTCGCATGACTTCCGATTTCCAGGCAGGTTATATCGGGATAAAAAGTAGCCTATTTGTTACTGCAGGTGAAAGGGTACCTGCGCTCTCTTCATACAAACGTAGTCGACTGTTTCCTCCCTGTATAATGACACTAGCACAAATATTTTTGTGCCATAAAACCTATTACTGCCATGACTATGCCCTATGTTTTTTTTTTTTCATTTTCTAATTATCATAGAAATTAAGATTAAAAAAATAAAACAAAAAATATGGTCATGGCAGTTATAAGTTTTATGCACCAAAAATATTTGCTCTAGTGTCATTATCCAGGGAGAAAACAGTCGACTACGTTTGTAGTAGTTTGTGCCCTTTCCTCTTAAGCTATCTACATACTAAATATTAAAATCGGCTTAATAGTTTTTGCGATAAAACAGACTAACCTTTGAATTTAAAATAAATAGCTAGTAGCACCCTGGCCCTGCGGTTTCACCTACCAGCATCTATGTTATCTACCCATGCATCGATTGAATAGAAAATTTGGACTTTTGAGTCCTCATAAAAAATTCATAGAAAAATTGTCATTTTTCTAGTCTATTTTTTAATCAAATTACCCGGAAACATTTCCAATTCTTTTTTGACTCCTTGGTTGATTCACCTTTCAAGCACTCATCGTCATTCTACTGATTTAAATCTTCATTCTAAGCTACCCTGTGGGGCAAGTACCCTAAAAATGACTAGACTAAGACTCACCCAGTCTACCATAGAGCCATTTTTAGGGTTCCGTTCCGTACCTCAAAAGGTAAAAAAACATGGTAGGCGGAGTGGGGGGTGTTAGGTTTTATTTTCGTTACGAAATTTCTAGGTTCAGTCGCCGCGCTCAAAGCCCTCGATAAAAGTTATGCAATAGCTTAATAACTCTTAAAAGATCACTTTCTTGACCGTCTGACTGTCTGTCCGTGCGTCACCACAGTTTTTCTCAGGAACGGTTGGACTACCAGATACTGAGGTCTATAGACCCTATTAGTTGTATAAAAATCAAGGTCCTGAGTTAACACAATAAAAAAAAATGGGCAAATTTACACTTTCACGTAACCTTGTAATTTTCATAAAAAACCTATTTCGAAATATCTATTACGAAAAAAACAGCGCACTCCGGGAGTGCAGGCAGAAGTGAAAACTGTATATCTGTGTAAAATCTCATCTGTCGCGCTGTATATCTGTGTAAAATCTCATCTGTCAAATCTCATCTGTCGCGAGAACGGGTGAAAATGCTCACCCACAAAAGTGCCCAACGCGCCATTAGAAGTTTTCACTTCAAAAAAAAAAACCAAATCGGACAAACAAACAAGACAAACAACATTTTTATTTATATTTATGTTATAAAGTTTAGTATAACACTTCCAAGTATCGATTACTCATTATCGTACATTGTTTTTGTATTACGTACTTATATTTAGTTTTTAAAATTGATATTTACTCCAGTTTGATTGTTAAACTTAAGGCAAACATACGTCAATGTATTTACTTAGTTTTTTCTAAAGTTTATTCAAAATACTCGTTATATTATGTGGTGCGCATCTTTGGATAAGTTTTTCATAGTTGAGTTTTGGACTTGAAAGGAACAGTGATGGTGCCTTTCGGATGTTGTTTTTGTAATATATTCTGTTTTGGTGATTTGAAAACTTTTTTTGGATATGGTGATTTGGTAAGATTGTTTTTTTTTTTACTTAGTATAAAACAAAGTCGCTTTTTCTGTCCCTATATCCCTATGTATGCTTAAATCTTTAAAACTACGCAACGGATTTTGATGCGGTTTTTTTAATAGATAGAGTGATTCAACAGGAAGGTTTATATGTATAATACATGTATAATATAGCCGTACGAAGCCAGGGCGGGTCGCTAGTTCATTATAAACTAGACTTGTGAATTCTTTTATTAATTTTAAATTGCTTAAAATTGAAAGATCAACTTTTTATTAGATAATCAATAAATCCTCATATCAAGTTTGATCAAAACCGATCCAGTAGTTTCGGAGCCTATTCGTTACAAACAAAAAATCTTTCCTCATTATAATACTAGCTGCGCTCCGCGGTTTCACCCGCGTAAGTCCCGATTCCGTGGGAATATCAAAATGAAAAGTAAAGTAGCCTTCTATAGCCTTCCTCGATAAATGGATTATCCAACACATTTTTTTTTACCAGAACCAGTTGTTCCTGAGATTAGCGCGTTCAAACAAACAAACTCTTCAGTTTTATAATTTAAAATAGTATAGATTATTATAGAGATATGGATGTAATTTATACTCAGCTAAAGCAATGTAAAAGCTATCATTAACTAATCATTCAATAAGGAACGTTTAAGAGTAAATATTTTTCAATCTCAAGTTTGTTTTCATACAACAGATTTCAAAACATAATTTAATACGTAAAACTTAATATAAATTATTATAAACAAGAAATTCAACTAACCCACCTATCAGATTCCAATCAAATGCACTAATTTAGAAAAACCCACTAAAACAAAAACAAAACTTATCAAACCTTTATTATGTTATTACCACTTATCACTCAATACCTATTAAAATATTACGACTAAATACCTACGTCTGTTTGTCTTTAAAAAAAGAAGGAGGACAATTCGTCGCGTAAATATTTTTGGGGTTCCGTAGCCAAAGATAAAAATTGGACCCTTTTTCTAAGACGCCACTGTCCGTGTGTCACCAGGCTGTATCTCATGAACCGTGATAGCTGGACAGTTGAAATTTTCACAGATTATGTATTTCTGTTACTCAAATAGAATATAATGATACGGAACCCTTCGTGCGTTGAACCGACTCGCACTTCGCCGGTTTTTAAGTTATATAGCAAACTGGGTCTGCCATCCATCGAGGTATTGGGGTTTGTCCTTTTTTAGGGTTCCATATCCAAAGGGTAAAAACGGGACCCTTTTACTAAGACTCCACTGTCCGTCTGTCTGTCACTAGGCTCTATATCATGAACCGTGATAGCTAGACAGTTCAAAAATTTATAGATGATGTATTTAGGTTGCCGCTGTAACAACTAATACGAGTTTTCATGCGAGAGCTGATTTTTTGTATAAATTACTAGCGACCCGCTCCGGCTTCGCACGGCTAGATTATGCATGTATATACATATAAACCTTCCTCTTGAATCACTCTATCTATTTAAAAAAACCGCATTAAAATCCGTTGCGTAGTTTTAAAGATCTAAGCGTACAAAGGGAAATAGGGACAGAGAAAGCGACTTTGTTTTATACTATGTAGTGATAGTGATTTTAAAGAGTAACTAGCGACCCGCCCCGGCTTCACACGGCTGTATTATGATTGTATTATATCTAAAAACCTTCCTCTTTAATCACTAAACATTTGTTACTGCAGGTGAAAGGGTACCTGCGCTCTCTTCATACAAACGTAGTCGACTGTTTCCTCCCTGTATAATGACACTAGCACAAATATTTTTGTGCCATAAAACCTATTACTGCCATGACTATGCCCTATGTTTTTTTTTTTTCATTTTCTAATTATCATAGAAATTAAGATTAAAAAAATAAAACAAAAAATATGGTCATGGCAGTTATAAGTTTTATGCACCAAAAATATTTGCTCTAGTGTCATTATCCAGGGAGAAAACAGTCGACTACGTTTGTAGTAGTTTGTGCCCTTTCCTCTTAAGCTATCTACATACTAAATATTAAAATCGGCTTAATAGTTTTTGCGATAAAACAGACTAACCTTTGAATTTAAAATAAATAGCTAGTAGCACCCTGGCCCTGCGGTTTCACCTACCAGCATCTATGTTATCTACCCATGCATCGATTGAATAGAAAATTTGGACTTTTGAGTCCTCATAAAAAATTCATAGAAAAATTGTCATTTTTCTAGTCTATTTTTTAATCAAATTACCCGGAAACATTTCCAATTCTTTTTTGACTCCTTGGTTGATTCACCTTTCAAGCACTCATCGTCATTCTACTGATTTAAATCTTCATTCTAAGCTACCCTGTGGGGCAAGTACCCTAAAAATGACTAGACTAAGACTCACCCAGTCTACCATAGAGCCATTTTTAGGGTTCCGTTCCGTACCTCAAAAGGTAAAAAAACATGGTAGGCGGAGTGGGGGGTGTTAGGTTTTATTTTCGTTACGAAATTTCTAGGTTCAGTCGCCGCGCTCAAAGCCCTCGATAAAAGTTATGCAATAGCTTAATAACTCTTAAAAGATCACTTTCTTGACCGTCTGACTGTCTGTCCGTGCGTCACCACAGTTTTTCTCAGGAACGGTTGGACTACCAGATACTGAGGTCTATAGACCCTATTAGTTGTATAAAAATCAAGGTCCTGAGTTAACACAATAAAAAAAAATGGGCAAATTTACACTTTCACGTAACCTTGTAATTTTCATAAAAAACCTATTTCGAAATATCTATTACGAAAAAAACAGCGCACTCCGGGAGTGCAGGCAGAAGTGAAAACTGTATATCTGTGTAAAATCTCATCTGTCGCGCTGTATATCTGTGTAAAATCTCATCTGTCAAATCTCATCTGTCGCGAGAACGGGTGAAAATGCTCACCCACAAAAGTGCCCAACGCGCCATAAGAAGTTTTCACTTCAAAAAAAAAAACCAAATCGGACAAACAAACAAGACAAACAACATTTTTATTTATATTTATGTTATAAAGTTTAGTATAACACTTCCAAGTATCGATTACTCATTATCGTACATTGTTTTTGTATTACGTACTTATATTTAGTTTTTAAAATTGATATTTACTCCAGTTTGATTGTTAAACTTAAGGCAAACATACGTCAATGTATTTACTTAGTTTTTTCTAAAGTTTATTCAAAATACTCGTTATATTATGTGGTGCGCATCTTTGGATAAGTTTTTCATAGTTGAGTTTTGGACTTGAAAGGAACAGTGATGGTGCCTTTCGGATGTTGTTTTTGTAATATATTCTGTTTTGGTGATTTGAAAACTTTTTTTGGATATGGTGATTTGGTAAGATTGTTTTTTTTTTTACTTAGTATAAAACAAAGTCGCTTTTTCTGTCCCTATATCCCTATGTATGCTTAAATCTTTAAAACTACGCAACGGATTTTGATGCGGTTTTTTTAATAGATAGAGTGATTCAACAGGAAGGTTTATATGTATAATACATGTATAATATAGCCGTACGAAGCCAGGGCGGGTCGCTAGTTCATTATAAACTAGACTTGTGAATTCTTTTATTAATTTTAAATTGCTTAAAATTGAAAGATCAACTTTTTATTAGATAATCAATAAATCCTCATATCAAGTTTGATCAAAACCGATCCAGTAGTTTCGGAGCCTATTCGTTACAAACAAAAAATCTTTCCTCATTATAATACTAGCTGCGCTCCGCGGTTTCACCCGCGTAAGTCCCGATTCCGTGGGAATATCAAAATGAAAAGTAAAGTAGCCTTCTATAGCCTTCCTCGATAAATGGATTATCCAACACATTTTTTTTTACCAGAACCAGTTGTTCCTGAGATTAGCGCGTTCAAACAAACAAACTCTTCAGTTTTATAATTTAAAATAGTATAGATTATTATAGAGATATGGATGTAATTTATACTCAGCTAAAGCAATGTAAAAGCTATCATTAACTAATCATTCAATAAGGAACGTTTAAGAGTAAATATTTTTCAATCTCAAGTTTGTTTTCATACAACAGATTTCAAAACATAATTTAATACGTAAAACTTAATATAAATTATTATAAACAAGAAATTCAACTAACCCACCTATCAGATTCCAATCAAATGCACTAATTTAGAAAAACCCACTAAAACAAAAACAAAACTTATCAACCTTTATTATGTTATTTACCACTTATCACTCAATACATTAAAATATTACGACTAAATACCTACGTCTGTTTGTCTTTAAAAAAAAGGAGGACAATTCGTCGCGTAAATATTTTTGGGGTTCCGTAGCCAAAGATAAAAATTGGACCCTTTTTCTAAGACGCCACTGTCCGTGTGTCACCAGGCTGTATCTCATGAACCGTGATAGCTGGACAGTTGAAATTTTCACAGATTATGTATTTCTGTTACTCAAATAGAATATAATGATACGGAACCCTTCGTGCGTTGAACCGACTCGCACTTCGCCGGTTTTTAAGTTATATAGCAAACTTGGTCTGCCATCCATCGAGGTATTGGGGTTTGTCCTTTTTTAGGGTTCCGTATCCAAAGGGTAAAAACGGGACCCTTTTACTAAGACTCCACTGTCCGTCTGTCTGTCACTAGGCTCTATATCATGAACCGTGATAGCTAGACAGTTAAAAAATTTATAGATGATGTATTTAGGTTGCCGCTGTAACAACTAATACGAGTTTTCATGCGAGAGCTGATTTTTTGTATAAATTACTAGCGACCCGCTCCGGCTTCGCACGGCTATATTATGCATGTATTATACATATAAACCTTCCTCTTGAATCACTCTATCTATTTTAAAAAACCGCATTAAAATCCGTTGCGTAGTTTTAAAGATCTAAGCGTACAAAGGGAAATGGGGACAGAGAAAGCGACTTTGTTTTATACTATGTAGTGATAGTGATTTTAAAGAGTAACTAGCGACCCGCCCCGGCTTCACACGGCTGTATTATGCTTGTATTATATCTAAAAACCTTCCTCTTTAATCACTATATCTATGAAAAAAAACCGCATCAGAATCCGTTGCGTAGTTTTAAAGATCTAAGCATACATAGGGACATAGGGACGGCGAAAAGCGACTTTGTTTTATACTATGTTTTATGTAATACGTATGTGCGTGTTTGTCACCGTGTGAAGCCGGGACGCAAACTAGTGTTTAAAATCGTAGCAGTTTAATTATGATGAATAATCCAATCTTATCTTTGTCTAATTTTATCAATATTGCGTTTTTAGATTGCTGAAAGATGCTAAGTTTGTATTCCGTTAATTGCTTTAGTGTTCCGTAGCTAAAATATTTGTTTGTATCGAATGAGCTTAGAAAAAACTGAAACAATTTTGATGAAAATTGGTCGTTTAGGACCTTAAACATAACCAAAGAACTGTCAAATTGGGAAACTGTTTTACTAATATCAAATTGTGGTTAAAATCACTACATAGTATAAAATAAAGTCACTTTTCGCCGTCCCTATGTCCCTTTGTATGCTTAGATCTTTAAAACTACGCAACGGATTTTGATGCGGTTTTTTTAATAGATAGAGTGATTAAAGAGAAAGGTTTTTAGATATAATACATGCATAATACAGCCGTGCGAAGCCGGGGCGGGTCGCTAGTAATATTATAAAGGGGAAAGATTTGTTTGTTTTATTTATTTTTATCCGTTCGTCTGTCACCAGGCTGTATCTGATGAACCGCGCTAGCTAGACAGTTGAAATTTTCACAGATTATGTATTTCTGTTGCCAAATACTGAAAACAGAACTCCCATACTCCGCCACTATAAACTTTCATACAATATGGTACGGAACCCTTTGTGCGCTAGTCCGACTCGCACTTGGCCGGTTCTTTATCCTGATGCCGCAGTTACGTGGTTAGTTCAGCGTGTTATCTATAGCAGTGTTTTTTAAACCTGTGGGTCGCAAAGCCTCACTCGGGGGGTCGCGTCGAAACGAAAAAGTAAGGTCATAAACTACAATAAAATACTACTAAGTACAATCCACGGTCAAAAGTCTCTGCCCACCGTAACATTTACAAGCAGCACTATTTAAAATAAAATAAATAAATAATAGTTTATTTAACAAAATTATACCAACATTACTTAGCACTAACAATGGACCTCGAACTAGGAACACGTCCTGTATCTAATAAATGTCTATTCTATTCTATTCTATTCTATCTCGAGGGTCCAGGAAAGATTACAAAAAAGAAAGAAGTAAAACCGTGGAGATTAGACAATAAACTATTACTTATAGATAACTGAAAAATAACATGAAACTTATTAAATCTACTCAGGCTCTGTAAATGTGTAAATGTATGTAGTTGTGTAAGAGTGTGTTGTGTGAGTATGACGTGTCCCAGGACTAGGAGAGTCCCCACCACCCTAGGCCAAAATTCAGGTAATAGGTGTGTATGATGGTTGTGTGTGTATTTGAACATTATAACAACGTAACCTGTGGATCGAACCCACGTTCGGTTTGTGTAGCGGGTGGCAGCTTATACCACTCACACAACTAAAGACATAGCTAACATGTTGTAAATAATAATCACACTGAGTACTTTTAATTCAAGTATTTAAGTTTGTGTGTAACGTCTATTAGAAGAAGGTCGTAACTCCAATACTTGTTGATACTGTTGATAGTATTATTGTAGCAAACTGATCATTTACTTATGACCCATACTGTACATAAACTTTTTGAACACAAGCGAAAGACCTAAAATTATTTTTAAAAGATGTTGACCATAATACCAAGTTTTCCAAGGGATCATTTCATTGTATCCTTAGATGTTTAGAATGTTTTCTTCTCTCCCTTAGAGGCTCTTGTTCAAAAATTAGGTGGCTAAAAGATCAGTGAGAAATGCTAATTTTAAGAGCCAAACAGGGTCACAACAAAAATATTTAAAAGAAAATGTTTTATTAAGGACCTGGGGTCGCTAGATTTTTTTACTTGAAAAAAAAAAAAATGTTGAGGCTCTTGGAGGTAGCTAGACTTTTTTTACTTGAATAAAAAAATGTTTTATTAAGGCCCTTGGGGTTCGCTAGATTTTTTACTTGAGAAAGGGGTTGCGTTTTCAAGAAGGTTGAAAAACACTGATCAATAGGATCTTGCGGTACCCTAAATAAGTAAGCGACATGTCATATTAATCTAGATAAGTTGATTAGATCAGACAAACTACTATGACCTTCATTGTCATCACTAGACATCACAGCTTGCACCCGAATCATAAACCTGCGTACACATTAGTAACACAGTTTTTTTTTTTGAAAAAGTTCCTTATCGCGGGTTGGCGAAGGGTCCTAGCCTACCCCAGCCTGCCTAGCATGAAGACCAAAACACGATATGATAAAGCGATATAACTACATCAACTCTCAAAATATGATAGATAAAGCCGCCATTTTGAATTTTTATTATAAATTGCGATAAAAATTATGATAAAAATTCGACATGGCGGCTTTATTTATCATATTTTGAGAGTTGATGTAGTTATATCGCTTTATCGTATCGTGTTTTGGTCTTCATGCTAGGCAGGCAGGGGGAAGTAGTTGTATGTGCAAACAGTTCCTACTTCCTCCTGGATTACGGTGAAGAGAGGGACACCGAGGAGTTTTAGTGGGTAAACCTCTGGCCGCCTACCATCTCAGGCCAGCAGGGAGCCCCACATATCCTCGCCGCTCCCCCCGGAGCGGTGGGAAGGTGCATGAGGCGCATTTCTCCTCGATATAAAAAAATGGTCCTAGCCTAGAAAAAAGTTACGCGTTACGCGAAAAGTGAAAAGAAAAAAAGATAAACTGTAACCCCCTTATTCCAAAACAAGGTTTAAGGATAGTCACAGATGTGGATAAAAAAAAAAGTGACTTCGTTCCAAAAAAAAATTAAATTGAAATCTAGCTGCAACCTGCGTTTTCACCCGCGTAAATAAAAATAATAATAAATATTGCAGGAAATTCCACACATCGCCATCTAGCCCCAAGCTAAGTAACTAGACTTGTGTTATGGGTGCTAGACAACGTATATACTACTTATATACTTTTCTTTTGTAAATATATACTTAACTAGCTGCGCCCCGCGGTTTCACCCGCGTAATAATTTTCTACGCAATTTTCTTAATATTTTCTTTCATAAAAACCTTCTACTGACAATAACAAACACAACAAAAAAAGAATTGGCCAAATCGGTCCAGGCGTTGTTGAGTTATGCGCTTACCAACACATTTTGCGATTCATTTTTATATATAAGAAGATATACATACAGACACCCAGACCACAGACAAATATCTAAGCATAAATACTTGTCTGTGGCGGGAATCGAACCCGCAACCCTATGTTTGGCAGTCCGGCATGGTAACCATTGTGCCAACTGGGTCGTCAAGTAAATCTTGATCCCAGGGAATTTAGGGATCAATATTTTTTTAATGATAATAAATAAATAATTCAAAGATTTTCATCCGAATTGGTCCAGTCGTTTGACCGTGAAGAGGTAACAAACAAACAAACAAATTAAGTACTACTTTAAAAAGCTTGTTTTACTATTACAGCCATTGTCAAGTGATGATTAAATTTTTTTTTTATTTTTTTATTTTTTTTTAAGTTGCTTAGCTTGGGGCTGGATGGCGATGTGTAATATGTCCTGAAATATTTATTTATTTATTTTTATTTATTTTTTATTTAGAAAAATGCTACTTTTTCGGTACTAACTTTACTAAATTGAGAAATTACTTCAACAGATCCCACAGTCTCGAAAATAGCCTCATGTTCCTTTAGATGTACTTATTTGTACCGGACTGCAAGGAAAGGGTTATGTTTTTTATAGACAGGATAGGGAAAATGTGGGATTTTAAAGTACCATAGTTTATTTTAATTATTCAATATTCAAAGCGGCAGTGGTGTAGCGTGGGTTACTGTCGCCCGGGGCGGAGTCTTAATTTACCGCCCTTTTGACGTTATAAAAATAAAAAAATGGCCTTTTGCCCCCCTTTTGACGCCATAAAAATAACAATATTGACAATTTGCCGGCCTTTTGACGTCATTAAAATAATTATGGTGGTGTTTGTGAGAAAAACGTAAACGAAAAACGATATGAAAGAATTGAGCGAAAAATATTTATTTCAAAACCATGTCAGGAGGCGGGGCGACTCATGATTTGAAACAATTGTATTGGGCGGGAGGGACATTCAATATGAGCAAGTGGATAAAAAATAATTTCTTAAAAAAAGAAGTTCACCAAAATATTATTTCCCAATTTTGCCTACTTCCTAATGGTGGCGCCCGGGGCAGTTCGCCCCTCCGCCCCTCCTCGCTACGCTCCTGCAAAGCGGGATATCGAGCAGAATAAAAACAAAACATAGTATATGTCACGTTTAAATAACTTTAATAATACAGGGAAATAATAAAAGGAAATAATAAGTTTATTTTGAACATCATTATACCTAACTTTAGTTATTTTTATACCATAGTTAACATTGTAGACGCGTCTGTACCTTGTCTATGACGTGTTATCACACATCCCATTGAGTAGCGATTGTACCGCCGTCAGGCGTGCATTTACCTCGCGACTGTACTTTGAAAAAAAAAACAAAGATCTATTAATTGCATATTTATTACAAAAATATAATAATATTGACTATGGTTTTGGCAAATAAATATTTAATTATAAAATATTTGAAAGGGAAAAGTTAAAATTAAATCTTTTTTATGTGTGTTTAATTTACGTCTATGTGTGAATATGACGAAAAAAATTATAGAATCAGTTGTTATTTGATTGTTTTATAGTAAAACTATTTGTGTTCGAAGAATTTTAGTGTTGGTGTGTTAAATATGTGAGATATTTGTTATGGAACAGAAATATCGTGATGTCACGTTAGTTGGTATGTTTTGGTCTAATCTACATCTAATATTATAAAGTGGAAAGTTTTTTTTATTTGTAACATAAAGGCTCCGAAACTACTCGGCCGATTTTGATAAAACTTGGTATGAGGATACATTGATTCATTGGAAGTAATATAGACTACTTTCAATCCCGATATTCCCATGGAATAGGGATTTACGGTTAAAACCGCGGAGGGCTGCCAATCTTTACTTATATTATAACTAGCGACCCGCTCCGGCTTCGCATGGCTATATTATGCATGTATTATACATATAAACCTTCCTCTTGAATCACTCTATCTATTTAAAAAAACCGCATCAAAATCCGTTGCGTAGTTTTAAAGATTTAAGCATAAATAGGTATATAGGGACAGAGAAAGCGACTTTGTTTTATACTATGTAGTGAAGCTGCAGAGTTTGTGTGATTGTTTGAACGCGCTAATCTCAGGAACTACTGGTTCGAATTGAAAATGTGTTTATGTGTTGGATAGTCCATTTATCGAGAAAGGCTATGGACTATTTTTATCCCGATATTCCCACGGGATCAGGAGTTACGCGGGTGAAACCGCGGAGCGCTTCTTATGTTTTAACTTTGCGCCCCTAGGAATTCTCAAGTAATTCAATGTATCTTCATATAAATTTTCATCTACATCGATCCCAGTTTCAGAGTTCAGATTCAGTTACAAAAAGTCTTAACAAAAAAAGTCGGACTCGCACTTGGCCGGTTTTTAAATGTACGGGTATCGGGAGAAGATGGGTTAGATGGTGATGATGTAATCATTCGCAGGTTTTTCTGCATTTAGTCACCGTCAATCATCACGCAGAGAAATAGGAGTCAACCAGAAGTACAAAACTGTATAGTTAAATTATTTTACGACAATTTTAGTCTGAAATACTATTTTCTTGTAATCTCTACGATTTTATTTTAAACCTCACTAAATGTTTAATAAGGTACACTAGAAAAATATTTTAAATCAAAGCTACAATAATTTTGTATTTAAAACAATAATTCTTGCTTTATAAACGAAATTATTAGTATTGTTTACTAGAATAAAATGTACAGATAACGAAGTTAAGTGTTCTGATTAATGATCGTCATGTCGGTAATGCACTACGAAGTTGCCTGTAACCACAACAACATTATTTTAATTACTACAAGAATGTATAATTATCCTTACTATTCTGTTTGTTTCTGAAAATAACTAAAACAAATTGTTATAATAACAAAATAATTAAGTTGTCATACATGAATATCATGTAAATTTAACACTGGGTTCTTTTATATAAACAACAAAATTATTGTTAAAACTACAAGACTACATTTTTGTGAATGCAAGAATATTCTAGTTAAATAATTATATTTCTGTGTACCTACTTATTTATTTAGTTTCATGAGTCGCAACTAGATGGCACCAGTAGTAATTTTAGATCGCGCTATCGTTGTGTTTTATCAAATTACCTTGGTCGAGACGAAAATTTTGTTTTGTATCGCGGGTGCGTACGGATTACGGACTCCGCACTTAAAGCAATATGTGGCTATACTCCACTATAGCCATAAGTGCTGCATTACTCGTAGAGCGTGCTGACGCGTAGTCTACGAGACAATGTAGTCTAACTTTAATATTCCTTTTTGCTGTCTAGGATTACTATAATTGATTTATACATCAAACGCAATTATCGGAACTAGAATATTACATACACTACAAAAATATCTAGTTACATTTACAATAAACTAGTAAACGTAACAAGAATGTTTCTCCGTGTATACTAGAAGACTAGTAGTGTGTACAATAGTTTCTAATTGGTCCTCAATAAAAAATATTTGGTAAAGACAACTAGTGGGTACTGCTGTCACGGATCCAAACAGAAGTTCTGGTTGCACTTACGAGATTTCTCGTACGTCTAACAACATTTTTCTCTGTGTGATTCTTTATGAGCTAAACTACCTATGTTTCGTCCTTACAGTATATGACGTAGGCATAAAGATAGCTATTCTTCTTCTTATCGTATCTATGGCCGTTTTTTTAAGGTGAAATAGGACCTGAAAACCCCTATCCCTTTCCCACCCGCGCGCCGCGTGATGTTTCTATCCCTTTCCTAGCGCGCCAAGAAATGACCGTTTTAACTGTTTTATGTAATTAAAAAAATCACATCTATTCTAGTGAAAAACCATCTGTACTACCTTATGGGATTTGATGTAAAATTTATGTAAATATAAATTTTGTACTTGTTTTTTCTTTACAATTGCCGTAAAATTGAAAAAGCTCACAAAAAATGACGATTTTCTAGGATTTTCACGATTTTTTTCTATCGAGGCAAATCACTCTAGTCGTGTTTCAAAGTGTATGACAATACAAAGCATTTCTTCACCTTTACAACACTATAAAATATTATTCTATGGATTTTAGTGGTTGGTACCCAAAAACTGTTTCTAAGACACCTCTATTGTGCTTCTGGTCATACCACTTCGGCTTAAATCTAATTTTTCCTACCCCAGGAACCAGCCACATTTAATGCGGCGTCTGTGGCTCTTATCAGGTCTTCTCTTGTGCATGAGGTAGGACATGATAGTCATAAAGCAGATATCTATTATGACGTAGGCATATAGTCGTACTTCTGGGGCGTTTGCCTCATGTTGTTCGTCAGGTATAAAATTGCAAATCGTAGGCCAATTTTAAACTGGTTAGGGTCGGGCAATCATTCAATTGAATACGACAGTGAATTGGTATTTATTAAGCAGTCGACCCAGGTGTACTGTTGTCATTCTTTATGGTTATCGTTTAAGGAGGATTTAGGGGTTTTTCCTACTTCCTGGCTTCATTAGAATACTACTAGCGATACGCTAGTACTTCTACGGTTCGAGGTTTCGCTCGAGTAAGTCCTACATTGGAGTAAAGTAGCCTATGTTTCTCTCCAAGGTTACATTTATCTATTTACTAAAGTTCATAATTCAGCGGTTTAGACGTAAAAACTTAACAGATAGACAGTTTCTTTCGCATTTATAATATTAAGTAGGGATCAGAAATATTGACATTTTAAATAATTTTAATAGAGATAATGTTAGGAAAATTTGCATCCAAAAACATTGTCGTAATAGGAAATTAACATTTTTTTTTACAAAATTATAAGTGATAATTTTTTCAAAATTAACAGATTTTAATCATGGCTGGAATGTAATGACACAGTATTATTGACGTGACAACGTTTTATAAATTGGTTTGCCGGGTGACACTTCAAGAAACTGCGTTACGCTCCGCTGACGTTATGCGCTCACAATGAGAGCGAGTGAGAGGCACGCGGGCATGGTTAGCCCGCCTAAGAGCGAGAGAGACAGACATAAAAAGTGAAAGGCACGCGTCCCTTCCACTCGAGCACAGTTGTTGTCACGTAAAACTTTCGCCCGTATACCGACTTTACAGGCAACCAGTTTTTTTTTTTGTCCAAATCGGGCACCTCTCTTTTCCGATATATTCTTCCTAACGCAATCCCTCCACCTCTTTGGCCGTCCTGTCGCTCTACGACCATTTACTAATTAAATCGATTAAAAATAATTTTAAGTGCATAAGTCCGCACACTATAGGGCGTTTTAGAAATGCTTATTGTGTGCTAGTGTTTTTTCCTTGTTATATATTTATTTTAAACGGAAATAGTTTATGTAATATGTGAAATGCTCAAATGGTTCAACGGCTTTTCAGCTGTGTGTGTGTGTTTATTTATTATTTTGTTTGAAAGCGCTAATTTCTAGAACTACCAGTCGGATTTGAACAATTTTGACATCATCATCATCATATCAGCCCATACACGTCCACTGGTGGACATAATGCCTCCCCCATACGACGCCACAAACAGCGGTCCTGAGCCGCGTGCCGCGAAATGGCCGTTTTTACTGTTTTATAAAAATGTAATTAAAATCTATCTATCTATCTATCTCAGCCTTTGTTTGTCCAATCCAGGACGTAGGCCTCCTCCATCCTTTTCCACTCCTGACGGTCTAGAGCCTTTGTCATCCAATCATGACCTGCGTGTCGTTTGATGTCGTCTTTCCATCTCATTGGTGGTCTACCACGCGGTCTAGTATGTGCTCGCGGGCGCCACTCTAGCAGTCTCCGAGTCCACCTTTCATTGCTCATTCGTGCAATATGTCCCGCCCATCTCCACTTGCGCTCAGCAATCACCTTAACAACGTCCCTAACCTTGGTCTTTGATCTAATCCAAGTATTCCTCTTCCGGTCGCGTAAGGAAATACCAAGCATAGCTCTTTCCATTGCTCTCTGTGCAACACGAAGTTTGTCTGCGGATTTCTCAGTTAGGGTCATGGTCTCAGCTCCATACGCGAACACTGGCAGTACACATTGCTCGATTGTAATTAAAATACTAACATCTATTTTAGTAAAACCCATCTGTACTACCTTAAGGGATTTGATGTAAAGTTTATGAAAATATTAAATTTGCACTTATTATTTCCTTACAATCGCCTCAAAATTAAAAATTAAAAAAAATACCATTTTTTCCATTTTTTTATCGAGGCAAATCACTCTAATCGTGTTCGAAGTGTATGACAATACAAAGTATATTCACGTTTACGACAGTAGGAATATCATTCTATGGATGTTAGCGGTTGATACCCAAAAACTGTTCAACGACACCTCAGTCGCGATTTTGGTCTTACCACTTCGTCTTAACGTATACCTTATTTATTGACGCCTCTGTGGCGCGAAGCTTGCAGGTCGATCCCCGCCTCAAACAAATATTATAATACTTTCTGGTCTGAGTATTTCTGTATTTTTTACAAAAGAAAAGTATTTAAGTATTCTATCCGTTGTCTGGCCACCATAACACAAGCATAGTTGCTTAGCTTGAGGCTAGATGGCGCTGCGTGAAATATTTTACAATATTTAATCGTCCCATATCACGGGGCTATGCGTCCGACCTTTGGAAGGCATTCGTCTAGCCAAAGCAATAACAAATTTCATAGCAAGGTATGATGTGGACATAATATTTATTTATTATTATCAATTTCCAGATGACATCAGGTCTCCACGGGCACGGGCATCAGATCTCGCAGCCTCCAGCCCACCATCTTGATTCTGCCACCGTTATACCTACGCCACCCAAGGAGAAAACCGTACATGGCAAGGAAAAAACATTTAAGGTAAGTAAAAATAACTATGTTGTTTGGTCTCATTTTTTTTAAATTTATATTCACTTTGGTCCGTATTAATAAACCGAACTCAATATCGATTTCAATCTTGAGTTTGCTCTTGAGTTGTTGCGCTGATTAATAAACCTATCTTAAGACGCGATTAAAGAGCGACGTATCACTTGAGTAATACCGTATTAATAAATCAAACTCAGCTCTCAAGATATGTCTCAAGATGTAGTTGCGTGAACTCAAGTCTGATTGCGGGTCATACATGACTAAAGTTAGAGGGCATTACAGTGAACAAATAAAGTCATCACACCAAACCTTTAAAACGTCTCGGAATAATTATCTAATAGTAAAATCTTACATTTTGTAAAATATTTTCACATTAAAAACAAGTTGACAGTAAAATATGACGAAACTACCTACCATAGGGTAAAAACAGACCATTTAAGGTAAGAACATAGCGCTACTGTCATTCAAGGTCGCTCTCAAGATCAGTCTCAAATCTCAGGAGCGATATCAGCTTGGTTAAAACTTAAGTTTTATCTATTAATTAACGCCTAACTTAAGATAGTGACCACATCTCAAGACTCACTCGATTGATACGCACTCAAGATCGATATTGAGAGCGATTTATTAATACGGGCCTTAGTAATTTTAAAACTCTACAGTGAGCTGCCGACCGTTCCGCGGCATCATAATTGCAAACCCATTGTAGAGTTCTAAATTTTTGGGATGTTTTCATTCTAATAATTTTCTTCATCTAAAGCAGGTGCCTAGAATCTTGCTTGTGTTAAAAACATTTTTATAATAGCCGTTTTGGAGCTCTACGGTGGGTCTGCAATTATCCTACTATTTATTCCGATCGTACCTACTATTTGGTTGTCAGCGATTCAGCGGATCCCGGGCTCTTGAGAGGAATGCAACCGGAAAATCGTTCGGATGATGATTACCTACCTACTATTTTTTGTCAATAGTTTTACCTCATCTAATTTTACTTTTACCTCTACTACTATTATTAATTTTCTCTCTATATTACTTTTTTAAATTGGCGATTTTTTTTTTAAATATCACAAAATCAAATACTACTACACCGCTGACTCAGCGACCTAAAGTGGTTCCTGGTGTCCGAAACGGGATTCTTCCATCGTGAAACCAGAAAACTAAACACGAAATCAGATAATTTTGTGTTTTAGTCGAATTTATACTATTACAAAAGATAGATAAAAAACAGTTTAAGAAATGAGGAAAGTTTTTTAGTCAAATTGGGCACACTTATTTTTTTAATTAGCACCTTTTATCCCAGGGCAGAGTAAAGTCCCTTCTTTTCATTCCCTTCTTTTCATTCCCTTCTGTCTAGTGCCATCATCTGTCTTGAGATGTTTTTATTAGGGCTGATAATGTGTAGCGGCTTTAGCTCATAACTCCTCGTTCAAAAAAAATCTCATATGTCGCGAGAACATACGCAAAAAGAGTTTTAGATGAAAAAAAAAAATAGTCGGACGACAAATAGTCGTCCGACATTTGTCGTCCAACAAATAGTCGTCCGACATTTGTCGTCCAACAAATTGTCGTCCGACATTTGTCGTCCGACATTTGTCGTCCGACATTTGTCGTCCGTCAATAGTCGTCCGACAAATAGTCGTCCGACATTTGTCGTCCGTCAATAGTCGTCCGACATTTGTCGTCCGTCAATAGTCGTCCGACATTTGTCGTCCGTCAATAGTCGTCCGACAAATAATCGTCCGACAAATAATCGTCCGACATTTGTCGTCCGACATTTGTCGTCCGACATTTGTCGTCCGTCAATAGTCGTCCGTTAAAAAATACCATATGTACGTCTTAATACACTCACAGCCAAATTAAAAACAGTAGGCCCAGGCATACATTTTAGCCGCGCCGTAGAGAGGGGATAGCTGTCTACTCTCCATCCGTCTTACGCTTTTTCGATCAGGTCACGTGTCCTGACGCGAGTTTAAGATTTTATACCCATTACAGAAAAAGTGCTCAACGCCACTAAAGAAGTTTTCACTTCAAAAATATGATTTTTCTAGATTACAATGAAATTGATAGTATATCGTGAACTAGATGTGGAAAAATCTGCATTTAAAGTCACGTATTTTTCAGTTTTATCATCAGAATCTGACGCCATTACACATATAGGAACTTCAAGAACCTAACCTCCTTGCAAACAAGTGAAGTTTTGCCATTATTATTTATTTAAATCTGTTATGGTGCAGCCCAGGTACCTAAATTTAGCCACTCCAACGTACGTCGTCTCTCTAACATGAAGGTCCTCTCGCTTAATGCGTGTATTTTTATAGCGCTTCATGTGGAGATATTGAGTCTTTTCGTGGATAATTACTAGAACCACTAGTCCCGCATCCTCCTCCAAGGTTTTAGCAGTCCTCCGAACCTCTACGCAGTTTTCACCAAGTAAGGCCAGATCATCCGCATACCCAACCACCCTGTGCCTCTCTCCCAGTTGAACTCCTCCTTCTAGTGCTAGCACTCTTTTGAGGATATGCTCCAAAACTAAGTTACATAGCGCAGGACAGGGAGCGATGGAAGACTCTCGTTTCGATGGCCAAGATCCACTTTGGGTCGCTGAGCCAGCGGAGTAAGTAAGTGTAAGTAGTAAGTATTTATTGAAATGTATGTTTATTCGTCAGGTTGTGGTAGGCGGCGAGGTTGGCGTGATGAAGGCGCCGGTGCTCGGGCCGCGGCCCTACAACGCGCTCGCCATCATACACACGCAGCAGAGCAACACGTTTGATATGCTCAACTCGCTTACCACTAGCGTTGTAAGTATTACACACATAACCATAACTAACTCGCGGTTTCACCCGCGTAACTCTCGATCCCGTGGGAATATAATAAGCTAACCTGGACCGAATTAGATGAAACTTGGTATGAGGATACATAGATTCATTGGGAGTTACATAGGCTACTTTGAATCCCGATATTCCCACATGTTTGAGGTTGCATGTGTTCGCTCGCCGCGCCACAGGCTGTCAAAAGTTTGACCCATATATCGTTTAAGTATTTATTCAATTTCTACAATGGTGTGTTCGATAAGAACTTCATATCTTTCTATTTAATGGACAACATTAAACCACCTGGATCTCTGAAAACAAAAAATCTGCCTATAATACTCTCCCTGCCCAAATCACAATTTATTTGGGTTCGGTGCAGTATGTCTTCTTCTTCCATTCACTCCTATTAGTCGTCATCATGTCTTGTCTCACGCAGTCCATCCATCTGTTCTGATTAAAATACTATAGTGTTGTAATGTATGTGTGTTACAGGCAAGCCAGCCAGTAGTGGGCGGGTATCGGCGACGTAGTTCAGGTCAGGGCGCGCTCTGCGACCCCGAGTTGGATGACAGCGGGAACAAATTGGTCGCCAGGCTCGAGGATGATGCCTTCATATCTGAACAGGATTTGGTAAGTCACTTCAGACCAGTGCCTTGATTTACTAAGGCTTAATTCATCGGCCGTGTGCGATTGCCATGCTTTAACTGGAGTTATCACACCCTAATCACACACGTAAGCCTTAAGCTTAAGCTTTAAATAATCGAGGCACAGGCCAGTCTCACTGGGTGGGTGCATTTCTTTTCTGTAAGGTCTAAATTAGAAGAGCGTGATCAGCTGAAGAGTAAGCCGCCTTCTGCCATTGTTTACAACTATGAAAACGGAGTTCTGACGTGTGCTTGCTGCGGACGAACCTTTGTAAACGAAATAGGTTACATAAGTCACCAAAGGGCTTTCTAAATATTAGAACCCTTAAGGGTTCTTTTTGCACATACCAGTCGCCGAAGTGGAAATAGACTAGGAGGATGATGATACCTCGACTTTCACTCTGAAGGTTGTGGGTTCAGAAAAAATAGATTTTTCTGAGGAGAAATGTATATGCGCTAACTTACATTGCTCTTACGGTGAAGGAAAACATTGTTATGAATCCAGCGGTTTAGTTGGCTCCAGACGTATTAGACGTATTTCTTTTGGACACGGTCGACTAAGCTCAGAGGGTAGTATAGGTGCTAGGCAAGCCTACTCCATCCTCACGCAAAAAGGGCGAAACTAAAGAGGTCTCGTTGCAGAAAAAAGGCAATATACAAAGTACAAAGCTAAATTCCAAATCGCTCAAATAGATGGCGCTAAGTTAAACATTATCTCTGACCTCAAAATTACTAAGAATACCAATTTCAATATTTCCAGGAAGAGAACATCGAGATAGCGAAAGGTCTCCCTCACCCGACAGCTGACGATACGGGCGACGAACAGCCGCAGGAACAACAGAACGGTATGTTATAAATGGAATTAAGCGACAAATAGAGACCCACTGGTGTACCTAAAGTGTGTAATTTTAACACTGCACACAGCATCATCTAGCCTCAAGCTAAGCAATTATACTTGTCTTACGATCGTCGTAAAACGAATGAATTATTTATCTATTGTAAATAAATACTTATAATACATGCAGAAACACCCAGACCACAACAAATATCTGTATAACTTACAAATGTTTGTTATCATTATCAGGACATCAACCGCAGGAAGGCCTCTGCCAAACATAGGCCAAGGGCTTCCAGACCGTATAGTATATAAATTCTAGCTGCGCTCCTCGGTTTCATCCGCGTAAGTCCTGATCCCGTGAGAATATCGGGATAAAAAGTAGCTTATATTACTCGCAATTAATCAATGTATCCTCATTATTCCTCATACAAAGTTTCATCAACATTGGTCAAATCGTTAAAAAATCGTTACAAATAAAAAAACATTCCTCTTTGTTATATTAGTATAGATAAAGATTTGTTCTACAGTCGAAATCAAACCCGCAACCGTTTGAGTCGAAGGCAAATACAAATGTGGTTTTCATAGTAATATTATAATCGCGTGTTGCCAGTCTCCTCGCGACCATGACTATTGTAACATAGTCAAATCGTCGAGACAAGAGAAATAAATAAAAAATTCGCGATTAAGACCCGGGAAAATAATTACTATGAATACAAATCGTGTGAGTTTAAAAAGTTTAAATGTGGTTTTGGTTGTGAAATAATGTTGTAAATGTTATCCAGGCATGGTATACGGTCCTATATACGAGTTGGATAAGCTCGAAGAGAAGGACAAGCAGAAACAGGACAAGGAAGATGAAGAGGAACCTATCGGCGTCTCTCCCTGTGGCAGGTATACACAATTACATATATTTCATATTCAATATCTTAAGGTGAAAGGGTACCAGCGCTCTCTCCATACAAACGTAGTCGAATGTTTCCTCCCTGGATAAGGACACTAGCAGAAATATTTTTGTGCCATAAAACCTATAACTGCCATGACTATCTATGCCTCTATTTTATGATTTTTTTTTTTCATTTTCTAATTATCATAGAAATAAAGATTAAAAAAAAATAGGGGCATGGTCATGGCAGTTATAAGTTTAAGCACCAAAAATATTTTCTCTAGTGTCATTATCCAGGGAAAAAACAGTCGACTACGTTTGTAATAGTTTGTATGGAGAGAGCCCCCGGTACCCTTTCTTCTTAAGTATTCGATAAATGGTTTTTTATGCCTGATTAATTCATCAAATGGGCGATAGATGACGTTGCTTGGAAAAATAACCGCGCGCGGTACGCTACCCAGTTTTAATTTAAACAAGAATTTGATCAGACCCTTGACGTTGTCTTGGAGACGCGAGAATATCGCCGGAGACCTAGATCTAGAAGAGCATGGTTAGTTTCGGAGAGAGACTCCTTCTGACCACAAGCGGTGGGTCGATTTTTTAGGTAAACTTTAAAGTTTCTGCGGTACTTTGAGTAAAAGAAAGTTTATGTTTTCGACTCCATTGGATGCGGTTCATGTAGCTGGGTTGGCAAGAGCACCGCTACGGACAAATGATAGGGAATGCAATCAATTCCTGTCTTCAAGTCGCGAGTCTTCAAGGAAAGCGTACTACATCTTAGACCGCATCGTCACCTACCATCAGGCAGGTGTGAAAGCGGTCAATAGCTTACCTATAATTTGTAAAAGAAAACCTATAAACCCAAATAGTTTCTAAGACTGTTATGTTTGACTGTGTTTGTTTGTTATAGGTTCTTCAAATACGACAAGGAGGTGGGGCGGGGCTCGTTCAAGACCGTGTACCACGGCCTCGACACGCAGACCGGCGTCGCTGTAGCCTGGTGCGAACTGTTGGTATGTATTGTATACTTGTAGGCAAGAGGGAGGGAGATGGGTGTTATCAGTATGTCTGTTTGTCTGTATGTATGCACCGACATAGATCCGAAACGAATGAACCAGTTTAAATGTAGTTTTTAGGGTTTTGTATCCAAAGAGTAAAAGCGGGACACTATTACTAAGAGTTTAGGGCGGTTGATCAAGGGTGTGTTTGTTCAAAGGATTTTTTCTATGTCTTCACTGTCTGTCCGTCCGTCTGTCTGTCACCAGGCTGTACCTCATGAACCGTGATAGCTAGACAGTTGAAATTTTTACAGATTATGCATTTCTTCTTCTTTTTTATTGAGGTTCCCATACAACATGGTGCGCGAGTCCGACTCGCACTTGACCGGTTTTTCAGTGGTCCGTTTCTGTCAGCTATATTTTTTTCAACTGGTTTCTACTTAGCATAATCATAAACCTTAGTGGTTTCGCTGTGCTAGGTTAAGTACTGAAAGTTTTTAAGTTTTCTTCTAAATGGCAAAAAAAAATAGAAGTTATGAGTATGTTTTAATTTTCTAACTTGTTTTCTAGGAGAAAAAGCTGAACAAAACGGAACGTCTCCGTTTCCGCGAGGAAGCCGACATGCTCAAGAAACTTCAGCACCCAAACATCGTGAGGTTCTACAACTATTGGGAGGGAACCGTCGCCAAGAAGAAGAACATCGTTCTCATTACCGAGCTCATGTTGTCCGGGACGCTTAAAGCGTAAGTTATTTACATTCAATTCAATTACATTTTATTTACTTCAAGCTTTAAATCTCATATCTGTAAGTAATACAATGACTTAAAAGACATGACAAAATGTTAAAGTATCTTCTAGGTTAGCGTGCTTCATCTTACGACGATGCGCGTCAGTCACTATAGGGTGACATTGTGGTCAAACGCTAACCCATTTTTATTTTAAAGTAGGCTTAAGCGCTGCATCAGCGACAGTAGCGGTGTTTTAAGGTACACGTTATAAAGGACTAGCTATTTTAGCCAAAATCTGAGAGTAAGGTTACATAAATTTGAAGGCACATATCATCAGGTATAAATTACATACCCATCAGCGTTATTTTACTACAACGCCTAATCCACTCACTAAAAGGTATTAAACTAATTAACTCAAATACATTGTGTGACCATGAAAAGGTTCAGACATCATGAAGCTACTGCGACAGAATGAACCACGTTCCGTCATTTTATTCCAATTTATAGACACAAAACAGTAGTCAAGATGGCGGCGCCCTGACGTATACATCAAATGAAGCACTGTATTGTTGACTTCCTTCAGTTATTTTCGTTTTGTCACTGACAATGTGTAAAAAACATCTTTTCAGGTTTAATATTTATACCCCCTTATTCCAAAACGAGGTTTAAGGATAGTCCGAGATGTGAATTTAAACCTTAGATTTCGACACAGATTTACTCGTTAACTATAGTCTAAACACTATCCCTAAATAATTGATAGGGATAGTGTTTAGACTATAGTTCCCTATATAATCTATAGGGATAGGGTTTAGACTATAGTTTACGAGTAAATCCGTGTCGAAATCTACATTTCGGACTATCCTTAAACCTCGTTTTGGAATAAGGTGGATATGGTTTATCTAAGTTTTCTAAAAAATATATAAATCTTTACCAAAATGTGTTTTATGTTAACAGATATCTCCGGCGCTTCAAGAGAATAAACCCTAAAGTGTTGAAGTCTTGGTGCCGTCAAATACTCAAGGGCTTGAATTTCTTACACTCTAGGACGCCGCCCATCATACATAGGTAAATGGTAAATTAATACATTTATTATATTAACTACATCCCGCCTTTTTATCTGCTAAAGTCCGGGATTGTGATAAAAGTAGCCTATCACTAAAAGAGAAAAATATTCATCAAGAAAGCTAAGAAACTACAAGTCTGAAACTTTGAATGGAGGTTTCTCTTAGGACGAAGGCAAACACTAACGATTTTCGGAAATTTGATCACTTGGGGTCACTAGCTGTTTTAGAGGTAAATGGAAACATTTGAGTGCACAAACTCTCTCTCCCTCTCACCCTAAATGCATACACCGTCCTCCGTTCCGTCACAGCTAAAAAGGGCTGTTAAAGTTTATAGTAACTACTAGCGACCCGCCCCGGCTTCGCACGGCTATATTATGCATGTATTATACATATAAACCTTCCTCTTGAATCACTTTATCTATTAAAAAACCACATCAAAATCCGTTGCGTAGTTTTAAAGATTTAAGCATACAAAGGGATATAGGGATATAGGGACAGAGAAAGTGACTTTGTTTTATACTATGTAGTGATTATGTATTCTGTGTTTGTAGGAAATATCACTTTTAAGGAGACACTAAGACGGGTAAAACTGCGTAGCGCAGCTAGTGAATAAATAAAAAATAGAGCGCCATCTAAGTATCTAGGTTTGTGTTATGGCAGCCAAACAACGGATAAAACACATGTTATATGACCATTCCCTCGTGCTGTTGCTGACAAGCTAACGTTTTATCTATCTGTTTGTTGCAGAGATCTGAAATGCGATAACATATTCATTACTGGAACGACGGGTAGCGTGAAAATTGGTGATCTCGGTCTAGCTACCTTGAAGAATAGGAGTTTTGCCAAATCCGTTATTGGTAAGTAAATAAAACAATATAGCACACAGCGCCATCTAGCCACAAACTAAATAACTAGACTTGCAATATGGATGCCAGACAATGAATCGAAGTCCTTCACGACGTATCTTTGTTTTAAAGTTTCTGTTGCAAGAAAGACAGTGCAACTGACCTAACCTGTTTTGTCCTAATGGCCTAATGGGTATAAAATCTTAAACTCGCGTCATGACACATGACCTGATCGAAAAATCGTAAGACGGATGGAGAGTAGACAGCTATCCCCTCTCTACGGCGCGGCGAAAATGTATGCCTGGGCCTACTGTTTTTAATTTGGCTGTGAGTGTATTAAGACGTACATATGGTATTTTTTAACGGACGACTATTGACGGACGACAAATGTCGGACGACTATTGACGGACGACAAATGTCGGACGACTATTGACGGACGACAAATGTCGGACGACAAATGTCGGACGACAATTTGTTGGACGACAAATGTCGGACGACTATTTGTTGTTTTTTTAATAAAATAGGCTTGCATTTGACCTAATGTAAGTTTCCGAATGTATTTCTTCATTTAGGTACCCCGGAGTTCATGGCACCTGAGATGTACGAAGAACACTACGACGAATCAGTAGATGTGTATGCATTCGGGATGTGCATGTTGGAGATGGCAACCGGAGAGTATCCCTACAGCGAGTGTTCGGGACCGGCACAGATATATAAGAAAGTCGTTTCGGTAAGTTTCTTTCTTCTTGCCTTTATATAAAATGAGATCTGCGCCTGGGTGATGAAATTCGAACTTACCCATCGAGTCCTGGCCATACACCAGACATACACAGAATAAACAAGTTCTCGATTTCAAGTTTGACAGCAATACTTGTTTAGATAGGCGGATCTTGATGCGCATTATGTTTGTGGTATTCGTTCTTATACTGCAAAATGATACGGTACTTTAACTTTCGAGGGTTGGTGCTAGGCGCCTGTCTGGAACCACCCTCCTTGGTATGTGTGACGATTACCGCAAGGCTACTACAAGGACACCCACGCGAGTAGATGGGGCCTACACGCCAAATAATTGCGAGAAGTATTTGCGAAAAAAAAAAAGGATCAGATAGCCTTAAAGCAGTCGGGCAAAATAAACAAACCACACTGCCCTATGTTCCTGGGCACTACATAATCAAAAAATATTTCAGGACATTGCACACAGTGCCATTCAACTCCAAGCTTAGACTTGTATTATAGGACCCTAATAATCCTGTTGACTCACATATAACTTTAGCTTATCTATTGTAGGGTGTAAAACCGCAAAGCTTGGATAAGGTGACCATACCGGAAGTTAAAGATATCATCGAATCGTGCATCAAACCCAACAAAGGGGATAGGTAAGCTGATTCTTTTTACATTTACAGTAATGTAGTGAAATGGGAAATGGAAATGAAAAGTTCTACGCCAATTCACCTAAGGTCTAATTCGACTTCCAATTAGAAAAGGAATAGCTCTGAAAGTGGTCTCTAAACTTCAGGTGGGGTGGGCTCTCCTAATGAATCGGCGCCAGGACATTTTGTGCTGGTTGTCGGGTCTGATAGGCCTTCCTTCTTTACTAGACGGGTCATGCTGGTCCACCATATCGACCGGGGGGGTGACCTCTGCCTCTTTTGCGTTCAGGGAGGTTTACTTGCATGCTTGTTTTGTTGTTATACGGATTAAGGTTCGTTAACGAAATCCATTCATCCTATATCCAGAAATGCTTAGTGCTGGCTTACGCACTATAATAAGTAGTCGAAAGTAATTTTCTTCTGTAGTTTATCAATAGTTCTATCCAAACCGGATGTTGTCCTGCATTTTATAGTATAGACAGAGATGAAAGCGCCGGTTTGGTGTCCACATCATAGTTTTCTATTAAATTTGTTATTGTAACACGTTCCTTCCAAAGGTCCGGGGCTCCATAGCCCCGTGATATGGGGCAAATCACGCAAAGGGACCCAACTAAAGAGGCCTGATTGCGGAAAACAGCCCGTATATAAGTATGGGGCAAATCACTTACAGGTTTTGAATAGTAATATCAAACAAATCCAAGGGTATCCAAAAATGAAGTATATTTTGATATCCCTGAATGTGTGATGTCACTTTTATTTCGACGTCACAGGACCACCAGCTCTGTAAAAAAAATTGTGCGAATTTCACCCTCTTTTGTCCCCAGGCCAAAAGTGAAAGATCTATTGAACCACGAATTCTTCGGCGAGGATATAGGTCTCAGACTGGAAATAGTGGGTCGCGACCTCGTCACTTGCTCCGACATCACCAAGATACAGTTCCGGTTGAAGATCATCGATCCTAAGAAACGGTAACCTATCTGACCTACCTTCACTACATACATAGTATCACTACATAGTATAAAACAAAGTCGCTTCCCGTCTGTCTGTCACTATGTATGCTTAGATGGATAGAACTACGCAACGGATTTTGATGCGGTTTTTTTAATAGATAGAGTGATTCAAGAGAAAGGTTTATATGTATAATACATACATCTTATCTTATATATCGAGGGCTGACATAGCGAGCAACACTTCGACCCATTGGGATCTTTTGTGTTTACTTACCTTCATGTTTCTTACTCTTTGAAGAAGTGGTCGATTAACGCGGTGATCCCACTAAGAGGAAGAAACCTATATTCCTCCGGTTTCGGATACGCATTCCCATACGCTTCGCTGCTAAGACGTCGCATTCATATTTGACGACCCAGTTGGCACAATGGTCACCATGCCGGACTGCCAAACACAGGGTTGCGGGTTCGATTCCCGCCTCAGACAAGTATTTATGTTTAGATATTTGTCTATGGTCTGGTTGTTTCTATGTATTATAAGTATATATTTACAAAGAAAAGTATTTATGTAGTATATCCGTTGTCTAGCACCCATAACACTAGTCTAGTAACTTAGCTTGGGGCTAGATGGCGATGTGTGAAATGTCCTGCAATATTTATTTATTTATTTATTCACACAGGATGTGCTCCATAGTTTCCCTGACATCACCGCAGGCTTTGTAATCATTATTTGAAGTTATCTTTATTTTTAAAAGAATGTAAAACTATACATACATAATAAAACAGGTATTTATTAAAAAAAACGCGCAAAAAAATGAATGTAGTTACTACTAAGCCACTCACCATACTTATGTTTTTCATACCCTTTCCTATATCTAACTCAGCTGTTTAGGCTGTGCGTTGTCATTAGTCAGTGAAAGTGTTTTATTATAATAATTTACGGAAGCCAGACAATGAAATTTAATAGTAAAGTGCGTTTTATCCATCGGTACGTCTGCCGTTACGTTGGCATAGTAAACTGCTTGTCATAGCGCAGGTAAAAGATTTGCCATTTCTATTGCACCTGTGCGAGCGAGACGCAATATGTAAGTATACGATTTACGCAGGTGCGACAGAGACAGGTAATAACAGGTTAATATACGAAATTCTTCCAGCTTTACGACTGCACTTTAACGTTGCATTATTTGCTGGTGTTTCGTATGCCTGTAACCAGCGGCTTTGTTGCCGCCAAACGTATTTAAAACTTAATTTTGACGTTATAATGTCTATAACGTCTAATAAATTGGTGGAACACCTGAATTCACACAAAAGTGTCACGGTAATATTGTGTGACGTCATGCGTCATGGTAATATGACCAGACGCCTCATGGTAACTTAGGAAACAGATTATTTAATAATAATATTGCTCATCTGGGCTTGTGTTGTGACTTGTTGTGGTGTGAAGAGTGAATAGAAGACTTATATAAAGGGAAAAAAAGAAAATAGAAAAAAAAGGAAAAAAGATAAAATATTAACATAAAAAATCTAAATTTTTCATCGTTTTCCTATCGTAAAATTATTGTCCGTAAACCGACTATACAGACAACCATTTGTTTTTTTAATTAAAGAATAAATGATTGAAATATATTGAATATGTTTGTGTAGATCGTACACCCACAAAGAGAACGAAGCGATCCAGTTCGAGTTCGACATGGAGCACGATGACTGCGAGGAAGTGGCCAACGACATGGCCAAAGCCGGTCTCATCATGGAAGAGGACGCGAGGATCGTCACCAAGCTACTCAAGTCTCAGCTCATCAGTCTTAACAGGTATGTAGTCTTAAGATGGACGCAGACCGATTAGACCCGCAAGAATAGAATTTTTGCCGTCAACGGGAAAACATACCTTTTATTAATAGAGATAAGGTCCATTTATATTTTATTTAAATTTTTATATTTCGCCTCTGACGATGCGGTCGACTCTGATGACGTCATTGGAAATATAAATGTAGGTACCTTATCTCTATTATTTTAAGGTACCTTTTCCCGTGATAAAGATAAAGATAAGATAAAGATATTTATTAGCATAAATTATGGTAAGTACAGATCTTAGGATTAAAAGTTTCACATACTTTGCCAACTTTTGGCATGCAAACATCAATTAGTGACGTTACATAATTAGTTCATACAAGAGACAGGTATAACATATAATTATCATAAAATGTATTTCATGCATTTCATGGTGGCAAAAAATGATAATAACAATAGATTTAAAAAAATAGTACATTTAAAAATAATTGTCAGTTAATATCTTGATGTTATTTTATATTTAAAAATTCTTGTATCAAGTAAAAACTTATCGATCAGCCAAGAACGCAGTTTTTAATATATAAAAAATTAAATAAACCAATAAACCAACGGAAAAAAATCGATTCTTTCGGCTCTGATCAATCTGCGTCCACCTTTACTGACACAGAAACCAAAGCTGCATTTTACAGGCTCAGACACATATAACGCGCACCAATATAATTTGTTATATCACTGTAGACTGTAATTTGAATTACTTCTTGACAGGTTTTCAGTATTTTAAAGCTAGCGAATGTTTTTATTAAACCTCTTACAATAAAAGGTGCTACCTGTAACGTCACAAGCGTGGCTGTCGCGTTTGTAATAGTTTTATTCAGCGATATATTTAAATACAAGAAAACAGATTGTATACTTATTGTTAACCTATTAAAGCATAAATTGTGCGGCGGCGAAGTACTATGATACTTTGTCGTACCTTAATGGTAAGAACCAAATGGACATGACTATAATTGCTCCCTTTTAAATATACCACAAAAATATTTGTTATCCTGACCTTAATAGAGCATGATTACAAAGAAAAAGATTTATCAAAATCGGTTGATAAACAAAGATATGCGCGACAAACATAAAAAAAAAACATACAACCGAATTGAGAACCTCCTCCTTTTTTTGAAGTCGGTTAAAAAACCATGAGTTTCTTGTGCCTTTCCTCATTGGTTGGCGTTCCGAAAGCACACATCCTAACTTAGTTTTTAAGACGTTTCAATGTGATTTCATACGAATGATTCCAAATGAATAACTTTGACCACATCATCACTACATAGTATAAAAAAGTCAGTTTTCGCCGTCCCTATGTCCCTTTGTATGCTTAGATCTTTAAAACTACGCAACGGATTTTGATGCGGTTTTTTAAATAGATAGAGTTATTCAAGAGGAAGGTTTACATGCATAATATAGCCGTGCGAAGCCGGGGCGGCCGGTCGCTAGTATTTCATATTTGATCGCTTCAACGTACCGAATATAGAGTAGGTATAGCTACGCTCAAATGAGCTGGTAATTAAGTAATTACATTACATCGGATGCCGGTCGATATCTTTGATTGTAATCTACAACTGTTATTATATTGTTAAATAACATATTTAAGAGGAAAGGGTACCGGGGGCTCTCTCCATACAAACTATTACAAACGTAGCAGACTGTTTTCTCCCTGGATAATAACACTACAGCAAATATTTTTGCTGCATATAACTTATAACTGCCATGACCTGCCTCAGTTTTTGTTTATTTTAATTTCTGTGATAATTAGAAAATGAAAAAAAAAATAGGGGCATAGTCATGGTTATAGGTTTTATGGCACAAAAATATTTGTGCTAGTGTCATTATCCAGGGAGGAAACAGTCGACTACGTTTGTATGCAGAGAGCGCCGGTACCCTTTCACCTTAAGATCAGATTTATGTCAAGGTCAAAGATGTTATAGACAGATTATAGCAAATAAAATAAAAAACTGGCCAAGTGCGAGTCGGACTTGCGCACGAAAGGTTCCGTATCATCTTGTATGGAAACCTCACTTGCTTATTTTTCTTTCTGGTTTTAGTATTTGTTGTTATAGCGCCAACAGAAATAAATAATCTGTGAACATTTCATCTGTCTAGCTATCACGGTTCATGAGATACAGCCTGGTGACAGACAGACAGACGGACAGACAGTAAAGCGTCCCGTTTTAATCCTTTGGATACGGAACCCTAATAAAATAGTTTTTTGGTAATAATTACCAAGTTAGAAATAAATTGATAGATATTTCTAAATCCATCGGTTTCAAATCTATGTCAGCCTCTTTGTGTACTTACTCAGAATTTAAAACAAAACAAGTTGCGCCCCGTGGTTTCACCCGCGTAAGTCTCTATCCCGTGGGAATATCAAAATAAAAAGTACCTTATAGCCTTCCTCGAAAAATGGACTATCCAATACAAAAATAATTATTCAATTCGAACCAGTAGTTCCTGAGATTAGCGCGTTCAAACAAACAAACTCTTCAGCTTTATAATATTAGTATAGACTAGCTGCGCCCCGCGGTTTCACCCGCATAAATCCCGATCCCTTGGGAATATCAAAATATAAAGTAGCCAATAGCCTTCCTCGATAAATGGACTATCCAACACAAAAATAATTATTCAATTCGAACCAGTAGTTCCTGAGATTAGCGCGTTCAAACAAACAAACTCTTCAGCTTTATAATATTAGTATAGATACGAACGTCAACAAATTATGGTAATTCAACTCAACTGGTATAATATAGTTTTTTACCCGCGAATTGTTTGCGTGAAACCGTTCGTCGAAGAGAGACTGGGGTGTTTGACATGCGATTTTAATAAAGGAATAGTGATTTGCAATGCTCGGTGTAACTCCTGATCCTTTACAAATGTAGTCTACTTAAATAAAGTCACTTTTCGCCGTCCCTATGTCCCTAAGTATGCTTAGATCTTTAAAACTACGCAACGGATTTTGATGCGGATTTTTTTTAATAGATAGAGTGATTAATGAGGAAGGTTTTTAGATATAATACATGCATAATACAGCCGTGCGAAGCCGGGGCGGGTCGCTAGTATTACGATAAATAGAAGTCTGATGTCACGCCTCGATGGTGTAGCTTTCTATCTGAAAAGAAGAGTCATTATTTTCGCGGGTCTAAATCGCGTATTTTTATTTCTCTTACGTTTTGACTATGTTACAATAGTAATGGTCGCGAGGAGACTGCAGATAATTGCTGGTGGATAATTACTATAAATTCAAATCGTGTGAGTTTAAAAAGTTTTTTTTGTAAAAGATGTATCAAAATCGGTGCTGTAGTTCCAAAGATAGGTTCTATTTAGGATGTAGACATGCACTAAGAAGAGATTTTTTCAAAATTTTTAAATGGGTATTATGTACAGTCACATTACCAATTAGCTGAACCCCACGTGACCTAGAGCTCATTCGCTTAAAAGTAAAAAATAGAGCATTTACCTATTTTGTTATTTTTTTATATATATTTTTTGTATTGTATAGATATATTGTTTAAAAAAACAGGACCAGGTAACATTACTTTACAACCTTACAGATTTGCGAGTGAGCTCTAGGTCACGTGGGGTAATGTGAGTGTACTTACTGATAAAGTTAGTAGTAACAATTAATATTCTTGTTTGTTTATACGAGCTCGCGCTACAAGAAGGCATTCTGTAGCTACTATTTATTCCCATTTTTACACAGGTAAAATCGCGGGTCGTTGCTAGTTGTTTGTTTAATGTGAGATCTCAAAGATTAAATATAATTAATCAATTATAATCCAGTGAGCAGATATCTTTTCATTGTTTATCTTTATTTATGGCAATAATAATTACATTATGATGCAATTCAGGCGTACGATGTTCATTAGTACGATTTTAGTAATGCGCTTCGGCTATTTCTCCATTATTTATTTATTTATTTTTAGCCTATTCCGTCCCACTGCAGGGCAAAGGCCTCCCTCCCCTCTTTCCACTGTTCCCTGTCTAGTGCCAGTTGGGTCCAGTCCCTACGGTGCGAGTCTCTATAGCATTTTTTTAAAAATATGATTAACATTTTCAGACATCAAACTAAGCAATTAGGCTTGTAATTTGGGTGCCAGACAACGGACAGAGTACATATCATTTTTCTTTTCTGAATATATACTTATTGCTGCGCCCCAGGGTCTATCCGTGTTAAGGTGGACGCAGATTGATACGCGCCGAACGCATCGAATTTTCGCTGTCCACGGAAAAAGGTACCTTATAATAATAGAGATAAGGTATCTACATTTATATTTCCAATGACGTCATCAGAGTTGTCCGTATCGTCAGAAGCGGCCGAGTCTGAAATAAATAAATGAATAAATGTTATAAAACCTTATTTTTATTACCAGCGACCCGCCCCGGCTTCGCACGGCTTAATTATGCATGTATTATATCTAAAAACCTTCCTCTTTAATCACTCTATCTGTTAAAAAAAACCGCATCAAAATCCGTTGCGTAGTTTTAAAGATCTAACCATACATAAGGACATAGGGACGGCGAAAAGTGACTTTATTTTATACTATGTAGTGATTATAAGGTACCGTGGACGGCAAAAATTCGATTCGTTCGGCGCGTATCAATGTGCGACCACCATTAGTCTCCATCCCGTGGAAAAATCGAGAAAACAGTTACCACAGAGCGCATTCTCGCAAAAACAAACACAGAATACATAATAGGTACCTACTACAAACATTATCAGCCAGTTTTTGGTCGAATTTTTAAAAAATCCTTAGCTTACGTCCCAAAAGGAACATCCATGCGAAGTTTCGGGGTCGTCATTTTAGAGATTTTGTGAAGAGTATCTTTTCCTTGTATATTATAGATTATCGAGACGCATAATTCAAATCGTACCAAGTACGTACATTTTATAGCATACTGCACTTGTATTCCGTCGTGCGAACGCGTTCGTGTTTCTCAATAAATTCTTGCTAAAAATGCAAATTTTGGTTATTTTACGTTTCTGATTGGTTTATTTATTGAAAAGTAATACCTTATTGGTTGTATCTTTATGGTCTTCCATTTTAAGGACCTAGTTGGTATCATAGTTTAGATTCAGTGTTTGTGATTGAGTGATTTGTGGATTTACAATAAGTTTGATCGTGAAAGGATCCGTAA
The DNA here is from genome assembly GCA_907269075.1 of Idaea aversata. Lineage (NCBI taxonomy): Eukaryota > Metazoa > Arthropoda > Insecta > Lepidoptera > Geometridae > Idaea > Idaea aversata. The sequence goes on from OU026108.1 coordinate 2,082,154, forward strand.
TGAATATAACGAGGTATTCATAGAGCTTCTAACCCAAGTAGGTATCAAAGTATTCATAATGTTACCTTCTTTGCGACCTCTGTGACGCCTGCGACGCGGATGATTACGGGTTCGATTCCCGCCGCAAACTAATATTTATATAAATATACTAGCTTTTGCCCGCAACTTCGTCCGCGTAAAAGTTGAAAATGGACCAAGGAATCACGTTATCCCATACAAACTCTGCCCCCCCCTTTTCACCCCCTAAGGTCTAAGGGGTAGAATTGCTGAGAATCTGGGACATGTGTTAGATGGAGTAGGCTTACCTAGCACCTATACCACCCTTCCAGGTTAGTCCGCCAGGTCCAAGAGAAAAAACTTGTCAACACGTCCGGAGACAACTTTCGGGTTTTTTTTTTATTTATTTAACTACAAAAGTACACATTTTCTTACATACTAATTTCCCGCCAAACTGCAAAGTGCAGTTTGTTGGCGAGCGCGCGCTTATTTACTAACATTACATGTATACATGTGCACTAACTTAACTGTTTTTAATAAATTATCCCTAAGCCTACTTTCAACATATTTTTTGTCATTCTCGGCTCACTTCTTAGCCACGACAAGACACGACACGACAAATCGTCAAATCGTTTCAACACGATGTTTTCATATTATTAAAATAGGATATTCAGTTCAAATTTAATTGCACTACTATCTGCGCCCTTCTATTTACTCGTGCGATATTTACAAACAAGATATTTACATGTTGATAAATGTAGGTCACGCGATGTTACTTAGTTACATTATCATGTAATCGTGTTTTTTTAATTCATGTGTAAACGTTTACTATTCGGGGCAAAACCTCGACTAAAAGGATTTTTTTTCTAGTACTGGCTTTGCACGACTTGTGCATAAATGCACAATAAATATTTGTATTAAATTGTAGCGCAAATTGGGATAAAAATCTACTCTATTGTTTGTTTGTAACGAATAGGTTCCAAAACTATCGATTTTGATAGAATTTGGTATGAGGATAATGTGAGGATATATTGTTTCATTTTGAGTAACATAGGGTAGGTACTTTTTATCCCGATCTTTTCATGGCATAGGGTGACACCGCGGGGCGTTGCTAGTGTTTCTTAAACTAGTAATTTTATTTCCGTGTTCACTTTTCAAAAATCCACGCGTTAACTTTCACATAATTCCCAAAAAAAAAACCACGAGTTAACTTTCACATAATTCCCAAAAAAAAATCCACGCGTTAACTTTCACATAATTCCCAAAAAAAAAACAAATTAAGTTAAATGTCATAATTAATTTAATTCTAGAACTTTCACAAAATCATAAATGCATTTTTAATTAATTACTAAGTACTGACTTTCTATTAAGTTTTTTTGGTGTTGTCTGACGTTTACCACTTTTTGAATGCTTACACAAAATGGACAACAAAACTTTATACTAATGATTACAAAACTCTTTAATCTAGGGAAATAATTCTCTACTAAAAAGTGTCATATATTTGTTGCATAAACTGTCAAAAAGCAGTTAAAATAACATGGATGAGCAGTTCGTATCGTTAAAAATTAGACTAACAAATACGTTTTAATTAATCTCTGCTATACTAAAATTAAATAGAATAGATTTGTTGTTTGTACTGTAACAATTTTGATAAAATTTGATATGAAGATACTTTGAATTCTTGGAAGTAACATAGGCTAATCTCTTTATTCCGATAGAACAACGCGAGCAAATCTGCAAGGCTTAAACCATATATGCCTATTTTTGACTCCTACTTGCATGATTTTTGGATATTTTTGAAGAAGGAGTAAAAGAAGAGCAGGAGTACTTTGGGGTCGATATCCCGGGCATATACAATGTGTTTCAGTGAAAGGGTATTAGGACGAAAAGGGGCTGCTCTAGGCGTCTAGGTTAACAACTTTTGTTTTACGACTTTTGGAAATTTGAACTTTTTTTTGTTAATTCTGAGGTAATTTTTACTTGAAAATCCGCTGTTTCATACAAAAACTTCGAACGAAATGTTCGAATTTCCAAAAGTCGTAGAACAAAAGTTGTTAGCCTAGACGTCAAGAACAGCTCCCTTTCGTATTAATTCCCCTTCGCTAAAACACATTGTACAGGTTAATATTCTTTAATTTACAATGGATCACAATAAAACATGACATGAGGTGGTGTTAGAGTGAGACCCAAGTTTCCTTGCATCTCTTCCTCCGAGGGCACAGATTGGAGTCTGATCTTCCATTTGTTGAATAGTCGTGTGATCAGACCGCAAGACACCATGCGGGATAGCTCGTCTCCTGGGCACATGCGTTTACCTGAGAATTAAAAAATGACGTCAAAAATGATCCTTTGTGCTGGATAGTTATTTTTTATAATAAACTAGCGACCCGCCCCGGCTTCTCACGGCTATATTATGCATGTATTATACATATAAACCTTCCTCTTGAATCACTTTATGAAAAAAAAAGAAAAAAATATGCGCGCCGATCCGGTTCACTACATTGCTTCTACGGTGAAGGAAAACATCGTGATAAAACCCGCGGCTTAGTTGGCTCCAGACGTATTGACAAGTTCTCTCCTCTGGACATGGTCGACTAAGCTGAGAGGGTAGTAGGTGCTAGGCAAGCCTATCCATCCTCACGCAAAAGGGACCCAATTAAAAAGGGTCTAATTGCGGAAAACAACCCGTATACAAGTAGAAGTAGGTCAGCCTTTGACCACTATCTCACACGATGGTAAGTGACGATGCGGTCTAAGATGTAGTACGCGCCTCTAAAAGATACCTATACGCTCGTGACTCAGAGACACCTAAATAAACAGGGAGACGCGGCTTAGGGTAGTTTGCAACTTAAGGAACAATAAAATGTTAAAAATATATAGTTTACACAACACTGTCTGGTCAAAACTAAGCAAAGATTTAATAATAAATATGCTTTTTGTTAAATTACCTGTCTGAAAGGGTATAAATTCCGGCGGTTTGAGCAGACTCCCATCTGGCGCTAGAAACCTGCTGGGTCTGTACTCTTCAGGCTCTTCCCAGACCTCAGGGTCCATGTGCAGAGCCCATTGTAGCGGCATTATCATAGCACCTTTTGGTACTTTGTATTCTCCTATGTACGTATCCTGGAAATGATTTTAATGACATAACTAAACAATTAAAAAATATGTATATTAGAATTTGTGATGTGCCCCTGAAAAGCTGAGTCTACTAGTAATAAGTTATGCCCGAAAATAATGTCCCAACATCAATTTTTTTGTGGATGTATTGTTGCCACTGTCTTATCGACAAAAAATGACACACTTCAAGAATCTTGCATGATGAATTGTGTGATGAAATATTATAAACCAGCCTAAGATAGCACTTGTCCATTTCGAATTTGCAAATGTCATAATTTCTTCGAATCTTGATGTCTTCTCTAACAAGAAAATTCTCACCTCAACGCAACCGTGCGGCAACCCCACGGGCAGTATGGACCTTAATCTTTGAGTCTCACAAATGGCAGCCATCAATTTGGGCAGTCTGGAATGTTCCACCACCTCGTCCTCTTTAAATACTGATTGTATCTCCTTTCGGACAATTTCCTGTAAAACACACGAGTTATTTCATTACTGTCGCTTTTCACTACTAGCTGTTCCCAGCGGTTTACCTGTTCATAAGTTCATATACCGCAGTAATTGCAGAACTACCATATCCAATGATAACAGATAACCCACTCACAAACATTCGCATTTATAAATATAATTAATAATACAATGTAGTAATTTTCGTGTTATCATTGTTTTTGGACTTATCGACGCCAGGTGTAATGATAATAATTCGACCGGGCTGTTCATAATAAATAAAGTTTCAACTAAAAATGGAAAACGCGCAGACAAATCTGCGAGGGTTCCTATAAAGTTCTCGTAAGATCTACGCTGCAGACAATACCTAGAAAGACAGAAAGTCATTTAAATTAAACTCACCTGTTCTTCCGGATATAGAGCCATGTACAGTAAAAACCAAGACAAAGTAACTGACGTGGTGTCCAACCCAGCCCCAAACATATCCGCCAGCAGGAAATGCAATTGCTCATCCGTCATAAACTTAGCCGCTTCATCACCATCCTCAAACCTCTTCTTCTGTTCTATTAGGAAGTTATCCAGGATACATTCTCCATCAGTCTGGATCAGGATTGCAGGATCGAAGTAGTGCTCTTCGATAGTCTTCGCGTGTTTGCTGTATTTGATGCACTTTATGTGTCCTTGAAAATGGGAAAACAATTACATTGAAGTCGTTCCCTCACCCCATGTCGGTAATGCCGCACAACATTTCTATGAACAAGCCTGCACACAATTTTTTCTGCCAAATATCTTGGCCTTTAAAGATTAGGTCTTTGGTCTCGCTACTCTATGATCTCTATGGTCTTTAAAGATTAGGCATAAAATAATTATACCAAATACAAGTTCTCAAAGTTCCTTTAGCAAATAAATTTTACTTAATCTTTGATAGTTTTACCTTTAGGGTTATCCTTAAACAAGTCTTTGTGAAGGTGGTATTCTGCTCCTTTAGGCTGTTCTAATCCGAGGATCTTGCGTCGTTTTGCAATCATGCTAGCATAGAGACGGTGGGTTTGTGCTTGACCTCTGGTTATCAGTTCCATAGTCTTGCGAGTTGATGATGATATGAATCTGGGAAGAGACCAACATCATTAAAGGATATTAATTACATTGAAATCTAGTCACATAATGTACTCCACATGATTCATGTAAGAGCAAACCAGTCGATTCGAAATTATTTTGCTATTTGAGCTGACCCTGACTATATGCTACAATAATAACTAGTAGTTCGCCCCGAACTGAGACCTCACGAGTTTTTTTCAGCGTTTATTATATTTCAGCGTAAAGTACTAAAATGTATAATATAACGACGAAAGACTCCAAATACGACAGGCCTATCTTATTTGAATGATAGGTGCCTAGTATCGCTATTATCTGACATTGGATGATTTAGAGAATCCAAACACGATAGGCATAACTTGTTGTTGTTGTTAAGTTCTAAAAGCATAGGCCAGCTCAATCATCACACCCTGGACATCTGTTGACTCTTTATTTTTACTCAAGACATTTTGAATGTGTCCAACATAATATCCAGAAGATAGTAATTCCTTTCCTTCCTTCCTTATGTATCTACTTATCATAATGTTACGTAAGAGGAAACGAGAAGACAAGCTCGAGAACGAGAATATATTACAGAAGTTTGAGGCCAATATGTCCTGTAATAAGTCCCTAAACTAAAATATAACAAGTCAATAAAAAATATAAAAAAATGAGTCACAAATTTTATAATTATCAGAGTCTCTAGATCGGCTAGAACCGAACATTCCTACTATTTAATACTATCCACCACTATTATTGTAAAACAGCCCATGATTATGAAATAAATAATTATAGGAAATGAAGCAAAGAGAGTTCGGACGATTTGGGGCAAAGTAATAAATTTCTATAAATTTTAAATTTAAATAAATTTGGATTAAGAATATTGTAAATAGTAAGCGTGTTACATTGTGAATTTGTGATGCTACACCTTCGTTATTTTTCTTTTGCAATCACAATGTAACACGCTTACTATTTATGTACAATATTCTTAATCCAAATTTATTAGATTTTATTTTCTATTTTTTAGTTGGACTTTTTTTATTAAAGCGTGTTTTTTTAGTTTTTTATGCTATTAATTTATTTTATACTTTTTGGTCTTTGATAACTTAATATGTTAGATCGGACCCTGGTTACTATTGAAAGACAAACTACTCGTCAAGACGATTCTAACGAGCCTAAACTCGATGAGGTTGTGTCGTCTCATTGCGAAGTTCCTATGACCACCTTCCAGTTCCATCATCAGACCCTGGTTACCATTGAAAGACAAACTACCCGTCAAGGCGATTCTAACGAGCCCAAACTCGATGGGGTTGTGTCGTTTCATTGCGAAGTTCCTATGACCACCTTCCAGTTCCATCATCAGACCCTGGTCACCATTGAAAGACAAACTACTCGTCAAGACGATTCTAGCGAGCCCAAACTCGATGGGGTTGTGTCGTTTCATTGCGAAGTTCCTATGACAACCTTCCAGTTCCATCATCAGACCCTAGTCACCATTGAAAGACAAACTACTCGTCAAGACGATTCTAACGAGCCCAAACTCGATGAGGTTGTGTCGTTTCATTGCGAAGTTCCTATGACCACCTTCCAGTTCCATCATCAGACCCTGGTTACCATTGAAAGACAAACTACCCGTCAAGGCGATTCTAACGAGCCCAAACTCGATGGGGTTCTGTCGTTTCATTGCGAAGTTCCTATGACCACCTTCCAGTTCCATCATCAGACCCTGGTCACCATTGAAAGACAAACTACTCGTCAAGACGATTCTAACGAGCCCAAACTCGATGAGGTTGTGTCGTTTCATTGCGAAGTTCCTATGACAACCTTCCAGTTCCATCATCAGACCCTGGTCACCATTGAAAGACAAACTACTTGTCAAGACGATTCTAACGAGCCCAAACTCGATGTGGTTGTGTCGTTTCATTGCGAAGTTCCTATGACCACCTTCCAGTTCCATCATCAGACCCTGGTTACCATTGAAAGACAAACTACTCGTCAAGGCGATTCTTGACGAGTAGTTTGAATGAATGAACTATGAAGTATGGATAATGAGATAATTCCTGCAGATTCCCTCCAGCTCTATCATCAGATCAGTTCCATGGTACCATATTATTGTCACCGAAGTTACGCCCTTTCATTTGATACCCCACTCGGGTATATTTGCAGTATAGTTTGTGTGCCATATAGGTAGATCCCCTTTTGGACCCCTATCTCCGTAACCCCCTGACCGATCCTGCTCATGTTCGAACTTAAAAATTCTATGGACCTCAACTACTTGTATACCAAAAATCATGAAGATCAGAGCAACGGTACTCAAGTTATCGTCGAACAAACATACAAACATACAAACATACAAACATACAAACATACAAACATACAAACATACAAACATACAAACATACAAACATACAAACATACAAACATACAAACATACAAACATACAAACATACAAACATACAAACATACAAACATACAAACATACGAGCGACCGACCCTTCTCAACACTAGACCTCTCTCGCTTCGCTCGTTCGGTCAATAATAAAAAGTGTACATCCAGAGATGTACACTTTTTACGAATTGTAGCATAAAACAATCTGTCCGTGCTTCTGTAGCTTCTGCAAACATCCTGGATGTGCTGTATCGCTGGGGCAGGTCCAACAGCATCCTGAACACGTGGTTTTATAGGACTCATAAGGCACTATACGATTTCTTTCCAGGCCACAGGTAGCAAATTATGCTGACTGTTGCTCTACTAACTTCATAATCGCGCTAATTTTACTTCTGAAACGGTCTTACGTCAAAAAAAATTCTCATATATTTTCTTCCAATTATTAACCCACCTTACAAAAGGCAGAAAGTTGACAACACCAGCAACTCCCATCTCGTGGCAGCCTTCCTCTTGGATCTGTCTGAACCAATGCCAGGTCTTGTCATCTGGAGGGAACTTGAATCCGAAGATAATGTCGTTGATGACGTTACCCAGCGAATTGGTTAACATGAACGCCAGGTCTTGTGGTGTTCCTTTAGAGTTTTCTATGTTCTGGAATAGGGTTTTGTTATTAGTAAGTTAGCAGCATTAGGCATGTGTACACTCGTTGGGGTTGCGCAAACGCAGTTTGGAGTTTGCTCCTAATGCTCTTGCGCCCTGCCATAGACGGCATAGATTTTCTATGATATCTTTATCTCACATACCTCAAGCATCTCGTAAACTCCGGAAGCTATTCGTTTCTCAAGTGTCTCTCTGGAGACGCTGTGTTTGCTCATGCCGAAGTTCCTCAGCCAGACTGACACCAATTTCCTTTGATCTTTCCATAGTGGGCCTTCAGCACATATTATTCCTAGAAAATAATATTTTAAATATTGATTTACTTGCTCGTGCTGAATCACAGTAATCAAATTCGAGATGATATTTTTAGTAGCTAATTTGTCACTTTGTAGTTCTTTTCATATATATACATACATGCTATGATTTTTTTTAAAGCGCGTGCGATTCGTTACTGGCACGTGCCAATCAAAAAAATACTATGGAGGGAAACCCTTATATTGTCTATGGAAACACGCGACTTTTATTTAACGAAAGTGAAATAATATAACTATTCTTACCATTTCCCTGCATGACGCCATGTGTCAAATACAGCGGTGCTCGCCCCGAAAAGTTATCCTTCGCCAGCGACTCCCTGATCATCTTATGGTCCGACAACACAACAGCGTATATACTCCCCATGCTGACACCGTAAATTGGACCGTATTTCTTTGACAGATCGACTAGAGTCTCTTGCGGTTGTTTCTGGTTTATAAACGGCAGATATCCGAGGATTGGTAGACCCCACGGACCGGGGGGTAGGTTCTGCCATTGTTTGAACTTTTTGAAGATGTAGAAACCAGATACGAAGGTTATTAGCCAGATGAGGATTATATCCATTGTTTAGCTGAAATTGTAAGTTTAAATATACTACAATAATTGTTTTAAGATGTTGCAAAGAAAACTCTAAAAATGGAGTCGAAAGTTTTACACGATTTGAAAATGCAATTCTGTGTAGGTTAATTAAAATTATTTCGGGGCATAATGTGCAAACTGCAAAATGAGCAAAACACGCAAAATGTACAAAACTCAAAATGCACACGCAAGATTTTGAGCAACATTTTCTTATAATGTAGTCACTGATCAACCACCTACAGTGGTTGATCGGATATACAAGAAATGCTGCATCGGATATACAAGAAATGCTAAGTTCTCGACCTTAAGTTTAACAGAATAATTTCTTTAGATAGACGAATTTTGATTTTATATCAATCGTCCTGAGCACAGATGCACAGTCAGATATGAGAAATTGGTTCATCAGTCGATGCTCGTTGTCTTTGAGCCCCAAAAACTATAATAATCGACTGAAACATCCGGCAAACCGACAAATGCCGTTGGGAAAAAATGGCAGGATATTTTTTTTTGCGCGGCCAGCAACCAAACTCAATAAATTAGTTGTAGAATACTAATACAAACAAGAAATGTTCGAGAGTTTTATATCTAGACTCAGTCGGAGCGGAGTTATATCCATTTTAAAAATTGTTATTTTGGTAATAATAGGTAGATTGGGAACCATTGATTTTTTTATAATTAAACCTCATTTTATGGATCTCATTACTGGATACTTGGAGACGGTATATCTAGACTCTGTGGTCATAAGATATTTGAAAAAGAGGTTATGATTTAAAAAGTTTGTTTAATGTTTTTTTATTTCGTTTGAGTTGGTACGTATCTAACTATTTTATTTTTTATGAATTAAACCATAATACTGACTGAATATATTTTTCCCGTTATAATACTCGAATGTGGTTGTTTTAAGGTCATCCATTGAGTTGTAACAACTTCAAAGATAATAATTAAATAAGACTAGGTAATATATCTTTACCTGCCATTTTTTAAAAATAATTAAAGTTTTATCTTGATTTTCGCCACCTGGTCCTATCTATATGCACTAACCGTGCTAAACCATTTTTTGAAGAGAAAAAAGCCATTGATTATGTTCACACACAAAAAAAAAACAAATGGTTGTCTGAAAAGTCGATCTACGGTCGATATTTTTACGTGATAATGTCATAAGAAAACATTGATGGCAACCATAGCAACTATAACACGTTGCTATGGTTACCTTGTTAATAACATGACGCGTTCCCGGAACATGACGCATGACGTCTGTTTTTTTTTGTGAATGCAGGTGTTCATCAATTTATACGTTATCACGTCAAAAGAATATAAGTATTCTATCCGTTGTCTGGTCACCATAACACAAGCCTAGTTGCTTACAATTTAATTTATTTACATCTAGTATTTTCATCTACCTACCGAGCATAAACGAAAAGATTTGTGAGGTCTCAAAGATTAGGGCAGTATGCAATGCACAAAGTCAGGTGCGAAGCCAAAGCCATTAAAAGAAAAAAAAATGGCGCCATTGCAAAAAGTGAAAATGGAAAACACTTTAATTTGCATTCGTAGTTTAAACCGTAGTAATAACAGAACAAGGAGATCATTTTATTTTAAACTAGCGACCCGCTCCGGCTTCGCACGGCTATATTATGCATGTATTATACATATAAACCTTCCTCTTGAATCACTCTATCTATTTAAAAAAACCGCATCAAAATCCGTTGCGTAGTGTTAAAGATCTAAGCGTACAAAGGGAAATAGGGACGGCGAAAAGTGACTTTGTTTTATACTGTGATAGTGATGACCAGTTTTTGATAGAACACCCGTATAAATGTTAGGGATTATATTATACTTTTAGTCGGTGATTATTGCAGAAATAAGCTAGATGTTGGTAGTATTATATTTAATTAGTCCTTTTCTTGCTTTAGTAAGCATAGGTAGTATTTGATTGATTTTTACGTAATGTAGATCTTATGAATCAATTACAAAGGTATCTGTTTATCAAATAGCCAATATCTATTTATCATGAAAAAATACCTATACCATACCATAACAAAATGTAAGTAGGTAAGTAAGTAGGTACCTACCTACTTTGGAAATCTAATGTATCAAGTTTAACTTCTTCTTCTTTTCATTCATCTTCTTACTTATTATTCTGGTTTCACTAAAGCGAGTGACAATCTCTACTAGAACCATACCCCCAGGTACTTACTACCTAGTAACTTACCTACCTAGGTAGTTGAATTTCTTGTTCAACTTCACAATAAATAATTATCCTGCTAATATTATAAATGTAGAAGTTTGTGTGTGTACATGTATGTTTGTTACTCCTTCACGCAAAAACTACTGAACCGATAGCGTTGAAACTCTGTAACGAGACAACTGATAAACTGGATTGACATAATTATAGGCTACGCTACTTTCATCACAATATTCACAGGGATCGGGACTTATGTGGGTAAATCCTGTAAATAGTTTTTAATAAGTATATAACTATAGATCACCTGAGTTTTTGGTGGCTATATTATGAAAGATAACGAGACGGGCAGTTTGGTTTTCTTTTTATGAGTACTTCTAACAATGCATGCATGGTCAATAAGTAAGTAATTTAAAAATAGTTTGGTTAACCGAGAATGGTTGGTTATTTTTAATGCAAATTGTATGATTCCAAATGAATAACGAATTTAATTATTATAACAAAATATTTACTTAAAAATTCTATTTAATTTGCCTTATTTCACACGTAATAAAACTGTCAGTGTTTAAAATATTTCGACCACTTTCTAATAGGTAGTATTAAACCTCACTCATAATATATTATAATATTTACTAGCATAATTGTTTGTTAGTTCGATTGTTAGTTCGTCCAGCTACACTCATACATGTACCAAGAAAACATTATTTTTTTTTGTCCAGTCACATTTTTTTTTAATTAACATAACAATTAACATTTTTTTTTAATCAAAACCTCTTTCGTATCACTCTTGACCACAGACTCTATGCCAAGTCTCCAACTGTCCATTAATGAGTTCCTTACAATGAGGTTTAATTATAAAAAAATCCAATGGTTCCTTTTGTAGGTAGATTAAGTACCAAAATAACAATTTTTAAAATGGATATAACTCCGCCCCGACTGAGTCTAGATATGAAACCCTGGAACATTTCTTGTTTGTATCAATATTCTACAACTAATTTATTCAGTTTGATTACTGGCCGCGCTAAAAAGAAAACCTGCCACTCCGCCTAGTAAAAGTCCCAATGTCATTTGCTAAAATGTTGCTCCCAGAATTGACTTTGTAATTATCTCTTATTGTTTCTTGTGTGTTTATTCGAATAAATTATATTCTATTGTATTAATGTTGAATATTCTACTTACGATTCGTATAAATAACTGTAATATCTTGTGAAAAAATTAAACTAAGTCAAAATAATAAAATAATCAAAATCAGCTCAACTAAAAACTTCCAACTAGGTGCCTACCTACTCAGCAGAAATTCACTACCAATTGAACTTAATCAAAGAAAAATATTACGTAGGTATATTTATAGTTTACTATGAGATAACCTTTATACCTATAGGTGGGTAACAGATAAATTTTACAACAAAACAAAGCTAAACCGGACCTTTATTTTTCAAAAAGGACAATTTAATAAAAAATCCGGTCTATTTAAAACACACCACCATCAAAGTCCAACTTTTTACCTATACCTTACCAGGATTTAATGCTCTAAGCTCTTCATAGGCCCGTATTAATAAATCGCTCTCAATATCGATCTTAAGTGCGTATCAATCAAGTGAGTCTTGAGATGTGGTCACTATCTTAAGTTAGGCGTTAATTAATAGATAAAACTCAATTTTTAACCAGGCTGATATCGCTCTTGAGATTTGAGACTGATCTTGAATGACAGTAACGCTTTGTTCTTACCTTGAATGATATGTTCTTACCCTATGGTAGGTAGTGTCGTCATATTTTGCTGTCAACTTGTTTTTAATGTGAAAATATTTAAAAAAATGTAAGATTTGTATGACCCGCAATCAGACTTGAGTTCACGAAACTACATCTTGAGACATAACTGGAGAGCTGAGTTTGATTTATTAATACGGTATGACTCAAGTGATACGTCGCTCTTTAATCGCGTCTTAAGATAGGTTTATTAATCAGCGCAACAACTCAAGAGAAAACTCAAGATTGAAATCGATATTGAGTTCGGTTTATTAATACGGACCATAGACTCACTTACCTATTTATAAGCACAGAATTCTAATAATAAACGTCAGTTAATTTATTACCTTAATCCTTAGAATTAAAATCACAAACCGCTTAAAACGACACCGGGGCCTCTACTAAACTAACCTTGGGAATTATTGCTCAATCTATGCCCGTATTACCAACGTTATAAAACTGAACGTCACAGTAGGATATAGTTCGTCAACATTATAAAACTGGCACGTGACGTAGTTGTGACGTTTGATTCGTTTGTAGAGGGCGCGGTCATTTGAGATAGCGTAGATTAGAGGAATCATTTTGTAGGCGTGTTATTTGACATGCTAAAGTTACGGTCGGCTTGCACGGTATTGTGCTTAAACAAATTTAGCTGAACTGTAGCTAAATGCATATAACGGGTAATCTAAAATTAAATTCTATTTCAATAACCACAATGTTTATATTTTTTTTATCAGCTTGACACATTGACGGTTGGTTAATCTATACTATAATATTATATTTAGTTTTTATTTATTGCGGGTAGGTAGGTAAGTATATAATTATTTTAGTTACGCATAATTATATATATGTATAAGTACATAAGTATTTGTAAACTTGTCAGGTATATGGGTGGGTAGGCTTATGTTTTTTGTTAATTTTTTAGGTATAATTTGAGTTTAGTTTATGTTTCTAGATGTAGGTATTATATGTATTTTTTAGTAATGTTGGGGTTATTTAATGTATTGTATTTCTTTGTTTATCTATATGCTATTTACTTGTTTTGTGTCCTTCGTCGGCTCATCGTTTTTTCTTTTGTTTGTTACCTATTCTTTTTTATTATTTACGATATTTGTATTATGTTTATAGCGTTGTTGGTTACTGTTAGGATCACATCAAAATTCCTTTTACTTTTTATGTTTTATATACGTGGAACTCTGTAATTGGCTTTCTATTGTTGTACTGTTTATATAATTATGTATTAGCTGTTGAGTTTCCTAAAATAAATAAATAAATAAAGCTTAAGAGTTTGTTTGTTTGAACGCGCTAATCTCAGGAACTACTGGTTCGAATTGAAAAAATATTTTTGTATTGTATAATCCATTTATCGAGGAAGGTTTTAGGCTATATAACATCACGCCGCGACCAATAGGAGGAAGAATCAGTGGGAAATGTGGAAAAAACAGGGAAAATTATTCGTCTTTGAGGGCTTCCGTTGTTTGTTTGAACGCTCTAATCTCAGGAACTACTGGTTCGAATTGAAATATTATTTTTGTGTTTTATAGTCCATTTATCGAGGAAGGCTATAGGCTACTTTTTTATATTCCCACGGGAACGGGTTTAAAGTCTTAAATCATTTTATTTTCTTCAGTGGCTCCAGTTTTTCATTGATTATTTGGGTTCTACTAATTGGTTTCGATGTTAAGTATACCACGACCTTCTTCGGTTTAGCAGTTTTAAATTTTAAAAGTTACAGAAAAACAGACGGGCAAAAATTAAAAAACTATACATTTTGTTCTACTTTTTCCTTATTCTGAGTATAAATATAGAAGTATAGACAAACAACTTACCGCAAAACAATATCTTATTATAAGAATACTTCTCACTAAGGAATCTAACCCAAGACTGATCTGTTGACGCATTCAAAGCCACATCAAAAATTATAATAACGTTAACGTATTCCAGAAAATTTGATTTTTAAATTTATATATAGACTACGCAAGGGGATATGTCTTTCTAGCTTTATATTTATAAAAAACAAACAGCGCTCCGCAGTTTTACCCGCGTTTGATTTTTATTGAATGTTTATTTTGTAGAACTCGATATTTAATGGTATTTCAAGCACCATTTTTAACCGACTTCAAAAAAAGGAGAAGAAGGTTAAAATTCTCAATTCGGTTGTATGTATTTTTTTTATTTTTTATCACGACACGCCATGGTTATTCCATGGCAGTTTAAAATACTTACTTACATTTTTAATGTTTTTATACCTTGTTTGTGCAATAAAACGTCTATAATAGCGCTAGCAGATGCTGACTGTCAAAATATAATTATCTAGGTCAATTTTTTAATCGTATCTCGTACGTGTGATTTTGGTTGAAAAATGCAGTCTAATCTATATATATAAAAATCAATTGCTGTTCGTTAGTCTGGCTAAAACTCGAGAACGGCTGGACCGATTTGGCCAATTCTTTTTTTGTTGTGTTTGTTGTAGTCCAGGGAAGGTTTAAACGGTGAGAAACATCGGACTTACGCGGGTGAAACCGCGGGGCGCAGCTAGTTGATAATAAACTAATAATAAACTAATTGCAAAAGTTTCAATAAGTACCTATTTTTTTTCGCCACATGCCCAGTGGCTTTTTTTATGACAAAATGGTGATGGTAGATGGTACTGGAAAGCTTGCTACATCAGCTGCATCGTCACCTACCATAGGGCGGCTATCTATACTAATATTATAAAAAGGTTTTTTTGTTTGTAATGAATAGACTCTGGAACTACTGGAGCTATTTTGAAGAAATTTCGTATGAGGATACATTGATTCATTAGGGTAACATATAATTTTTATCCCGATATTTCCACGGGATCGGGAGTTACGCGGGTGAAACCGCGAAGCGCTGCGAGCCAATTGTAAAAAAAATATGGCACTTTATGCATTGTTCTGCAATATTTAAATATTCTATGTTGCTGCAGAATTCTTCACTCCGTTATGGATTCAAACGGCCTCGCTTTAACAATATTATTTTTCTGCTTTATAATACAATTAATGTACAGTTTCATTCCAAAATACATGGTTTATGTTACCTGAATTATTTTCGTATTCGCTATTCCTAAAATAAAGTTCATAGATTTGAATCTATTACCTCATTTAAATTCATTTATGCTACCCTCATGGCATGGCACCTCGATTTGTACAGTACCTTTTTTTGCGAAACGAAATATTTATATTTTAAAAACTGTTCCAGTTGACATTGATTTAAAAGATCTGACTATCTAATGCTGCCCCATGGACGTAATATATAGTAGTAGGTATATATTACGCCCATGTGCTGCCCAATTTAAGGCCAAACATTTGACATTTCTTATATGCACTACCAAGATTGCACTTTTTGCGACTTGCGCATTACGAGATTGCACTATATTGCGACCAGAATGAATAGTAATAGTTTATTTAACAAAACGATACAAACAGTACTTAGCACTAACAATGGACCTCGAACTAGGAACACGTCCTGTACTCTAGGGTCCAGGAAAGATTACAAAAGAAAGGACTAATTACAGTGAAATTAGTGCACATGATACTGATTATCCTTCCAATACGATTTTAACTTTTCATGCTTGGGGCTGCCAACAGTGAACGCAAATCTGCCAAGCATGAAAAGTTAATATGGTATTGGACTATGCTCTTTCTATGAAGAAAAATATGTATTATGTCTTTGGCTGTTGACTATTACAATTTATTTTTGAAATTGTCCAGCAGTTTCGGTTTGCTTTCTTCCACGATAACTTACTGCCTCTGTCTTTCCTGACGTGTACAATTTGGGGGTCTTTAAAGTCGCGAGTGAACAGGTATCTTCTAGGAAAGCGTGCTACATCTTAGGCCACATCGTCACCATTATAAAATCAAATCGTCATCGTACCTATCACTTGTAAAAAAAAATCCATCTATGACTTTTTTGTACATTTTTTATCGAATTTTTAGAAAATCTAATGAAAAATAGATAATAATAAATTTAAGTGACCTGCTACTTAAACATTTAATCTATTTTTGTTTTAAATAAATATAGGGTAACCCCTTATCACAACACTTGTTCGCAAATCTAACTTTGCGAATCAAATTGTTTAATGACCGAAGAATGTCACTTTATTTATAACGTGTCTAAACGGTAACCATGGTAACAGACGTAAGGTATCCGACAAGGAACTTTACTAATCTGATGGAGGGCGCCAGAGTACCTACTCACTAATTCGACAAACCAAACGACATTATGACATTTAGACATTTAAGGAATTGCACATTTTGGGTATTTCACATTTTAGGATTTGAACATTTTGAAGGATTTTTTTGAAACCGGTGGACATGTTGGGAATCGGAACTCAACCGGAACCAATTTAAACGGAATGTGTGTGTGCACCTAAACAAACAACTTTTGTACTACGACTTTTGGAAATTCGAACATTTTTTTGAAAATGTTGATGATAGTTTTACCTGAAAATCAGCTGTTTCTTACACGGAGAGGTCAATAATCGTAAAATTTTACTTTTGTTTTAAGTTTTATCTACTATCCTAAGTCTGAATGACCTTTGTTTTAAAAAATCTGCTGTTTTCGAATTTACATAACCTCAAAAATTTCATTTCACAGAAGTAGCCCTCAACGGCTCGCTATTATAATTAACAATAACTTTGTATTTCTACAATTTAAGACCCAGTTCGCCGCAAGTGAATAATTCTACTATAGTACCTTTATATGCCCCGTTCATAAAGCACCTTGTTCGGCTGTACTAAGGTTAGCCTTCAGTGTGCCTGCTGAAGGCTTTCCGACCTCGCGTGAGTCTTAGGGCTGTACTAACCTGGTTAATTAACTTTGGCCTAAGATATTTATTATAGTGTAAGAGTGAGTAACTGAATATTACCTAACTGAAAAATTTGTTCAGATTCAATAACTCCTTACAGTTGAAATCTGTAACTTGCCTAACTTGTTCCAGTCAGTTGCGGATATATTTTATGTAATTTTTAACTGACTTAAAAAAGAAGGAGGTTGTCAATTCGATTGTTGTTTTTTATGGCTGTTCGGGCATACTTTCGTTGTTTTAAACCGATTTTGGATTATTTTTTTGTTACGTTTATATGAGGCCTGCGGTCCGAATTGGATGGAGATTGTTTCAATGTTAACCATCAAATCTTCTAGTCCGAAATCGTGAGCGTACTTAAGAGAAAAGGGTTCCGGGGGCGTTTTCCATACAAACTATTACAAACGTAGTCGACTGTTTTCTCCCTGGATAATGACACTAGAGCAAATATTTTTGTGCCATACGACCTATAACTGCCATGACTATGCCCCTATGTTTTGGTTTTTTTTTCATTTTCTAATTATTATAGAAATTAAAATTTAAAAATAAAAAATAAATAGTGAAAGTAAAAGTCATTATCCAGGGAGGAAACAGTCGACTACGTTTGTATGGGGAGAGCGCCGGTACTTTCTCCTTAAAATGTTTCCGGCGTTATGAGCACGCATGGAGCGCACTATATTTCCATTCCGGATCCTAAGTGACAGAAATGATATCCGTAACCGATTGCAGCAAGTAAAGATACTTTATTGATTAATGTAAAAAGAGTTGTAGTTAAAATTTTAGCGGCTCCGTTACGTCTTTAACTGGTAGATGGTAAAGGTCTTCGATGAAGGTTTATTTTGAGATATATCGCGTGCCGTTTGTTGTATGTGCACAATTTATTGTATGGATTTGTTGATTATAATATCGACTGGTGGTACCAGACTACTGGATTATATTGATTTGCGTTGTTTTCGTAAATATGTTTTTAATTTTGACTTTGAACTACATGTCGTGTGAACCATTGCAAAAAATATGCATTATGAGGATCTTCCTATATTTGTCTTGGATACTAAAATGCTAATTTACGGTGGACTCGAGATCTTTTAAATAAAATTAATAAATAAATATTGCAGGACAATACACACATCGCCATCTAGCCCCAAGCTAAGTAACTAGACTTGTGTTATGGGTGCTAGACAACGGATATACTACTTATATACTTATACCTACTCAATTTTCACTAATAGAGGAACGATTTTAGTCTAAAACTACTGGACCGATTATGATTAAACTATGTGTGAAGATGCACTGGTTCATTGAGAGTAACATGGGCAACTTTTTATCTTAATATGCCCACGGGATCGGGACTTACACGTAGGGTGGGTCCTGCTAGACATAAATAAACCTGGAGGGCACACCTATAGCAAATTTTAAAAATGACTTTTTTTGTGTTGTTTTAGAGAGCGAAGTGAGAAAAAAGCGCAGATGTTGTTCAATCAAGAAGTTATAATCGAACAGAACCGACAGCAGCAGTTATATGAGCAACAGTTGAGGCAGGTCAGTTGGTTATAGATAAACACATTTTCTAAATACACGCACACAATAAAACATCAATAAAAAAAAGGCAAAAACAAAAAGAAGACACAAGAATATGATAGTCCATCGAAAAGTAACATTTGGGGTTGCATTTGTCAGAGGACGCAATTCTGTTTTTTAGATATCATATTGCTCATTGACAGTTTGGTTGTAGCTTTAACCGTTTTCGTAAAACATTCCAAAAAACTCTTGATTTGGCACACAAAAGGAGGGAAAGGGGGAACCAGTCGCCATATGACTAGTTTCTACTTCTATATCTTAATATCTATGTGAAAGCATGCCAAGTTTCATGCTTTCAGCCAGATGGGATTTCCACATATATTTTTGTTTTTGTTTGTTTTACGACCTAAAGTTACTTGACAAAAGTTGTAGATAATCTTATTTGCAACAAAAAATGATTAACTAATATTTTTTATGAGACCTATAGTTTGTCAGACCATACAAACCATTTTTCCAAGATGGCGGCCGTGGGACAAGGGCTACAATCCCTCAAGCTTGGATTTAACTTTAAACTGAGCCCCCTTGATATCTTAAAAATTAAATTGCGTCCTCTGACAAATGCACGCTAAGCCCAAAAATGTAACTTTTCAATGGACTATGATAACAATAAATAAAATCCATAATCGGAACTGAACCAACATGTAAATATTTTACTCCATAGGATAAGGGGAAGTGGTTCTAATTAAGCTTGCAAGATTTGACCTAAACAAACATAACATAATAATGACAACCCTTACGGTAGTATTAATATTTCCTTTCTAGTTCCGAACCTAATGCCAAAACACAAGAAGTAAGATTGTAATGGACCGAAAAGTAACTCAATAAAGTAATACCAACTCTTGTTTCCTCATTGTATACGAAGACAAAGAAATACCACTCATTTCTATTTCAATGAGTTTAAAATTTTCCTACTTTGTTTTCTCTTTTTCAAAGATACGATATAATATATGATCAAACGAACTTACAAAGTGAAGTTCGATCAATATTATATGAATACGTTTCATTCGAAGATATTAAACATGTGGTAGGTTGACTTATTATACAGGCAACATTTGCACGTCTTTAGAGAAAGAAAAAATTAGATCTGACTACCTATAGCTACCTATAGCTACTTTACCTATATCAGGATCCTGTGTCCGACCGCCATTATTTTAGAGAAACAGTGGCAGCACAAAAATTTTTACTTGTGTATATTCGCATTATCTAGGGCTATGGGTGGGTGGGAACTACATATCTTCGAATGAAACGTATTCATATAATATTGATCGAACTTCACTTTGTAAGTTCGTTTGATCATATATTATATTTCATTACGTTTCATTCTTCAGATATTAAACATGTGGTAGATGTTTAGAGACAAAGATTTTTGTGCAGTGTAACTTAAATTAATAATAGGAACTTAATTTAAAAAGAAACAATTGTTTTTGGCTAACAAAAAAAAAAAATCTTTTATTAATTAACATTAAACAATCTGTCTTATACAACAACTTAAAAGAAATACACTGAGATAATACTAATTTTATTACATATATTCAAGGTAATAATATAGTTCTGGCAAAAATATTATCATTTAAAATTGGACGGTTATAAAATTTCGCGAATGATTGCGAGTTGGGAGTCCAACCGGCAGACTTCCGAATTATATCTAAAGAGAGGCCAGAGAGTCGCGCCGCCGACGTGGCAGCGTGGCGCGTGCTATGCGCGCCAAACGTCGCCACGTCTACACCACTCTCACTCAGCACCTGCTTGATCCATCTGCTGATGGTTTGAGCAGTTGCTGGTTTGTGAGGTGCTTTATACGTCAGTATGAGTCTCCCTTGATTGTTAATAGGTCTAAACTTATTGGTTACAGAAATGTAGTCTTTTATTACTGTCGCCGGACAAATAGATTGATTTTCCTGAAAGTAAGGCAGCGACAAAATTGGTTGATCGCGTCCAGCAGCAGAAGTTTTAATAATATCGGATATCCCTATCTTTAGGCCGTTTGAGTCAAATAATATATTTTCTAATTTGATTACAGATAAAGTTTGAGCTCTATGTGCCGTGCATAGTGCTAATAACATTACTAATTTCTTAGTGATTTTTTCTAAAGATAGGTCGCTATGGGGTATCCACCGAGAGATATAATTTAATACTATCTGAGGATCCCATGTAAAAGAATACTTAGGTACGGCTGGCCTTAGTTTATATGCACCTTTGAGGAGGCGTTTGACAAGAACATTAGAAGTAAGAACGCTGCCGATCAATAAAGCTAATGCAGAACGGTGACTGTTTAGGGTCCCGTAATTAGCGCCGTTTTTAAATTGCTCTGTCAAAAATTTTAAGATGTATGCGGGATCACATTTAAAAGGATCAATATTATTCGAAAAACAAAATATCCACCATAACTTGTAAGTCACGTTGTACTGATCTAAAGTACTTTTAGATAGAGATGACATCATAAGGTCGAGGGACTCGCTTGGTGTACCTCGTAGTGTGAACGCTTTCCTGACAACACTGCAGCACCCAGGGTAATGTGCTTCAGACGATGCAGATGGTGCGTCCTGGAAGAGGACGAGAATCGTATAAAGTCGGGAGTAAATTGTATTATATGTGATAAACGAATGTTATTCATTATGGGAAACCAGGGCTGTGTCGGCCAAAAAGGAAAAATTAATATTCCTTCCGCCTCATCACTAATGATTTTATGTATGCATTTCAAAATTAAACTAAAAGGTGGGAAAGCGTAAAAGAAAAAGGGTTTCCAATTGATTGTAAATGCGTCAACTGTCAAGGCGTCAGGATCTGGTTTCCAAGAGATAAATGATTTACATTTTGTATTTGTGCGAGAAGCAAACAAATCAATATTTGGTTCACCGAATGTAGAACTGATTTTGTGAAATTCTATGGACGATAATTGCCAATCTATATCAGGATTTCTACGAGATTCTTGATCAGCTTCTACATTATCTTTAGTATTAATGTAGGAGGCGAAAATCCAAATATTACGCTCCTCGCACCACTGCCAAATAGTTCTAGTCAAGTTGTTCAGATGGGGATATTGTATTCCACCCATTCTGTTAATGTAGCTTATCGCAGTCGTATTGTCGACGCGTAACAATACATAGCAATTAACTTTATCCTCAACAAAACATTTTAAACCAAAAAAGACAGCAAGTAATTCTAAATAATTTATATGAAAATTACGCTCAGAGTCTTTCCAGCCACCATTAACTCGTCTATCGTTAGAAAAAGCTCCCCAGCCTGTCCGAGACGCATCAGTAAAAATTACATAATCGTAATCAGGAACAACGAGTGATTTTGATGATGTAGTAACATTCTTACCCCACCATACTAAATCCGGTATGATGTCAAATGAAGGTCTAAAAAATTTGTCAAACGATTGGTGTTCGCTTAGAGCCAAATATTTTTGTCTCTCAAGATTTTTAGTATACATCCAGCCATATTTAATAGCAGGGCAAGCGGAAGTAAGGACACCAATTAATCGAGCGAATTGTCGAATAGTACATTTTGGACGACGAGAAAACTTTTTAACCAAATGTAATACATTGTTGCGTTTATCTGAAGGAAGCGAAATTGTCATTTCTACGGAATTGTAAATAAAACCTAAAAATTTACAGTTTTGTTGTGGGTGTAAGCAACTTTTGTCGAAGTTTATAACGAAGCCTAGACATTGCAGTAATCGAAGAGTTTCGTTGACGTTATTTAAACACTTTTCGTAGGTTTCCTCCACTAAAAAAAGATCATCTAAATACACTACCGATCGAAATCCACGAGATCTTAAGTGGGTGACTACCTCTTTCATAATTTTTGTAAACGTTAGTGGAGCTGATGATAGACCATAGGGCATAGCAACAAATTCATAGGTGATTGTTTGTAAGTTTTGATCTTGAAATTGAAACCTTAGGTATTTACGATGATAGGGGGCGATGGGGACAACTAAATATGATTCTTTAAGGTCTATACTAGCCATAAATCCATTTTTGGGTATTATTTTTGCCGCGATCCTATGGTCTTCCATTTTGAAATGTCTATTAGCTACAAATTTATTTAAATGTTTTAGATTTAAAATAAATCTATGGCCGCCGTTTGATTTAGGCGTTAAGAAAATATTCGAAATAAATTGATCATTTTTGGGTTTACATTGTTGAATAGCCCCTAGATCTTTTAATTTTTGAATAGCTAAACACATATGTGATTTATCATTAGATGAAAGCTTATTCTGAGGAATAGACTCTTGTACTACTTTACTAGTAAAGGGTATACAATAACCATAACGAATCCATTTTAGGATAACTGGATTATCAGTA
This sequence comes from Idaea aversata, assembly GCA_907269075.1. Taxonomy (NCBI): domain Eukaryota; kingdom Metazoa; phylum Arthropoda; class Insecta; order Lepidoptera; family Geometridae; genus Idaea; species Idaea aversata. The sequence continues at coordinate 2,105,367 of OU026108.1, forward strand.
ATATTACGCCAACAATTGTGAAAATATTGCAATCTAGCACCGTGTACCTGCGTCACTGTCGGGCACGTTTGTTGGTTGCGGTCGTCGCAGAGGTCGACGGACGTGGTGTCATCGTCGTCGTCGGCGGGAATGATTGCGGAATTCGCCGGTACTGGTACTGCTGGGCCGTCCTGTAGGTAGACATCCGCCCCCCCCTGCTCGCCGAGGTGAAGCGAGGAGGGCCCGACCAGTTTCCCTGTTGCCGAGGACGAACATTCCTTGGGGCAGCAGAAGTGGACGCCTTAAAAGAAATAATATGATACTTAGAAAATATTATAACTCGTCTTAATAAGTACAAGTTAGATTTAGGTAGGTATGAGATGTACCTTTGGGTTCTGCGTCTTTTTTATTTGCTGGCCTTGCTTTTCAATTGCCTTTGAAGTCTTTATATTTTCCGACAAAGTGTTTCCGAATAGTGTTTCGTCACGGCTTTCGTCATGTAAAACAGTGAGGATAGATTTATCCAGGACGGGCGTTATGAGTTTTGTTCTCACTTGTGTTTCCATGAAATGGAGGTCGGCGAGGATTCGACATCCGTCCGACAAATATTTCACAGCTTGCGTCTTTTCATCGCTGGTAAGTAGAAGTGTCATAGCTTTACTAATTGCGGTAATGCCGATGCCCAGTTGGTCTTGTTTGGTCTGAATCTTTTTATCTCGCGATCTTGTTTGTTCCAAGACGGCGGCCGATATTTCAGGGTTAAGAATCGGTGCCCTTAACAATTTGCAATTATCGGGTATAGGGTACGCTTTCATAAGCTTTTCCTTGGGTTCGGACATGATACCCTTTTTAAGTATAGGCAGCCAACGTTGGGCCAGCGTCACGTGAATGTCCGGTCCGTAGATAGGAACGTCATCTGACGTTTCGCCGAGAGCTAGTAGCAGCTCGGGGTCGATCTCTGGGATTGCGGGAGCATTGTTTTCGTCTTCCCAACCTTGAACTTGCTTCTCGGTACTTGGTTGGCCCGAAGATGTGTCACGTTCCTCTTCCATTGAACTGGGTAACTGCGCTGACGAATCAGAAGGCGGTGTCGGGGCAGGGGGCGTATTATAACGCACTTCGTTTGAATTTGTTCCGTTATCTGATCGAAAGATAAAAAAGATATTTACTTGAGGGTACTTTTAAAAATTGTTTGCAACAATTAACGTAATTTTTTATTACGATTATGAAATTATCAGGGGCGAAGTTTAGACTTCTTTTAATACCATCGTGTTGACCCGCAGTCAACCTCCAGGTTAATTTTATAACGTTCTGCTTGTCCTCCGTGTCAACCAACGGTATGACCTCCGGGATAGCTTTAAAACGTTAGCCCTTTTATTCGAATATAGTTCGATCAGTTTTTCATCTTTTTAAGTATAATCATATTACTTACCCGCACATTCGTCTGAATCTGACGATGAAAAAATAACGCGCCGCCGGCGGCGTTTTTTCAGCTTTTGTAATTCCTTAATCTTCTTACTATAGTAGGAAATACTTTCTTCTGCGCTCCGTTTTGGCATTGTAATAGCAAAACTGAAGTACCTAACTTATTGTAATAAATAACTTGCGTGCGAAGCTTGCGTGCGCCTGTTGCCATGCACAAAAGCACAATGGCGGTCGGACACAGGATCCTGATATAGGTAAAGTAGCTATAGGTAGCTATAGGTAGTCAGATCTAATTTTTTCTTTCTCTAAAGACGTGCAAATGTTGCCTGTATAATAAGTCAACCTACCACATGTTTAATATCTGAAGAATGAAACGTAATGAAATATAATAAAAAGGACAGTTTGTTTTGGATTTAACCGATTTTGATGAAACTTTGTATACATCGTTTCATTTGGAATAACATATACTTATAATTATATTAAAAAAGACGCATCAAGAAATCACTGAAACAACAAGAGCTAGCAGTCTGAAATTTCGTATGGGTGTTCCTTTTAGGATTTAGGCGAACATTAAGAATGGATGTTGAGAAATTCGCCCTATAAATGAGTATAACAACGGATAAACTTCGTTGTTTATAGTAACTACCAGCGACCCGACCCGGCTTCGCACGGCTGTATTATGCATGTATTATACATATAAACCTTCCTCTTGAATCACTCTATCTATTAAAAAAAACCGCATTAAACCCGTTGCGTAGTTTTAAAGATTTAAGCATACAAAGGGATATAGGGACAGAGAAAGCGACTTTGTTTTATACTATACTAGCGACCCGCCCCGGCTTCGCACGGCTGTATTATGCATGTATTATACATATAAACCTTCCTCTTGAATCACTCTATCTATTAAAAAAACCGCATCAAAATCCGTTGCGTAGTTTTAAAGATTTAAGCGGTCAAAGGGATATAGGGACAGAGAAAGCGACTTTGTTTTATACTATACTAGCGACCCGCCCCGGCTTCGCACGGCTGTATTATGCATGTATTATACATATAAACCTTCCTCTTGAATCACTCTATCTATTAAAAAAACCGCATTAAAATCCGTTGCGTAGTTTTAAAGATTAAGGCATACAAAGGGATATAGGGACAGAGAAAGCGACTTTGTTTTATACTATACTAGCGACCCGCCCCGGCTTCGCACGGCTATATTATGCATGTATTATACATATAAACCTTCCTCTTGAATCACTCTATCTATTAAAAAAACCGCATCAAAATCCGTTGCGTAGTTTTAAAGATTTAAGCGGTCAAAGGGAAATAGGGACATAGAAAGCGACTTTGTTTTATACTATGTAGTGATAGTGATTATGAATTCTGTATTTGTAGGAAATAAATATCACTTTTAAAGAGACGAACGCGGGTAACACCGCATAAATCAGCTAGTCTATCTACAAAAACAATGATGTCAGTATTTCTCAATGCATTTATGCGGGACGCATTAATACCAAACTTACTTATACCAATGACCTCACGAAGATTTTTTTAAGCGTTCAACGCAAAAAATAGAATGCTAATAACATAACGGTATTTTATTATGACGTTGTAATTTAAATATCAACTTTGATTCAGTTGTTTTTTACTTATGTGGCTGGGTGAACTTTCAAAGTGTGTTTTTATATGAAAAACGAGTTACTGAATGATTTGATAGTGAAAAGTATGCTCTTCCCGTGATAATAATTTAATCAGGCGGCATAGGTCGGTGTTTTTTTTGCCGCAAAGAAAATATGGCGTAGCGTTCTCATGTTTTAATGTTAGTAACTGAATAATTTGTACAAGTGATTTGAACACGAAACTCTAGTGGTATTTTCTAGTTGACACAAAAACTCCACGGCGAAGTTCCGTTAAAAAAATTGTCACTGTCTGTCAATTGTCAAAGATAAAAGATATTACAAAACTTGTGGTTATAATCACTAATATTATAAAGATAAAGATAGTTTTGTGTGTAATTAAAACACTCCGAAAGTTGATACTGGACCGATTTTGATAAAACTTGGTGTGAGGATATATAGATACGAAGAGTGTAACACAGACTTTTTGTTTTGATATTCCAAATGGATCGAGGCTTAGGCGTGGAAACCGCGGGGCCTTGCTAGTTATCTATAAATCAATCGAACTTGCATTGATAATAAAATTATAAAGAAATATTCATCAATAAAGAATGTTTAAAAATATTCATCAATAAAGAATGTTTAATCGGCAAGAGACTTAACCAATTTATGAATAGTGTTCTGTGTAGGTAGCAATCGATTAGAAGTCTCACATATTGACTTTTAAACAATGTATAAGATCTCTTTTAGAGCGGTGTTGGCTTAGTGGTAGATACCTCGACTTTCATTCTGAAGGTCGTGGGTTCGAATCCAGGCCGGCTGTGCACTGATGTATTTTTCTTAAGAAAAATTTATGTGCGCTAATTGACATTGCTCTTACGGTGAAGGAAAACATCGTGATGAAACCCGCGGCTTAGTTGGCTCCAGAAGTATTGACAAGTTCTCTCCTCTGGACATGGTCGACTAAGCTGAGAGGGTAGTAGGAGCTGGGCAAGCCTACTCCATCTTCACGCAAAAAGGACCCAATTAAAAAAGGGTCTAATCGCGGAAAACAGCCTGTATACAAGTACAAGTAAGATCTCTTTTAATTCTGTTTTGTTTTTTTTCGCGAAAAACCATTTTATTTTTATTTTGTTTTAGATGAAAATGTTACAAAACCAACAACAACCCGGTTCGGTTGAACAAGTAAAGGCAGGGCTTGTTAATGGCGTCGGTACTCAACCTTTGCAGTAAGTATTTTAAACTTACGATGACAGTTTTTGAAATACATTTCATTCTACAGCGCCATCTAGCTCCAAACTCATCTCTATTATAAAACACATTTAAGCGAGAGAGGCGACAAATATGTGCAAATCATAATTTTTTTTCAGGATGGGAATCGGACAACTTTTTGTTTCGATGTTTGTTCTAACGATTTCCAACAAATATTAAATGAAAAAAGGCACTTTTAAATTGTTATATTTGTGGCGCTATTACCCATTTTATGGGGACAGAAATTTGGGGAATCCGTAACTTTCTGCGTCGCAGACTAAGTTCCTAAATGATTAATAATAAGTATCTTTATATTCTTATATATTATCTCGTTAAAAATTTTGGTCATTTTTCTGCCCAGACTTGACCAACAAACTCAACTGCTTCAAGCCCAGCAGTTTCAGCAACAATTGTTGCAACAACAATTGCAACTGAACAACGAAGAGACAGCCATGAAGTTGCTGCAACACAACTTGATGCAGGCGCGAGTCTCGCCGGCCGATCAACAGTTGTTCCAGCAACAACATGCGTTTTTGCATCAGCAGGTATGAAATATTACAATTATATTGGTAAGTTTTTCTGTCTGTGAATGACTTAATCACACTAAAAGATATTGCACTGATTGGGATTAACCCAACATGTCCACGAGATATTGAGTGAAACCATGGAGTGCAGCTTGTCTAAAATACCAATGTGATCGTTTTCGTTAATCGTTTTCTCGCTTCCAGGTGATGATGGAACAGAATCTCCTAAACCAACAAATGTTAGAACAGTCCGTACAAGGTCAACTCATTGAACAACAAAATCAACAGAATCTTCTAGAACAAAACCCCTCTCAAACTCAAATGCAACCAAATCTCCTTAACCAACAACTCTCAGCCGAAATCAGCAATCAGAACCAAGCGTTGCAGCAGCAGATAATTCAGCAACAACAAAACATAATATCGCAACAGGCTTTAGCTATCCACCAAAAGCAACTTGAGGAAATAACGGCGCAGGAGAACGTTATTAACACACCACAGAATCTCGCTACTAACCAAATTCTCGATCCTTCTTTACAAAATCTACAGAATATATTAGCACAGATCATCCAAAGACCCGACACGTTACAGTCGAGAAAAGAGTCGGAATCGGAAACGCAACCTCAACAAGCTCAGCAACAGACCCAACCTATCACTCAGCAAACTGAAAACATCGAAAACCAAGAGGACATGCAGCAGAAGATGCAGAACTTAATCGGAGCTCAGATCCAACAACAAAACGCGAACTATCAAAACAATCAGTACATGAAGCCGATATTGACGGCCGTCGACCCCGCTATCATGGCGCAGCAACAACAAGTGACTCAAGCGCAGCAGCAGGTCGCACAGGCGCAACAACAACTCAACGTCCAGAAACAGATGTTGGCCCAACAACAACTAGTCTTGCAACAACAGATGATATCTCAGCAACAACTGCCAGGCCAGACTCTATCCCCGCAACATATCAGGAACTTGCAGCAGCAGCAGTATCTCGCTCAGCAAGAGTTGCAGCTTCAATCGCAGCAGAACTTCATCGACCAGCAGAATCTGGCGTTATTAGCCCAGAAACAGCAACTAATGGGTCAACATCAACTGAATGTCGAGCAGATGTTGCGGGGTCAACGGCCCGTGTACCAACGGCAGGGCTCGGAGCAGAGTCAGATCAGTTCAGCCGACGTTCACGATCAACAGGTCATGATGTCTGAGTATAAAGCTCCGCTCACGCAACAAATGTCAATAGACCAGATCCAGTATCATAATTACGTTGAAATGCAGAAACAAGTATCGATGCAGTCTGACGAACATTACAACCCGCCTTACCACGCGATGCAAGGCCAGTCTTTACCTCACAATATCGCGATGGCACAGAACTTCAACCTGGTGCAACAGAACGAACGGCAGATATCTAGTCATGAAGGCACGCCAGTGCAAAATTATACTGCCAACCCGTTGCAGATGTACCAACAAAATCAAAATCAGCAGATGCAGAATATGATGCAGTATCACGAATCGATACAGGAGAAACAGATGAGCCAATCGATTCCGCAATCGATGACGTCGGTATCGATGGTGCAGCAGTCTATGGCACAACAAATATCGTCGATACCTCAGACGCAGCAAGGTCAATCGATGCCTCAACAATCGATTAATCAATTACAAGCGCAGTCCATGTCTCAGCCGATACAATCGTTACCACAACCGATTCAGACCCAACCAATCCCGACGCAATCGATGCCACAACCTACTCAATCTGTCCCGCAACCTGCCCAATCTTTACCTCAACAGAGCTTACCTCAGAGTCTTCCAGCTACACAAACTAATTTACTTCAAGTTACGAACCAAATACCGCAAGCAATTCAAACTACGCAAGCTATCGCGACACTTGCACAGCCGTCTCAGACGATACCCCAACCGCCTCAAACTGTTCAACATCAACAGACGCTAGCCCCGCCCACTTCCCTTCCCACTCAGGAGCCCCTCCAACAACTACAACTGGGTGAGACCATCGAGAACGGATACAATAACAATGGAACTCAAAAGGAACAGTTCTTGACGCCAATGAGCGAGTTCCCCTCGGGTGCTACACATAATGAGGCGATAAGGCAGCCGGAGTTGAGTTCTGTTGAAGAAAAACAGGCTGAGGCTCAACAAGATGGTAAATACTATTTGTTTAATTATTTTTTTAAGCTATTGCATAGCTTTTATCGCGGGCTTTGAGCGCGGCGACCGAATCAAGAAATTCCGTAACGTAAATAAAACCTAACACCCCCCACTCCGCCTACCATAAAAAATGCTATGCAGCTTTACCGTGGCAGTCCCCGAGTGCCACACGTTTTCTTTAATTTCTACTTTAAGTTATTCAAAAATTTCATACCAACTGATAAAGGACAATGCGTAACCAAATCCGCTGGGATTCATTAATTGTTTTAAAAATATTATTAATCTTTCCGACATACATACCGACATAGCTCTCAGGATTGGTAAGCTGAAGTGGCAATGGGCAGGTCTTATATCTCGCAGAACTGACAACCGCTGGGGAGTTAAGGTTCTCGAGTGGCCGCGATGCAACGCTAAAGGAGTGTTGGGAGACCAGCTGCCCGGTGGACCGACGAAATTGTGGCGGTCGCGGGTAGTCGGTGGATGGAGGCGGCTCAGAACCGCTGTTTGTGGCGTCGTCGTATGGGGGAGGCCTTTGTCCAGCAGTGGACGTGTATGGAATGATATGATGATAATTAATCTAAGTGAAAGTTAATATTATTTATACCGTTCTTCCAGTAGGTACAGCAATACCCTCACCAATAACCAGCGAGAAGAAATCCCGTGGTTCTAAAAAGCGTTCCCGTGAAAAAGACAAATTGCCGAAACTGTCCGTGCTAGGTGTGAACGAGGAAGCCACCGTGGTGGAATGTCAGCTCGAATCTAAGTCTAAAACTGTCACTTTTAAATTTGATGTGACGGACGTGAACCCGGAAGAGATTGCTACTAATTTGGTGAGTAGATAAATACATATATTATCATTATTTTCTACAAATTCAAATAAGGTAATTGACCGAACGAGCAAAAAGCGATATGGTTTGGTGGCGAGACTCTCCGTCTTTGTATCTATGTATGTTTATTTGACGATAACTTTAGTACTGATGCTCAGTTCTTCATGATTTTTGGTATACGAGTAGTTGAGGTCTATAGAATTTTTAAGTTCGAACATGAGTAGGATCGATCAAGGACTTACGGAGATAGGAGGTGCAAGAGATATGGTAGGAAAACTTCACTATGTTGACAATAATATGGTACCCTGGAATTGATCTGATGATGGCGATAAAAATCGGTGAAAAATACTCGTGAGGTTTAGGGCGAACTACTAGTCTATGTCAAATAGTTTTTATCCGCGATTTCGTCTGCGTCGGGGCTCAATTTTCCAATCCTTAGCGAATGTCTAGTTATAAAAGTTAACTGTATGCCAAATTTAAACCCTATCCGTTCTTTTGCTTGAGCTGTGCGTTGATATATCAGTCAGTTAGGATTTAGAATTTTATATTTATAGAAGTTTTTGTGATTGAAAATTTGTGTATATCCTTGCAGGTGTCAAACAATCTCCTACCGGAATGGCAAAGCGGTACGTTCATGGAGCTGATAAAGGATATCGTGAGCCAACTGCAGACCAACCCTGGAGTCACGCCTGTATTCAACCCTGCACACCATTCCGCCCTACGGCTTAACATTGATAAGGTAACAACACGGCTTATCTGTTAAGAGCTTTTGCTGATGATGGTCATTTTTTGAAAGGGCCTGATTGCCTAAATTCTAAGCTGTAACTCGAAGGAGCCACAGAAGCAATTTTGACGTAAACTTAATCTGCAATTTAAGATATATGACTTAGATATTTACCCTAGATAGGAACCGAACCGGAATTAATTGGAAATTAACATAATACGGTAATTGACAAGATTTTGCAGCGCGACTTGAACTCGCCTGCTGCTTACCGTAAAGAAGCTATAACCACCACCCACACGCACCAACGCGGTCAAGTAATGTCTTATTATATTTATCAGACTGACTACGACTCCGAAACGACGGAACGCGAGGAGAACCTAACAGACTCGAACCAGGACAACTCTGAGTGCACCACACCGACTGCGTCACATGACAACATAGCCGCGGAGCTCGCTGAGGACGAGCCTACTCCGGTCCCTGGAGGCGAGCCGACCGCCCCCGCGCCGCCTGCCCCAGCACCCGCACCGCTACATCACGACCTACTGCCGAGGAAGATCAGCACGGCATCATCTATAGGTAGGTACCACACTCAAGTCAAAGACAAATTATTTATTCATTTAGAATCATACAATTTGCATGAAAAATCTAATTTAAACGACTTAAAAACTAAGTTAGGATGTGCCTTCGGAACGCGCCCACCAATGAGAAGAAGGATTTTTTGACTCTATGAGTTTTTTGAGTTCTATGAGTTATAGACTAGTTTCACCCCGTTGAGGTCCGGTATCGGGATAAAAAAGTAGTCTATTTCAGGAATACAGTAATCTTACATACCAAGTTTATTTTCAGTTGGTGCAATTAAATAATTGGCAACAATAAAAGCGTTAGTATAAGTGAAGGTCGCTATACTGCCCTCTTTCACTGAAAAAGCATAAGTGCAGATACATAAGTTTCGAGATAAATTGATTTGAAAATTTGAAACTTAGTTTCTTTGTTCAATTATCTTAGATAGAAGTTACGTAAAAACAAATGTTGGTATCAGGTTGTATTTTTGACATAGATTCTTTTTGTATATTAGTTTTAGTGTTATTGTGTATTTTTGATTAGATATTTATAAAAAACTATTTCTGCCTCCAATATAACACCCTTTTTTTATAAATGAAAGATTAAGAAAAGCACAATTACACACTTGTGTTTTTTATGATGCGTAAAAATAAGTATGTGCTATTGTTAGGAAGCAAAAAAACACAAGTGCACAGTTGTGCTTTATTTTTTAGTATAAGGTTGGTTGACCATAATGAAATAATACAAATAAAAACACATTGATTATTTTTCATAAGTAGGTACATATTAATTAAAGTAAAGTAGGTATTTATGAATCACACAAAAAAGGTAGGTACATTCTGATACATACCTGCATAATAATTAAAATTAACAAATATTAGGTACGACACCAAAAAAATAAAAAAAAACGACAAACCCTGCAAATAACTTAATATTTATGTACTTTTGTCAACTCGTAGGTACACTCAATCGTCGTGTTCATTTAAAAGATCAGCGACGCGACGCTGTCATTAACAGGAAGATCTTTCCAAAATTCCACTGCGCTCGGAGGCATAAATTGAACAAGACATTGAATCATGTCCCATTTTCCCCTTGAAGTTATGTCTCTGCATGGGCCCCTCCTCAAACATGGGTAACGGAAGGCCATTTTTCAAACAATTAACCCTCAAGAGGTCCAGTTCAATGCAATCGCCATCAAAAGACGCTTGGTAGTCAATGTCATAACATCCTTTTGCAAATTGCACCTGAACCATGTCACCCAAATAAGGGTCCACTCATGCCAATTTTCAGAGAAGCCTTACAGTCCTGAAAAGAAAAAAATAATTGACTCTCATCTCATGAGCGTCAACCATTCCACGGGCAACCTTCCATGTCAGCAGATCACTTCCATCACCAGGCCCCTTCCTCTATGAAGAAACTGGCAAGGCCATACGACTTCAGAGACTTCAAAAGCTCAGTAGAAAAAGCAAATAGTGGCACAGTTAAACGTTCATGAAATGAGAGTCAATGACTCTTCCACTCCTCAGGACTACACAGCCTCTCAGAAAATTAACATAAGTAGATCCCGCTTCCATTTAAGTGGTATGGTTCAAGCGAAATTTACAAGAGGATGCCATGACACCAACCACAAAACGTCTCTTGATGGCGATTGCACCAAACTAGACCTCATAAAAGTCAATTGTTTAAAAAATAGCCTCCCGTTACCCATGTTTAAAGAGGAGCTCAAAGGCTTGTGCCTTTGAGGTCCCCTAATCCCCTAAAAGAAAACAGGACATAACTCAACGTCTTGCTCAATCGATGCCTCCAAACAGAGTAAAATTTAGGGAAGATCCTCCCGCCAATGACAGCGTTGTCGATCCCGCAAATGAACTTGACGAATATTTCATTGAATACGAATATCTCTTATTTAAGTCTTCTGACTTCCATGAAAAATATTCTTAAAGAACTGATTATGATGTCTTCATTCTTCCGACCAGACACTGTTTCGGTTATGTTAACAATTGGATGTTATGCTTTTTCTTAGTCTGAAGGCCAATTCTCGTAAATAACATTGTTCAAATTACATTTCAATATCATTTCGATTGCATTTCGATCACAAAATATTACCCACAAAGTAGCTAAAAATATCCTCAAAGTTAGCTTTTTGTAAAAAAAAATACTTCAAGGGTATCTTTTGCAATCTAAATGCAATCGGAATCAGTTTTTTTTTTTACAAAAAGCTAACTTTTAGGGTATTTAAGCTACTTTGAAGGTATTATTTGTGATCGAAATGCAATCGAAATGCAATCGAAATGATATTGAAATGTAATTTGAACAATGTTATTTACGAGAATTGGCCTTCTGAGCAATTCACTTCGTTCAAATCACTTAGTAACATAAAAAATCATATGTGCTCACTTATGTAGTTTTCTGCTTCTGATGTGAGGGTTATGTGTTTTTGTCTTCAAAAAGGAAGTACTTTTAAGAAAATGTGGCGTACTTATGCTTGTCTATCTGGGGTTCTATGTTAGTTAGCGCAAATATTCTTAAACAGAAAAATCATTTTTTTTTTTTTTCTGAACTCGGGAGTGTTAATAACTCAATTTCCCAAAAATTGTTACTTATGTTTTTTCTTCTTCGCACGGCAGTATAGTGCCTGGGACATGATATTTTGTTGGAATTAGCTTGACCAGCACCTATATGTACATTTTTGAAAATAATGGAAGGACCAGAATATGTAAGCAATAACTGGGGCTGATCTTATTGCACTCATCACTCTTCTTCTTCTTCTTCCGTGTCTTATCCCACTTTAAGTAGGGTCGGCTCTCCTTATCTCACGGCGCCAAGACATTCTGTCAAGGGTTGTCGGGTCGGGTAATTGCTCTTTCTTAAGGAGTTTTGTCATACTGGTCCACCATGTAGATGGAGAACGCCCTCTGCCTCTCTTTACCAAAACTTTAAAATGTTATTATATGCCTAACATTTTCCAGGTTCAAATCAATCAGACGGCGGGTCGATGGCGCCAGAACGATCCGGCAGTACAGAGTCCCAGAACGGCGAGAAGAAACCCGCGAAACCTTCCCGGAAAATATCCAGATTTCTAGTCAGTCCAGTAGTAGATCGTGGCGAAAACCTTGAAGGGAAGACTATACCAGAGACAGAGAGATGTGAAGTCAAAGAGAATGGTCTAGATTACGACGTCGTACCTACCCATCAGTATTCCACTCAGCCTCAGGCGCATCAGACAGTCATTGATGTGAAGCCTGAGGAGATGAAACTGGAGCAGTCAGTACATAACGTTATAAATACAAACCTGTTGAATGCTGCGGTTTTGCCCAGTCTGACAACCCCGCTGCAGATTGCTACAGACACACCGCTGCTTGGTGAGTTGGTATAATTAGTCCATTGGCAGCCATACTGCTGGGCATAGACCTTTAACTAGAGAGCTTTAAGCTTAGTATTTAGAGTCTATTTATTTTTATTCCACAAACATATATTCCGACTATAATATGATAGATGGCGCTGATCGCTGAATGAGTTAGTGAGAGAGTAGATAATCTCTTCTGGGACGACCTCTGTGGCGCGGCAGGCGAATAACCTACTGCGATGCAGAAAGTTGCGTGTTCGATTCTCGCCGTAGGGCAAATATGTGTAAAATCTACAGATATTTGTTTCTTGTCTGGGTGTTTCTACCTACATGTATAATAAATATGTATTTACTAAAAAATGTAAACAAGTACCTATTATATTCGTTGTCTAGTCATCATATAACAAACTTAGTTGCTTAGTTCGGAGCTAGATGACGCTGCGTGCAATGTCTTGCAATATATCATGCACTATGTCCAGGTGTGAGTCAAGTAGGCACACCAATGGCTTCCGAAGCGAGCGGTCCTGTCTCTACCGCGCCACCAACTCCAGATAACATACAGCGGATGTTGCTCAAACAGAACATTATCAAGTAAGTTGCTATCACGGTGGCGAAACTGAGGGCCACTTCTGTGTACCTAGACATACAACTTTTTTCTCCGACTTTTGAAAATTTGAACACATTTTTAAAAAAATTGAGGTTATCATAGAAATACATACGGCGTATGTGCCCGGGTATATGCCCTTTTCGAATCACATCTGCGACTGAATGGAGCATGTAAGATAGGGTTACTAATTTCGACTCTATGATGTAGCACGCGCGTGACCTTACCTTACCAAAAAATCGTCTTATTTTCTGTTCTAAAATACTAAGGTCTTTTTTATTAATAGACTAACAAAGTTTGGATTTTTGTTTGTAGGCTTGAAACTACTCGAAACTACAGAATCAATTTTGATTTAACTTTTTATGATGGTACATTGAATCCTTGACAGTAACAAAGGCTACATTTTATCCCTATATTCCCACCAGATTGGGACTTACACGAGTAAAACAAGACGCTCTGTTAGCATTAGCTAAGATTATGATGACATATGATATTACCGTTTGACAGCCAACAACAAAACCTATCCGGTCCAAATCTCCTCGGGCTCTTGAACCAGCCTTCATTTCCACAACCGGATCTCAGTCTTCACAACTCTCTACTAACAAACGGACAGCCCGGTAAGTCTTTATATTAAATACAATATAGTTTTCGTGCTAATTTACATAAAAAAAAGCAAAAAGTTAGCTTTATGTCTCACAGCGGAAGATCCGCCCTTTATTACATTTTTACGGTATTAATTAGTGATGTAACGAATATTCGATTATTTTTCGGTATTCGGCCTATTTTTTTTTTAAATTGATGAACTATTCACATTTTTACTTTAAAAGGAAAGAAATACTAAGATATAGAATCAAAATGAAAATTTATCCTATTTAGGTTTTTATCCTAGAATTATGACGGAAAAGTTCAATTTAAATTAGTATTTAAATTTCCCTGGACTACAGAAAAATTATGACAAAAAAGTTCAATTTAAAAATTAGTATTTAAGTTTGCCTGACTTCAAAAAATAAATATGTTTAAGACCTTAAACATGATTAACCAACTGTCAAAGTGTCAATCTGATTAAATAATGATATCAACCTTTAGGGTAATTGAAATATAATTTGTTTGAAATATAATTGTACAATGTACTGCCAGCCGCCCTTAATTTTAGATTACTTGTTAATTATATTTAACTAATATAAGTCCGCACAATACCGCACCGAATAATTTAAAATATAGTATTCGTTACATCACTAGTTCTAATAAAAAAAAGGTCCAATCAATTCAGAGACTAACTTTTTGCTAAGAAACTTAATTATGTCAATAAAACTCATTGTATGCCTTTTATTTCAATGTTATTAGTTTTCTTTTTATCATTAAATAAACTACCCTTATGTCTATCATCATCATCATCCGAGCGATGTTCCCGGTTGCATCCCTCTCGGGAGCCCAGGGTCCGCTTTCCTACTTTTACGCCTCCACTTCGCACGATCTTCGGCATCCTGGGTTGTAAGGCCATTTGCACGCATATCACCCTTTACGACGTCAAGCCAGCACTTCTTGGGTCTACCCAGTCTGCCACGACCCGGCGGAGGCGCCATGGCAAGACATTTGTTCCCCACGTAACTAGCCGGTTTTCGCAAGACGTGGCCGTACCAGCGTAAGCGACACTCTTGCAATTTATCTGCAATGTCTCGGACATGAAGGCTGCCCCGGATGCGGGAGTTCCTGACGCGATCCTTTCGCGTCACTCCACACATCCAGCGCCACTCCACACATCCAGCAGCAGCAATGTCTATAGATGCACTGAAACATTTCAATCACTAAACGTCCCTATTTATTTCCTCACTTAATGACTGGAGTGAATGAAGCGATGTCTAGCGGGTGATTAGTTAATGCTTGTAACGAGAAAATGTGATCAATGCCGGAACGAGAATATATGCCAATTGTTTAGCTAGGCATTAAATTGATTTTGAATTTATCGCGAGTGAATAGGTATCTTCTAGAGCCGCGTGTTACATCTTAGACCGCATCGTCACCTACCATCAGGCAGGTGTGATAGTAGTCAAACGTAAACCTATCATGGTTTCTGTTGCCTTCTTGTCATTGGCGGTCGCGTTCCGAAGGCACACATCCAAACTTAAGAGGAAAGGGTACCGACGCGACGGTCTCTCCATACAAACGTAGTCGACTGTTTCCTCCCTGTGTAATGACACTAGCACAAATATTTTTGTTGAATTCAACCTATAACTGCCATGACTATGCCCCAATGTCTTTTTTTTTTCATTTTCTTATTATCATAGAAAGTAAGAGTTAATAAAACTAATTATATATAAAAAATAAGACAAGGTGGTCATGGCAGTTATAAGTTTTATGCAACAAAAATATTTGCTATAGTGTCATTATCCAAGGAGGAAACAGTTGACTATGTTTGTATGGAGAGAGCGTCGGTACCCTTTCCTCTTAGTTTTTAAGACGTTACAATGTGATTTCATGCCAATTGTATGAACCCAAATGAAAAAAGAGTTATGATACTAAAATTACACCGTTTAAACACAAGAGCAGGATCATTTTTAGTCACATTTTTCTCATTGATCACCTAATCACGTCCGCTAGCTTCACCTCCTAGCCTAGATAAATTCACTCCAGGCAATGTGTGTTGTGTGTGTGTGACTAACGTCGTTTGTGTGTGTGTGTGACCTGTGACGTGACAGTGTGTGGGATGCGTGCGCAGCCGCAGTACCAACAACAGAAGTACTACCAGCCGGTGCTGTCCAACGATTTTATTGGTAAGTGTAGTTTATTGTGCTATCATTAGAGAGGTACGTACGGTTGCCATAAAAATAAGTAGAAAAAAAAACGTGTGGGACTCGAGGACTGCCGCGGTAAAGCTATTGCATAAAAAGGTTTCTTGAAGCAAGAAGTAATCCCTCTTCCTATAGTTCCTTTAAACGCTCGAGAATAATTTCTTGTCTTAGTAAATGTTCTTATAAAAAGTCGTCCGACATTTGTCGTCCGCCATTTGTCGTCCGCCATTTGTCGTCCGACATTTGTCGTTCGTCAATAGTCCTCCATAAATAATCGTCCGTCATTTGTCGGAGGTGTTAGGTTTTTTCGTTACGGAATTTCTTGATTCGCCCCCCAAGGCCCGCGATAAAATCTATGCAATAGCTTAAAAACTGTTGAGTCTCGATAATCTGAACTATGATCGGTTGAGCAGTCTTCGAGTAATCGGTGAACGAACATCTTCAACGGAAGACCAGCGTTAGTCGAAAGGCTAACATTACGCTGACTTGAGGACTGTTTCGCAACAAAATGATTACATCTTAATATATATAAATCTCGTGTCACAATGTTTGTCCTCAATGTACTCCTAAACCACTTAACCGATTATAATAAAATTCGCACACCATGTGCAGTTCGATCCAACTTGAGAGATAGGATAGCTTACATCCCGATATTCCCACGGGATCGGGAGTTACGCGGGTGAAACCGCGGAGGGCAGCTAGTTTTTTATATAATAGTAGTTTCAATACCCTTTAGTTTTTGTTTTTTATAGTTCATAAGCTCACTGTGAGTTTTTGTTGCGAATAAATGTTTTTCTATTTCTTCTTCTTTCCCTTATCCCGGTTCATCCAGGGTCGGGCCTCCCCGTATTTTCGCGCCAGGTCATACGATCCTGGGTTGTCCAAGTGGTTTAGGTTGCGACTTCATCAGCTTGTCCACGCTTGTCCACCGTGTATCGGGTGATCTTCCTCTACCACTAGGTTTTAGTGGACATACATAAAAGAAATATACGCGACTAATTGAAAACGTTCTTAAAATTGTTTACCCTATATTCTTCTCATTCATTGATTTTTGAATATTTTTACGAAAATAAACTGAATACCATTACTATAGAAACTTATAAAAATTCCATCTAAATACATACTTACATAAAACTACAATAAAATTATTATTTATAGTAAAAAAATCCCGGTTTTCCGGGGTCATATTTTAAACAAAACCTAAATTAATTATACACAAGCCTTCCTCACGAATCACTCCGTCCAAAGCCGTATGAAAATTAGTTTAGTAGTTTTTTTTTTAAATTTAGAGGGCATCGTTTAACCACTATATCGTCGTTAAACACGATCGAAATGTAAGACGTTTCGCGCATAAACATAAGAGTGGACGGAGGGGTTTGGCAGTTCGGATTATAGCAGTGTTCGGTTTATTTTGGATACGGATTAACGAGGCTCGCCTGTGTTGCCATATGAAAAAAATTGACTAAGTATTTTAAGTTTCTATATGCTTTGAATAATAAATATATTTGATTTTTTTTTTGGTAACCGTACTTGATCATTATAAAAACGATTCTATCTACCTTTGTTCATAATAACTTATTCTGTTTGTGAAAAACTTTGTTTTTATAGCATTGTTTTTCTTTAATTTATGTTTTAGCCTTTATAATGTATGCTTCATTGATTTACAATTTACTTGTATATGCTTTTACACAAACGTCAATTTCAATCGTTGTTTATATAACAGTGCCGCGCGGTTTCAGTTGCGCAAGTCCCGATCCCGTGGGAATATCGGGATAAAGTACCAAGTTTCATCAACATCGGTTTTGTAATTTCGATGACTATTCGTTACTAACGAAAAATCTTCTCTTTTTATAATATTAGTGTAGATTAAAAAAAACCCTGATTTAATTGTATCGCCTGAACCGATTTTTTATCAAATATTCGTAAAACACTCACGAAGAATTTAGATTTTAGCATAGAGTTATCAATACGTTCTCATGTTAAATAATAAACGTAAATAATTTGATTGTTCAGCCCAACAACAACTCAACACGTCGGTGGGTGGTCTGCCCTCGGGCTTTGGTCTCGGCTTCGGGCTCCAGCCGACCCTGGCCTCGCTGCAGCATCAGAACATGCTCTCACAGAACCTGGCCCTCAATCAGAACCTTATGGGACAGAACTTAGGACAGAATCTAGGTTAGTCTATACATTATAGTAACACGTAGTTTTGCGAAGTGTATCACTTCAAACATCCTTATCAGATCTTCACCCAATTATTATAAGAGCAAGAATGATTGAAATCATCCCTCCGAGATATTCAGTAGCCTGCTTGTAACGACGACCCAGTTGGCCCAATGGTCGCCATGTTGCACCAAACACAGGGTTGCTGGTTCGATTCCCGCCTCAGACAAGTATTTATGCAAGATATTTGTCTGTGCTCTGGTTATTTCTATGGTTTATAAGTATATATTTACAAAAGAAAAGTATATAACCGTTGTCTGGCACCAATAACACAAGTCTAGTTACTTAGCTTTGGGCTAGATGGCGATGTGTGGAATGTTCTGCAATATTTATTTATTTAAGAAATACGACCTGTAGAGGAGTACCACCATACCAAATTTCGCCAAACTTGACAGAAACGCTTCGCTCTCTCGGCCAACTAATGTTCTGTGCGTTGTGTCAATCTTCATTTGTTCAGTCACTTTTTTTAATATCAAAGTATTAACCCATGTTCACCTTCAGTTTTCATTTCAGGTTTAACGAGTCAAAATCTAGGCCTAGGCGGTCAGAATCTCATTAGCGGCCAGAACTTAGGTCTGGCTGGTCAAAACTTGGGTCTAGGCGGTCAAAACTTAGGCCTCGGTGGTCAAAACTTAGGCCTAAGTAGTCAGAATCTAGGCCTAGGTGGTCAGAATCTTGGCCTCGGTGGCCAAAATCTAGGTCTGAGTGGACAAAACTTGGGCCTGGGTGGTCAGAATTTGGGCCTGATGGGTCAGAATTTAGGACATTTCGTGGCTCAGAGGGCGGTTCACCAGGCGTTGGCTCGAAGGGTGGATATGGATCTTGGTACGTAGTTATTTAATTTCTTTTTTAAATTTGTAGGGTGTTTAAAATTCCTTTGGAAGCATGTAAACGAACTACAACTTTTAAACGAAGTAACTTTACTAGAAAATCGAGTATTTTTACCCAATAATTTCCAAAGCAAAATGTTGATCCCTTGTGCAAAATTTAGTAATTTATAATATGCAACAATGAGGCTGTCCCTTATCTGTCAGCAAATATCAAAATTTCACAGAACTTAAAACAGGTTATTTAGCTTTATGCCACCCAACTTTTTACAAATTTGTGAATAGGACCAGTTTTGAAAGTTATACGCTTTAAGCGTAGGGCCATCTGGAATGTCCGATACTATAACCTTATTTGAAATGTAAATATTCCAGGAATGACGAACGTAAACTCTACCGGGTCATCACAACCGAGCACACCCAACAAGAGCCAGTCCTACAGCGAGTACATGCTCTCTCTTCAACACAAACTCAACTCTATTTCTAACAGCGTAAGTTTTATTATAGTTTTGTACGTGCTATTAACGTTCTTGCGTTGTCCTATACAGATATTGCCTCCCTTTTTCACCCCCTAAAGTATAAAGGGTAGAATTTCGGAAAATCCTTTCTAATAAAATGCCTACGTCATACAAAGAAAACATCCCCCAAGACTATTTTCCGCAACTAGACCTCTTCAGTGGAGTCCTCTTTACGTTAGGATGGAGTAGGCTTGTCCAGGACCCTCTCAGCTTAGTCGGCTGTGTTCAGAGGAAACAACTCTTCAATACGTCTGTAGCAAACTAAACCGTGGGTTTCGTCACGATGTTTTCCTTCACCGTGACAGCAATATAATTTAGCGCACATAAGTTAACAAAAGAAAAGTATACAAGACTTATTTCCGTTGTTTGGCCGCTATAACACAAGCCTAGTTGCTTAGTTTAGGGCTAGATGGCGCTGTGTGCAATGTCCTGCATTATTACTTTATCTATCTGATTGTTCTTATTCGTTAAATCCACAGTGAATTCTAAAGATTTAATAAAACCACAAAGTTTTTGTTTCTTTAAGTCTTTAAGTATTTTGTATTATTCAATTTCCAGGGTCCGGTATCGCCCCAGTCACCGTTAGAATACAGTCCAGCATTGTCACCTACACATAGGACATTACACAATATGCCTAAGGTTAGTTAGTATTCAGTAATAAAATCAAAAAACATGAATGATTAAAAAAAAAATTCAGTGTAAATATAAATAATTGCTAACAGCACCCCGCAGATTCACCTGCGGTAAGTCCTGATACCCAAGGAATATCGAAATAAAAAGTAGTCTTGTGTTGTTCATAACTAGTCTCATCAAAATCGTTCCAGCAGATAGATAGATAGAGAGTTTTATTTGTACTGTGTAACATAGAAAGGAACATAGAACACGACATACACAAAGTAAAGTAGTTTAGTAGTTTCCCATATTAAGAAAGAGGTTGTACCTAATCTGAAAATGTTGGATCAGCTACATCTACCAGAATTTTGTCGATGTATGTATAGACTTTTCACTATAAGGCGCTGTTTTCGTATCTAATTTTTGTTTATGAATTATCTGGAACTACGCGATCGATTTTGATAAAACTCGGCTCTCTTGGTTGTAACATGGGCTGCTTCAAAACCCGATAAGCTAACGGGATCGGGACTAACTTATCTAAATATATTGTTGTATGTATGTAGAACGTGGGCGGAGTGGCCGGCGTGGCCGTGGGCGTGGGCGGCGCAGCTCGACACGCGGCCGCACTCGCAGACCTGGACCACGAACTGAGCAAGATCAGTCTACATTACAAGCACAACCAGAATAAGGTAACAACAAACTTAGAACTTAACTATTCATGGTGGAAATACCAGACGTCCGCACTAAGCGTTTTGCTTCGTCATTCCTTATTCGTACAGCAAGGGAATGGAATCAGTTGCCTGTGTCCGTCTTTCCTGACGTGTACAATTATACTCATACTCATACTCATACTCATTTATTTAGACTGTAGGTACATACAGAACACTTAGTCACGTCAGAAAATTACATATTTTTAAGGACATTGAGTAAATTACATCACAGGCATAAGTAATAATATTAAAATCTAAAACAATTTTTAAATACGTAAATAAAAATAAATCATTTATAAATAGGTGCTGCTGTAAAGGGGCATTGTCAAATTTCAGTTCATTTAGTAATTTAAAATAAAATACTAGGTAATAATATGTGAAAAATGTCATAGTTTAGAATAAAAATTAAATTAAAATAGAATTCATCGCAGCTGTATAGGGGCCTAGTCAATCATATTAAATAGTAGTATAAAATAAGTAATAATTAGTCAATGGTACATAAAAACAATATCGCCGAAAACTGTAGGTAATGTCAAACAAAACAAGTAGGTAGTAGTACCCACTTATCCAAAACAAAACAAAATCATACCCAGTTCTCGTCAGCCAGTGCTTCATCCAAAGTGTAGTAACTTTTTTTTATAAGAATTTGTTTCATCTTACTTTTAAACTGTTTAATACTAATTTCTCTCATTTCTGTAGGAAGTTTATTCATTAGTGTAACACCATTGCCTAGAAAACTTTTTGACATTTTTGCAATTCTACACCTTGGATGACCAATGTTGCCACCATGTCTGGTAGGGTATTTATGCGCGTTTCCCATGGTAGGAAATTCTACTATGTTTTTTTTTAAGTTAAGTAAGCATTCTAAAATGTATGCTCCCGTTAAAGTCAGGATATTTAGCTGGCTAAAGGATTCGCGGCAGGAGTCTTTAAATTTTAACCCAAGTATATAACGCACAGCTCGTTTTTGAAGAAGAAATATTCTTTGCGCGCCTGCTGCGTTGCCCCAAATAAGGAGGCCGTATGTCATTAAACTGTGAAAATACGCATAATACACAGACATGGCCGCATCATAACCACATAGTTCTTTGACCTTCTTTATCGCGTAACATGCGGAGCTCAACCTATTCGCTAGTGCATTCGTATGAGTGTATTCCAAGTTAACTTGGAGTCAACTTTAAGACCAAGAAATGTAATGTCATTGACGGGCCTAATCCCACACTCTTTTTCTACCACTTCCTCATTGACTCCTCTGGTTACTTTATTAGTGCCCAGAAAAAAGTGTACGAGGTTGGTTTTATTCAAATTTAGGAGTAAACTATTGCACTCAAACCATTTTGTTATATTGTCTATTGTCAGCTTTAGTTTCATAGTTGCTTCTGTTAAGGTTTTTGCTTGAATTATTAGTGATATATCATCTGCAAACATAAAGATGTCCACATCGTCAATTTTTGTAATACTACTACTAATGTCATTTACGTATACTAAGAAGAATAGTGGTCCCAGTATTGAGCCTTGTGGTACGCCACCAGTTAAATTATTTTCTCTGGAATTTATCCCGCAAACATCCACCACTTGTTTTCTATTTGTCAAGTACGAACTGCACAGCGAAAGGTCGCCGCCCCTCACGCCATAAAGTTCGAGTTTGGCAAGGAGAACATCATGACTGACACAATCAAAGGCCTTTGAGAGGTCGCAGAACAAGCCAAAAGTTTTCATTTTGGCATCAATCGACTTTAAAACATTTTTTATCACATCTCTGATAGCATCTACGGTGGATCTAGCCTTCCTGAATCCAAATTGCCTATTATTCAAAAGTTTATTATTGATGAGATGTGACTCTAACCTATGGTACATAATTTTTTCAAAAATTTTACTAACAATAGGAAGAAGTGATATGGGTCTAAAGTTTTGTGGATCATGACTGTCCCCCGTTTTGTGGAGCGGAATGACTTTAGCTAACTTCAACTCATCTGGGAAAGTCCCAGATGCAAATGCTTCATTAACGAGAATTGCAAGAGGTGATGCCAGCTCCTCAGACAGCAATTTGATTAGCTTTGACGTCAAATGCCAGTAGTCTGTTGAAGATTTGGCTTTTAAGTCAATTATGGTTTTATGGATTTCCTTTTCATTTGTCGGATAGAATATAGTATTATAAGGACCATAAATAAACTGATTATCAACAAGATAGGATTCGACAATTTGTGGTTCTTTAAGTCGCGAGTGAATAGGTATCTTCTAGGAAAGTGTGCTACATCTTAGACCGCATCGTCACCTTACCATCAGGCAGGTATTATAGTGGTCATACGCTGACCTTTCATATGTAAAAAAAAACCCTACGTGGATGGTGCTGTTCGCAATGTTCTGCAATATTTATTATACAATTATAGAAAATCACTCACTAAATCCAGAAACATAATATTGTGTTATGTTTCGTTTCCAGGACGTTTTCATCGAGCACAGCGCCGACGAACACGATATGTTGGTCGGTAACATCAATGACAACGCGGGCAGCAACTATGAAGGTACACTTTATCTTACTTATCATTCAGGACTAGCAAATCTGCAAAGGTGACTTTGATTATTTATACCGTGTTACAGTATGTACTTGGTCCGCGGGGGCGCACTGCCAACCAAAGTCACTTCTACAGATTTGCTTGTTGCCAACCGTTTGGCACTGACTTTAAGCAAGCGTCAGTCTCGATCCTGTGGTAAAAACATGGGAGGTAGTGGCCGCAGTGCGTACTCGCGCAAACACGGCAAACTACGGGTTCTTCTAGTTGAATTCGCATGTAGAAAATAGAGTAATCCAATAGGGGAACAAGATTTCAATAAGTTAAGTACGGAAAATCGAACCCTGTTCTGAGACCCTTACTCTTACACACTCTATTTTTATTAATTCCATGTACAGAAATTTGTCCTTACTTCCTTTATTATAAGTATATTGCCATTCAACAGTACGTTGTGTCACTAAGAATGAAACGTGTGATTCCCGAGTGTGTATTACGAGTTACGTCTTTATATATTAAACTAACACCCGTCCCGGCTTCGCACGGCTATATTATGCATGTATTATACATATAAACCTTCCTCTTGAATCACTCTATGTAATAAAAAAACTGCATCAAAATCCGTTGCGTAGTTTTAAAGATCTAACACCCGTATTCACAATCAACCCTATACGATTGCATAGTGCGCGCGAACGTATAGAGCCGAAAATATTATAGAAGAGCGAAGAGAGCAGCACAAAATTGACTAATCATAGGGCCGCATTTAGCGCAGGGCGTTCACTTATCCGCCCCGCTCCGCTCTTAATCCTTCAAGTACTGTTTGTGTTCACAAACAGTGCTTAAGTTGCTCTTGAATGAGTGAACGCACATAGGGACAGACAGCGGGAAGCGACTTTGTTTTATACTATGTAGTGATAGTGATATGTATGTGGTGTGATTGCAGAGCTTGGTTCGGAGGGAGACGGGGCCGATGCGGGGGCCGGTGTGGTGGGCTCGTGGGACGTGTTGGGCCGGAGTGTGGGCGTCGCGCGCGCACGTCTCTTACATCCCTACCCGCTCTGCAGGCTTGTCGCAGGTACACACAACCGTAGCTCACCCTATACCTGGAGTGGTGTCCGCGTGTACCTGCAGCACACACATACACTGAGCGTAGACCTAGAGTTATTGCAGTATTGCTGCGCGTTCCCACTATGTCGTGATGGTTAATTTATCGTCGGCCGACTATTGTCTCTAGCTGTCCCCATTATACCGATTATCATGACAAATTGTCGTCACACATCGCGGGAACGCGCTGTAAATCCGGGATGGAGATTAAAAGTAGCCATGACCATCTCCAAGATCCCTAGCTATCTCTTATACTAATATTTTTATCAATATTGGTTTAGGCGTGAAAACGTTACAAATATACAGATTGAGTTAGAGTACTTCCACATTTATTCATTTATGTAGTTATAGGATTTATATATTGCCAGCTTCTTTGATTCAAGGCGATACAGTACCTGGTCAAATAAGCTGAAAGTATGGTAAATAGCTGCTGATGCCACTCTGTCAAACTTGGTCAACTTATTTTGTGTGTATAATCCTAAATTCATCAATGATTGTTTGAACAGGCAAAGACAAGCTAGACCTCCTATCAAACAGTCAGTTCCCGACGGAGACGGCAGACGATCTCTCGTGCGACAACAACTCCGTGTGCGATGACAGCGAGACGTACGTCATGACTGACCATCGGGCGCGGACGTACATCATTACGGACGCGTTGGCTGATACATCTGCTACTATCATAGAACCTGCACCGCTGGTAAGTTACACATATACAGCTTCGTCAACAGTATTGTGCTGAAAATGAGGGGAATTTCCCAAACTTGAACCTATCTACCTGTTCTGCTTATTGTGACAACTTTTGAATGAGTATTTGTGTGCAGATACTTGTTTCTGTAAATAAATATTTGTTGTGGTCTGAGTGTTTCTGTATGTATTAACAAAAAGTGTATAAGTTTGTCTGGTCACGATAACACAATCCTAGTCGCTTAGGTTTGGGCTAGATGGCGCTGTGTGAAAAAAATCGGAGGATATTCTTAATTCGCGCGTGTTTTTTTTTATGTATGATCACCAATTACTCAAAGACGGCTCAACCGACTGAAGTGTTTTTTTTTAATTTATTCTACGCAGACCGCTTATATACATTCTTCAATTTGACTCCGTACTTCCGAAAAACATTGATTTTAATCCGGTTTCTTTTTAATGTAAAAGCTATACATTTAGCAATATTTCATAACAGTTGGTGGGATTTATTGTGATTGTTTTTTTGTTGAATATTGTGTTAGACCCTCGCCCTTATTTCAGACACTAAATTAATAATGAAATGGTCATCAGGTCGATGAGGAGTTGAGCCAAGTGTTGCCGGAGCCGGATCCCGAGCCGGCGAGCTACAGCTACCTGGTCGTGGAAGAGGGTGGCAGTAGCGGAGGAACGGGAGTCACCGCCGCGGTCACAGCTGCTATACCGCTACATCGCGACCCTGCCTGTCGGGACTTCCAAGACACTAGATACACGCTGCAACATCACGAGGTAACGTTTACAGCGCTCTGATGATATATTTTTTATTGATAAACAAATATAAACTAAAACATAATGCAGAGCGAAAATGACAGTGATTTGACTGGCGTGCTGATATAGGTATGTAGGTTTGACTGCACTTAGATAAAAATTGAATTAGGTATCTAGAAGGTAACAACAATATGTACGCACTGACGTAACACCAACCCCATCACGCCGTGACGACATTATGCATATAGTGATGTAACACGCTTCCATTGGCAATACATATGCATAGACATAACACGAATGCATTGTCGTAACACTACGCAATGACGTAATGCATGCACTAACGTAAACTGCATGCACTGTCGTAACACCATGACTGATGTAATATCAACAGTCGTAGTCGGAGTCAGAATCGCAGACCCACCGTAGTGATTGAATATTATTATTCTAATATATTTATCTAATAAATTCACAAGTTGAAGGACTTCAAACTTTTAGGTTTAGGTTTAAAGATCTTTATTCTCAAAAAAGACATGACTGTCACTTACATGAGAACTTAATTAAAACAAAAATATTTAATAGCTGAAGTTGGACCCGATTTGGTCGGGTCCAACTTCAGTGTTGCCACAATTCAATTCGACAAATCTGTATCGATAAGTGAAAAAATCAGTGTAAAATCTGTATGAGAATAGCTATAATTGTATAAAATCTGGACTATTCATTTTTAATATTAGGTATTATGGAGCGTAGACAGAGAATAACTATTTATTCTCTGTCTACGATTATGAATAGTCCAGATTTTATACAATTATAGCTGTTCTTATACAGATTTTACACAGATTTTTTCACTTAACGATACAGATTTGTCGAATTGAAATGTGGCAACACTGATGTCGGACCCGACCAAATTGGGACGTGTGTTAAAGCCTTAAAACGTTCGTCTAGTCGCAGAACAAACAAAAATATAAATCTAAGTCTAAGTACC
Source organism: Idaea aversata (assembly GCA_907269075.1). NCBI lineage: Eukaryota > Metazoa > Arthropoda > Insecta > Lepidoptera > Geometridae > Idaea > Idaea aversata. The sequence continues at coordinate 2,132,087 of OU026108.1, forward strand.
CTACAGCAATGTTAAATTAAAAAATATCTAATATATTAATACAACATTTTAACTATACTATGTTGTATACAATCTAAGATGACAAGACTAAGAAACAAGTAATTATAATTAGTTAACAATTAACGAGAATGTGTTGTGCAAGTTGTTTTTTGAATACGTTAAACGAGTCTAATTTTTTTAATTGTGAGGGTAGTTTATTGTAAATGTTCGCTCCTTCAAATGTAATCATCGTTTTGCCGTATTTTGTTCGAGTCGAGTCGAGAGTTTTACTTGAACAAGACCTCAGAATCTTTTTTGAGTTGAAAAAACTCTAGTAATAAATATAAAATTTAAATACCTGACTGACATACTACTATCCAGGCGCAGCTCAAACCAATGCATTCTAGGTACCCGCTTAGTAAGGATTTTGGTAATTTCAACCTCTATGCTGAAAAAAAACTGGTTGCCTGTAAAGTCGGTATACGGGCGAAAGTTTTACGTGACAACAACTGTGCTCGAGTGGAAGGGACGCGTGCCTTTCACTTTTTATGTCTGTCTCTCTCGCTCTTAGGCGGGCTAACCATGCCCGCGTGCCTCTCACTCGCTCTCATTGTGAGCGCATAACGTCAGCGGAGCGTAACGCAGTTTCTTGAAGTGTCACCCGGCAAACCAATTTATAAAACGTTGTCACGTCAAAAAATTCGCAGGTGAAAGCTAGTATGCACATATAACACATACTCTCACACTTGTCGTAATAGGTGTTAAAGTTAAGGTAATGAAACTAAGTTTGGCAGTAAAGAAATTAACCATGCTTTTTTTTAATTTTTTTCAGCCTGAAAACGGTATCTCAGCTTTAGAAGAACTATCGAAATGGCGGACGTTAGAGTTGGAGGGGCGAAGTTGGCAGGAAGGGGCCGAGTTGGGAGCGTCAGAGTGCGCGGGACGAGCCGAGCCGGGCCGAGTGCGGGCCGAGCGGGTCGGGGCCGTGCGGGCCGGGCTACGGGCTGATATTGTGCTAGAAGAGACTGTCACTGATAAAGGTAAAAAAAAAGCGCTATCTATAAATGAATAAATACATTCCACACATCGCCATTTAGCCCCAATCTAAGTAACTAGACTTTAGTTATGGGTTCTAGACAATGGATATACTACTTATATACTTTTCTTTAGTAAATAAATACATAGAAACATCCAGACCACAGACAAATATCTAAGCATAAATACTTGTCTGAGGCGGGAATCGAACCCGGAACCCTGTGTTTGGCAGTCCGGCATTGTGACCATTGTGCCAACTGGGTCGTCGACAGCTAGCCCGAAGCATTTTTTTTACATATGATAGGTCAGCGTTTGACCACTATCACACCTGCCTGATGGTAGGTGACGATGTGGCCTGAGATGTAGCACGCTTCCTAAAAGATACCTATTCACTCGCGACTTGAAGACCCCAAGCTGAACCACTAACTAAGCTTACAACAAGTTTAGTAGAAAAGTATGATGTGGACACCAAACCGGCGATTATCCCTGTCTGCGCTTTTCAATGCAGCCTAGGACAACCTCTGGTTTGGATGGAACTATTGATAAACTACAGGAGAGACTGAATACTGGGGAACTATGAGTACTATGGCAACTGTCACACTTGACCACTTTAGCTGGGTAATTTTTGTGTGAGGATGGAGTAGACTAAGCCCGGCACCTATACCTACTACCCTCTCAGTTCAGTCGACCATTTCTACAGGAAATTACTCGCCAATACGTCTGGTATACCCAACTAAGCAGCGAAAGAAGTCTTGGAGGCACGATATTTTCCTTCAGCGTAAGAGTGCGCGGCGCGACAATTGTCAGCTTAAGCACTGAACAGTGCTCGGAACACTTGCGACACGTTTACTGGATTTTAATGTATAATACTTTAAATTAAGGTCTAAATTGTTTTAGCAACCTATTCTCGATGAAGGAACGAATCCCTAAAAGGCATCATTTATGGAGTTAACCTCAAAAAACCGTTGTTTTAATATAATATTGTTTGTTCCAGTGTTGTGCCGCCAGATGGTGCTGATATCGTTATCGCCCGCGCAGTTATGACATGTGTAAGAATTCACCTTTGTACCTTATATTTATTGTATGCTGTAACATATACTTACTATATCATTACTCCTAAATATAATATTCATATGTGATATCTAGACATACTCGTGTTTTATTTACATATATACTTAAACTGGTTAACATGACAAACTCCGTAGGGGCGGTAAGGGGCACCGTCCCAAATAACAAGTCTATTTCACTGACTTCTGTTGAATATTATTTATTAACAAAATTAATGTTTCCTACTTGATTATACCTACTTACGGTTAGCGCCACCTAGCGTAAGAATGTGACTTATAAAATAAAGCTCCAATAGGTTATGAGCCCAGGCCCTAAATTAATATATTTAAATCGCAAATTCTCGAAATGAACTTAAAAAATAAGTAAAGAAACTCAGTGTACCGAAGTTAAAAGGTAACGAGAACTACTGTTAGCAGAGCGTGCTTCTTCTTTTCGTGTCAGCAATTAAAATTATATCGATCAATATGCGCCACAGCTACGGCAGCATCATTGATTTCATCCCCTATTCCATATATCCCTTCTGACATGACATATCCCCTCAGGTACGGATTTGATGTTTTTTTTCTAATTTGCCTACTGTTCCGCACTGGTAGGGATACTTGGATTATTTATTTATTTTCAAATATCACTAGCGGTTGCGATGATGGAACCTATTATTCTAGTTTAATCAACTCTATGAGATTGCATAGTGCGCGCGAACGCATAGATTCAGATTCAGATCATTTATTTGCAAAATACAGTAGGCAGTAGTTATAAACATACAGCAGGTCTTAATTAAACATTGTAAAGTTCTTGTATTTTTGCTAGTCTAGCATGCAAATGTCAAAGTTAATTGGTACGTACTTAATAATAAAAATGTCATAAATAAATGTTTTTATTTACAATACCGTAATGTCATAATTTCATATTTTATCGTCCAAAAACTCATTAACGGTATAATATGATTTATTAATTAGAAAATCCTTTAGATAAAACTTGAAATCATCCAAACTGTCCTGATCAATTATATGTGGTGGTATTTTATTATAGATCTTGATTGCCATCATGAAAAAACTTGTTTGAAGATGATGTGTTCTACAGTTAAAGTTAAATCGAAGCTTGCCTCTAAGTCTGTGCCCTACAGGGTATTCCACAAACAGGTGTTTATTATCAAAAACAAATTTAGCAGCCTCAAGTATATAAAGACTTGGAAATGTTAAAATTTTTAGACTTTTGAAGAACGATTTACAGGACTCTATCTGCTTTAGTTTACACATCGCTCTAACGCAGCGTTTCTGTGCCCTAAATATTTCCAGCTTACTGGTTGAATTGCCCCAGAAAATTATGCCAAAACGAAGTATGGCCTCTACGTGTCCGTGGTATGCCATTAACAGTGTCGGTATGTTGGCAACGTTACTCAATTTAGATAAAGCATACGCAAAACTTATTGTTCTTTTTATAACCAAATCGCAATGTTCTTTCCATGCCAAATTATGATCTATTATTAATCCTAAAAATCGTGTAGAGTCAGTTTCTTGTATACTATGGTCCAAATAGTTTACTTCCATGTCATAATTCATTCTTGATTGGATATGTTTAAAATTCATAATAAAAGTTTTATCCAGATTTATTTTTAAGTTATTCATCTGTAACCATTTAATCAACTTTGATAGGGATTGATTAATTTCGCATTCTAGTTCATTTAAATTGTTACCTATATAGAGAACTGTGCTGTCGTCAGCAAACAGTGTCATATTACTTTCTGTCATATATTTAAAATCGTTTATATAAATGATGAATAATAATGGACCTAACACGCTGCCCTGTGGTACACCGTAAGTAACGTATTGTTTATCTGAAGAATATATTTTCTCAGTAAATGAGGCCATACAAATTCTGTGGATGTGCGTTACTTGTGTGCGATTAGCAAGATACGATTCAATGAGGTCATAAGCTTTACCCCTAATGCCATACCTATAAAGTTTATGAAGCAATAGTTCATGATCCACGCAGTCAAAAGCCTTTGTCATGTCCATATATAATGCTACAACCTTTTCCTTTTGGTCCAAAGCTGTATAAACCTTGCAAAGAAAATCATATATCGCTTTATTTATAGATTTATCCCTTCGAAACCCGTATTGACTTTCCACAAAAATGTTATTTGCTTCAAAAAAGCTGTAAAGTTTACTATGTACTACCTTTTCAAATATTTTAGCAAATATAGATAGTAATGCTATTGGTCTATAGTTACTAATTAATTCTGGGTCGCCTTTTTTGAATAATGGCTTGATGACTGTTTTCTTTAGAATTTCGGGGTAAATACCGTCTTGTATGGACTTGTTGATTAAATCACTTAGTATTGGCGCAATTATGTAAGCTACTTATTTTATAATATTCGTCGAAATATCGTCCCATCCTACACTGTTAGTCTTCTTTAATAGTTTAATAATATGTATAATGTCATTTGGTAAAGTTGGTGTCAAATATATAGAATTAGAAATATTGATTGATGTATTATATTTTGTCACAGGTTTATCAGCTTTTGCCACGTCAGTAAAATAATTATTAAATAGATTTGATAAATTTTGTGGTTTTGTGATTTTCATATCTTTTTCTCTAATACACTGTAAACTTGCTTTAGGAATATTATTCTTATATTTGTTAATGATTTGCCAAGTTGCCTTGGATTTATTGCTAGCCTCTTTAATTTGAACGTTATTTTGAGCTTTTTGAGTTAGTTTAATAATTTTATTGTATTTTTTTGTGTAGTCTTTAAAGGCAATTTTATTGTTAGTATTAGGGTTATATCTATATTTCCAAAGCAATTGTCTCTTTTTCTTGATAGAGGCACAAATACGACGCTAATACGCTAGAGTGAAGAGAGCAGCACAAAATTGACCAATCACACGGCCGCATTTAGCGCAGTGCGTTTAGTTATCCAAAAAAGTAACATAAGTACTGTTTCTGAATACGGGCGTAATACTCACTGAACGATTGATAAATCAACGCACATCTCAAACTAAAGGATGGACGCTATTTATTTGGAAAATTCAACTAAATAAGTGTTGGGTGAAAGCTAGTCTATATCTAAACTTCTATACTAATATTATAAAGATAAATTATTTCATCAATCAAAGCCATCTAATACCATGTCGCAGGCACTACCAGCGCCTTGAATAGCATGAAAAGTCACTGGCACTGTATAAACCATCAAATTTAGCTGTAAAAGACCAATATTATTGTAAATGCTGATATGTCTTTCAAAAATAAAAGTACAAAACTGTATAAAAATACATTTTATTAACAAAATCATAATTAAATATAAATAAATACTTTATTCAGTCCGTATTTGATCAATTTCACTATTAACTCTTAATAAATCACTGTTTAAACATGACAGCGATCAAGAGTGTGAGTAGTAGAACTCCGCTGGCTTTGGTCGCTGAACTAGAGTTGTATCTAGCCACCTGAAATTACACAAACAATAATCACTACATAGTATAAAACAAAGTAGCTTCCCGCTGTCTGTCCCTATGTATGCTTAGATCTTAAAAACTACGCAACGGATTTTGATGCGGTGTTTTTTAAATAGAGTGATTCAAGAAGAAGGTCTCGTATATAAAAAAAAACTAAATCAAAATCGGTTCATCCGTTCGGGAGCTACGATGCCACAGACAGACACACACACAGACACGTCAAACTTATAACACCCCGTCGTTTTTGCGTCGGGGGTTAAAAACAAAACTACTACGCGTACAAAGTCGCGAGCAACAGCTAGTCACTATCACTACATAGTATAAAATAAAGTCACTTTTCGCCGTCCCTATGTCCCTTTGTATGCTTAGATCTTTAAAACTACGCAACGGATTTTGATGCGGTTTTTAATAGATAGAGTTATTCAAGAGGAAGGTTTATATAATGTATAATACATGCATAATATAGCCGTGCGAAGCCGGAGCGGGTCGCTAGTTTAATTATAATTCGGGTTAAAACATTATTGTATAACATAGCTCAATTATTCAAGTTAATTTAAAAAAAAACTACGCATTGGATATCGTCTCATGAAGATAACTGTTGGGTTATTCTTATAATATTAAAAAAAAATGTTTTAAAATATTAAAAATTAATATTTAAAAATACCACGCGCACGAAGTCGCGGGCAACAGCTAGTGTATATATAAAAGACTCATAACAAATCTCTGAAACTATAAGAACTACGAATCTGAATCGTCCCATGGGGATTTCTGAGAAATGATTTTTAAAATTTGACTGTAAAATTTTGAAAAAGAAAAAAAAGTGCTGTAAAATTTTGTATCGTAGTAACTATAATGTCTTTGTTTTTTTTTTCTATAGAAGAAATAAGACAAATTAAAGATAAATGCAAAGATTTGGTTGGGACTGGATAAATGCACAAATCGTGCGAAGCTAAAACTAAAAAAGTTTTAAATATACCGACATCTTACGAAAAAAATGTCGTTATCTATAATACTGACTAAAGCGAAAATTATTTATTTGACTAATGTTTTAAAATAAATATCTTATCATGTTAAGGTATATGCTACTAAAATTATCTACTTGTTATGTTTTTTATCTATTAGATACAGTCCATTGTAAATTATAAATTATCGATAATCAATGTAGATTAAAATAACTATTGGTCTGTAATTTTTCAGGGAAATCCATGAATAATCATTTCTTTTGTTTGTCATATCCTATTGACGCAGTTTAAATAGAAGTTGGGGGTCTTTTTCACAGTTATAATTAAAAATGATAACGTAAAATACATACAAAAAAATAGATATCAATACTAGATAATATTTTAAAGTATTCAATTTACACTACGTTACATTACTTGCCACATATGGCCACAATTCGAAAAAAAAAAAATATTAAAAGGCTTTCCTAAAAAAATGGACTTAATTTCAAAACTCGATTTTGGCGATCGAGTTTTACAGGGCATTACTGACGCGACTTACATAATTACCAATAGAAAAAAAAAAAGATTAAACCACCTAATGATTAACCACTTAAACGGAACTGGAAGCATTTGTGTTGACTTATTATAGACTTGAAAAACTCCTGGTGTCATTCTAGTATAGATAAAAAATAGGTGTTTGAAAAACCATACGTTGTCTATCATAAGAATGAAATAAAACTGTGAAATCAGATTAACGGCGCAGCGCGCGTCACCGCAGTTTTCGCGCCAAGCGCAATTCAATTTTAGGGCACGAGTTTTGAGTTTGTTTTATCTTACCGTCTGTTCGATCCATGCGGTGAACCTAGAGGTCTTCATATTGACCCCTGGGTACGTGGCGGAGGCGCATCCCTCCCCCCATGACGTCACTCCCACCACGAACCGCGAGTTGTACACCAGTGGTCCGCCGCTGTCGCCTTGACACGCGTCACGACCTACGAATACAAGAATATAAATAAATATTACAGGACTTTTCACACATCGCCATCTAGCCCCAAGCTTAGTAACTAGACTTGTGGTATGGGCGCTAGATAACGGATATACTACTTATCTACTTTTGTAAATATATACTTATAATACATAGAAACAACCGGACCACAGACAAATATCTACGCATAAATACTTGTTTGAGGCGGTAATCGAACCCGATATATTATCTCTATATATATAAAATTCTCGTGTCACGGGGTTCGAACTTGAACTCCTCCGAAACGGCTCGACCGATTCTCATGAAATTTTGTGAGCATATTCAGTAGGTCTGAGAATCGGCCAACATCTTTTTTTTTTTTTTTTTTGTAAATAGCAAAACAACGTTTGCCGGGGCAGCTAGTTATTATATAAATAAAAGAGAAACTACAATAGATATTAGTCTAAAACTTCGCAAGGTGGCTTCCTTTAGGACGTTAGGCGAGCACTAAGAAGGGGTTTTGGAAAATTCCCACAGAACCGGGTCAAAGCTAGTTATACACTGAAAAAATATATAAATAAAATAAATAAATATTCCAGGACATTCTACACATCGCCATCTAGCCCCAAGCTAAGTAACTAGACTTGTGTTATGGGTGCTAGACAACGGATATACTACTTATATACTTTTCTTTTGTAAATATATACTTATAATACATAGAAACAACCAGACCACAGACAAATATCTTAGCATAAATACTTGCCTGAGGCGGGAATCGAACCCGCGACCCTGTGTTTGGCAGTCCGGCATGGTGACCATTGTGCCAACTGGGTCGTCAAATATTGCAAGACATTGCACAGAGCGCCATCTAGCCTCAAAAGAAATGAACTAGGCTTTGTTTCCTTACCTCCTTGATCTAGCACTCCAGAACACAACATGGAATCAGTGACAGGGTATGGCCGCTGGGTCATAGCCTGCAGATTCGCGTACCGCTGGGCGCAGACAGCATTGTTGATGACGAACACCTGGGCTTCGTTCAGGACTGGAGATGGAAGATCTGCACCTTGCTACAAACATACATACAGATTTACAATAATATCTTTGGCTTTGACGTAGTGGGGTAGTAATTACCAAAATTTTCGAACATTATGCGTTAATCCAAATAGAATGCAAAAATATTAGTTTAGTTTTAGGACTTGCATTAAAGGATGAGTCTGGTGAAGTGCATTTACTGCTTATCAGGCATTAAGCATTAAAGTATTCTGGTTTGTAGTTCATGAAATTAAAAGCAAAGCTTCTTCTTGTGACTCTAAGGCTGTGTTTTATGTTGATTTTTTGGCGGCCATTTAAGATAAATGCATTATCGAAGCTATAACAGAAAACCACGAAGGGTTTTGTTTTGTACCATGTTGTATGGAAGCCCCACTTAAATATGTTTTTTTCTGTTTTTAGTATAACAAAAACACCAACAGAACAACATAACAGAAATACATAATTTGTAAAAATTTCAACAGTCTAACTAACACGGTTCAGGTACAGCCTGGTGACAGACAGACATTCAGACGGACGGACAGTCTTACTAAAAAGAATTTAAAACTCACAGAAGTAACACCCCACCCGACGTGCCACACAGCAGTATTGTCAGTGATGTTAGAGTTGGCAGTAGGTATTGTAGCCACTTGTATGGTGGTACTGATTGTAAAGACTGCAGACAGTACTAGCACGGCGATATCGTTGTCGCGAGCCGGTATGTTGTAACGTTCGTGGAGTATGTACATTGATACGCTACGTCTTGTTCCACCTGGGGGAAATACATATTATAATAAAAAAATATTGCAGCACAAGATCGCGATCAGTGGAGGGGGAGTAGAGAGGCCTTTGCCCTGCAGTGGGACACTACAGGCTCATAATAATAAAGGACAATCCACACATCGCTATCTAGCCCCAAGCTAAGTAACTACACTTGTGTTATGGGTGCTAGACAACGGATTTACTACTTATGTACTTTTCTTTTGTAAATATCACTATCACTACATAGTATAAAACAAAGTCGCTTTCTCTGTCCCTATATCCCTATGTATGCTTAAATCTTTAAAACTACGCAACGGATTTTGATGCGGTTTTTTTAATAGATAGAGTGATTAAAGAGGAATGTTTTAGATATAATACATGCATAATAAAGCCGTGCGAAGCCGGGGCGGGTCGCTCCGCCTTCCATTTTTACGTGTTTGTCGGACATTGTTAACCCATATGCGCTCAACGCCCCATTTTTAAAACGGCAGGCGCCATAGTATCTATAGTTCCCTAGTATCCAGTCTACTACCAACCCATCACCGTAGTATTCTCCTGTAGTTTATTAATAGTTACGATGAACAAATAATGCCTTCACATCGAATCTCAAAAGTGTCTCGGAAATGGGATATTTGTCATTTTAAGTTACAATGCCAGTTGTAAAGGCCTTTTTTAATAAAAATAACAGCGAAACAAAATAGGGTAATTAATGTTTTCTTAAATAGTTATTATATTTACCGGTTGCTGTGTAAGTAGCTCCAGCGAGAACAGCGATCGAGTTTGGAGTTAGCGGTCTTCCGACACTGTTAACAAAACATAAAGCACATAAACAACTGGTTCAAGTAAATAAAATGAATAAATATTGCAGGACATTCCACACATCGCCATCTAGCCCCAAGCTAAGTAACTAGACTTGTGTTATGGGTGCTAGACAACGGATATACTACTTATATACTTTTCTTTTGTAAATACATACTTATAATACATAAAAAAAACCAGACAACAGACAAATATCTAAGCATGAATACTTGTCTGAGGCGGGAATCGAACCCGCAACCCTGTGTTTAGCAGTTCGGCATGGTGACCATTGTGCCAACTGGGTCGTCACAACCAAAACTAAAGTAAACGAATCAGAAAATACTTTAAAGTGAACTAGGTCCACCCGTTCCTGAGAAAAACGGTGGTGACACTCAGACAGACAGAGAGCTGTTAAATGTTTTGTTGCTTTGGGCAGTTACTTCATCAGTTTTTTCGGAGCGTTTTTTATTTCAAAAGTTGTTTTCAAATTATTTATTTGCATTAATTACCCACCGCACTGCCAGTCGAAACTACCGGTAGTGTCGTAGGGATTTTTTTCCCCTTCTACACCACTCGCCAGTAATGTTAACATCTCCGTGCATATACCAGCTTAGTCTCAACCATCACTATCACTTCACTACATAGTATAAAACAAAGTCGCTTTCTCTGTCCCTATATCCCTATGTATGCTTAAATCTTTAAAACTACGCAACGGATTTTGATGCGGTTTTTTAATAGATAGAGTGATTCAAGAGGAAGGTGTATATGTATAATACATGCATAATATAGCCGTGCCAAGCCGGGGCGGGTAGCTAGTTTGCCCTATAAAATAGTCGTTGGTCTGTAAAAAGTACTAGGCAATCAGAAGTCAGTAGAAGGTATAAAATCTAACTTATAACGTTATCTCTCTCTTTCTTCAATTTTTCTCTTTCCTTTATCGTGTAAATTGTAATGTAAATTGTTTTATGCAATTGGTCTGTAAGTACTAGGCAATCAGAAGTCAGTGGAACGTATAAAATCTAACTTATAACGTTATCTCTCTCTTTCTTCAATTTTTCTCTTTCCGTTACCGTGTAAATTGTTTGATAGTAATTTGGTCTGTAAGTACCAGGCAATCAGAACTCAGTAGAGGGTATCCTACAAAAAACTGTCAGATGATGCATGATAGCTAGAAAGTTGACATTTTCACAGATGGTGTTGTTCATTTGCATTTCTTCTAACTTGTTTTCCAAAATGGTTATTGTGGCTCGATCATCCTTTCGCTGCCGTTCTAAATGTGTGACTTTGTTCTTAAGCTCTTCGTTTTGCGAAGAAATAAATTCTACAGACTTGATAAAATCATTGTGTCTATTTGTTGTATATCATTTGGTTTCTGTACTACTGCAATATTATGTGTAAATGCCGCAAACATTTGTTTAATCTCTTGTTTAAAATCACATAGAACATGTGTGATTGTGCTGTCATCTTCTTCCGTCCTTCCTCTGTTGGACGGATTGAATCCATAACTCAGGGAGGTTGTTTGTAGCTCCATATCTGACATATTGTACCAGGCTACTAGGACAGCGAGGAGGTGATGACTGACTGCGTGGGGGGGGGGGCTTTGTTTGAAGCTCCATATCTGACATCGATTGTACAGCTTTCTTTTCCATGGTACCAGGCTACTACGACAGTGAGAAGGTGGTGACTCGCTGTGTACGTCGGATGACGCCCACTGCGTAGCGCACTGGGGTAGTAGTGGGCGGGTCAGATGATGCCAAATCAGGTGCGTAAGGGGAGGGTGCAGTTGCGCTTGCGTCACCAGAGGGATGTCCTTGACTCATCCGTTCTAACACCTCACAGTCTTTATGTTCTCCTATTACTTTGCCGGAATATTTTTGTTGTATTTTGTATTAATTTTCACAAAGGTTTTAAACACGTCTACTGACACCTTACAGTGATCCGGGGGGAAGAGGAAGTTAGAGAAAACTTTACTTTTGATTTTGACTCCTATAGGAATGATTGGTGTGCAATGGCGACAGATCGTGATCAATGGAAGTAAGGTAGAGAGGCCTTTGCCCTGCAGTGGGACAGTGTAGGCTCTTAAAAAAATAATAAATTTACTTTTAAGCATTACTCGTAATTAGAGAAAACATTACTCTTAGGCTACCTTTCCACTGAAGCGGAGCGAGGTATAAATTGACCAATATAATTTTCAATCACCATCCCAAACACTACATTTTATATAAAAAATATATTGGTGGATTTTTACCTCGCTCACTGCTCCGCTTTAGGGTACAGCCTTACGGCGAAGGACGATAGCGATGAAGCCCGCGGCTTATTTGTCTCCAAAAGTATTGACGAGGTCCTCTCTGGACATGGTCAACTGAGCTAAAAGGGTAGTATAGGTTCTGACAACCCTTCTCCACCTAATACATGAGGTATTATAGTCTGAATAGCACTGTTTAAAGTTGGTAACGCTGTGAAATTAAATAGATTGTCCAATATAAATGATGAACTTACGAGTCAAACAAGCAGTGAGCAGCGGACAGGACGTGTCTAACGGTGATTAGCGATCCACCGCATAGCAGGGCGTTCGTATTCACCAACAACTGTTAAAAACATACGTTTATAAAAAATTGCGGGATATTCCACACATCGCCATCTAGCTCCAAGCTAAGTAACTAGACTTGTGCTATGCTAGACAACGGATATACTACTTATATACTTTCTTTTCTTTTGTAAATATATACTTATAATACATAGAAACAACTAGACCACAGACAAATAACTAAGCATAAAACTTGTCTGAGGCGGGAATCGAACCCACAACTACATTTTATGGATTAGAGTTCATCATATTTTATCAGTGATATCGGTAAGTATTCAGAAATTGTAAAAAAATATCTTTAAAGATATCTTTGAAACGCGTTTTTTTAATCTAAGTATTTTTATGTAGATAGTAAAAAGATAAAGTTACCTGAACGGCAAATGGATATTTTTCAATACTGGCAGCCACTCCGCCTATGATACGACCGGCTGCAGGCTGCGCGGGCGCAGGTGTCAGGGGCTCCGTTTGTATTGTGTACACCTCATGGCTTGCGCATGATTGCACCACTGAAATTAATAGGTATATAAATAAAGTAAAGTGCCACCTGCCACTTCATTAAAAACTAAATATTTCGTCATAAAAAATATTTTCTTAAATCTATCTTGAAAACAATTCATTTCTTTATTTTCTTGTTGTTTTGTCAAGGCTTTAACAAAACCTTTTACTGGTCTTAGTAAATTTATATTATCTATCTATAGAAAAAAATGGGCGTATTGATTATTTTGTCTCTTCTGTTTTGGAATAAAAGTACCTATAGGTAAATAAGAGAACATTTTTACTAATTTACGGAACCCTTCAAGCCTAAAATTCAATTATTGTGTTCGTACTGATAAGGGAACAACTACAAAATGAGAAATGATTTCAATTCAATAATCACCAACATTAATGACATGTTTAAAAACGAATTAGTGTGAATTCCAATACAAGTCATAAAATACTCTCTCGACTACACTGTTAAACCTTTATTCCATATTATTAAGTTAGATTAGAGTCACCATATTCAAAAATGCAAATTCCTGACCAAATCCCTGACTTTGGATTATATTACCTGACATTTTCTTTTTACACATAGGTACACGTGTGCCAATATCAATCACGTTGTTCGTTTCACAGTTTAACGATTTATCTTTTTAATTCCTAAATTAAATTATTTACTTTACTTTGATTTAATTTTCACATTATATAGTTTTTATCATCGTTTAAGTTTAATTAATATTTTATCTCATTGTTTTTTTTACTTATAAATTTCAAATTTTTACATCCCAAATGAAATACTTAATTGCATTTTGTCAAGAAGTGTTACCAAGAAACATTCCATTATTATGTAAATTTACACTCTACAAAATAGCACTCATATAGATTTAATTTCCTTCGTCAGCGAAATAAAAAATTACACATATTCTTATTATTAAAAATTTGGCTTTCATTTGTCATTTATCACGTCAAAGACCTTTATATTAGTAGCTAAAGACCAAAGAAAAATAAATACTCACATATAATAGAAACAACTGCAACCAACCACTTCATGTTTGTCCGTCTGTCAGAGAACTGTGGCCTAAATGTTGATAGAAATGATTTGTTAGCTCTTATCAATATCATATTGATTGAAGTATATCTTCGAATTTCGCACGATAAGTGTAATGTGGGGAGGTTACCTGGTATTATTTGTCTTATCGCTGTTAGATTAGAACTAATATTACTCATGTTTTATTCAAAACGATGACTTGTTTATAATTGGGACGAAAATATTTAGAAAAAGTCAGAATTGCAGTCCCACCGTATAAATCCTAAACTTCTATTACTTATTATGTTTTCAACTCAAGCAAAATCTTGGTTGAGTTGACCTTAGAATCCTAAGGTCTTGCTTAAGTTTAAAGTCTTTCAACTCATAAATTCAATGGTCACCATGCCGGACTGCCAAACACAGGCTTGCGGGTTCGATTCCCGCCTGAGACAAGTATTTATGCTTAGATATTTGTCTGTCGTCTGGTTGTTTCTATGTATTATATGTATATATTTACAAAAAGAAAAGTATATAAGTAGTATATCCGTTGTATAGCACCCATAACACAAGTCTAGTTACTTAGCTTGGGGCTAGATGGCGATGTGTGGAATTTCCTGCAATATTTATTTAATAAATATTATTAGAAAAAAATAATTCCGATAATATTAGTTTTAGAACGGTGGGTCTGCAATTCTGACTCCGACCGTTCCTAACTAATGAATTTTAAATCGATTGGAAATTTCCATTTTAGAGTCTTGTACTTTGTGATTTTAGCTCTCCGGTCATTCGTTTAAAAATCATCCTGCTGATAAAAACATCAGTCCAGCAGAATTTATTCTTCCATATGGTTCCGTACCCAAAGGGGACCCTATTACTAATAGTTCACTGTCTGTCACCAGGCTGTATCTCATACACCGTGATAGTTAGACAGCTGAAATTTTCAGATGTAATTTGTTCGCCCTTGGCCGGTTTTCTGCTGTATCCAGTCGAATAATAAAACGAAGATATTGTGCCATAATATTTATTTTTAATTAAAAACAAAACATATGTTTATTGCAGCCATCACAATGTTCTATAACTACTTATAATTAAGTATACATCTATAATATCTGTCGCTAACTACAATTACGCAAGAGAAATATGTTTTTATGTGTGTTACCAAAAATCCTGTAATTCTTTTTAGGTACATGTAGGTATAGGTATTCACGCACCCTAAAAAAAACATAAAAAAAATTACAACAAAAACAAAGGTTTATTTTTATTTGGAAACATTTACCCTAATTTGCCTTTATATTTGAGAATTTCAAAATGTGAAAAACACTCTTTTTTATATCTAAGACCTCCACATCCATCCACATCTTGGTAATTTCTTAAATTTTCAGTAAATTATCAATTTAAATTATTATTTTATTTTCATGCAAAAATATATTTATATGGTTCTGTATTTTTTTGTGTTCCTTAGGGTTTCTTTACCTTTACCTACTAATAGTTAGCTAAAAGAATTACATAGTTTTTGTAACACACTGTTTTAAATGAAGTTGTAAATAAAAGATTCAAAATACAGATCTAATATGTAATAAATAATATAAAAAGGAATGTATATATTTTATAATAACGTATTTGCCTTTTGTAGATACCACATAGATGTGTGTGTGATGTGATCTGTATATACCACATAGATGGTCGTCTCTGTAGATGTCCTTCATCAATAAATGATTTCCATTTGGACCGAATGATCTGCCTTTTGCAGATTATATGGTAGAAAGTTATCATTAAAATGACATTTCAAATAAACCTTCAAAAACATTTTTAATCTTTAACTTTGAGCACAATCACTAAAAAAAAACCCAGTGACTTTTTTGTGTGTGTTATTTTTGGAAAATTTTATTGATGCAGGATTCGAAAGTCTAGACGAATATTGCTATAATTTAGAGACTGCAAAAGGCAATTTATAGAGAGAAGTATTGTAAAAATAAAAATATTTTAATATTATATTAAATAGAAATATTTGGTCGAAAATTCTAAGAATCCCTTTACATCAAAAAGAGCGTCGATTCAAAGCAATTGTAATAAATAAAAATTTCTACAGCGATAACTACATATGTAGGTATTTTTTCCGAAACCTGAAATTGCTTAGAATCGTGCAATTAATAGTATAGAAGTTCCCTAAAATTTTGGAACCATGAAGAGGAAGCAAGACTAGGTTTCTAATTTGGCTATTTTTTCTAACTATTTAGGTATGTCTAGGGTCGCACTAGCCAAGTGAGCTGCACGATTAAACAAAACTCTTTTGAATTGTGTCTTGGCAATCGCACAGCACTCACGCGACTAGATCCGACCGGTTTGTCCACACCTTTATAATTTACATAGATTGAAATGTATTATAAAAAATATATCAAAAGACAATATTTGCCTAGATTTTAGTTATTAAGATGTAAATATTCGAGAATTTGTTTTATAAGAAAAATATATGTATTATGTATTCAGAGAGGAATGTTATTTAGAGAAAGAAATAGTTTTAAGTACATACGACAAACAACAATTTTGGACTACTTATTTAAAAAACAATTTAAAAACAATTTCTAGTTATTGTACGAACAACTTTTTATCGATAAATAGATAACTATTATAAATTGATTAAATACAATAGATAATCAAAATATCAGCCCAATATATTAAAATATTTGGTAAATAGGGCTTGGAATTCTCACTATTTTAAAATGGCTATTTGCATAAGATTTAAGGCAAACGTTGATAATATACCACTATTTTTTATTACCAAAAACATTTTCGGATACCTTGCAGATGTTTATTAAGACGCGGGAATCGAACAGGGAACCTCAAGCTTAAATATCCCCAATATTTGTTTGCCAGGTGCGTCAAATCGTCAGTAATTAAAAAATAGTGATGTATTTTAGCAAATATGAACGGACAGAATAAATATTATGTATTTAGATGTAAAATATTTGTAATTTTAAGAAAGTACATCAAATTCTTAAACAATTATCAAATTATGGCTTTTAATGGTGTATTACCTTTATAGCTTTTGCCAAGTAATATTTGCAGATATTTTCGCTGAAATGGACCGAAAATATGCCTCAAGTTTTTTTCACGGGAATATTTGTATTTTTACATGTACGGTTAAATGGTCCGAAAAATAGTCAAGTTAGTCTTTTTTACAGTATAATTTGCCGCAATTTTTAGCTAAAAAGGGCCGAAATTATGGCTCAAGATTGTCTTTTTCATAGTGATATTTGTATCAATTTTAGCTGAAATGGGCTGAAAAATCAAAAGTTAATCTATTACACGGTATAATTTGCAGCAATTATAGCTAAAATGGACTGAATACTAACCTTAAGTCGACCTTTTGTCCATCCGTTAGTTATTTTCAGAATTCAAATGATTGTTTTGATGTTAAAGAGATTTGATGTACTCTTTATTAAATAGTTTATCTCTATATTATATAAGTAGAACTTGTAAAGTACTTATGTATGTTTTATTTAATATAAGTATATAATTTCAACAGTTTTGACTATATCTAAATATAGTGTCAAAACATAACATAATTAATCTAGTCATCATTAAAAAAAACACATTTTATTTTAAAAAAAAAACGAAAATATAAAAAGATCTCTTCTACAAAATTTCATTTTTATAATTATATAAATTAATTCATGAGAGTACTTTATAAATGAAACTTTGTATTTAATAATATTTATCTTATAAACTAATTGCTTCACTAGACAAAAACTGTCACAAACATTAAATGTAAACAGACCTATCGTCAAGTCTGATGGTCGTGACGTCATCGATGAAACTGACCAATCAGGATCATCGCTTTTGAACAACCAATCAGCATTAAGTTCACAGCGCAACTTTCCAAAGATCTACCAATAGGAGCTAAATATAGAATATTTTAATTTTTTTAACAATACAGAGTTATTGGTAACTATAAGAAAGCGATTGACAGCTACTTCTATGCATCAATATTTGTTTACCACTTTTGGAAATTTTGTATTTTGCGAAAATCAGCAGATTTTTTAAATAAAGCTCATCAGACTTAGAACAATCGATAAAACTTAAAAAATAAGTATAATTAAGGTTAATAAACCTATCCGTGCCCTAACCTCAAAATTTACGAAAAAAATGTTCAAAATTCCAAAAGTCGTAAAACAAAAATTAATTAAGGTGCACAGAAGAAGCCCTCAACTGCTTTTTTTATAATTACAAACCCATAGTGAAGCTAAAAACCTATACTATAACACTTTCACCGCTACATACTAGAAAAATCAACATTATTCAACCTCCGTAATATATCAGATCTAATAAATCTAACTACATGACAGGTAAAATCTATCTATAAGTAGGTAACAAGTTTGAGCTAGATATTGCACGATGATTCTACTTAGGGGAGATAACAAGGCTTAATTATTAACCCGATTTATACACGCTGTTTCGTGTATAAGTATAATTTATGTTAATGTGCAGTATTTAAAATGTACAAGTTTATATTACTTGTTGAGTTAATTTAGTGTATAATTCGTCAATTTTATTTGGTTTTGATTTTATTTGGATCGAAAAAGAAAAAAAGAGTATAATTTGTCAATTTACGCACGCTTTAAAAGACCGATTAAGTATAAGTTTTCATGATTAAAAAAACGGTTTTTATAATATGATTGCGAGTATAATTTATCAGTTTTTGCACACTGTATAAACTCGAATAAATATAATTAAAGTTTAAATGCTTATTTATAATGTTTCTGTTTTTATAATTGCTGGATAAATGCTAGTATAATTCATCGATTTACACACTCTGTTTAAAACGAGTAAGATACTTTGAATGCTATTTGAAATGTATCGGTTATTATAATTATAATTGCTGATTACATGAGAATATAATTTATGCACGCTTTATAAGTTTCTATAAATATATTTATCATTAAATTGCAATTTAAAATGAATCGGTATTTATATTTACTGAATAAATCCAAAATTTATCAATTTATGCACGTTTGCGCTATATAAACTCTATTAAAAAAAATTTTACATTGAAAACGTTCAAGTATTCAAAACGTATGAATTTAGATTAAGTATTATACTTAGGTGTATTGTAAGTATAATTTAAATTAATAAGTGTATAATTTATTATACTTAACAAAAAAAGCCTCAACAAATTTGTCTCCCCTGTTTAACACTAATGAACATTTACCTACAACGATTGTTCGAAATCATAACTTCGTAGCCCACTACAACGTAATTAAGTAAAAAAAAGGTTTATAAAGTTCTTTAATTTTAAATAATGATTGAACGATTCTAAATTTGAAGAGTAATTCAAAAAAACATAGAAAAAAGGAAAGATAAGAGAGATAAAAGAGATAAGTTTGAAAAAAAAAATAGATTTAAGTACAAATAATAGCGTGTTTAGTGGGCAACAACTGAAAGTTAAAACTTAATATTATTCTTATTTGTAAAATAAGTCAAAGTAAAGTCAAAATTGGTAATAGTTCTAATAGATAATAATATCTACATTTTTAAAGATATGTCTAGAGTGTGGCGAATGAAAAATGATTATTTCGTATATCTCCCGCCTACGTGATTTTTGTATTAATTCGTCACTTGTCAACCGAAAAAAGAAGGTCGACAAAGCAAGACGACAAATGCCGGAATATACAGTCATCGTATGCTTTAGTTAAGTGGGCGATGAACTCAAGTTTTATAATATTTAATATTAAGTATTCGCTTATCTAAGGACAGTTATTTTAAGTAACATTTTGAACACTTTATAATAAATTATTAGAGACTTTTTTAAATAACCATAGGAAAGGGTCATAATTTTGGAGAAATAATATTCTAATAATAATAATTCTCCTATAATTTTATGTCTGTCTGTCTTTTTTGACATTTATCTATCGTGTCTTATTGAGTTCCTGGCGCCAATATCTCTATCATGTGAGAATCGGACCCCTAATAATACTCACAATTAATTTTACGTATAATCATTTCTCATAATCTTTTTCTTCGTTAAAAAATTAAACTCAAAACTTAATATACGTCAAATGAAACTCAACCTTGACTCCTTTGAAATAAAGTAAAAATTAAAGTCTAGGGAATTTCAAACGTATAGTTCAGAGTTCATTTTGCAGTGTTTAGTGCAATTGGCGAAATTTATGGATGGTAGAATGATTTGACAACATTTTAATTATTTTTTTATACAGGGAGTAATGGCGTAGCGATACTTAATAACATAATTTACGTTCTGCCACAATTCTCGTCACCCTTTATAAATTTATGGTATAATCTTCGGCACGAATCTTGAGCGTTAACTCCTAAACACGTAAGATTCTGGGCTCAATATTTTTTTTTAAACATTGTCCTATATAATTTTGATAAGTGTATTTATCAGCAGAAATCTCTAGCGTCGGATTTCACACTCAATATCAATGCCAAAACTATAATTAACCACTATTTGTACCAGTTTCCTTAAATTTAACTCAATAATTTATTTAAATCATAATAAAACCAAAAAGGAAAACTTAAAAATAATTTTGACAAAGTTTAAGTACATTTCATAACTCAAGCAATTTTTATTTTTATAATTTCTATCTACTCAAATTTATATTTTTATTTTTATATTTTTTGAAGTATTCACTCAGTACTTTAATTTTGTTAAAAATGTTGTCAAGTCACCCGTGGCGTAGCGATCTAGAGTGCGGCATGCCGCTCACGGCGGCAGGTTCATTTGCAAATTCTGGAGGTACGCCGAGGTAGAGTTTAATAAGCCGATTCTTTGCTTCTGTTTCCTTTGTTCGGTCATCTGGAAATAAAAAATAAAGTTTCTGTCACGGACAATTTTGAATTATGCCGCCCGGCAATATGTGCGGGTCGTGCAAAGCCGAAACAACTGTCATTGCACTGACATATCGAGACGCTATGACAGATTAGCATTGATAGAACCTAGATAGAAGACGATAACATTGTACCATTTTTCCATATTTAACTTATAAAAAATAGAATAAATTAATAAAAAAAAAAACAAACAATGAAAAAATAAATAGAATCAGACATTCAGATTATGTAAAACCCCGATTAGGACTAAACAGTTTCTAAGAAAACAACATTTAAGGTGCTGCTCACTCATAATCGTCGGTCCCTGTGGAATCACTACATAGTATAAAACAAAGTCGCTTACTGCTGCCTGTCTGTCCCTATGTATGCTTAGATCTTGTTTTAAGCAGGTATACAGAGGTACCTTTTTTGGGAAAATGCATTATTGCATCCTCCGGCCACCCTGAGGGGGAGGGGGCAACGGGGGTATGTGGGGCTGCCTTCAGCCTGAGGATGGTGGGCAGCCGGAGGCTTACCCACTAAAAACCCATCGGTGTTCCGCCAACAGTCGAGGTCCGACGGAGTACAGATATGCTTGCGCAGGACTTCTGTGACTCCATCGGCGACTTGTCTGAAGTACTTCGAGCCAGTCGTTCCTTGCTCTTCCTATAGAAGACCCGTACATAAGTACCTAGTAAAGTGGTAGGTTAGGTTACCTGGTCTCTCAAGTCAGTAAGAAGCGCCGTGAGGGTTGTAACGGCGCGCTGCGCGTGCTCGAGCTGGTGCTGCAGCGCACGCAGCTCTACGTCGCCCGCGTCTCCTTCGCCGCCGCCCACCAGGGACAGCGCGCGGAGTCGCGGGAACCACTCTAGGTTACTCGACTACAATAAAAAGAAAAAAAATAAAAAAGAAAAAAAAATAAAAAACTTTATTTGTGCAGAAATTACATTTTTAGCAGCTGTTACTCATTATAGCTCAGGTTTGTTACAAGTGTTTTGGTAAAATATCTAAATTCTCTAGAGTAACAGCGAAAAAGTGATAACTATCCTCCGCACTAGTTTAATAACCGTGTTGCGGCAGAGTAGGCTCACCGTTCGGCTATGAACAACTACATCAGATACCTACATACCTACTTGTAGATGTAAACATTGCAACGATGTGAACTTACACAGTTTATGAGTGGACGCGCTTTAAACAAATACAACTCATAGACCTACAAATCGGTAGAACCGATTATTGCAAAAACATTGAATAAAAAAAACTAAAAAAAACAACTTATAAAACTTAATTCTTAATAATACTAACGATAAACAGCTCATTTTTTTTAAATATACTAATTGTAAATATTTATGATAAAAATTAATAGAATAATATAATAACAAATTAATTAAAATAGTAATAAACTTACTATTTTAATTAATTTGTATATTTAAATATTTTTCGTATACATATATTGTATATATATAATAGATACATAAATATTATTTAATAAATATTAGGTACGTATAAGAGTATCAATCTACATAAATATATTAAATTATAAATATTAATAAATATTGTTATATATCCAAAACGAAAATATTTTCAGAAGAATCATAATCTAACTGCAAGAGATATTCTGTTACTAACTTTTTACAATTATAGAATGTCTGGTTCCGTAATAAGGGTATCAATTTATTGAATAGGTTATATAAATAAGGGCCCAAAAAGTGGAAAAAGTCATGAGCGAACTTTGTTCTGCAAAGTGGTAAGGCGAAAACAGAGTGTAACCGTCGTTGGGAAATTATTTTGGGAGGGCTGATACGATGTTGTCTTAATATAACACTTAAAATATATACTATATATAGTACACCAAATTCATTATACAATAAAGTTGTAGGATAATAAAAGGGTTTAAAATTGGACACCTTAATGACAGCTCTTTGTGCACGTTCAAGGCGAATTAAATGAGTTTTTTTAGCACCACCCCATGAAGAGATGCCATATGTCAACACTGACTGAAATATATATATATATTTCAAGACATTCCACACATCGCCATCTAGCCCCAAGCTAAGTAATGATGGGCGGGGAACTACACTTGTGTTATGGGTGCTAGACAACGGATATACTACTTATAGATACTTTTCTTTTGTAAATATATACTTATAATACATAGAAACAACCAGACCACAGACAAATATCTAAGCATAAATACTGGTCTGAGGCGGGAATCGCACCCGCAATCCTGTGTTTGGCAGTCTGGCATGTTGACCATTGTACCTACTGGGTCGTCTTACATTATAACGATTTATTTATTAGTATCTACATTACTGAGCTCTAGCAGCGCTCCGCAGTTCCACCCGCGTAACTCCCGATCCCGTGGGAATATCGGGATAAAAAGACTATGTTACTCTCAATGAATCAATGTATCCTCATACCAATTTTTCATCAAATTCGGTCCTGTAGTTTCAGAGCCTATTCGTTACAAAGAAACAAAAATCTTTCCTCTTTATAATGTGTAGATTAGTATAGAAGTAAAAGTTTGTACGTATTCACTCATCACGACGTATTCGTTAATCATTCACGGAAAAACTAATAGATCGATTGCGATGAAAGTTGATGGGAAACTAGAGCCCTGGAAAAACACTTTTTTATCCCGATATTACTACGGAATCGGGACAGACACGAGGGAACTGCGAGCTAGTGAAATCTACCAAGGAATGACTTAAAACAGAGTACTAAATGTTGCAGAATTCTTAAAACTAAATTAGCACTTAATAACCAATTTAGCGCCTTTTCCAGGCATTGCAAAAACTTAAGTAAGTAGGTCATCACTGCATATTGCGAAACAATTCGTCGTTTTTACCCGACTACGGCGAAGCCAAAAGGGAGGGTTATGTGTTTGACCTGTATGTATGTATGTATGTATGTTCATCTGTTCCCACGTAAAACTACTTATTAATACTTCTACTAAAGCAGCATTTAGCAAAAGTTTTAATAGCAATCTTCCATGATTTCGACTCCGTGGTTCACATAGGTAGGTTGAATCCGTAGTCGTGGGAGAACATTAGGAATCTTCCTTACACATATACGGTAGCAGTAATTAAATGTTACCTTAATCATAGAGTGAACGTAGCTCTCTGGTCCAGTGAATTCAGTTGGATCTTTGACCCTGACGAGGACCATGAAGTAGAGGTAGTGCCACATGTTGTGTTCGCTCTTTATGTGTTCCTCGAACGAGACTGTCTTGTTGTCGAAAGCTGAGCGGTTTAAACCTATACAAAACATATTCAGTCATTTATAAGTCTCGACTTTAAGGCTGCCTCTCCACAAGAGCGTAGCGGTTTCCACCAATAGAATTGCATGAAAACTCCGCCCGCGAAGTTTCTGCGAAACGCTATTGGTGGAAACACCGCTCCGCTTCTGTGGATAGGCAGCCTAAACCTCCGTATTTCGTCTTAGAGTTAAAATAGGGTGTGAAATATCACAATTTTTAGACAATTCCTCTTCCAAACACACTGAACACGCTATTTAGTGTTTTCTTGCACTATTTAGTGTGCTTTCTAGGCGTAAAATAGGATAATTTGTGTGTTGCGTCATTTTTTTTAGCCGACTTCAATAAAAATAGTTGTTTTTCAATTTGTCGCGAATATTTTTTTTATTCGGTGTAAAATAGTGTATAGTTACCGCAAATAAAGCATGTGTTCTTCAAGATGAGTTCCTTCTGCTGCTTCTCGCTACGTAGATCTGCGAATGTGTCGATGATCACACCGAATATAAGATTCAGTACAATGATGATCACCACGAAGAAGAACAGCAGGTCGTACACTACCCGAGCTACGAAGAGAGGCTCCTAAGGATGAAAACATTAAGAATTAGCCATTTACTTTGACTATTCTATTAACGTTCTAACTGGTCATGGCGTTTTCAACAACTTCTTGGGTAACCCTCTATGCAGAACATGCATAGAGGCTTAAAAGACGGCCGTGCACGTACTCCTGGACTGTACAGTACTAGCGGAAATTAGACTCAGAACCATAGGTGACGTCAACAGTCTTCCAAAAATTTCATAAAACAACTTAGATTGAGCTAAATTTATGGAAAAGCTGGGCTGGCCCTCCCCCTGATAAGTAGGACCCCACGCAAAAAGGACCTAACTTAAGAGTTGAGAGAGAGTTGCTGAGAACAGCCTAAGTAGGAACAAGTAGTCTTATCCTAACTAAACCTGGGTGGCGCTAAAGGAGCAGACAATCAAGCGATGGTGACCCACAAAGTCATGGGGCCAAGTGACTCGTCGCGTTCCATTATGTGGTCCAGGCATGCATCTTTTTCTAGACGAGGATGCTACATCATTGACTTCATCGTAGTTTCTGCATATTTTTGATAAAAATGATTCCGACAATATTTGTTTGGTAAAGTCAAGAGGTTCCTGGCTCTTTTTCTTCGGACGCAACGCTCGCCACTCACTATGGGCGAGCTAGGTACACAGGATGTACTTACAGTGCTGGCCGGTGCACGAAGGATGTCACCAATACCACCCCCGTTCCTCAAGCCCTGGTTCAATGTAGTGACGATACACATGATGAGCGAGTCGCAGCTGCGCTCTCGGAGCTCGCCCCCCACTGACACGAATCGTGATGGGCGGGAGCATGTGGGATCCCCACCCGTGTACTTCCCTGATGGGGAGTCAGCGCAGCTTGCGAAACTTGGATCGTCGTCGTCTGAAGGGAAAAAATAAGACTTAAAGGAACGTAATCTCAATTTTGGTTTGAACTTTGAATGTTTTGTTTATTGAAATTTCTTTGAAGGACAAGGTCTTACTTCTAGAGAGGTTAGAGTTAGGTAAGGCGCCATTAGTGAATACTCGGAACATTGTTTCCTTACATAGATTGGCATAATAACAATGTCGTAAGCACAATATGGCGCCGTTTATGACGTATATTTTTGTGTATTAATGACGTGTTTTTCGTGAGCGCGAATAAGCGCCCTCATGGCATTTCTGAACGCGTTTGAGCGCCTGACAGCGCTCAGAGTCGATTTCGGCCTGCAGCCCAAGTTCCCCACAGAGGGAGTGGAATTAAGATGCCATATATGGCATACATACAAGATAAATATCAAACAATGTAACTAGCTTTTGCCCGCGACTTCGTCCGTGTAGAAGTCCAATGTCTAAGTACAATAGTTCTGATAAGATTTTTACAAAATTTGCCCCCCTTTTATCCCTTAAGAGGTAGAATTGCGGAAAATCCTCTCTTATCGGATGCCTACGTCATACAAAAAACACACCCTCCAAGTTTCAGGTCACTACGATCAGCGGTTTAGACTGTGCGTTGATCCGTCAGTCAGGACAAAGCATTTTATATGTATAGAATAGATAGATAGAAGGTATTACCATCAAGACGGTCAACGGTGAGTAGAAAGTCATCTCTGAAGAACATGTAACCGACGATAGAGAACATGTAGACCAAGACAAGCGCCAGTACGGCCGTCAGTAGGATCGACCGCCCGTTCCGAGTCACTGATCGCATCACATTCAGTAATGTCTCTTCGCGATACACAATGTCGAGAAGCTGTCCAAACATACACAACACAATGATCAATTACTATCCGCGGTTTCACCTGCGGAATTCTCGATCCCATGGAAATATCGGGATAAAAAGTAACCTATGTTACTTCCTATGAATCAATGGATTGTCATACCAAGTTTCATTAAAATTGGTCCAGTAGTTTCGGAGTCTATTCGTTACAAACAAAAAAAAAATCCTCTTTATTTTATTAGTGTAGATTAGCTGTTGCCCGCAATTTCGTAGTTTACATCCTGTTGTTAGACCCACCTTAAATAAAAAAATTCATAAGAATCGGTCAAGCCGCTTCGGAGGAGTTTGGCGACAAAGTCACGGTTCATGAGATACAGCCTGGTGACAGACAAACAGACGGACAGTGGAGTCTTAGTAATAGGGTCCCGTTTTTACCCTTTAGGTACGGAACCCAAAAACCACTTGGTTATCATTAGAATATGTAATATGTAAAGTATATATCTTCTCTATATATATAAAATTCTCGTGTCACGGGGTTCGAACTTGAACTCCTCCGAAACGGCTCGACCGATTCTCATGAAATTTTGTGAGCATATTCAGTAGATCTGAGAATCGGCCAACATCTATTTTTTTTTTGTTTTTTTTTTTTTTGTAAATAGCAAAACAACGTTTGCCGGGACAGCTAGTATAATATATAACATTCTCGTGTCACAAAGTTAGTTACCTTACTCCTCCGAAACGGCTTGACTGATTTTTATGAAATTTTATATGCATATTCAGTAGGTCTGAGAATCGGCTACTATCCATTTTTTAATTTTGTTTCCTTTAGTTTTTGTAAATGTTAAAACAAGGTTTGCCGGAACAGCTAGTAATCTATAAAAGTAAAGTAGTGTATTATTTGCTTACCAAAACCGAAAAGAAGAAAGGATGGCAGCATATACCGAGGAAGCAGAAGACGAGGTAGACGCTGTGGTAGAGAAGCTCAGGGTCGGTGATGACAAGGCGGGGCGACTTCGATAGCGTGCCCTGGTTACCCATTATACTCACCAGGTGGATGCCCTTCACAACTATCTGCGTTTAACATCATACAATTAAATTAATTCAACCACATACCAGTCAAAAAAAATTGATGGAATTTTAGTTCCGGGGCATGCATAATTGGCTTACATGTTTTATTGTTTCAAAAAAGTGTATTTTCACTATCACTACATAGTATAAAAATAAAGTCACTTTTCGCCGTCCCTATATCCCTTTGTATGCTTAAATCTTTAAAACTGCGCAACGGATTTTAGTGCGATTTTTTTAAATAGATAAAGTGATTCAAGAGGAAGGTTAATATGTATATATGCATAATGCATAATATAGCCGTGCGAAGCCGGAGCGGGTCGCTAGTAACTTATAACTTTCAAACGATAAAGTAGAATAACAAGTATGTTTGAACTTTTAATGCATAAGAACTTTTGACGTTTTTCCTAAACATTTATGCATAAAACTTTGGGAGGTTGTGTAATTTTTAATATCGTGATAATTACAATACAAGTCGTTTGAACTCAATTTATGTTAACATTTTTGACAGTTCACATACAAATAATAAATTGATCCGTAAAGTCCCAGCCAAATGTCTTTGTTCCAAGCAAGTGAGGTGTCCTGGTCTACCAGGATCTACATGAGTTACCGGGGTCTATAAAACTGTTAGAAACTAACAAAAAAGTTATATGCAATTTTTAGAACTAACAGTGAGCATGGCGAGCGTCCAGAGCGTGGGTTCGGGCCCAGCGGAGTACATAAGTCGTACGATCCCCGAGGCAAGCAATGCGCGCACGCCGCTCGACCTCGGTAGGATCATAACTAGTGCGCCGCAGACTCCCGACACGACCCACACCACTAAAGATAAGTGCTGCCCGAGCTCTAAAACAAATGTTACGAAACATTGTTAAGAGGATAGGGTACCGGGGGCTCTATCTATACAAACTATTACAAACGTAGTCGACTGTTTTCTCGCTGGATAATGACACAAGAGCAAATATTTTTGGTGTATAAATCTTAAGTATGCCATGACCATGCCCCTATTTTTTTTTATCTTAATTTCTATGATAATTGGATTAATTTAATTAAAAAAAAAAATAGGGGAATAGTCATGGCAGTTATAGGTTTTATGGCACAAAAATATTTGTGCTAGTGTCATTATCCAGGGAGGAAACAGTCGTCTACGTTTGTATGGAAAGAGCGCAGGTACCCTTTCACCTTACGTTAAAAATATATTAAACACAGCTATTAACGTAGTCTAACATAGTCATAAGTTATTATTAACACATTGGAGGAGGTTATGTTCTTAAAGTTCCTATAAGTTTAATGGCGTTAGATGCTGATGAAGAAAATGAAAAACACGTTACTTTAAAAGCTTACATATTTCTTCCACAGTTCCCGAAATACAATCGATTTCATTGTAATCTAGGAACACGGGGAATTTTATCATACTTTTTCTATATGTGGTGCGCTAGGGGTTTTTGTGTTTCCCGTCATTTTACATCATAATATATGTATGCCAAATGGCCCGATCTGTCTCTTGGTTTAAGTGTCCGCTGATACATCAGTCAGTCAGGACTTTGAATTTATATTTATAGATGTATACCAGTGTTTTTCAATCTGTGGGTCGCGACCCCTAGATGGGTAACAAAGCCTTACTCGGGGGGTCGCGGCTAAAGGAAAAATAACACTACAATAAAATACTACTACAAAAACATTTTGAATACTTTTTGACTCAAATTCTTTTTTTGCAAGGATGTTTATTTATTTATTTATTTCTTAGGAACACAAACTGCTCTTAAAAAATAGTAAGAAATTACAATAAAAACAAAAAGCAAATTAAATGTTTCCACTACTATGACTTATAATAAAAAAATTGCGCTATGAATAAAACCGTCAAACGTGACGATACCTTAACCCATAAGGAAAAACAAAAATCAAACTATTTGACCATGAACGAAGTTCACCGAGGAATCCTTTCATTTATATGCTTAGGTGTTAGAATGTCCTCTCCCTTCTCGCTCCTGTTTAATATATTCATTTGGCTAAAAAGATCAACGGGAAATGCTAATTTTAAAGGCCAAACAGGGTCACCAAAATAATTTAAAAAAAAGTTTTATTACGGCCCTAGGGGGTCGCTAGATTTTTTATACTTGTAAAGGGGTCAAGAAGTTTGAAAAACACTGATGTATACAATAATTTCCAGGCATTTATTATCAATTTTAGTTATAGGCGAAAGGCATTTTGCTTATATATGTACCGATGAAACAAATAATAAAATTGTTCATTTACATCATTTCACATAAATACATATATTTTTGTGCCGATAAGACTACAATGATTACTTTTTATCATATTTTTATCACATTCGCGAAAAAAAATCAATAAAAATGATTCTACAAATCGATTTTATCATTCATGTGATGGCCTATTTCGACACAAATCTCATAGCCTCGGTGGCGCAGTAGGCAGCGCGTAAGTCTCATAATCTTAAGGTCGTGAGTTCGATCCTCACCCGGGGCATAGTTTTGCCATTTTAAAATTCTTTTTTTAGAACAACTTTTTTTACATGATCAATCCAAATAAGTTAGATACCGGTAAGTGCCTAATTCACGCAAATTTTTTTTCTATTTTATATAACTGAAATTCAATACACCAGCAAAATCCCGCAATTTCACCCACGTAAGTCCTGCTCCCGTGCAAATAACTGAATAGAAAAGTAATGTCACTCGTGTCATACCAGAGACAGGCGTGAAAAACATAACTCTTTCCTTGCAGTCGGTTTAAAAATAGGCGTGACGATTTTAAATCGGTAAAAAAACTTTTTCATAGCAATTATTTTATTATATTTTAATTTTACTATAATTTCATAGATCTTTAGGCAAATAAGTTGGTCAACCCATCGATCTTTAGGCCGGATAAGTAGTTCGTACTATACTAGTGTACTCACTCGGGTTTTCCTCTTGGAATGGATAGAAAAAAGCAACAATGACATTGATTAGAACTGCAAAGTTGAATAGTATGTTGCTCCATAATGACATATATGATGATACCCAAAACAGTAGAGGTTGCCCTGGGAACAGAAAAAACAATGGATTAATTAAAGAAAAAAAACTCACAAACCATATTTCTACATAATAGCGTACGTGCATTTTTGTACCGTGGGGCGGCATCTATTTTAAATAAAATGAAAGCTACAAACTTTTGCAAATGCGTCATACAGATAAGTATTTACAAAACTTTTAGATATTTTTAGTTTAAAATGAATCAAATTTAATATTTTTTTAAACAAGAGCTGAACAGTGTTTACGCTCAAAAATGAAAATCGTATAAGGTAAAAAAACGGCGGTGCCATTTTGAATCTTTTTTTGCTTAAGGTCCTATGTTTAAATTACCCAAGTAGCACGTTAGTGAATTTTGGAACTTATTTTGCAACTGTAGGTAGCATATTAGTGATGCAAGAGTGTTTGGTATTACTTAAAGATGCAAACAGCACTCGAATTTGCAAATGAGTAACTCTTATCACTAATGGTTGCTTTAGAGGGATTTTTGTTTCTTCTTTATTACCTATGGTAGCATTAAGCCGAATCTATTACTCATAGGCGCATAAAGGTTTTAATTTTCTCTCTTTTAGAACTCAAAGAGGCATATGACATCTTAAAATCCCCCCTAAAGAACTGTGCCCTAATAGGTGGTATTTTTCCCTCATTTGGCACCTTTAGTACTAAATAAGTAGTATATATGAGTTATTTATCACTTGTAGTGGCTTAAGAGTTATTATTGAAGCTCATTTGGAACCTTAGTGTAATTGCCTTTGTAAGGTCTAATATACTCTTATATGCCACTGTAAAGCGTATATCGGTTCCATTTTTTTCTCATTTAGAACCACAAGATCTAATTAAAATAATAACGGGTCGAGTGCGAGTCGTACTCACGCGCTGAGGGTTCCGTACATTAGTTTCATTCCAGACAGTTACAAATAGTGTCAGACAGTTCCAAACAGTGCCAGACAGTACCAGACAGTACCAGACAGTACCAGACAGTACCAGACAGTACCAGACAGTACCAGACAGTACCAGACAGTACCAGACAGTACCAGACAGTACCAGACAGTACCAGACAGTACCAGACAGTACCAGACAGTACCAGACAGTACCAGACAGTACCAGACAGTACCAGACAGTACCAGACAGTACCAGACAGTACCAGACAGTACCAGACAGTACCAGACAGTACCAGACAGTACCAGACAGTACCAGTCAGTACCAGACAGTACCAGACAGTACCAGACAGTACCAGACAGTACCAGACAGTACCAGACAGTACCAGACAGTACCAGACAGTACCAGACAGTACCAGACAGTACCAGACAGTACCAGACAGTACCAGACAGTACCAGACAGTTTCAGACAGTACCAGTCAGTGACAGACAGTTGTACAGACAGTTGCACAGACAACAGACAGTTGCACAGACAACAGACAGTTGCACAAACAGTTGACAGACAGTTGCACAGACAGTTGTACAGACAGTCCTCGACTTTACAAGTTAAGTAAATTTTACTTTTTTTTTACTTTATTAACCTTCACAATGGGTTTTGTACCCGTCTTGAGGATCCCCAATTCAAAGTAGAGACAGCAAGACCTGTGAAGTGAAAAATATCACTACTAGGTACTAATGAGTGATTTTTGGGCTTAAGAGTTCCAATAAGGTAACAAATGAGTGAAAATAAGAACTAAAAGGTCTACTTTAAATCGCCATGTTTAAAAATAATAACCTTAAAAAGCATTATTTGTTTAATGATATTTTATTACAATAACATTTAACAAAATAAGTTTTAATAACTGTTGTTGACATTATACTTTTTGTGAAACTATAATGTTAGGTTTTTAACAACCAAATTGTTGTAAAGTATTATCTTATTTATTTGATCAGCATATATTTTTTGATATTTTTTGATTAAATTGTAGGCGCATCAAAATTTACTAAGTAAATATACCATGGTTTCACGATAAAAAACCATTTGCAAGGGCTCCATGATATTATGCTGCGGTTTACACGTACATTTTTAATACTCACCAAATAGATGCAATATGGCTGTCACAATTAACACAATAGAACAAAGCACACCGTTTTTCGTTTATCTCCGCCGAAAATAAGACTAGTTATGACAAATTAATCACTCAACGAATGAATGTATCGCTTTATCGTTCAATCATTCATTCACAGCGCCCAATTTGCACCGTTAGTTCCAAGTACCACTCAGGGTAACAATTCGAACTCTTATGCAACGCTTCTGCAACTATAAATGAGTTGCAATTTTTCTCCCTTTGGTAATATATAGGTTGCATATAGGTTCTAACCACCTATATAGAACTTAATCAAGGTGGATTTTATTACTAAAGGTTCCAAAAAAATACTATATGCAAGCTATTTGTTACCAAATGTGTTACTTGGGTATAAAGTCATTTTACCTCTTAACTTCTTCTGCCATTTCATTTCATGGAATAAATTATCTAGTCTTGCGAAGAAGTCGGCGACCTTGCTGCCTTGGTCGTCCCGTTCCGCCTGCAATTTACACAATATTTCTTTAGGATTAATTCTCAGAAGATCACTTTAAAATGCCTTAACAAGATGAATGGAGCTACAAAGGAACAAACATACATAGGCTGATAAACATATACCCTCCTTTTTGTCGCGAAGTTGGGTTTAAAGCAAGTTATTATAGGGTAGGTTTCAGAACGCATGGCACGCCCTCTAGCGAGAAGAAAGCACAAGCAACTCAATAGGTTATAAGGAAGCATACTAGGAACGTAACTAAACAGAAATGTTTAGTCGTACTTAGTCGATCTTTTGTCTTTGATAAGCAATTTTTTCATACAAATCTATAAAGCGCAGACCTCATTAAAAACTGCAATTATACACTAATATTATAACGAGGAAAGATTTTTTGCTATTTGTTTGTTTGTAACGAATAGGCTCCGAAACTACAGGATCGATTTAGACTTGGTATAAGGATATATTGATTCATTGACAATAACATAGGCTTTTTTTTATCCCGATATTCCCACGGGATCGGGAGTTACGCGGGTGAAACCGCGATGCGCAATTTAAATGTTATAAATTACCTGTTGTAGTACTCTGTGCTTACTATCGGCAGGCAGGTATTCACAGATCTCTGGAATGGGGAACACTATCTGTTCCATACTACGATCTGTTCGTACAATCTGGAAATAAATACAA
Source organism: Idaea aversata (assembly GCA_907269075.1). Classification (NCBI taxonomy): domain Eukaryota; kingdom Metazoa; phylum Arthropoda; class Insecta; order Lepidoptera; family Geometridae; genus Idaea; species Idaea aversata. Next base: position 2,165,820 of record OU026108.1, read on the forward strand.
GAAAATTTAGCTAATTAATATGGCCTCCTCTCGGTCAGGGTGTCTGCAGGAAGACGCCACGGGTTCCTCCTCCGGATTGGAGAATGAAGACTCATTCACCCAACTCCAATGGCCACGCCGTGACTGAGCGAGCATCTTCGCGAGGTAGCCTTAGACGTTTGTCTCGCAACGTTTGCAGCCTCGGTCTGTATTTGCATCAGAGGCTGCCGCACACGGCAAGGACGAACCATGGTTAGTGGCGAATGGAGTTCGGTGTGTGTGTATAGTGAGTGTAGTAGAGGTGGATGATGAGTGTAAGAGTAAGTGAGAAGTTAGGTAAGTATGTGTTCGGAGTTGCGTGAGTGATTGCGGTGAAGTTGGGTGATTCAGTAACCGGGTAAAATTACCTCAATCTGCGCGGTGTGAGTACGGTAGTACCGTAGGGCGGAGTGGTGCGGAGCGTGGGACGGAGCGCTTCGCACCAGCGCCGCCAGTTCTTTGTTGTGTGCGGCGAGCTGGTGGCATAGGATGTAGATGTTGTGGCCCACCTATAACAACAATTAAATATTATTACCACACGATTCTTTCAAATAAGTTCCAGCTCCGACGAGCTAGAAAGAAAAAAAGGAAGATATTTGGCATATGTAAATGGTTAACAACTAATCACAATTATTTGTACTTAACACAAACTAATCTCATCTTCCTTCACAACATAAATATCGACAGCCATCTGCATTTTTCAAAATAATCCAAGACAGTATAAAGGAACAACTAATAAATAGGTACGCGGCCGTCCGGCTGTAAATCGAACAGTTAAGAATAAAAATGTTGGACATTTTCACAGAGCGCTATCTAGTGTAATAGGTAGTCAGCAGAGCTTGTACAATGGGATAAGACATTAACTTGTAAAAAAAAAAGTAGTAAATACTAACTTCCTTAGGTGATACGCCTTGTACGGGCGCATCATCCTCGCAATCTGAGTCGGCATCCAATGCGTGTTCTTGATGGAAAGCTGAACACGCAACATCTACCTGAACATAACAATACAAAACAATATTAAAAAATATTTTTTAAACCATTTACCTACACAATTTTAAATTAAATACCTAATTATTACAAAATACTGTATAGAGTATATCCTCGAGGGCATCCCCACGATGATTCGTATCCAGAAGGTTGACAGCATTGTGGCATTAGCCATCCAGAGCCAGAAGGCTGGCAACGTTCCCCGTTGCCAGCCTTCTGGCCATAAGAAGCCTCGTTGAGACGCACCTTATCCGAAAAAATTATGTGCGCTAATTGACATTGCTCTTACGGTGAAGGAAAACATCGTGATGAAACCCGCGGCTTAATTGGCTCCAGAACTATTGACAAGTTCTTTCCTCTGGACATGGTCGACTAAGAGAGGGTAGTAGGTGCTGGGCAAGCCTACTCCATTTTCACGCAAAAAGGTCTCAATTAAAAAGGGTTTAATTGAGGTAAACAGCCCGTACACAAGTACAAGTACCGAAAGATTTTGTGACTTATCGCCCGATGAGAAGGGAAGAAAAAGATAGAATCTCGCGCATGTGTTATATGGCAAGGGGCAAGGGGGGTTTGTGTGTATTACTAACCAGCTGTTTAGGATTCATGTTGTATAGAATCCTTTCCGCGTTATTTTCCGAGTCGTTCCTGGACTCCATGATGGCGAGCAGGAGCTTGGAGGCGTTGTTCTTCAGCTCCAGCACGAGGTCCATGCGAGTCTTGCCGAGAGGGTTGATGTCGTTCAGGATCAGGGCTGTTATTATGTCCAGACCGTTGCTCTCGTGGGTCGCTATGCAGTTCTGATTCTCGTGGCATGGACCTGGGTTAAAAATATAGGGTCAAAAGAAGAGAGATTAAGTTAGGATGTGTCCCCTTTGGAACGCGCCCACCAATGAGACGAAGGCACAAGAAACTCATTGGTTTTTTTTTCTTTTTTGTGATCATGCTCACAAAGGTCAATATTTCAAATACTTAAAAGTATTATTTGAAATCGAGCAATTCAAGACATATCCATGGGTTCTTATCATTAAGGTACGAAGAGGTATCATAGTAAGCCTTACTGCATAATTTATGCTTTATAAAAGTATTGAACCTTTTAATGGACATGTCATATACATCTTTATGCAACTTATGATAATAGAGTACACATGTGTTATTAAACGATCTGTTTATTTTCCGGAGCCTACTACCGGGCACGGTCAGATCATCCTTATTTCTTAAGTTGACATTATGAATATTTTTGCGAAAAATATCAAGATTTTTGTAAACGTAGACTTATTTGAAGGACCCTGGATAGATACAATACCTTGACAATACTCTGTGAGCGTCTGTGCAGTCTGGTTGATGAGTGCGACATTGCCCTCGTTGATGTACAGCCCCAGAAGCCCTAGGCCTCCGGTTGTCGAACCGCAGATGCAGTCCAGGAACATTAGCGTCTCTGACACTAGGTTGTAATTCGATTTATTGTTCTGATTTCTGAGGAGATTCTGTAAAAGTAGTGATTTTTTTAAGTATATTCCAAAACTAACCCAAGACGGAACCCATTGGATCTTAGAAAGTCTTCAAAGTGAACCCAAGAAAGGATGGTAGCAGAATGCCAACATGACTTGAAATATATGTATGTACAATCGTTGTTTAAAAGTCCACCGCCACCGTAACGTTTACAATCCTGTGCAGCACTATTTGAACATTAAAACAACGTAACCTGTGGATCGAACCCACGTCGGTTGGTGTAGCGGGTGGCGGCTTATACCTTTCACACAACTAAAGACGTCTAGCTAACATGTTGAAAATAATAATCACACAGAACTTTTAATTCACGTATTTATGTTTGTGTGTAACGTCTATTAGAATACGGTCGTAGCATGTTTAGCATGTAGTACCTGCAAATCTGGATTATGATTCTCGCAGAGTAGCTGGAGGAACCTGAGTATGGGCTTCATTACGGCCACCTTGGCTGGTAGCACGTCAGGGTTGCCAGACTCGCGCTTCTTCTCCGCCATTATCTCTTCTAACATACTTGTACCTGAAATATTTTATTGTTTAGGAACAGTGTTGTCGTGAAAGATGCCTCGATTTTCGCTGAGAAGATCTTGATGGTGGTCGAACACCAATCTGCGTATAAGACAACTAGCTTTTAACCGCGACTTCATCTATTTAGGTTTGAATTTTCAAAAATCAAGATCGATCCGTTCATTGGTTTCATCTGTGTGTTGATACATCAGTCAGTCAGGACTTTGAATTCGGACTCGGTGCCTCGGGGCACAGCAAGTATATAATATAAGTAGCATTGTCAATTTTGTGATATTTTAAGTTGACTTGTAGTAATATTTACCGTGCGACATGGTATGTATGTCGGAGTATGCGTGTACGGCGGTACCACAAGCTGTCGTCACCTCGTCGTCCATCTCCTCGCCGACCACGAGCGGACCGGGGGATGGTTTACCTGGTTATATGGAACATTCAATTACTTTACAGCGAGAACTTATATGTGGGCCTTCAGGGCTATACTTATCCTAAACTATAAGAGATAGCGAAAAATGCTCAAAGTTGTGTGCCCGATTTTGACAAAAACTAAAACTGCATCCGGGAATCGAACCTGTTGATTTTGCTACAAAATAATCATTACCTATATTATTAAAGCAATTGATAGTGTTGCTGATAGAGATTAATTCCTGGAAACAAACATAGGAAGGCTCACATAAAAAATCACCCTGTATAACATTTATATTTAAAAGGTTGCTGGTTCTTGTCCTGTGCTACTAATATTATAAATGTGAAAGTTTATGTGTGTGTGTGTGTGTGTATATGTATGTTTGTTACTCCTTCACGCAAAAACTACTGGACCGATTGCGATGAAACTCAGTATCTAGATAGCTGGAGACCTGGATTAACACACAGGCTACTTTTTATCCCGATATTCCCACGGGACCGGGACTTACGCGGGTGAAACCGCGGGGCGCAGCTAGTAACGAATATAGAGATAAAGCTACTACTATTTAATATTATTAAATTCAATTTTTTATTTTATATATGCCAGCAATCCAGACTAATTTCAAAAAATAAGAAAAAGGAATATTAACCATCATTGCCTTCAGAAGAAGGTTGTTTCTTGGCCTGCGCTTGCGTCGATCGTTGTTTGTCAGAACCAGCGGCCGACGTACTGCTCGCAGCTAGGGAACGTATCTCTTGTTGGGCTTCACGCATTTTATCGTAAAATACCTAGAAAACAAACAGCATTAAAAACGATTCATGATTTTAGAATTTACGAACAGCAATCCAATCGCGAGAAGCGTCTCTGCTTGAAGTCTGGCAACATTTGCTTTCCTCTGTGAGTATGTATGAATGTATGTTTGTTAGTTTTCTTGTTAGATCGTATTTTATAACCGATCTGGACAAAACTTGGTTCACATGCTGATTGGCAATTATGCGGGAAAATCCGTAAGGTGCAGCTAGTCGTTATAATATTCTTCATACTTATTATTTTGTTTCGTCTTCACGGTCAAACTATTATTTTCGGATTTGGATTTATATTACGCAAAATAGCCTTTAGTGTTGAATTTATACTAATATTACAAAGCTGAAGAGTTTGTTTGTTTGAACGCGCTAATCTCAGGAACTTCTGGTTCGAATTAAAAAAATGTTTTTGTGTTGGATAGTCCATTTATCGAGGAAGATTATAGGCTACTTTTTATTGTGATATTCCCACGGGATCGGGAGTTACGCGGGTGAAACTGCAGAGCACTGCTAGTAAGATATATAATAATACCTTGAGGAAAGCTTGAGATATTTCCCCGTTCTGTAGTTTAGTGAAAATGCTGTTTTGGATTATAGGGTTCCCTCCTTCGAGAAGAGCAATACCTGTACAAAAAAAACATTTATCTTACAAATATTAGCAGTGTTACAAAATAATTATATTCGTTTTTTATTTTGGGTCTTTCTGTATGTATGTATTTAAGTACGTATTTACAAAAAGAAAAGTATATAAATATAATTCTATCAAGTTTCTGGCCATTATGACACAAGCTTAGTTTCTCAGCTTGGGGCTAGATACACTTTCGCTACAGACTTTCATTCTAAAGGGCGTGGGTTCAATTCTCGGCCGGCCTTGCACTAATGGATTTTCTTACGATAAAATTTTATCAAATTTATTTCGAATAAATTTTTGCAATGTCACCATTTTTCTTACGGTGAAGGAAAACATCGTGATGAAACCCGCGGCTTAGTTGGCTCCAGACGTATTGACGAGTTCTTTCTTGACTAAGCTGAGAGGTACTGGCCTGCCTTCCGATCCCTAAGCAAAAGTACTCAACTAAAGAGGTTCAGTTGCGAAAAACAGTCCGTATACAAGTACTTAACTTTTTTTTATCGATGGGATAATGCGCATCCTCCCGCCACCCCAAAGGGGGAGGGGGCGAAGGAGGTATGTGGGGCTGCCTCCAGCCTGAGGATGGTAGGCGACCGGAGGCTTACCCACTAAAAACCCATCGGTGTTCCGCCAACAGTCGAGGTCCGACGAAGTACAGGTATGCTTGCGCAGGACTTCTGTGACACCATCGGCGACAAGTACTTACCTAGTTGTATAGCCTCTAGGAAGATGGCAGGTCGGTTAGTGCTCTTGATGACGAGGTCTACCACCAGGTCCGAAGCACCTTCCTTATCCAAATGTGCTTGGACTTGAGCGAGGGTCTGGCCGGTTCGCATTAACACTTTAGCTAAGGGAAACATTATGCAAATTATGATTTAATAGAGATATTTTTAGTTCAGTTTGCGATGGGTTCATGGAATTTCACAATAAATTAGTGCATCATAGTGATCGTGATTGGTTATTTTATTGATAAAATATGTTTTCGGCACATTTAAAAAGTGCCGTAACAAATAAAGCACCTCCTTAGTTTTAAATACGGACAAAATCAACCCATACAAAATGGCGTTCGCGCATTTGAATTACAAATCGGATTACTACAAACGTTTAAAAATGAGTCACACAGATGGTATTAGAAAACTATAAGATATTTTTTTTTACTAATTATAACAATTTTTCTAATTGTTTAAACTAATATTACACTTTTTTAATACTTTAGTAGGAGCTAAACATTATTTATGTTCAAAAATTAATTTAAGTATAAGGTAAAAAAAGCGATAGCACCATCAAGAAATTAGGAGTTTTTGTGTGACTTTTTTGTTCGTGGGTTGCATTGCAGTTTATGAAAAATCCATGGCTTTAAATATTTCGTATTTTATTCATATATTATAGCACAAAAAACAGTCTACAATCTAATTAAGTACAATAGAGTAGTTATAGATAAACATATTTAAAACATAGCTCAATTAACAGTCGCAAACTAACTATGAGCTATCTATGGTCACAAAAAATCAAGTGTCAAAAGTACAAGTGTTAAGGTGTTAACACACGTCCTAATTTGATCGGCCCGATCTAGGGTACCGTTCCTCAGGGGGAAAAACGGGACCCTATTACTAAGACTTCACTGTCAGTCCGTCAGTCTATCCATTCCGTCCGTCCGTCTGCCTGTCTACCCGTCTGCCATCTGGTTGTATCTCATGAATCGTGATAGCTATAGAGTTAAAATTTTCACAGATTATGTATTTATGTTTTCGCTACCACTAAAAACAGAAAAAAAAATCGAGTGTGGCTCAAATACAACATGGTATGGAAACCTTCGTGCGGGACTTCGACTCGCACTTGTTCGAAATTGGACGTCGGACCCGATCAAATCGGGACGTGTGTTCATACTATTATTTACAATTATATGGTGATTTAAGACCACAGAAATATATTTTATCTGTGGTTAGGACAGTATCCTACCAGAGCTTTTTCCATACAAATTACTCTCCTATTTACTGAATAATGCCTATAGCAATCATTATTTTTTCAAAAAACTAAGGTTTGAGGCACACATGCATTGGTAATATTAAATAAATAACAAGAACAATCTACACATCGCCATCTAGCCCCAAGCTAAGTAACTAGACTTGTGCTATGGGTGCTAGACAACGGATATACCTACTAATTATGTACTTTTCTTTTGTAAATATATACATAAAATACATATAAACAACCAGACCACAGACAAATATCTAAGCATAAAAACATGTCTGTGGCGGGAATCGAACCCGCAACCCTGTGTTTGGCAGTCCGGCATGGTGACCATTGTGCCAACAGGGTCGTCAATAATATATTTTTATTTAAGGGACACATTTAGTAATTAGTTGGCATGTGTACATCAAACCAAGGTTATAAGAAATAAATGATTACACTTTAGATATAATTTAGAAAGAAAATAGGGAGAAACATTTGTATTGAGGAAGCGATACCCTCGTCCTTAGGTGCTGCTAAAAGCAGGCTAGGGCCGCACTGCGACAAAATATCGCGGGAAATATTCGCGGATTACTGCATGGTAATGTAGTGTCTAACAAAATAATGTATTCTTATTAGCTGTAATAGGTACTTTCTAGGCCCCCAGGATATAACAAAAAAATTAAAAACAAATTAAAAATAATTTGCATTTAAAGATCGGGAAAATTGCACTAATTTTCTGTAAAATTTAAGAAATTTCCAAGATGTGGCAACATTGTTATTGGCAGCGAGTCCTTAGTTAGGTAAATAACGGTGTTGTTGCACATTTTGAAAATTCCCCAAACTGGGTAAATTGAGCTTTCCTAGAAAATAACTGTTCACTAAGATTTTCAAATTAAAAAAATCCTTTATTTTAGGTCCGTGTGTACTTAGAGCCTTAGAGGTTACACAGTTTATGTTACACACTACAGTTGTATTCAAGACTATCATTCCTTATAAAATTTGTATCAAATTGTACAATTTAAGCGCGCAATTATCATCGCAGTGCGTCCATACGCCATCACACTCAACGCTGTGAAAGTGAGGTTGTTTATATTGTGACACCATATTACCTACCTCGTTTCGGCACGTGAAGATCTGCTGCATGCAAATGTGAAATAAAAATGCTATAGAATGCTTGAATAGGCTACTTGCGTTCGTTTGTGTTGCACAATTATTGTTTTTACCTTACAAATTGACTTCTTGACAGTTTTTTTTTTGGAAATATTTTTAAGTCTCAAATGTTTATCTTTTTTATTCATCGCAAAAGTGTTAATTGTTAAAAGAAAAAATGTATTCATTTGTGAAGGCTCACTCCATGATTGTTTTATATATTTTTTGGTACTGCCTGTGCCGGCACAGTTGGGGCCGACGTGTTGTAATCAACAGACAAATAATCGTGAATTTATTTTGCAAAATAAAATGATTGCAACATATTCTAATCTCGATTTTGGCACTCGGTTGCATCATTTTAATATTAAAGAGTGTTTTTTATATAGTCTTCTATTCGTCACTCGTCACCATAACACAGGTCCAGATGAGCGATATTATTATTAAACAATATAACGCGCGCCGCGTCTCGTGTTTGTTGCGTGCTGTGACGACGTCAAACTTTTTGTGAGTGCAGGTGTTCATCAATTTATTAGACGTTATTACGTCAAAAAATATTGTAGAGCGTTACAACTGTCAAGTACCAAAATATCATAATTTTATTCAAAATTATGTAAAAGAAAACAATAATTGTGTAATACCTATTGTAAAAAAACACATAGAAATCTCTATAATTTGAAACTTAGAAAATACCTATGTTTGTGATCCATTAGCACTTAAGGCTGCTTATGCTGCCAAACGCAACGCGCCAGAAATACCCGTCGCTCGTTACGAATGTGTTTTGTTTTGCTCAAAGGTGCTGAGATGGAATTGTAGGTGAAATTTTTACCGATATTTTGGGGTAATTTCCAGGCGAAAATTCTTTGTCATTTCAAAGCTAGACTCGTTTTAATTCTTAATTTTAGGATAGCTTCAAAACTATAGGAAAAGTTCGGCTCAAAATCCCGCCAAAATGTCGGTAAAAATCTCACCTACAATTCCATCTCAGCACTTTTGAGAAAAACAAAACACACTCGTAACAATCAACAATTTTCACTAACGAAGGCGACCGGTGCCAGTAGTAACTATTTAGTAGGCTGTGTACAAAGGTCGTATGGACCCCCCTTAATAAAAATTATATTAATTCGTGAAGTCCTTGATATCTACAAATGCTAAGTGATTTGCAAGTTACTAAATTGTAGAACTAAACTAATTAGTGCCAGCTAGTTTATTTTTTGATTTTATTTAGTAAGTATATTCTAGTATTTCATTTTTTTACGTTACTAGAAATAAGTTTATGTACTGCTAACAGAGCTTACTATAAAAATATGAGTTTAATTATGTCTCGATAGGTGACAGCACCTTCACACCGGAATAAAAAAAAACTGAAATATGTCTATGACCAGTAAAAGTCTACTTAAGATGGCATCTTTCCTGACTAGTAAAAGAAGATATGCGGGAACGACCATAAAAAAAAATACATACAACCGAATTGAGAACCTCCTCCTTTTTTTTAAGTCGGTTAAAAATAATAAAAAAATGGTTGTCTGTAAAGTCGGTTTACGGACGATAATTTTAAGTGATAACGTCATAAGAACTCTTTTCTATCGTTGACATTACCATTTTGCATACTTCAATACGTTGCTATGGTTACCTTCTCAATAACGTAACGTCACGTAACGCAAGACATCACACTTTAGACGTGAATACCTCTATTAAATCGATAAACACAGGCAGCACTCACAAAAAAGGTGACGTCATCGCTAACGTTACCGCTCACGTTCCGTTATTGACAAGGTAATTTACAGACAACCAACCATTTGGCAAGTCTCAAGTCTTTCTTTTTTTGAAGTTATAGTTCTTTAGGCGCGTTATGAAAAAATGATGAGAGTGAATTTTGTATGATGCGCGCGCAGCACCGTCACACGGAAAATTCACATGTTGAAGTTGTCCGCAAACCGCAAGATGACAGCTGTCATAAAACCATGTTGAAGTTGTCCGCAAACCGCAAGATGACAGCTGTCATAAAACCAAATAGTTTGCATATATCTACTACCTACGTGAAACTGAGTACAAAGAGGTACTACTACATAATTATTTTAATGCAATAAATTATTTATATGTAGCTGGAAAATTATTTCTTAATGATGCCAAAGAAGTATAACTTCTCACGCGCGTAGGTACATAAGTACACGCACCCATTTTTTTTGTAACTGCCAGTGTTCATCTATTTATAAGGCGTTATCACGTTAAAAAATAGCATTCTCCTGACCAAGAGTACGATTAGCACATTAAAAATGTTGCGATTTTTATCGTTGAGTTGGTTTTTAAATATCGCAGCAGCACCATCTATCGAGCCATAATAAAACAATTTTTTTTTTTTTGCAGAAAACGAAACGCGACGAAAATGCCACAAATCGCTTCCATTACGATATTTCTGTATTTGTTTCGATCTGTCAACAGATGTCGTTATATCAAATTCTAGTATCGCAGTAACATGCTTTACTTTAGTTACTATTTCACCTGATAGCTATCACTTATTTTTAAATTGACTTACCGCCAGGTCCGTGAGTTACGGCAATCGACGGAGGTGGTTGGATTTTCGGTTCCGATTTACGATTGATAAAGTATTGAGACAGAAGTTTATTGCGGAGTTGGTTACCCTAAAAATAAAGATATTTTTGTAACTAGCAGCGCAATGCAGTTTCATTCGAGTAAGTCCTGATCCCAGTAACATCGGGATAAAAAGTAGCCTATGGTTTCAAGAAATTAATGTATCCTAATGCCAAGTTTCATCAAAATCGGTCCAAGTAATTTCAAAGCCTTTTCATTATAAATAAAAATATTTTCTTTTTGTAAATATTATAGAAATATCAAAAATTTTAATCAATTAAATTAATAATTATTTAAAATGTAAACAAAAACAAATTAAAACAGCAAAAAGAGTTTCCCGTACCGGGAATCGAACCCGAGCCTCCTGGGTGAAAGCCAGGTATCCTAGCCACTAGACCATACGGGATGCTACATACATAGTTGAAATTATGAATCACAAGGCGCAGTAAACATTGATGACGTCATTCAAAACTAGCGATTGCACTTGCCTTCTCTCCATACTCAGGGTCGACGGCCATCATTTCACGTAATGTACGTAAAACTTTGACGCACAACTTTTCCTCTTTTTCTTCTAATAGTTTTTCAGTGTGACGAATTAATCTAGAAATAAAATCACACGATTATTTGTATGAAATTGACAGAAAATAATAAGAATAAGTTTTATTTGCCATACTATACAGTGGTGTTGTAACTAATTTTTTGTCTTTATCAAGTTCTTGGTTTTTTAAAATTTATTTTTCCTTTAATGCGCTTTTGAAAAATGTCCTATACTATTTCTGAAAATTTTCGAGGTTATGTTAATTCAAAAACCAGCCGTTTTTTAACCGACGAAATATTCGTCGCAGGCATAATTTGAATTTGATAAAATGATCACTGATTACTCGAAAACGGCTAAGCCGATTGAGATGATTATAATATTAACTAGCGACCCGCCCCGGCTTCGCACGGCTATATTATGCATGTATTATACATATAAACCTTCCTCTTGAATCACTCTATCTATTAAAAAAAATCCATTGCGTAGTTTTAAAGATTTTAAGCATACATAGGGATATAGGAACAGAGAAAGCGACTTTGTTTTATACTATGTAGTGATTGTAAGTTACTGCTGATTTTCGGGTAGGTAAACATAACCACAATAAAAATTGTTCTAATTTCCAAAAGTCGGAAAACAAAAGTTGATTGTTAAGGTGCAAAGATATAGCCCCTTTCTTATATAGGGTGACTTTTTTACATGGGCCATCACTATCGACTGGTATAAAAATAAACGATGATGTTTTTTTTTTTTTGCAAAATCAATTCAATTCTAAAAATGGGGCAAGCAACTCCTTTCAGCATTTTTTGCCCTGAAGGCCCACGTAAAAATAACCCTGTTTAATTATATAGATAATTCACCTTGATATAAATATACCGCTGGCGGTCGGCTGCGCTCTATCACCAACGCTAGTGAATAGCAAGTGAGGTTTGTATAGTATATCAACAAGAAGTGACAGCTCGGCTTGTAACAGCGGACGGAGTTGTTCTTCTAGTAGTGCTACTATCTCTTGCAACCCTTCCATCACTGAGCGGTCGTTTTGGAGATTTGACTGTGGACGATCATAAAAGGAAATTTACTTTTTATGAATACTGCCCTCGTAATTGAGAACACAGTATCTTCGAAAATGGAGTTTAGAGAAATAAACTGTGTAGAAAAATAAACAATATCGATTAATAATTTGTGAACACTCCGTTTTCGGAGAAAGTGTGTGTATTCTTAATTACGAGGGCAGAATATCACTTACAATAATTAATTGACTTTGTTTAGAGTACAAAATGTATGGAGAAGTTTTTTAGCGATGTGTAAATTGCTGATACTCTAACTAAATCTTTGTTGGTTTCTAAGGGTGATTTGATTCATTTTACATCGATTTATGTACAAAAAGCTTGATTCGAAAAATATCTTATTTCTGGGTCAAAATAAAAATGCGTTTTCTCGTAGCTTCAGCGGTTCTAGGTCCTAGCCCGCTCAAATTACCCACCCTGTATTGCCCTGTTTATAAAATAGGTATGTGAAATGTTGTATGTGTATACTTATGTCATTTTTTTTTTTTTTTTTTTTTTTTTTTTTTTATTTATGAACATAGAATCAACAGCACTTAAATTAAATTATAAACGAAAAACTATTGAGCTAAACTTACTGCCAATTACAGATTCTTCATTTTTAAAATGAATTCAATTATAATTATAATATGCGTCCAACGCGCTATGATGTGCACTAGAAGAATAAGGTGAAAAGCTCGAGAGGGAGATAGAGGATTAATGGGTTAGGACAAGAGGAGAGGGGCAGGGGGTGTGTGAGAGGAACTAATGTGTGTGTATGTGTTGTGTGTGTATGTGAATGTGAGAGTGAAGTGAAGAGGAAAATATTAATTACGATTGTTTACGATTTTTATTTTTATTGTGCTTTCTACACCCATTAGGTTTTTAGAACGTCACTTACCAAGCGTCTGAACTTGTTTCTCCCTTCATAGAAGATATCAATGGAAGAGAACTTATCATTATATGTCTGAAGAGAACGTAGAACAACAGAGTTTCGGCCATAGCTAGTGTTGTTATTATAAGGGACATAAAATAATTTTGATGAAGCATGTCGAGTTCGAGTTTTAGGGGTGTAGAGATGTAAAAACAGACTCGTGAGCTCAGGGCTCATAAATTCGGGTGAATCTGCGGAGCGTAGCTATTATAAAATAAGTAAACCAGCTTGATGGATTAGTATACCTGCGAAGCCATCTTCTCCAGCTTGGATGTCTTGGAGGCCAGCAGCCACTTGCTGGTCTGTCGAGACAATGCGGCCGCTTTTTCAAACACTGTCTGTATCTTTGCTTCTAGTTCTAACGGTATCGCTATACTGCGAGATTTCGCTGGAAAACATAACGCAATCGATTTAGAAAATAAAGTCAAAAGGAAATTAACCAACAGTTATCTTCATGTCACGATATCCATGTCCAGTTTTTTTTATTTAGCTTGAATAATTGAGCTATGTTATACAATAATATTTTAACCCGAAATAAAATTAAACTAGCTGTTGCCTGCGACTTTTTACGCGTGGTAGTTTTGTTTAATATACTAAAACCTTCCTCTTGAATCACTCTTTCTATTAAAAAACCGCATTAAAATGCGTTGCGTAGCTTTAAAGATCTAAGCATATATAGGGACAGACAGACTGCGGGAAGCGACTTTTTTTATACTATGTAGTGATGTCGATAACATAAATTTGGAATTATTGTGGGTAAAACATTATTATGTATAAATCCAATGCTTACCGACTTCGCTAAGCGTCCGTATACATTTCTCAACATTGAGTTTTTGAGGCGGAGTGAGCCACGGACATTGGTATATGCTGAATGTTGTCTGCAGCAGTTTTACGAAGATTGACTGACGGGTCTGTCATGGGAAATTGAAACGTTATTGTTATACTTGTATGGTTTATAATCGGACAAAAAGTTTTGCAGTTTGGATATGCAAATACTTACTTGAATATGATTTAATCCAAAAGCAGCGTTTAAAGGGAAAAAGTCATTATTAAAAACATTGAACAACTTAAGCAACTGCTTAAGTCCCGATCCCGTGGGAATAGCGAGATAAAAAATATGTATAATTTCCAGGCCTTCAGCTACTTAGTTTTAACGTCTTATTCAGTAGTTTATAGTTGAAGAAGTAACAAAAGCATATATACAAACTTGCACAATCGCGTACCACGAGTTCACCTGCATAAGTCAGGCATCGAGATAAAAAAAACTGTTGGGATCGGAATCAGGATATAAGAACCTGCCTATTTCCTGCACCAAGGTCAATCTCTACACCAAAATTGGATTAGTAGTTTATGTGTAAAGAGGTAACAAACATACACACGGACTTTCAAATTTATAATATCGTGCCCTACCCGTGGTCCAACAGAGCTCACCTGGGTGGGAGAGACTATAAGATAACATGTCTCATCACGCCTCAATCCCTCACCTGTACAGTAGTACTCTGATCGCTGAACGGCGAGTTGAAGAAGGTACATATTGTATGCATGAGGACATCCGTCACGTAGCTCGTCCAAGCGACGCTGTCCGAACGACGGAGCGGAGGATCTGATGATGACCCTGAAATGTTACAACAATCGAACACTATACCCGGGACTAAACACACGACAAACGTAACAGTGCTGGTCTTCAGACCAGATTTGCCAAGCACGCAAGAAGATCCTGATTTCAGCGACATTTGGAGATAAAAAATGTCTTATAGTAATTACTTTCCCGGATCGTAAACGCTTAGGTATTACTATCGATGTGCAATACGTGTTAGTTTTAAAAGTTTTAAAAATGTCTGTTGAGGATAGTTACGAGAGGCCGCAAAATTCTTCGCAGCCTGACTCTCCCAACGCCATCTCTAGTTAAATCAACCCAAAATAAAGAGTTAAATTCCTGACATGTTTGTTATTTTCCGATTGGCATGCCGACATGTCGCGTCGAGGCGCCAAGAAGAACATCTTTTTCCATAACCGGTCGAAGTAATGACCGCAACAGGCGTTGCATGACCCGCAGGTTATTCCAGCCCAGCTATACTGATGAAGGTTCGAAGAGCTCTCCTGGGAGAACGCCACTGCCCACTGGTTAGTAGTTGCATAGCAAGAGGACAGAAAAAGATATTTAGAGACTTAAGTGAGTACGTTGGTGAAAGAGCCTAAAGTAAGTAACCAACGTACGTTCCAAAATTGGGCCTTTAACATCTAAGATGTCGGTAAGGCCATGGAAGGTGGGATTGGCCAGGAGTGAGACGTCAATAAGTAACGTACCTGGTGCATTAGGTATCTGTAAGATGGCGGTCATGTCCTGGAGGAAGGACCGCTCGAACAGATCCCACATGTAGTTGCTGGAGTATATCTCCTTCATTTCTACCTCGGTGTCTATGTAGCAGTGGTTTAGGAAGCCAACGTATGCTTCTTTTACCTATCAACGAAAAAAATACGAAGAGTTATGACTTTTCACATGATTTATTCAAATATCAAGCCAGTATCAATTAGGCTTTTAGTCTTCATATCAATGGTTTTGCTCCTAAGAGTGACGACTAAGCTAAGAGGATCACGTTCCATTAAGTCGAAGTATTATTTTGATGTCGCAAACAGTGTGGAAGCTTTAAAGTTTCTCCGGTAGATGGCTCTACGATTTTGACTCATTGGACGTATTGCCCGCTCAGATAATGAATAGCATCGCTATGGTGAAGTAACACCATCTAGTGAAAATTTTGCGATATCAATTGAATGAAAAAGAATAGCTAAAATTAAAAACATGATGTCTTGATTCCTCTCGTTTCTATGAAAAATAATCAAGGATATTTTGTTTACATACCTCAGGTATGCAATCTTTGTGCGTAATCATGGAAACAATATCGTCCAATGGCAGGAGACTGTGGCACTTTATTTCCGTGTATACATTCTTGCCCATCGTACAACAAGTTAGAAGTTTCACCAGTTGGATGTGGTATCTGAAAATATTTAACAAAAAGAATACTTCAACACTTTGTAAAATACTGCTTAATGCAGCGCCAGAAACTTTAATTCATGCATTAGTCGACCGTTTCCTGAGGAAAGACCTCGTCAAAATGTCTGGAGCCAACAAAGCCGCGGATTTCATCATGATATTTTTGTGTTTTTGTTTTACTGTGAGAGCAATGTTAATGGCGCACATAACTTTTTTGTGAGAAAAAGTCTTACCTCAGAGCCTCCGGCATATCGTTAGTCTGTTTGTACTGCCGCATCATTTGTAAGAAGTGATTGAACGACACTTTGTCATTATAGAATACTAGTACGTCTTCACCGGCGTTTACCATCTGAAATACGAAGACAAAATAGTTGCGAGTGCTACGTAAAGTTGCAAAGGCTTCAGAGCCTTGAACATCGTCGCAAGGTGGTTTGTTGGTCTTTTATCGGATACATTTCGGGGAGTGTGCAACAGAACTCCACGACCTAATTTTGTCATCTCCATTCTTTCGTCATACAACCAGGCAGACTGATGTGCAGCACCGATTAATGGTGGTTAAAAAAACTGTGCATGTGTCATCAGCACAGGTCAGCAGTCATCGAGTGCTTCCAGATTGATAAAACTCTTCAAACCACAATATCTTTCCACGAAATATTAAAGTTTGAAGGACCACTTCTTACCTCTTGCATAACAAGATCCTGGCTCTTCCGTATGTACTGCGTATCAGCATGGACGATGGTCTGCAAGAAGTGCAAGTAGGCGGGGCGACGGCCGCGTGACTCGATGCAGTGCACGAAGTGTGCCACCACCTTCTCGTTGCCTTCTTGGCCGCAGAGTGTTGCATTGTCTTTGAATATCGCGCATACTGTTTGAGCTTCGCGGATCTAGATAAATAATTATTTAATTAAGCCATTTATTGGACAAAATACTCTTTTTTGTACCTCCGCATACATCACTTAATTGTGATATATGACCAGTCTTTTAAATTCCCCCTCCTCTTTAGAACTATAAAAGTTTTATAAAAACATAGGCACTTGCTTAATGAAACATAATTAGTGCAGCCAAGCAGCAGCTACGTCTTTTGGTTCCACCCGTGACAGTCCCGATAAAGCAAGAATATCGGTATAATAAGCAGCATATCTTTTAAGCCTTTATTTAGAGACATTTCACAGTTCAGCGAGCAGACAAACACTCCCATTTACACTATTATAACGATTTTTGTTTATCTCTCCTCATTTTGATAGATTGTAGAAAACGTGGAGCCAATAAATTCATAACTTACCCCTGCATTTAGAAAGAGATCCAGATGCTTATGCAGTATCGCTTGGTTCTGTTGATTACCATGACAGAAGTGCTGTAAGAACTCGTGAGCCAATGCTAACAGCTCATCCATTGCTGCGTCATCTTCGTCGTGTGGAACCTGAGGAATATGGCCAAGTTTACAAAAAATAATGTATAATATAAAGAGATAAGTGCCTAGAGATAATAAGAGAAATAATTTTAAAGTAAAATATAATGAGTAGCCGCCAAAAGCGTCAACTAGTGGCCTTAAATTTTATGGGCGATGGAGTGGAACTCTATAATAGGGTAAGCGCCTATAATAATAGTTAGGTAGTAATGTATAAAGTGAAGAATAAATGCATTAAGATCATAATTTTTAAGTGAAATATCATGAGTAGCTGTCAATAGCGCCAACAAGCGTCTCAAATATTTATGTTATTGTCGCAGTGGCCAGTTTTTTGCAAGGCCATAGTGTGGGACTGTATAAAGAATTATAAATGGGTACTATAACCTAGAGTTATAATTAAATTGACGCTATATTAGCATCAATTCACTTTTTAACTGCCAATATTTTTTTATTTTTGCATTTATTTTTAAATTATGAGTTTTTTCTAGGTAATGTTGTGTGCGAAGGACCATTTTCCCGTCTTACCTGCAGCAAATCCAGTACAATATTATGCACACCAATGTTCCTCAGCAGTCTCTGTTCGTGCCGCCTCGGTCGCGACCGCTCGTCGCCGCTGTTACCGTGGGTGCAGTATCTTATCATACGTAGTAGAATCTAAAACATAAGAGGAAAAAAAGAAGAAATAAAATATTTATTTGTCCAAAAACCTTTACAATATGACGATTGTCAGCAGCTCCCACATACGTTGCGGTGCGTTGTAACATTCACTAGATCGCCTAATGCTAAGTGCTGATTGGTGAATTTTTTGTCCAATCACAATCGTACAGTCTAATTGATTGTCGTCTATAAACCCAATAAACAACGCAAATCGACTGATGAACCAATCACGTGGCGCCTCAGTGCAAACTGACCAATGAAAAGTTTGCTTATGAATTCTTTCAGTCTGGTACTTGTATAATGCTATTTGAGATTTTATCAATGGTTTCACTAGCATAAGTCCCACCCCAATCTAGTAGGAACATTAAAATAAAAGTATCCATTGTTATTTCAGGAGTCCAGCTATCTTCATAACAACATCGTAATCAGTTCAGTACTTTATGCGTGATTTACCAATAAATATTCATAAACTTTGTAAGAGTTACCTCTTTAATCTTCTTATATTCGTTGTGGTCGTGTTTGGCAGTCTTCGATGTGTCAAGCACGTTGTCCATTGACGCGTTCCTTTCTAGAACCGCTCCACCGGGACCTACTGGACCAGTGCCTAGATAACAGACAAAATTTGTATGTTTTATAATGTTTGCTTGATCTAATTTAAAAAAAAGAGTATTGTCTCTACTCAGGGGAGAATTTGATAGTCACTTTTGACGACCCAGTTGGCACAATGGTCGATTCCCGTCTCAGACAAGTATTTATACTTAGATATTTGTCTGGGGTCTGGTTGTTTCTATGTATTATAAGTATATATTGAACAAAAGATTAAAAAAAGTACAAAAGAAAAAATACATATAAGTATAGTAAGTATATCCGTTGTTTAGGACTCATAACACAAGTCTAGTTACTTTGCTTGGGGCTAGATGGCGATGTGTGGAATGTTCTGCAATATTTATTTTATTACATAAGGCAAATATGTAATAAAATAAATATTGTTACATAAGGGTTTTTCCGCCACATTTATATAGCACCATTTAGCAAGATACATGAAACAAATAGTTTCATATCATAGAAAACCTTATTTTGAGTAGTTGGTATACATACCGGTATGGTCATCCATGAGTACAGCTCTTCCCTTATTGAAGACCCATAGCTCAGACTTCTCGACGCTCTGTCGCAGCAGATCCAGGTCTGACTTGATCTGCTTGTAAGATTCTACATCTGCATCCGATACTAACAGTTGGACCTATTACAAAAACAACATAATTAGATCCCCCCAGTACGAGATTTCGAGTTTTTTGCCTTTCATCCCCCATTTCTATTTCCATGTCTCCGTAACACCCAACGATGTTGGTCAACTCAAAAAAAAAATCTGCCTCAACTATATTGGAACAGCAGTACTCAAGTTATCCTCGAATAAATTGTTGACGACCCAGTTGGCACAATGGTCACCATGCCGGACTGCCAAGCACAGGGTTGCGGGTTCGATTCCCGCCTCAGACATGTATTTATGCTTAGATATTTGTCTGTGGTCTGGTTGTTTCTATGTATTATAAATATATATTTACAAAAGAAAAGTATATAAGTAGTATATCCGTTGTCTAGCTCCCATAACACAAGTCTAGTTACTTAGCTTGGGGCTAGATGGCGATGTGTGGAATGTCCTGCAATATTTATTTATTTAAATAAACCAAGTCATAGAAATACAAACGCTTCAGCATTTCATCAGAAGACGTTCAGTCGTCTCTGTCACTCGATCAATCGTGTATTTAGAGACACAATGACGCGTCAAAGCGAAAGACAGTTCTATCACGCGGCAGATAAATGTACGGCGTTGCGCACTTATAAACACGCTTAAAGCACTTTCTGAAATATAAATAATCACCTGTTTAAAAGCAGCCAGGACTTCCTGTCTCTGACTGAAATGTCTGAAGAGCAGTGCCAGGGCACCGGACACGAGCGCAGCAGACGCCCCTTGTGAGCACAGCTGTAGTAGCACTCGTAGGACCATGCGACCACCGCACTCGTCCAGGTCCAGCCCATCCCTGGATTATAAACCTTAGATTTAATGATGTAGGGTTTGTTTTTGTTTGAAAGCGGCTTGGGTGCAAAGGTATTCTGAAGCATTCTATTTTAGATATTTAGTTTTAAAGTTCATTTGAAGCTTGAATGCACAGGATTGAAGCGGATCTTTACATTGTGATTTTCTTCTCTTTGCTGTCTATGATATTTTGTATCTTGATGGGACAGAACAACGATAATTTTGCTTTACTATAAAACGTTTGTTTTTATTTCTCTACAATTAATACAAGCAACAAATATGTGCTTATAATTATTTTAACATGGAATTTAAAGGGGGACATCGAGTGTTTTATTAAGTTTAAAAGTAAGGTTCAATCACAATATTCAGGCAGACAATCTCACAAACATATTATTATGTAACACACACACTGACAAGATATTTATGTACAAGGGCCATAGCACCTCTTATATCATAAGTGTGAGTGTTATTCCAACGCACACAAATAAAAATAAACCAATATTATATTTATCGGCTTATGGCAGATTCAAGTACATCTGAATGGTAACGTCACTGCAAAATACACACAATTAGTATTAGGATTCGAAGTCGTTAATAAAAGAAAAACTTTCACTAATTTCAATTCAGCTGGACTCAGTTGGTAAGAGCAACGTAACAGAAAGCGGGGTTTAAGTCCCAAGGGAAGCTTTTTTTTGTATATTATTTCCACTTCTAATAAAAGTGGGTTAAGTCTTTGAAAATGGCTTCAGTAGGATTTCTATTTTGCGTAATTGTATTAGTCTAAACATGCAAAAGCTGCAGGTATTTCGGTGATTACAGAAATCTAAACATTGAAGCTGATTTTGGCTTATCAGCTTTATGACTTAAATGCAACAATGGTCTTGATTCGTGCACTTTGTGGTCATGTGACTAAAAAAAGGCGCGAACGCAGATCTTTTTGTGACTTTAAAAAAGAGCAGGGTTCTCAAATCGATGAAGTTATTTAAGCTTGTTAATCTCCCGTGCGGCTCCCGCAGGAATTTCTAATAAAAACCGCTATGCTTTTAAATTAGAACTCGATGACAGACATGTCAGTTAATCATTGTAAGTTTAACCCAAGGAACTCAGAAACTCCTTACGTAAAGGAGCGGTAATATCTACAGAAACTGATAGCAAAGCTTTCTATGATTTGGGTGAATAAAATGGCGGTTTACTTTTTTGTATAGATAGCCCAATTTAAAGGGGATTTGATTAGGTAGAGTTAGATCCGCCCCCTCCAGGTCTATGGCGTTGTTATTAGCTGACATTGCGTATGTGTCACTCTTATATTTTTAACATTTGACAGCACAAAAATTGGGTCAACAAAATGGGGAAACGGTCGCGACAGATCTTCACAAATTTTTGAAGTTTTTTCCTCATTGAATTAACTAAAACTAATAAGCCAACATCAATACCAGGCTAACATGCCTCACATGCAATGTACGTATGATCTTACTAACAAATCTACATTTTTTGGTAGACAGTTGTCTGGGACGGTCTGTATTGCTCTGAAATAAGTGGTTTACATTAGTTGCTATAAGAAACAGTTTATTAGAATATATTATTATAGATAGAAAGATAATTGTAGTGACAGAAGATAATGAAGATAGTGTTTACTGCTTTAAATAATTAATGTCTACGCTCAATGAACCATCTTAAACTAAAACTAGTTTTTGCCCGTAAGTTTGTCCGCGTAAGATTTGGATTTTCCTAAATTCTTTTTTAGCTAGCTTATAAAAGCTGTATGCTTAATTGCAGCCCGATTTGTCTTTTAGTTTGTGTGCTGTGCGTTAATATATCAGTCACTCAGACAGGCAGGACTTTAAATTCTATATTTATATCTATGTCGCCGAACGGCACTTTGAGCGTAGATCATAACCCCTTCATAAACGTTGATAAGCATTTGAAAGTTAAAATATGTTCCTTTTTTCTTATTCAAGTAATGACGGATACTTAATATAGGGGCATAGTCATGGCAGTTATAAGTTTTATGCAACAAAAATATTTGCTATAGTGTCATTATCCAGGGAGGAAACAGTCGACTACGTTCGTATGGAGAGAGCATTATTACTCTTTCCTCTTAAGGGGGTCCATACGCCAACGACCTTAGTACACAGCCTACTAAATAGTTACTACTGGCACCGGTCGCCGTCGTTGGTGAAAATTGTTGATTGTTACGAATGTGTTTTGTTTTTTCTTTCTTTTTGAGATTGTTACCGACATTTTGGTGTGATTTTTAGCCAAATATTTCCTATAGTTTTGAAGCTATCCTTAAATTAAGAATTAAAACTAGTCTAGCTTTGAAATGATAAAGAATTTTCGCCTCGTAATTACCCAAAAATATCGGTAAAAATTTCACCTACAATTCCAACTCAGCACTTTTGAGAAAAACAAAACACAGTGGTTACAATCAACAATATTAGTTGTAAGCGACGGGCATTTCTGGCGCGTTGCATTTGGGAGCATAAGCAGCCTTAATTTGCTTTTTTTCTAAGTTAATTCCAAATATCTCGATTAATGGCGAACTTTATAACCATCGTTCTCTTTGGTCAAGAGTATGTTTGTTTTTACCTAGCTAGGCTAAGACTGCTGAGTGAGCCCATTCAGCCTTAACAAACTTCGTCAAGTTTGACTAGTCAAATAAAGATGTTGGCGCCATCTATCATGGCATCTGTAACTAGTCATTTTTTAGTGAGCCTGATTGCTCCACATTTTCATCATAATATTTGCAACAATTTCATATTTTCTCCTCTTTTTTGGGGTCCGTTACACAAAGGATAAAAACGAGACCCTTTTAAGACTCTGCTGTCTTTCTTTCTGGCCGTCCGGCGTCCGTCCGTCTGTCTGTCTGACACCAAGCTGTATCTCATGAACCGTTATAGCTAGAGAGTTGAAATTTTCACAGACTATTTCTATTGCCGCTATAACAACAAATATTAAAAACAAAAAAATAATAAGGGGTCCCGGTCTTTTTAAATTCAGCCATCCTAAAATATTCTTTGCCACTATCGCTTTTTGCAAACTACAGATCTCATGAAAGGCAAAACATATTTTAACTTCAAAGTTTTAAAAAACGATTACGAATTATCGAGAAATAAATTTAAGGTTCCGCTGGTCGATCGTGTTTCCATACAAATGAATTTAGAGTGTTATCCATTTATTCTTTATGGAATTTGAAAAAACAAAAGTTAAATCTACATAACAAGTCTATATCTAGCCCATGTAGGCGACGAAATAGACAAATTATATTTAATTTACTGTTAATATAAATAAATATAATTTGTCTATTTCGTCGCCTACATGGGCTAGATATAGACTTGTTATGTAGATTTAACTTTTGTTTTTTCAAATTCCATAAAGAATAAATGGATAACACTCTAAATTCATTTGTATAGAAACACGATCGACCAGCGGAACCTTAAAGCAATAAATGTATAGAAACCCAGCACCCTCTGATACATGCTTTAGAAATATCTGAAAAGCAACTAATGATGACATTAAATACCCCATAAGAGTTACTGTTAAAATCCCCTCTTAAACCAAAAGTTCGATATTAAGCATTAAATAATAAAATATTATGCGACATCGCACGTAGCGCCATCTAGCCCCAAACTAAGCAATTACGTTCGTAATATGGTGGTAAAACAACGGAAAGAATAATGAAATACTATTTTGTGAGCAACAGATTAGTAAAAAATATCTGTAGGTCATACAAATATTTGTGTCGTGCCGGGAATCGAACCCGAGATCATCTAAAGCATCTTGTAAACTGTAGAAAATCACTCATGAGGTGTAAAAACTCATTGCTAAAGTCATATAGAGTATAAGAATCACACATCCCGACTTAAAATACTGGTGGTTAAAAAAATTACCTTAAGAGGAAAGAGTACCAACGCTCTCTCCATACAAACGTAGTAGACTGTTTCCTCCCTGGATAATGACAATCTAGCAAATATTTTTGTTGCAAAAAACTTAAAAATCAAGACATAGGGGAATGGTCATTATTGGTCATGGCAGTTATAGGTTTTATGCAATAAAATATTTGCTATAGTGTCATTATCCAGGGAGGAAACAGTCGACTACGTTTGTATGGAGAGAGCGCAGGCACTCTTTTTTTACCTTAAGTGAAGAAAATAATACTTTTTAGTGAAAAAACGATTTTAACTTTATAAATGATTTAACGAGTTTATTTATGGTTATTATGGTCAATTTGTGACCATGGACGTTGAAAAACTTTCAAAACGTACAACAAAAAAAACTCGATAAATTCGTTCGTTCAAGAAGTAATATCGCCAATAGACAGATTTTGTATGAAATATACTGTCTATTGGCGATATCGATAATAGAAAATATACTTGTCTAAGGGTGTGGAAAACCTTAGAAATTAGACATAAGTATTGACTAACCGACAGCTAAATATCCCCTCAGCCTGTAGCCCAATAGCCTCGACGTTAGCCCGCGCGATGTTATCGCTCCGGTCACCCTGTTCGAACTCCTTCTTGAAGATCGACAGCAGGCAACTGATGCGGTAATCCAGTCGTACGTCTAATATGAACTGGGGAAGGAGAAAAGTAAGGGAGTCAGTATACAGGATGATTTTTTTATGTGGGCCTTCAGGGCTATATTCTAAAGTATAAGAGATAGCGAATAATGCTGAAAGGACAAAAACTAAAACTGCATCATTAGATTTTTTAAAAGTCATTACCCTAGCCGGGAAACAAACCTGTAAATTTTCCAAAAAAATAATCACCCTATATTTTTGTACCAATCGATAGTGTTGCTAATAGAGATCAGTTCCTGGAAACAAATATAGTCTGGAAAATTAAAGGAAATGGCTGAATATTGTAGTTTTTTACAATTTTCACCTTTCTGTCTCTGGCAAAACAATAGTTTCAGTTTCAACATTTTTCGCTATCTGTTATAGTTTAGAATATAGCCCTGAAGGCCCACATAAAAAAATCACCCTGTGTATAACTAGCTGCGCCCTGCGGTTTTATCCGCGTTAGTGTCTCTTTAAAAGTGATATTGATTGCCTACAAATCCAAACTCAATTTTTAATTCAATATGATACAGTGCATTACATCACTTTGAAGCATCTTAAAAATTGAATTAGGATGTGTGCCTTCGGAACGCGCCCACCAATGAGAAGAAGGCACAAGAAACTCATGGGCGTGGATACGCTCTAGGGATTGTGTTTTAATAAAAAATATTGTAATGCATAGAAATATAAAGCGTGGTTTAATAAAACCAAATCCTATTGATTAAAATCATTTGAATTTGCATGTTTCAAAAACTAAGCCAGGATGTGGGGTATTGATGAACCCATGGGTTTTATGACTGATTAAAGAAAATATGATTATTTTTACCCATCAAGGACAGTGCTATGTTATACCTGTAGTATTTCAATAATCTTGAGTTTGGTTTCCATCACGAGCGGGTGTTCGCGGGCAAGGATCAAGGCGGACGCGCTCCTTTGCAGCCCCGCGCCCGCCGAACCGTTGTTACCGCTAACCTGTACCATAGGAAAAACACTTGTTAGGGTTCTGTACCCAAAGGGTTAACGGGACCCTATTACTAAGACTTCACTGTCCGCCCATCTGTCTGTCACCTGCCCCCTTAGACAAGATTGCTTTCTATTAGCGATATCGCCAATCGACAGACTTTTTATTATTATTTTTGTATTAAATTGACATCTAAGTTAACGAAAAGTCACTTAGCCTTGTGTTAGAGAAAAAAAAAGATAAATAAGTAGCATCTTATGCCAATTGTATACAATGATTTATGTCAATTTCATACAATAAAATCTGTCGATTAGCGATATCGGTAATAGAAAGCAATCTTGTCTAAGGGGGCAGGCTGTATCTCATGAACCGTCATAGCTAGACAGTTGCAATTTTCACAGATTATGTATATCTGTTGCCGCTATAATAATAAATACTAAAAACAGAAAAAAAGTATTTCAGTGGGGCTCCCAAATGGTACGGAACTCTTCGTGAGCGAGTCCGACTCGCACTTGGCCGATTTTTATCTTTCCCGATGATCAAAGACCATCACCGTATATTTATCAGTCCAGTGGTCATTTTCACATAATAACAATATTTTTGAAAATATATTACCAAAAGAGACCACACATAGACCAATGTAGAAAGACCGTTAATACGACTACTCCATAGGAGTCTCGATCCTCAAGCTTGAAGGAACGACGAAGAAGGAGGATGACGTTTTCATATGTGTTTACTTACGTTCCTAGCTACAGATCCGAGGGTGATAGACGTCATCACAGCACCCATATCGCCGATGCTTCGCAATACTGTTTACTTACGTTCCTAGCTACAGATCCGAGGGTGATAGACGTCATCACAGCACCCATATCGCCGATGCTTCGCAATACTGTTTACTTACGTTCCTAGCTACAGATCCGAGGGTGATAGACGTCATCACAGCACCCATATCGCCGATGTGTTTACTTACGTTCCTAGCTACAGATCCGAGGGTGATAGACGTCATCACAGCACCCATATCGCCGATGTGTTTACTTACGTTCCTAGCTACAGATCCGAGGGTGATAGACGTCATCACAGCACCCATATCGCCGATGTGTTTACTTACGTTCCTAGCTACAGATCCGAGGGTGATAGACGTCATCACAGCACCCATATCGCCGATGTGTTTACTTACGTTCCTAGCTACAGATCCGAGGGTGATAGACGTCATCACAGCACCCATATCGCCGATGTGTTTACTTACGTTCCTAGCTACAGATCCGAGGGTGATAGACGTCATCACAGCACCCATATCGCCGATGTGTTTACTTACGTTCCTAGCTACAGATCCGAGGGTGATAGACGTCATCACAGCACCCATATCGCCGATGTGTTTACTTACGTTCCTAGCTACAGATCCGAGGGTGATAGACGTCATCACAGCACCCATATCGCCGATGCTTCGCAATACTCCACCTTCCGCTGGAACATAACGCAACATTATACCAACTAATTTTCTATTCTATTTCTATTCTTATTATTTTCCCGGGTTTCGATCGCGTATTTATTTTATTTTTATTTCTTTTACGTCGTTTCGACTATTGTTACAATAGCCATGGTCGCGAGGAGACAATGACTATTGTAACATAGCCGTTACAACAAGGCAAGAGAAATAAAAAATAATAATACGCGTTAAACAACCGGGAAAATAATTACTATGAATTCAAATCGTGTGGATTAAAAAGCTTTTCCCAATTTATTTGGTGTCAGCGTAGTATGTTTTTTCTTCTTCCATTCAATTCTATTAGTAGTCATCCACGAGAAAACAGCTCATCCATCTCTCTCATGTCTTGTCTCACGCAATCAATCCATCTTATCTTAGGTCGTCCTCTTCCTTTCCATCCCTCTACATTCATACTCATCAGTCTCCGAATCACATGCGTCATACCAACTAAAACTAGACAACTTACTTGACTGAACTTCTTTCTCCTGAGCAGCTTTTAAATTAAATACTAGATGATTAAACTTACTCGCACTTTTTTCTTACATATGATAGCGCAGTGGTCAAACACTGACCACTATCACACCTGCCTGTTGGTAGGTAACGATGCGGTCTAAGATGTAGCAGGCGCCCCTAGAAGATACCTATTTACTCGCGACTTGAAGACCCCCAAATAAGATACTTAATAAGATCGTAACGTTAAACGGGTTTCTAAAATCCATGATATTATACGCACTCAATCAAACTTACTTAGTTCGTAAGTAACATTGATATATTGTGTGCATTAACGGTTGTAAGATATCAGGAGTGTTAATTATTATTAACGACCCGCTCCGGCTTCGCACGGCTATATTATGCATGTATTATACATATAAACCTACCTCTTGAATAACTCTATCTATTAATAAAAACCGCATCAAAATCCGTTGCGTAGTTTTAAAGATCTAAGCATACAAAGGGACATAGGGACGGCGAAATGTGACTTTATTTTATACTATGTAGTGATACTATTTTGAGCCTTTGTATCTAGATGATTTATACAACGCCAGAAACTATAATCCATGCTATTTAGGGCGCTGTTATGCCCGGGAGATGTATGCAATTGAGTAGCCTTGTCCAGAACCTATATCACCCTCTCAGCTTAGCCAACCGTGTCCAGATGAAAAAACTTGTCAATACGTCTCGAGTCATTTAAACTGCAGATTTCATCACGTTTTCCTTCACTTTGCTTTTACGAATCTGAATGATTATAATTAAACTTACATTCGACTTCACCGGAGAGCGCGTTGGATTCATTTAATAAATCCATAGCAGTGACGCAGTCCAATATACTGAGTAGCGTTTTCGTAAGACGAAGTAGATCACTGAAGCTGTAATACAAAGATATAGCTTAGTGCAAGTAGTTCGGTTTTAGTTGCTAGTCCGGACTGTTGCAACTTTTTAGAGACAGTAGTTCAGTTGCTAGTTCGGAATGTTGCAACTTATTAGTGTCAGTAAGTTTGGTTGTTAGTCCGGTTGCTGGTCTGTTGCAAGTTTTTAGTGCCAGTAGTTCAGTTGTTCATTCGATTACCAGACTGTTGCAACTTTTTGGAGTCAGTAGTTCTGTTGTTAATGTGGTTACTTGACTGTTGCAACTTTTTAGTGGCAGTAGTTCGGTTGGGGGAAAGGACCGAACTGTCTATATGTTAATGCTATTTAGCTGCTGTTTTTTTCTTTTGGCAGTCTAGTTACAGAACTACTGCATTTTTCCAGTGTTAATGGATGTTATGTTCAGATGGAATAACAACAAAAGAATTAGTGTTTTTTACAAGAGAAAACTAACTGTACATTATAAATTAAAAGCCCAACGCAGACGAAAATCGCAAAAAGGCTCAAAATAGATTCCGGAAAATTAAACACCTCCGCGGACGAAGTCGCGGTTGAAAGGTAGTACTACGTACACTGGAATATTACGACTCTAATGCCTTTAATTTCTTTATTAAAATTGCTTTATACATCGTGATCGTGACATGTGTACATTTTTAACACTGAGACTATGTTACCCATTGACTTTTTGACATTTAGGACTACGATCTTTTGTACGTTCACAATTGTTACATGGGTTTCTTAGATCTAAATACTTATAACAATAAATTTACCCGACACTTACCTATAAAATCCGAAATAGATGAGCTCCCTTGCCAGTTTAACGACTTCGAATGTCAGTTTATTCTGGTCATGGTCGCTGAAGTACCAAGTCTTAGTGACTACGTTACACAGGTAGTTCTCGACGAAGCGAATGGTGGAGGCGAATTGTTCCTTTACCTTCTCGCGGTTCGCGTCCGGACCGCCTTTTACACATTGATAGCTGGGGATAAGATGTTTTTATAATTTTATCTAAAAAGTAGCCTAGATCTTATTTTTATCTATACCTACTAATATTATAATGCTGAAGAGTTTCTTTGTTTGACTGTTTGTTTGAACGCGCTAATCTCAGGAAATACTGGTTCAAATTGAAAAATTATTTTTGTGTTGGATAGTCCATTTATCGAGGAAGGCTATAGGCTAAGTTTTATTTTGATATTCCCATGACTTACGCGGGTGTAGCCGCAAGGCGCAGCTAGTATAATTTATTTTTTCTACTGTACTTATTCTCTGAATTTTTTGTCTTTTTATTTTATACTTTTTTGTTCTATAGTAAGTATTCTTTTTAATTTTCTGCCTTATTATGTTCTTATGTTTGTTTGTCAACATCTCCTAAACTGTTCTAACTTACTTACGCGGTAAGAGACCGCGGGGCGCAGCTAGATAGTCAATTTATGAAGAAGCGAGATTTTGTTTGTTATGAATAGGTACCAAAACGACTGGGCCGAGTTTGATGAAACTTATTAAAAACACAACAATTTAAGTAGGCCCTTTGTAGATAGTAGATAGATAAAGGGGAAAGTTTTTATTTGTAAAGAATGAGCTAAACTACTGGACCGATTTTGATTTGAAACTTATATTTTGCGTTTATCATTTCCAACTAAATTTTACCTTTTTTTATTTGCATGAAAATCACATTGAATCGTCTTAAAAATTAAGTGCATTCGGATCGCCACTGTATATTTATTTATTTATTATTTCACACAATTTAGAAAATAATACACACCACTTAATTAGAGCCAAACCTACGTATTATTGTGACTGTTGAGGTGTTTTTGACATTAGCCGCCCATATAGATCAATAGATCCGTGCTACGTGCGTGTACATACTTGGTATATACTTACTCGTGTATATGTATAAGGTCAGTGACCTCGGTCCATAGCCTGGCGTACTTGACAGGCGTGACAGGTTCCTGTGGATCTCTATCGGCGTGTAGGTGCAGCATTAGGCGGCAAAATGACGCGCGCAACTCGTACGATAGAGACGCGTTTGACATACATCTGAGGATTAACAAGAATAAACGGTTTGTTAGACAGAATGCGTTCTATCACTGAGTTATAGTGCGTGTCAGATAAGTCTGTGCGCGGTTAGAATTGGAACATCAATCTATACCATGTGTTTGGATGAAGTGTTTCTTAAACGAAAGGGGAGTTCTAGACATCTAGGCAAACAACTTTTGTTTTACGACTTTTGGAATTATCAACTTTTTTTTTGACGTGATAACACCTTATAAATCGATGAACACCGTACTGCACTTACAAAAAAGTGTGATGTCATGAGTCATGTTCCGGGAACGCGTCATCTTATTGACAAGGTAAATGTTGATCAATGTTTTCTTAAGACGTTATCACGTAAAATTATCGTCCGTAAACCGACTTTACAGACATCCATATGTTTTTTTACAGACATCCAAACCTCTCTTCGGCAATAATGACTATTGATGATTAAAAAGTAATCGAATCTCAATAAACAAATAGAACCCAAAGGTCAATGACCCATAACTGTAAGAAACAGCTGATTTTTTGAGTGGATATTATCAAAATTTCCGAAAAAAAAAAGTTTATTTTTCTATCAATTTAAGTCAATAGATTTACGATTACACTGGCCATATGCACCACATCGCGCGAAGCCATTTGTTAAGAACATCGTGCTACTTACTGTAAAATTAAATGTATATGAAGCTGTGATGACAAACTGTTCAGAGCCAAATACTGTCTATTGAGACACATGTTGGAGAACAGATCGAGTTGGTGTCGATAGTAGTCCAAGATGGCGGCTGACGTGCTCGACGGGTCAGCTCGCGCTTCTGATGCCAGTTCCGAGAGTAGACGGGAGTTCTACAACAAAACAAACTTGTTTCTCATGTAAAGTTTTATCAAAATCGGTCGCGTAGTGTCCGAGTCTGTTTATTATACGACCGTTTAAAAAGGATAAATCTCTAACATGTATTTATTTATTTATTTAAAGTTAACTAACACGATTATAAAACCAATTACAGCAATTGACTAATTAGGACAAATCATTCATACATTTCTCTCGCAGAAATCCAAACACACTGACAATATCAATCTCCATTCGTCCGCAAACAGATCAGTTTCAGCACTTGCATCCAGGAGAGCGTTAATAGCGTTGATACTGCGGAGAATAGGAGACTTAGAATGGGAGACCGTGTGAGATGCCGGCACCGCCAGAAGGTGGTTTGTATATAGGAGTCTTTTGATTATTTTGAATTTGACTAGGGCTGCCATCTTAAAAATGTGCGTAAAAACCCCAGACTTTGGAGATTAAACCAGACCAATTGGAGAAAAAACACTAAACCTTTTACTAAATCAACTTTTCATTTATTTTAAGCGCAACATGTAGGAACTATTAGTAGTAAGTCTTACATTTTATCATTTCAATACATAGTATTAAAACAAAGTCGTTTTCTCTGTCCCTATATCCCTTGCGTAGTTTTAAAGATTTAAGCATACACTTAAATCTTTAAAACTACGCAACGGATTTTGATGCGGTTTTTTTTAATAGATAGAGTGATTCAAGAGGTAGGTTTATATGTATAATACATGCATAATATAGCCGTGCGAAGCCGGGGCGGGTCGCTAGTACAATTATAAAAAATAGCCTATGTTATTTCCGATGAATCAATGTTTCCTCATACCAAATTTCATCAAAATCGGTCCAGTAGTTTCCGAGCCTTTTCGTTAAAAACAAAAAGATCTTTCATCTTATAAAGATGAAAGATCTTTTTGTTACATTATGGAAACATATTACAAAACCTTCCTCTTCAATCACTCTATCTATAAAAAAATGTATTATAATCCGTTGCGTAGTTTTAAAGATCCAAGCATACATAGGGACAGGACAGCGGGAAGCGACTTTTGTTTTATATTATGTAGTGAAGTATAAGTAGAGATATAAATAAAAAATGACCTAGGGCGTCTAGGGTGCGGGGTTTTATTTGCGACTAGCGACCCGCCCCGGCTTCGCACGGCTATATTATGCATGTATTATACATATAAACCTTCCTCTTGAATCACTCTATCTATTAAAAAATCCTCAAAAAACCGCATCAAAACGCGTTGCGTAGTTTTAAAGATCTAAGCATACAAAGGGACATAGGGACGGCGAAAAGTGACTTTATTTTATACTATGTAGTGATGCGGCCAAAGCAACTCGAAGTATTTTGCGAGCGACACTCACACGTAATTTAATAAGAAGTTTATCAGCACGGTCCCCGACGCCCTTCAAACTCGGACAAATCCAAGGACATCTGGACGGATGGCAGCCCTAACTTTGACATACCTTTTTGTTATTCCACAGTAGCATAACATCTTGCTCCACTGTGAATTTGTTCCTCTCATCTGAGTCTAGTGTTTTACTTCTTTCGTATTTCGTTGAAACTAATCTGTAAACAAACACTTAGCTTTTAAAAACACTTATTAGCAGCACCAGAAGGCACCGGAAAAGATTTCTATGGCACGACCAAATTGGGTTACACAGGGTTGCGGGTTCAATTCCCGCCTCAGACATGTATTTATGCTTAGATATTTGTCTGTGGTCTGGTTGTTTCTATGTATTATAAGTATATATTTACAAAATAAAAGTATATAAGTAGTATAACCGTTGTCTAGCGCCCATTACACAAGTCTAGTTACTTAGCTTGGGGCTAGATGGCGATGTGTTGAATGTCCTGCAATATTTATTTATTACAAACTAGCGACCCGCCCCGGCTTCGCACGGCTATATTATGCATGTATTATACATATAAACCTTCCTCTTGAATCACTCTATCTATTAAAAAAAAACCCCATCAAAATCCGTGCGCAGTTTTAAAGATTTAAGCAGTCAAAGGGAAATAGGGACAGAGAAAGCGACTTTGTTTTATACTATGTAGTGACTTACCTAGTTTCAATAAGTATATCGGAATTGTTAGCGCAAAGTACGCTCTTGCATATAAGTTCCTGAGTGACCGCTATTGCCTTTTTATTGGAAATACAGAGGTCGCTCAAGTAGTCTAGGAAACGTGACTGCCATGTCTTCATGTTTTTGCGTACTAGGCCTGCAAAAAAAATGCCTCTAAAACACTTTCAGAAAACATATGACGGTATGAACAAGTTGTTATTCCGCAATATAAGTGTTAAGGTGAAAGGGTAACGGTGCTCTTTCCATACAAACGAAGTCGACTGTTGACACTAGAGTAAATATTTTTGTGCCATAAAACCTATAACTGCCATGACTATTCCCCCATGTCTTGGTTTTTTTTCATTTTCCAATTATCATAGAGATTAAGATTTTAAAAATTAATAAAACAAAACATAGGGGCATGGTCATGGCAGTTATAATATTTATGCTATAGTGTCATTATCCAGGGAGGAAATAGACGACTACATTTGTATGGAGAGAGCACACGGTACCCTTTCCTCTTAACTCTGAAAAGGACCGACAGACGGTCAATTTCCATAGAAATGCGAGTGGTTGGCCTACAATTTAGAGCTCACCATTTGGATGAGTTTTGTGTGATCCAAAATGAACCTTATTGCATCGTGGCAAGGTCGATAATTTTATAATTGTTCTAAGGTGCTACTCACCAACAAAGGTCTCAATTTCCGATGCTGTAATGTGTTTCTCCAGTAACTTTCTGTTGTTATGTAGTAAAGCAGTGATCGTATCTTCAGCTAAGATATCGTAACCAATCTGCTTCTGCATGAACCCGAAATGTTTTGCTATGTATTCCTGTGAGAACAAAGTGTGTGTTAAAAAGATGGTCCTTCGAGTCGGATTTTTTAACTCTTTTTAGGAAAGATATCAGAATAATGGCATTTTAACTATTGGTAGTTGAAAGATAAAGAAGCACGCTCAACATAAGGCAGATGGGACAACTCAAAAAATATGAAAAAGGATAAAAGTGAGTGACATTTTACAAAAAATAAGGAAGCTTAAATGAAACTGGATTGGTCATCAGATAAAAATGGACGAAAGACATAATATAATGGTATCCTAGAAGCGGGAAAAGACGAAAAGGACGTCAAATCATAAGAACGGATGAAGATTAGCTCATGACAGAGAGGAGTAGAAGATACTATGGGAGGCCTCTATGTTAAAGTACAACCTGACCAACAAACAGACCACTATGTTAGGGCTGAGATCCACTTTGGGTCGCTAAGCCAGCGGTGTAATTAAGTAAGTAACACTATGTTACTAAATGTTACTAAATTAAATAAAAAGATTTCGTTTCGTTACCTGATTTTTCCTATAGTCCTGTTGACTGAGCCTCAGGATTCTATAACACAGTCTGAAGATATACTTGTAAGCTGCATATCTTGGATCGTATAGTTCTTCGATTTTGAGAAACGGCTCGCCGTCACCTGAACCTTGAAATGGGCCCTGTTTAAGTGAAAATAAGGTTTAGATTAGATTGACGTTTACAACAAAAAATATGTAAAAATATTCAATCATTTGGCATATTGAAAAATGATACTAAAGTTTCATATTGATATCTAAATTAATACTAAACATGAAATTGAAGCATATTTTTGCAGAATCGACAATCACTGAAAAAAGTTCGATTACAGCCTAAAGATAGGTTTTATTTTTCAAAAATCTAATATTAATATAGCAATTTCTTATAGTTTAAGTTTTAGCTGGACTGGCACAACACAAATTAAAAGCTTTTAAGACTTTAAACCTGATTAACCAACTGTCAAACTGATAAAGGAATATCTACCGTGTCGTTATTGGAATAGAATTTAAATTTAGATTACCCGATAAATGTATTTAGCTACAATTTAGCAAAATATGTTTAAGCAGTGTCATGCAAACCGCTCATACTTATCTAAGTTTTTCAGAAAAAAATCATACTATACCTACATAAAAAATATGGAAAAAAAATCAAATTACACGTTAAATGTATTTAGCTAGAATTTATCAAATTTTGTTTAAGCACAATGTCGGGCAAGCCACCCTTAGTTATCTAGGCTCTTTAAAAAAACACCTTATAAAAAAATATTACCTACCTGTAATATTTTAAAAAGTTGCCGCAATATGTACTGCTCTCGAACTAGCTTCTGTCTGTCCCGATTCGGACTTTCTACCACTAGTTCTAGAGCTTCCGATTTGTTTGGTTCATTTTCAAACCCGGCTATGAAGTACACTATGTCTTGTAGCAAGCAGGTTAAGGCTCTGGAAATTAAATTTGAAATTAATAAACTTTTTGAAATCGGTTTTTTTGTTGTCTAAACCAGGGCTTCCCAAACTTATGTTCACTGGGACGTCCTTAAGCAGTTGCCATGTTTTTGCGACGCCTCTGGACTTCTTGAAATTCATTTACCTACTATTTGTTGTTTTAGCCTAATAACAATTTGTCAGAAAAACTCCAAATATAATCTAAAAATTACGGACTTTTTAAAAATAAGGAGGTTCTCAATCCGTGGCGTATATAAGGTACCAAGGGGGTAGTAAAGGCCACCAAAAGGTTTTTTTTAATCTTGATATTAGTGACAAAATATAAAGAAAATAAACAAATGAATTGTTTTTAAGATTGATAAAAATATTTAACTTATGACCTGAAGGCCTATTCTCGTAAATAATATTGTCTAGATTACATTTCAATATCATTCCGATTGCATTTCGATTGCAAAAGATACCTTCAAAGTCAGTTTTTTTTTACAAAAAACTAACTTTGAGGGTGTTTTGAGCTACTTTGAGGGTATTATTTGTGATCGAAATGATATTGAAATGTAATTTGAACAATGTTATTTACGAGAATTGGCCTTCAGATTTTAAGTAGTTTCCCTATTTTTACGAAACATTATATTTAAATTAAGGGAGCAGGTGGCCCATATTACCTGCAGGTACCTTATTCTCTTTCATTTGCTATTAATGAGAAGGATGAGCTTGCTTTTCTGAACATATAGCTCCTCAAAACGAGGCTCAGGTCTCGAAATAGCCGCTCCCATCTCTGTCTCCAAATTTATTTTGTTTTTTTTTTTAATAAGGTGAGTCTATATTAGTTCGCCTCACGACGCCCTTGGGATAGTACCGCGACGCACCATTTGGGAAACCCTGGTCTAAACTAATACCTGGAAAGAGATGAGGGGGGGGGCGTTGCCCAGCAGTAGAATAATCCAGGCTAAAAAAAACTAATAACGGTCTTGAATCTGCGACTTCTCTCTGGACAAGGGTAAGTCAAAGTTCAATCACAACGAAAACTGTACATCTATGTGTAAAAGAGATCAAACTTATAACACCCCGTCGTTTTTGCGTCGGGGGTTAAAAAGACTCATAACGAAATCACTGAAACTACAAGCGCTAAAAGTGTGAAACTTTGCACGAGGCTTTCTTTTAGGACGTCGGCAAGCACTAAGATAGGATTTTTGGAAATTCTACCTCTAAATGGGTACAAAGGTCTGTTAAAGTTTATATTCTGTATTTGTAGGAAATTGATAATAACTTATAAAAAGACACTAACGCGGGAAAAGCCGGGGGCAAAACCGCTATAACAACAAATACTAGAAACAGAAAAAAGTAAATATTTTTTGAGTAAGTTTTTAAGAATTTTCATGTTTACTATTTTTTAGGCAATATTTTTTTTTTGTTAAATTTTTCCCAAAAAGGCAGGCAACTTTTAACCTATACAGCCTCTTCTGACATACAATATTTTTTAGGGTTTTTTGCTCGATATGTACGACAGTACGATCGTAATGGTACGGAACCCTTCGTGCGCGAGTCCGACTCACACTTGGCCGGTTTTATGAAATGTAATAGAACTAACTTCCGTTCATTATGCTCGATGTTCCCGTGATGCAGCTTCGTAGAGAGCGCTGAGAGCACTTTACACGCGTCGTTAGCGAAGTCCAAGTCGCGAACTTCGCTCGGCGACACAGATATAAGTGCGAACGCCTCTTTGTCTTCCTTCACTTGAGAACATCCAACCTGGAAAAAAAAACAAATACATAAAAAACAAAACGGAATCGACACGAAAAGCTGAAAACCTGGAAAAATTGTCAATTGTGACCGTTTATTAGTAGTGGTCCGATCGCTGGAGTTCTATCAATCGAACCACGTGCAAATTAAACTGTCCGCAGTTCTATCAATCGAACCCGACAGAACCATCTAATTATGTAAAGTTTATTAACAGCAAGCAGGATTCGAACCTGCGACACTATTTAAATGGGTTTAGCGCTGGTTT
Organism: Idaea aversata; assembly: GCA_907269075.1. Taxonomy (NCBI): domain Eukaryota; kingdom Metazoa; phylum Arthropoda; class Insecta; order Lepidoptera; family Geometridae; genus Idaea; species Idaea aversata. Next base: position 2,203,579 of record OU026108.1, read on the forward strand.
TTTTTGTTTTATTGGCAACGCATTAAGTTCCGGAAAACGGATGTCAGAATTAAAGCAGACCCCGAAAGTTAAGGCGTAAAGATCTTGATATTTTTAGAGAGTGGCCCAATCTCATCCAGGCTTATTCGCAAACCACCGGAAGGCTACCGAAACGAATAAAATTGAAAAGACAAGGATGGCAACACGTCAAAAATCGCGAGAGTGAAAGAGCAGCAATACTTTTTTCATTTCGGTTGCCTCTCGATAGTTTTTGAATGAGCCGGCCGGTCTGCAGGCTGATTGTAAAGATGTTATTGAGGTCAATTATTTTTGGCAATTGATCTCAGTAGTTCGAGCGTTGTTGAGCATGAATCATACCTTGGACATGACAGGTTTTTCTTCGTCCTTGTCTATGGGTATGGATGTTGAATGCACCCAAGTATGCGTACATAGATGTTGCAATCTGAAAAATAAAACCATTTTATTTTAACTAGCGACTACCCAAAGTGTAAAAAACGGGACTCTTTTACTAAGACTCCACTCTTCGCCTGTCTGTCTGTATGTCACCAGGCTGTATCTCAAGAACTATTATAGCTAGACAGTTGAAATTTTCACTGATGTATTTCTGTTACCGCTATAACAAACAAATACTAAAAACAGAATTTACTAAAAACAAAACTCAAAAATAAAAAAAATATTCATTTAGAATCATGCTAGGTATACTACAAGTCTTAGGCCCGTATTAATAAATCGCTCTCAATATCGATCTTGAGTGCGTTTCAATCGAGTGAGTCTTGAGTTGTGGTCACTATCTTAAGTTAGGCGTTAATTAATAGATAAAACTCAGGCTGATATCGCTCTTGAGATTTGAGACTGATCTTGAGAGCGACCTTGAATGACAGTAACGCTTTGTTCTTACCTTGAATGATATGTTCTTACCCTATGGTAGGTAGTGTCGTCATATTTTGCGGTCAACTTGTTTTAATGTGAAAATATTTTACAAAATGTAACATTTGTATGACCCGCAATCAGACTTGAGTTCGCGAAACTACATCTTGAGACATATCTTGAGAGCTGAGTTTGATTTATTAATACAGTATGACTCAAGTGATACGTCGTTCTTTAATCGCGTCTTAAGATAGATTTATTAATCAGCGCAACAACTTAAGAGCAAACTCAAGATTGAAATCGATATTGAGTTCGGTTTATTAATACGGACCTTAGAAACTAAGTTAGGCTGTGTGCCTTCGGGACGCTCCCACCAATGAGAAGAAGGCACAAGAAACTCATGGAGGTTTTTTTTGCGATCATGCTCACTATTCTACTCCTGGTATCTCACCTAACATAGCTGCTCTGCGGTACGGGGGCGCCGCAATGCGTCATGGTAGTAGGGTCCAGTTCGAACAGCGTCGCTATCTCCGACGAATGCGGTGCGGACACCAGCTGGTATGCCGGCTCACACTCTTCGATTGGACCTTCGCAGCTTCTGACACAAAACACATTGGTGTAAATTTAATTAGATAACAGCGCCATCTAGTTGCAAAAGTAAGTAACTAGGCTTGTATGGTCACCATACCGGACTGCCAAACACATGGTTGCGGGTTCAATTCCCGCCTCAGACAAGTATTTATGCTTAGATATTTGTCTGGTTGTTTCTATGTATTTTAAGTATATATTTACAAAAGAAAAGTATTTCAGTAGTATATCCGTTGTCTAGCACCCATAACACAAATCTAGTTACTTAGCTTGGGGCTAGATGGCGATGTGTGGAATGTCCGCAAGACATATTTATTTATTATTTACTTACGTAGGTCTATTAGATGCTTCAACAGATAGGTAATGTCCAGTAGCGAGGTGCTTGAACCGAAATATGGAGTTCCAATGTCCGGCGCCACCTCGACATGGGTCATGTTGAACCACCTAAAACATTGTTGTCTTAACTACATAGTATAAAATAAAGTCACTTTTCGCCGTCCTTATGTCCCTATGTATGCTTAAATCTTTAAAACTACTCAACGGATTTTGATTCGGTTTTTTTAATAGATAGAGTGATTAAAGTTTTCAGATATAATACGTAGATACAATAATATAATTTCACAGTACAGCCGCGCGAAGCCGGGGCGGGTCGCTAGTAACTTTATATTATGATCTCATTTTTGCTTCGCCTTGCAGAAAAGTAGCGACTGTGAAAGGACTTTTGGCCAATAGAAATTAGTCAATAAATCTCAACTGCTCACTGTCCATTACTAAAATTAAAAACCTCTATAATCATTTGAAATTATTAGCATGAGATTACATAAAATCGTCCTAAAATTAAGTTAGGATGTGTCTTCGGAACGCGCCTACCAATGAGAAGAAGACACAAGAAGCTCACGGGTTTCTAATTCTTAATAATCACTTTGCTGGTAATTTATTTTATTTTATAAGGTAATAACTCTAAACGTCCTTATTCGCCTGAAACACATGAACATCCTAGTTCAGGCAAATGTGTTTTATTGTGTTTTTAGTTCATAGTTTGGTTTTTGACGTGACAACGTCTTATAAATTGGTTTGCCGGGTGACACTTCAAGAAACTGCGTTACGCTCCGCTCACGTTATGCGCTCACAATGAGAGCGAGTGAGAGGCACGCGGGCATGGTTAGCCCGCCTAAGAGCGAGAGAGACAGACATAAAAAGTGAAAGGCACGCGTCCCTTCCACTCGAGCACAGTTGTTGTCACGTAAAACTTTCGCCCGTATACCGACTTTACAGGCAACCAGTTTTTGGTTTTGGTGGTTTTGGTTGGTGGTTTTTTAATCAAAATTTATTTTAGTTTTTTGTGATCAGGTTCACAAAATTGAAGAGCACAAATATTAGTACAAATATTTTTGAAGGTATATTTGAAAGGGAGCAATTAGAGTCATGTCAATGGGTTCTTTTCTTACCTATCTGCTCAAAGCCTTTTTACAATTATTTATGCCCAGTCAGACGCCTTACAAAAAAAATGGCGATTATTACAGGACCATTGATAACCTTTTTAATTTTAAGGCTAATTTAACTTTTCTAAAGTAACTACGAGTATACTATACTAAATAACAATGAAATAACGAAAACTTGAACTTTTCTAACCTCGATTTCCCAAAGCGCCTTGCTGCTAGTGGCAGCGGTAGCACTCGACCGGCCCGTCGTACGCAGAAACACGTGTTGAGTCTTTTGATATTCGTCCATAGTCAGAAATTTCTCTGTCAAATTCAAATACATAATTATTGTGTTCATTTGAAAGAATAGAACGGACCCAGGACACGTTAGACATCGGATCAAACAGGTCTTGAATAGTCTTGATGCTCTATTTGCCTCAAAGAACTTCATCTTACAACTTTCAGCATCAAGATTGGTACAAGATTGTTTAGCGAAATCAATAAGTTTTACTTAAACTACCATACTAAACTAAAATTAAATTAAAATAGTACCAACTTAACTATGTTTATTGGTTAATTTATGTATTCTTCACTACATAGTATAAAACAAAGTCGCTTTTTCTGTCCTTATATCCCTTTGTATGCTTAAATCTTTAAAACTACGCAACGGAATTTGATTTTTTGAATAGATAGAGTGATTCAAGAGGAAGGTTTATATGTATAATACATGCATAATATAGCCGTGCGAAGCCGGGGCGGGTCGCTAGTTACATATAATTGGATTTCCTTTTAATTGCATTGTTAAGTGCATTATTGTGCATATTAAGGACCACAGCAAAGAGGGGACTCCTCTAACATAAGTTTTATGAAATTAACAGAAGAGCTCCCACACCTTGTGTTTTTGTCAATGTTTGCCATATTTTGTTACAATGTTTACAATGATTTTTTTTATCATCCGACCGGTCGGGTTAACATTCACCAGTTTAATGTCAGATTTTGAGATTGAGGCATGTGTGTCCTGGGCGCTTATAACTTCAACACCTACCTTGTTCGGCATGAAAGAGCCGGATGACGTCACCCCCTTTCAAGATCTCCTCCTGGTTCTCCTTATGCTCGAGGAACAGGGTCACTTTCCAGGAGGTTGACGAGTTAACAACGTTCACCTCTTTACAGCCAGCGTTGTCGGGCAGCTCGTGGTTGGCGGACACGTGTAACACTTGTTGTCCAGCGTTCACGGGGTTCATTATTACTTTGTCACCTACTACTACGTTGTCACCTGGTGATAAACAGAAATAAAACAAACGTGAAATTGGGAAACGTGAAACGTGATGGGTCTGGCCGTAAGACTAGCGCTGCAGCCGAGCATGGTTGGCTGCAGCTTTTAGCTGAGATCGACTTATTTGGGTGGGCACATGACTCTTCTTTTATGTTTTTTTGACGTGATAACGTTTTATAAATTGGTGACCACCTGCAATCTCAAAAAAGTGTGACGTCACGCGTCGTTACAGGAACGCCTCATGTTATTGACAAGGTAATTAAAGCAACGTTTTATCCTTGCCATGGTTACCATCAATGTTTTCTTATGACGTTATCACGTAAAATTATCGTCCGTAAACCGACTTTACAGACAACCATTTTTTTTTCTTTTTATGTTAATTTTCTGTTTTCATGTATTTTATTTCTTCCTGTGTTTGTACTCAATAAATGTTTTTCTTTCTTTATAAATTGATAACAATTTCCAAAACACCAATGCCCCTGGCGGGTTTTGGATCCATGGAACCACTTAAATATTATATAGCAGTGCCCTAAACGATTGAGCTACGAGTACCACATGCCACAAGCTGTCTTTTTATTTACGACTGAAGCTCATAGCGCAATCTACGCTATAAACTTTACAGCTTTCACAAGAATCATCGATTTTACATTCTCAACTCTCAATCGGTTAAGAAGAAGTCGTGGGGGAAATCAGTGAGTGCAATAGTTTTTTAAAAGGTATTTTCGATTTCTTATTTTTTAAGTGTGGGCTTTTTAACACTTTAAAATACCCTATAGTGATTAGAGACATGTTTAAGGACATTCGATTCGAATAGCCGTATATTCCTTACTAAAACCGGGGTGATATCGCACCTAGGTTTTAAAAACGACTCCACGTTTTTTGTCTCCTTCATTTCATTTTATCTAATGATACCATGGGTCACACTTAGGACCGCGAAAGGTTTGATCTGTACCAACAGAGGAACAAATATTTGCACAAGCTGCAGATATCCATTTAAACTGGATCAAATATGTACCGGAAAAAAAAACAAGTATTCTGTCAGTTTGTTAAAAGTAGACTCGTTTACTGACTTCAAGAAGCAGCGGCCATATTGCTAATAGCGATCTCTATCTGGTAACCTTTAGTAAATAACATACCGGTAGACCGTAGCTTGTAGAAAGGCATAACATAGAACCACGAGCCTTCATTCCCATTCGCATCCAAATGGACGCGCATCGCATTCTTCTCTAGTAAAGCGGGAAGTCTTTTGTTTACCTGGAAAAATAATTGTATTGTAATATCAAATATGTTGTTATGGCAGGCGTCATGGCAGTTCCCTAGTATCCAGTCAACTACCACTCCAATACAATAACCCAAGTGTTCTGTAGTTTTAAACAGCAGGCGCCTTAGTACCGATAGTTCCTCAGTATCCAATCCACAACCATCCTATCACAATAGCCCAAGTGTTTTTTTCCCGTAGTTTGTTACGACAGAAACCATAGTACCTATAGTTGCCCGGTATCCAGTTCTATCACACTAGCTCAAGTGGTTTTCTCCTGTAGTTTATCAATAGTTCTATCCAAACTGCAGATTGTCCTTGGCTGCATTTTATAGCACAGACAGAGATAATCGCCAGTTTGGTGTTCACATCATATTTTGCGACTAAACTTGTAATTGTAAAGGGTTTCGGCATGTCTTCCAAAGATTTCGGGCTCCATAGTCCCTTAATATGGGAACATATCAACATAAGCTTACACCACAAAAACACCTATTTGAAATCCATTGTTTAAAACAGGTCGCGGACTTACAGCCGAACTCAGTAACTTACCTATTTGTCACCAGAAGTTACTTCATTTAACCATCGCGAAAAGCTACCTCAGGCTGTCGAGTGTTTTAAATCTCTGGTAACACATAGACGAGTTATCGAGTTCTGGCTATTTACTCATGATTTGTCAATTAGAGCAGACCACAACGCAGGGAATGCGAGAATAGTCTTTTAGCTTTATTCGAAGATTAAAATAAACAAGGCTTATTACTAAGATGACTTACAGTAAGATATTTGTTAGATTTGACGTGCAGCAGTTGTATAACGCTGCCGTACTGGACAACAGTACCTAACAGCTTTTTGTTCTCCAATTCATTTTGCTTCTTTTCTATCTCAGCGGCATGCTGGAATCAAAATAACATGATTAAACTCAAATCTATACATAAAAAATGCTTTGTCCTGACTAAAAGACGGATCAACGCACAGCCTAAAACGCTGATCGTAGAGACCTGAAACTTGGAAGGTGTATTCTTTGCATGACGTAGGCATCCTATAAGAAAGGATTTTCAGAAATTCCACTCCGTAGGAGGTTAAAAAGGGGGCAAAGTTTATATGGGAGAACGTAATTCCTTGGTCCTATCTAATTTTCAACTTCTACGCAGACGATATGTCGCGGGCAAAAGCTGGTCATCACTACATAGTATAAAACAAAGTCGCTTTCTCTGTACCTATTTCTCTATGTATGCTTAAATCTTTAAAACTACGCAACGGATTTAGATGCAGTTTTTTTTTAAAGATAGAGAGATTCAAGGGGAAAGTTTATATGTATAATACATGCATAATATAGCCGTGCGAAGCCGGGGCGGGTCGCCAGTCATATATAAAATACAAAGTTTGACTGACACATCAGCGCACTCAAACCAATAGATAGATCAGCCTAAGTTTGGCATATCAAAAACCTATTATGACGTAGGTATCCGCTAAGGAAACATTTTGGAAAATTCGCGGACGAAGTCGCGAGCAATAGCTATTATTTGCAAAATAAACGAGGAAGCGATTACGTTCAATCGACACATTAATAGATCGATCAAAATCTATCATCGCGAAGGCAGATAAACAAACTGAAACGTCGACAAACGCCGGTCGCGTGTACTTTGATCTGATATTAGGAACTTGATTAATTTTAGTTTTTACTTTTCCATTACCAGGATTTTTGTCAAAAATCTTTTTTTGTATTGGCCCACTGCTGGGCAAATACCCATGTCTTTCTACTTTCGTGGTTTAGGATTTAAAGCTACGATGGTATTTTAAACAGAGGCCTCTTACTATCAAGTACCCGCAAACTCCAGTCTCGTGAAAATAGTGCTTGAAACAGCATCGAAATATTGAGCTCTACAAAACATGGAAATCAAATATAGCATCGTGGTTATCTGTCCGGCTTCGGCTAAAAGCGATCGAGAGAGTGTTGCTTTCGCAGCTGAATCTCTACATTTATCGCCGAGCATCCTGCCGCCGAGGGTACAGTGTGGGCTCTCCTCTAGTTCAAGGACGAGGAGCGACGCAGTTCTTAATCGGTCAAGCCGTTTCGGAGGAGTTCAACTACGAACCCCGTGACACGAGAATTTTATATATATATATATAGGGATATAATATTATAAAGCTGAAGAGTTTGTTTGTTTGAACGCGCTAATCTCAGGAACTACTGGTTCGAATTGAAAAAATATTTTTGTGTTGGATAGTCCATTTATCGAGGAAGGCTATAGGGTACTTTTTATCCCGATATTCCCACGGGATCGGTGGTAGTGTGGGTGAATCCGCGGGGCGCTGCTAGTAAGCCATTATAAAGAACATTACATAGTAAGGAGTTTAGTTAGCAATTCTTATTCAAACTTATACAAAGTTTCAGTATTCACCGTTCTAAATAATAAATGACCACGGTTCTAACCGTCCCACAAGACTCATCAATTTATTTAACACAACCACACTACACGTGATAGTTAACTTTAAGGCAAACAAATAAAGTCTATTTTTCAGTTCAACAAATGCTCTGGAATTTAGAAAGATAGGATTCCAGAGCAAATATTTTTGAACTAGTTTTGCCAGCGACTTCGTCCGAGTAGGGTTTGAATTTTCTAAAATTCTTACTTAGCACATAGCTGTTCTATCTGCCAAATTTTTGCCCGATTCGTTCATTCGTTCGTTCGATTCATTCATTCGTTCATTGGTTTGAGTTGTGCGTTGATATCACTACATAGTATAAAACAAATTCGCTTTCTCTGTCCCTATGTCCCTATTTCCCAATGTATGCTTAAATCTTTAAAACTACGCAACTGATTTTGATGCGGTTTTTTTTTAAATAGATAGAGTGATTCAAGAGGAAGGTTTTTATGTATAATACATGCATAATATAGCCGTGCGAAGCCGGGGCGGGTCGCTATTACACTAATAAGGAAGACTTACAGTTTTTATATTTATAGATTACTAGCTGCGCCCCGCCGTTTCACTCGCGTAAGTTCCGATCCCGTGGGAATATCCCGATAAAAAGTATGTAAAGCCTATGTGTTAGTCCAGGTCTCCAGCTATCTAGATACCGAGTTTCATCACAATCGGTCCAGTAGTTTTTGCGTGAAGGAGTAACAAACATACATACACACAAACTTTCACATTTATAATATTAGTAGGATTAGCGACCCGCCCCTGCTTTGCTCAGGTAGCAGAGGTTTAGTTGAGTTCATGCGGCGCACGACAGTGAAGCACCCAAACGGCAAGATTTTTAGGTTTCTGTTCTGTACCGCAAAAGGTAAAAACATACGGACAAGAGAGTGATCTTACAAGGGTTCCTTTTATACCTTTTAAGGTACGAAACCCTGAAAAGGGAATCCTTATATTTCAGACTACTTTCCGTTACACATAAAACTTCCTAGATCACTTTTACAACAATTATTACAGAAAATAAGCATAGGTTTTTACAGCAAAAAAAATTCACCAAACTTTAAAGAAAGATTGTACGTGGTATGAAAATCTATTTTGTAGTTTTCGAATTTATCGCATTTAAAAGAAAGACAGACGCGGAATTTTGTTTTATATTAAGTACTAGCTGCGCCCGCGGTTTTACCCGCGTAAGTCCCGATTCCGTGGGAAAATCGGGATGAAAAGTAGCCTATATGTTAATCCAGGTCTCCAGCTATCTAGATACCGAGTTTCATCGCAATCGGTCCAGTAGTTTTGGCGTGAAGGAGTAACAAACATACATACACACACACACACATACACACAAACTTTCACATTTATAATATTAGTAGGATAGGTAGATTGAGAAGAAATATAATTAAAACGACTGACGTTAACAAATAGCTGAATTAGCTGCGTTTTATTTTAGAGAAATGGGTCGTGTCGTTTTGATTAATCCTCTCTGGTATGATGATGGTATTTTATTTGGAATAAGGGGTCATTGGGATTGAGCTGAGATTTGAGAGGCGTTTAATGGGTACAATCAACGGTCAAAAAATCTCTGCCCACCGTAACGTTTACAATTCTGTGCAGCACTATTTGAACATTATAACAACGTAACCTGTGGATCGAACCCACGTCGGTTGGTGTAGCGGGTGGTGGCTTATACCACTCACACAACTAAACACATAGCTAACATTTTGAAAATAATAATCACATTGAGTACTTTTAATCAAGTATTTAAGTTTGTGTGTAACGTCTATTAGAAGAAGGTCGTAACTCCAATACTTGTTGATAGTATTATTGTAGCAAACCAATCATTTACTTATGACCCATACTGTACATAGTGAGAGTGAGGCAAGTAATATATCTATAGCCATATCTACCTACCCGTATCTATTTATTTGATGACTTAATAAAACAACACCACGTGTACGAAGTCGCGGACAACAGCTATTTGAGAATAAACCTAAAATTACCGACTTAAAATTGATCCAAATCGTTTTAACAGCTCAAAAAACTAGAATACTAAAATATCTAAGAAATAGGCCATTTTGAAATGATAAATCGATACCCATCAAATACAAGACGGCTATACACCTGTGGAACGATTTATTTTATAACAATAAATCTATCAACGCAATGATAATAACGTTTTGGAATATTTTAACTGATGTTTAAATAAGCCGAGATTTTGATTTCTATCAAACGTTTACGACGGGGCACCTAAATAAATAAATATCGTAGGACACTGCACACAGCGCCATCTAGCCCCAGAATTTACATTTAACTTCTTTCAGTAGTCCTGTATCGGTGTAGACAGACAGAGTCTTAGTATAGATCAAACAGCGAATCATGGCCCCTGGCGGAAAGTGGAAGGGGTATGCGCAGAACTCAATTTTTAGGTCCGTTTGGCGGAGGGACATTAGTCACTAGTCAGTAGTGAAGGGACATCGCTCTCTGTTCCGCACACACATCTCTAGTCACACTCTGTCCTGCTCCCGCACGTCTTTAGTCGCCTAAGTTCTGTCGCGCACATAAAACTCACACACACCTAGCTTTGCCAAAGTCTAAATTGAAAAATTGGATAACCTAATACATTAAAATTCAATGTCATTTTAATTCCGGTGAAATACATTGCCTAATTTTCAGGAATGTTTTTTTGGTTGAGCAAAATATTAAACAAGGGTAAAGTATGACGATTAGGCTGTAGTAATTCTGTGCGCAATTGTACAGTATGGGTCATAAGTAAATGATCAGGTTGCTACAATAATACTATCAACAAGTTTTGGAGTTACGACCTTCTTCTAATAGACGTTACACACAAATACTTGAATTAAAAGTACTCAGTGTGATTATTATTTTCAACATGTTAGCTATGTCTTTAGTTGTGTGAGTGGTATAAGCCGCCACCCGCTACAACGGACGTGGGTTCGATCCACAGGTTACGTTGTTATAATGTTCAAATAGTGCTGCACAAGATTGTAAACGTTACGGTGGGCAGAGACTTTTGAACGTGGACTGTACATGCGCAAACCATCCCCAACAATTTCCGCTGGCGGCCATCATTCGTTGACCAACCTATAATAGGGTCCCGTTTTTACCGTTTGAGTACGGAACCCTAAAAAAAAGAGAACTTACATTTAACCTCTTCAGTAGTCCTGTATCGGTGTTAGAGTTTGCGGACTGCTTGGCCGTATTCCAGAACTGCTTTTGAGCGGAGTAGCGGTTCATAGGGCAAATTTTGAACAGGCAATCTGGACAAAAAAGAAATAGAATATATTATATTCGAAAAAACACACGACACAGTATAGACACAAATAATAAAAATAATGAGATAGTTACAGAGTAATGTAAATATAAAAAACAGACAATAAAAATAAAAAGTATCTGAGAAATCGTGTGTTGCCCGAATGGGTATTGTTAGAGATTTTAGTCTTCCATTTATTTGATTGTAAAGAAAAAACAAGTAAAAAATTATATATTCACTAGCTGCGCCCCGCGGTTTCACCCGCGTAAGCCCCGATCCCGTGGGAATATCAAAAAGAAAATAAGCCTATAGCCTTCCTCGATAAATGGACTATCCAACACAAAAATATTTTTTCAATTCGAACCATCAGTTCCTGAGATTAGCGCGTTCAAACAAACAAACAAACAAACTCTTCAGCTTTATAATATTAGTATAGCCTTACAAAAAATCTCATAAGGTACTCGTAGTACAGATGGTTTTTCACTAAAGGTTTTGAGCAGGTCATTTAAAACGCTTTTTCCTTTGTAGCAAAATCTCATAAACGAATGTCTAACAACTAATACATATTTCTAATAAGTTAAATGCATTAATCCCATATAGCCTAAGATTTGAAACACTTATAAAATAAAATAAAAAATTAAATAATAAATATTGAAGGACATTCCACACATCGCCATCTGGCCCCAAGCTAAGTAACTAGACTTGTGTTATTGGTGCTAGACAACGGATATACTACTTATATACTTTTCTTTTGTAAATACATACTTATTATACATAGAAACAACCAGACCACAGACAAATATCTAAGTATAAATACATGTCTGAGGCGGAAATCGAACCCGCAACCCTGTGTTTGGCAGTCCGGCATGGTGACCATTGTGCCAACTCAGCGCATCAGCGCGGCAAATCAGCGCTGAGGCTTCTAGCTTTAGCATCGTGCTGAGGACGAAACCTTTTTTCTGGGCGCTGTTCTACGTTTTTTCTTGTGCTTTTTTATGTGTCTATTTTTTAGTATTCAGAAAAAATAAAAACATCTCTTTCTTTCCTTCTTTCTTTTAACTGGGTCGTCCAAGTACGTTAACTTAAAATGTCTGAATAAAGTTTGTACTTACCCCGGAACTTTTTGGGAGGATCAGTCAGGTCGCCTGCCTCAGGGCAGACTACACACCTGTCATCTACCAACCTGAAACAGGAAGCCATCATGAAATGCTGGACGCCTTTGATGTTAAGTATAAAGGGTAGGTTGCGCCAAAACGCGCGTAATAATAGTGCACTATCACCCAGAAGGCCAATTCTGGTAAACAACAATGTTCTAATTACATTTCTATATCATTTCGATTACAAATAATACCCTCAAAGTAGCTCAAAATACCCTCAAAGTTAGCTTTTTGTAAAAAAAAAACTAACTAAAATAAATTAAGAGTATCTTTTGTAATTGAAATACAATCGAAATGATATAGAAATGTAATTTGAACAATGTTGGTTACGAGAATTTGCCTTCTGGTTGAATGAGAGTGCTGTTGATCTAGTGGTAGATGCGTCGATCTTCATTACGAAGATCATGGGTGTAGTGTATGACTGCAGGCAAGTGAAACCAGTTGTAAAATCTATAGACAAAACTATAATGTAAACATAGTAATGTGATATTGCATCGCACCTGCACCGATAAGCAGATGTGTCAAGGCCAAGGTTACACAGGAATCAATATTGTATAAGACGATCATGTGACGTGATATGTACCTAGTTAAATTAGTATAAAAACCCCTGCTTTTACTCAATAAATATTCAGTAAACAGTGCAACTTCGAAGTGTTAATATCTCCTCTATCCTCGCATTACATGGGTTCGAATCTCAGATTTATTTACATTGCTCTGGAGGTGTAGGAAAACATCGTGAGGAAACCCGCGGCTTAGTTAGTTCTAAATGTGTTGACGAGTTCATTTCTCTGAACATGGTCGACTAAGCTAAAAGGGTGATAGGTTCTTGCCAAGCCTACTCCATCTTAAACATGTCCCAGGCACTACAGCGAGCATGAATATCAAGAATTAAAGTATGCTGGCGGCTGGCGCTGTAAAAATAATTAAAATTTCCTTTTAACGACCGTGGTCCGATCGCGGAGTCACGGTGTATCTCATGAACCATGATAGCTAGAGAGTTGACATTTTCACAGATTATGTATTTCTGTTGCTGCTATTTAAAAATAAATACGGGATCGAACTCATGATCTTGGGAATGAATGTTGAGGTCTATAGATTATCAAACTATCCGCAGTTCTATCAATCGAACCATCGTTATAATAATATCAAATTCTATAGCCTGTGGTCCTATCAATTCATTCATAAAAACCTACTCCTGACAATAACAAACACAACAAAAAAAGAAAGTAGCATAAAGCCTTCCTCGAAAAATGGACTATCCAACACAAAAATATTTTTTTAATTCGAACCAGTAGTTCCCGAGATTAGCTCGTTCAAACAAACAACGGAAGCCCGCAAAGATGAATATTTTTCCCAGTTTTTTCCACATTTCCCACTGATTCTTCGCTTCTATTGGTCGCAGCGTGATGTTAAATAGCCTAAAGCCTTCCTCGATAAATGGACTATCCAACACAATAAGATTTTTTCAATTCGAACCAGTAGTTCCTGAGATTAGCGCGTTCAAACAAACAAACTCTTCAGCTTTATAATATTAGTATAGAGATCTACTGGAAGAGTAGGACCAAGATAATTATTTTTAAACTTACGCGATTTGTATTCATAGTAATTATTTTTAGGAGTAGTCTCTTCGCGACCATGACTATTGTAACATAGTCGAAACGTCGAGGTAAGAGAAATAAAAATACGCGATTAAGACCCGGGACAATAATTACTAGGACCTAGATAATTATTCACTCATTCATTTATTTTTCTTTTTAGGTTTTTATAAAAACAAAATGAATACAAAATATATACACTATAAAAACTTATAAAAAAAAATCCATCTAAGCACTTACTTAGTAGGTAAATAAATATCTAAATAAAATTAAATTTACAAGTCCTAACAATAATGTATAAATTTTGCATATAAAACAGTAAATTATTATGAAACCCTAAACCTAGAAGACCGTCGGCACCGAAGCAAGGCCCAGGCTACCGTTGGTTAGGGCCGCAAAGACAGAAACCTTCTTACGATTCGTGCCGTATCCGACGACTGCCTTCTGAATCTGACCCTTGAGCCAACCATCCAGCGAGAGCCTCTTTAGGTCAAGGCTCTTCGCTATGAGTCCATTTGCCGATACAACTATCGGAACAATACTCGTTGAATCAACGTCCCACATGGCGGTAATCTCGTGGGCCAAGTCCAAGTACTTAGTTTTCTGGACCAAGATATTTATTTTTAACCATGTAATTGTAGATCATCATCTTCCTGCCCTTATCTTAATTTATTTGGGGTCGGCGCAGTACCTATGTTTTTTTCTTCCATTCACTTCTATTAGTCGTCATCTCATCGTTCCCATTCATCTCTCTCATGTCTTGTCTCACGCAGTCCATCCATCTTTTCTTCGGTCGTCCTCTTCCTCTCCATCCCTCTACATTCATACTCATCACTCTTCTAGTCACATGCGTCTCCTCTCTTCTCATCACATGTCCATACCAACTTAAACGGTTCCCTTTTACTTTTTCAGTAATCGGTGCTACTTTCAGGCTTCCTCTAATATACTCATTCCTTATTTTATCCATCCTCGTTACTCCACACATCCATCTCAACATTCTCATCTCCGCTGCATGCAATCTTCTTTCATCCTTCTTCTTCACGGCTCAGCATTCCGATCCATACATGACGACAGGTCTTATCACGGTTTTATAGATCACTTCAGTTTAAGGGGCATCCGTGTAACCATGTAATTGTAGATGTAAAAGGCCAATAATAAGCTTCACATATAAATTGGTAACTTTATGTTCCTTTGTATAAATTGAGACAATGACAATTAGTTAGCGGCTTGCAACCGAGGTGTCTCGAGTTACATCATTGATACGTACTCTAGACTTTGCTCGTGGTAATTAGTGTAGTCACTATTGCACTATTTATCAATACACATGATACGTGTACTCACAGTGTCTTTGATCACTGAAAGATATACTTATTTACACTTCTTTAGGGTTCCGTACAAGCTAAATATAACTAATAATTGTTGCAAAACGGACCCTAATTTAGCGAAATGCTAGTCTTTCGATCTTTCGTTGAGGTTATATACCAGATACATATTTGTTGGTTACATAGCATATGTAATTTAAAGCTCTTTAATATTTCATTTTTAGGGTACCCAAGGGGTAAAAAAAACGGGACCCTTTTACTAAGACTCCACCATCAGTATGTCTGTCTGTCTGTCACCAGGCCGTATCTCATGAACCGGGATAGCTAAACAGTTGAAATTTTTATAGATGATGTATTTCTGTTGCCGCTATAAACAAATACTGAAGACAGAATATAATGGTACGGAACCCTTCTTACGCGAGTCCGACTCGCATTTGCTCGGGTTTTTTAATCGGTAAGTGACGATGCGGTCTAAGGGCGTGTTCAGATTACAAGCTTCGACCACGCGCATTTTGTTGTTGTTTGATAGCCCATTTATCGAGGAAGGCTCATAGTCTACTTTTTATTTTGATATTCCCACGGGATCGGGACTTACGCGGGTGAAACCGCGGAGCGCAGCTAGTTAATTATATTTAGCTTTAACATACAACTAGTTTGTAACCTTTTTTGCAAATAGATAATATTCTATTCCATATAAATATCATAGTCTGAGTCTCTAACGAATACCTACTTTGAAATTGAAAACATATTTAGAATTAATGAAATCATCTGAAACAATTCTAACAGGGTTAATCCTTGGGTAATGTTTAATATGAGATGACTTAAAACGACCCACGAGAGCCTGCTACCTTTGAGTCTTGCTACCTGTTGCGATTGGTAAGATGTTTGCAGCGTATTTGAAGTTTCTTTTTAATTTAACGGCAAGAAGGCTTATTCTCGTATCTCAATAAAATTGTTCAAATTAAGTTTAATGGAAAGAATATCCTCAAAGTAGCTCAAAATACCATGAAAGTTCGCTTTTTGAATCGAAATGATATTGCAATGTAATTAAAAAAAAAAAATTACGTGAATTGGCCCTCTGATGTTTCTTACTCAATGGCATCAGCATCTTAACATAGAACTCACCCCAAAGTACTCAGGAAACCTGAGACCGTGCCCTCCGCGTAGAGGGACACTATGTCCCCCAGGTGTAAGAAGCTGTCCCCCATCCTGGTGTTGGTATCTCCTTACCCCCACCATGCAACGGCACCTGAACACAAATAAAACAAAAATCAATCTAAAATATTTGAGACAAAATTCCAGCTAAAAATTCCGGTCCCGATAAGATGAAAACTTTTAGATAATTTTCTTTCTTTTTCTTTTCAGTTTCGAGGTTTATCGCTTACTAGCTACGCTCCGTGATTTCACTCGTGATGTCCCGATCCCGCGGGAAATTCGGTTTTCAAATAATCCTATGACCTTCTCCATCCTATAGCTACCACTATACCAATTTTCATTCAAATTGGCCCAGTCGCTTAACCGTGAAGAGAGTTACACACAAACTTTCGGATTCATAATATATAGTCAGGAAATTAGGATCCTCTTTTCCCAGAGGCAAAGCAAATAGCGATAAAATTACAAAAAAAACTCGTAATGTAAGCCTAAATCTAAAATAAAGATCCGACAAAACGAGAACAGAATATTAATTCAGCTTTCGTATATAATTCGATTAACTTACTCGTAAGTAAATGTTGGACAGAAAAAGGTACGAGAAAATTAAATTTTATGATCCTGAACGTGTTCATGAAATTAGCTTGAGCTTTTGTTAATAAGATTAATTATAATTAAGTGATAAATGGTAAATTAATCATATCTATTCTAGAAAATCGTATACCGAAGAATAGTCTAATACTAGCGACCCGTCCCGGCTTCGCACGGCTATATTATGCATGTATTATGCATATAAACCTTCCTCTTGAATAACTCTATCTATTAAAAAAAACCGCATCAAAATCCGTTGCGTAGTTTAAAAGATTTAAGCATACATAGGGATATAGAGACATATGGACAGAGAAAGCGAATTTGCTAGTTACCATACTCCTCCGAAACGGCTTGACCGCTTTTTTATGAACTTTGAAATGCATATTCAGTAGGTCTGAGAATCGGCTACTATCTATTTTATTTATTTTGTTTCCTTTAGTTTTTTTTCTTGTAAATGGCAAAACAACGTTTGCCGAGCCAGCTAGTTTTTATATAATAAAATAGGTCAGCATTTGACCACTATTTCACACGATGGTAAGTGACGATGCGGTCTAAAGATGTATAGAAGATACCTATACGCTCGTGACTCGAAGATCCCCAAATAAACGAGGGCCTGATGCGATATTAAAATTTTAGTACATACGAAGTCATTTAGAAAAATACCTTAAGCTTTGGAAACATCAGTCTCTTTTACTGTAGGTGTTTTAAATAGATTTACTACATGAGCGGTGTTGTTCTATTGGTTGATACCTTGACTTTCATTCCATTGATGCATGGCCGATGAAATAAAAGTAAATATAGTAAGTAGTAGTAAATATGTGGAGTAATTTACTTTGCCTAATGGTGAAGGAAAACATATCGTGATGGAACCCGCCTTAGTTGGCTCCAGACGTATTGACGAGTGTATTTCTTCTGAACATGGCCTCTGGCTTGCCTTCACCGGCCGTCCAGAGTGGAGTCGCATGAGTAGAAATACTCGAAGGATGGATGCCGAACGTCAGTGATGAGTTGGCCCGCTCGCTCGGACTACCAGCGATGACTTAAAATCCAGTGAGGCCTCTCCATCCTTCAAGCCACTCACGTTCCTGTTCCCCCCTTGCTGTAATTTGCTCGGCTATTTAGGGTGGCCCAGTCTGAGAGTTGGCGAGTCTCCGCCTGCCATTTTGACATGTTTATTGGACATTGTTACGGCAGGTGCCATAGTATCCATAGTTCCCTAGTATCTAGTGCACTACCATCCCATCACAATAGCTCAAGTAGTTTTGTCCTGTAGATTATCAATAGTTCCAATAGTTCCACCCAAACCAGAGGTTGTCCTTGGTTGCACTTTATATCTAAGCAAATACTTGCCTGAGGCGGGAATCGAACCCTCAACCCTGTGTTTGGCAGTCCTGCATGGTGACCATTGTGCCAACTGGGTCGTCACGGTCATCACGACGTTACGATTCGGATTCGTGTGCGTTGCAGTAAGGAGTTTCATACAAAGAATACTGAACTGCTTGAGTTGATACGTTTCCGTTCCGTTTACGAGTTGATATGTGTGCTACGACCCTTAATACACCAAACATCGAACTAAATAAGCATGGATTTAAAATAGTATAAATCATCCAGCTAAAATGTAATGTAAATTCAGTGTATACTGACTGAAAATTAAGACTTTCCACTACATAACTCCTAATTTCCTACAATACACGGCATAGAAATATTAATATCAGACTTCACCTACTAACATTTAAAAGCAATCGATACCAAATAGCAACGCACAAATGCGTGAGAACTATTGAACAAAACAAAATATTCCAACAAAACGTCGCCGCGTTCGCTTTGAACGTGCTTTGAACCAAGACTTCCTTCGTTCCCCTACATTATAACCACATTGTAACAAACTAGGTGACTCGCTTGAAACTTTAAACAGTATTGAATTGTTATTTCTGTATGTGGGTAATTATTATACGTCAGAAAGTTTCTAGGGAATATATTTGTAGCCAAATATTTTTGTAATTTGTGTGACGGAATACGTTTGTTCACCGAAACGCAAAGATAATTAAAACGCAGAAATAATGATAATTAGAAAATGAAAAAAAAACAAAACATAGGGGGCATAGTCATGGCAGCTAAGTATAGGTTTTATGGCACAAAAATATTTGTGCTAGTGTCATTATCCAGGGAGAAAACAGTCGACTACGTTTGTATGGAGAGAGCATAGGTACCTATCTAAGTTTTACTTTGAAGATGAAACAAAGCAAAGCTTAGATAGGTACAAAACTTCGAGCTCTCGAACCCACCATTATTCAAAGAACCTGCGAGTCTTCAGAGACTAAAATCCAATTTCTCAATATGCAAACGAATACCTAAACTACGATCAGAGGCACGTCTTCACAAACGACAGACCATTTGCACCCCATTTTGCCAAATCACCCCTACTACGAGTATTTGATCTGAAACCGGAGCAAAGGTTTGATATACATATTTACCCGTACCTGAACACACCCTGAATATTCAATCAAAAGGATCGACCGGTATAGGGGTTGTAAGTTAGTCTCTTTAGTTAGGTTGGGACTGAAGTTTGTGCTGTGGATTAGCATTTGCTCGCGAATCCGCCGCGTAAATGTCGAAAGTGGACCAAGGAATCGCGTTGTCCCATACAAACTTTGCCTCCTTTTTCGGAAACTACTTTCTTATCGGATGCCTACGTCATACAAAGAACACATCCTCCAAGTTTCAGGGTCTCTACGATCAGCGATGGCTGTGCGTTGATCCGTCAGTCAGTCAGCCAGTCAGGAAAAAGCATTTTATATACATACTAGCGACCCGTCCCGGCTTCGCACGGCTATATTATGCATGTATTATACATATAAACCTTCCTCTTGAATCACTCTATCTATTAAAAAAAACCGCATCAAGGGAAATATCATAGGAATTCATAAGGACGGGGAAAAGTGACTTTATTTTATACTATGTAGTGATGATATAGATGAATGAATACTGTAAGATTAGTTTTGAACTAAATGTAAAGAATCAAGTATTTTTTTAAAAACCGGCCAAGTGCGAGTCTGACTCGCGCACGAAAGGTTCCGCACCACATTGTAAGAGAGCCCCATTTTTTTTCTGTTTTTAGTGTTTTTTGTTATAGCGGCAACAGAAATACATTATCTGCGAAAATTTCAACTGTCTTGCCATCACGGTTCATGACAGACGGATGGACAGTGAAGTCTTAGTAATAGGGTCCCGTTTTACACCTTCGGGCACGGAACCCTAAAAAACGACAGCGCCTTATAAAGCAAAAGCTCATAATCCTAAGAAAAGTTTGATAAGCCGGCGAGCGAGATCCATCAAATACTACACTTTCCGGGATCCAATTAATCATCCCCATTATCATTTATGGTTTCATCCGCCTGCTTCCAACTTTTCTTAGGCTTATAAGCTTAACTCCAAAATTGACGTCTAGGCAGCAACAAAGTTGTGCGGGGCATGTCAGTCGGTTAGTAAAACGGATAATTCTCAAAAGATCCATGGGCAAGATCCGAAATGGATCTAGTCAGATATTTTTTCTCATTGGATCCAGATTTAGATTTTACTTTCTTAGTCGATTTCTCACCAGATCCATCATGGATCTACTGGAATTTAAAACCAAGTTATATACAGTATCACAACATGTTTTCAAACTCACCAGTCAAACCATCAAATCATCTTTAATTATATTCCACGAGCTTCATCAGCAACTTGAGCATATCACAAACAAAGTAGAACAAGTGCAATAACGACTTATACCAAGCCCTACGTAAGTCTACACACTGATAGATAAACACTAGGAACATTAGACTTAGCATACAGTAACATAATAAACGTTTTTCACTATTCACCATCTGAAAGTTTCACTTTTACCTGTCGAGCGGAATTAGCTTGGTTTGAGTCTGTATTTAAGTTCTTTAGACACGATCAGGGGTTCTTCTGGATGATTTTGAATAGGAAGTACTTGAAGGTGATTAGGTGGCAGTGAATGGTGAATGAATCATCATCAGAAGGCGGATAATGAAAAGAGTGCTTTTGGGTATTGCTTGCACCCAATTTGCAAACGGCAAAGAGTTGCCTTGGGCGCTTAGGCTTCCCAGTTGTTGTGCGGAACCCTGGACAAACCAGCGCGACTAATCGAGAGACTCAAACGATGTGATAACAACCCACAGTTTAGTTAATTCGCGAAGATAACCTCGATTGGATAAAGGAAATGAATAGATAATTATGTTGCATGCTTAATGAATTACTGGGTGACTACAATAAGTGCGACTGCGGGGGCTTCCGAGCAAACTATGGTGCGGCTTTTGACCTGTCCCTTCAGCCCTAATAGCTGTACTTCAGCTGATTTGATGTCAGATAACAAAGCCAAAGACCTGGCAGCGCACTGGAGTGAAGAAGAATAAAGTAAGAAAGTTTTGTCTCTTCAGGTTTCAGGACTCTGGAAGGAGTTGCCCTTGCTCTAAAGTGGAACATAAATAGGCTTACTTTTTTTACAGATTATACAAGTACCGATATGAAAAGAAAATCCTGTACAAAAACATCGCGCCTGAAAGTGTGTAGAGAACTTAAAAATACAACCACAAAAATTGCGGGAAAATTAACACAGGTTTGTTTTTACTTTTTAGGAATACGCGGCCATTTAGCGGCAAATATTATCTTAAACTAGCTGTTTCATTGGTAGATAAAGGGCAATCAATACATGGTGAGCAAACGTAGCTAATCAGGCATCACGAAAGGGGTTTTATATATAGAGAAAAATCTCTGGACCGTTATTTATTAGCTATACGTACCTACGCTTTTTGTTTAGTGACCTAAATAAGCAAGGCTTCAGTTGGTAGGTTTAATTAAGGGCTATTTTCAGAGGACTCTTTGGTTCTAGGGTACTGTAGATTGTCAATTTTATAACCATTCTAATACTGAAGAACTCTTGTTTTTCACTCCCGATATTCGGGCCTAACGTGGTTGTAACCGCGAAGAGCAACTAGCTTATACCAGGGACTTAAAACGTTATCCATAACAGAATGTTTAACGTTATAAAAACGTTATAATAGTATCGGTATCTCAGCAAACATTTCGTTATCGATCTTTTGTATAACGTTTTACGAGTAACAGAACGAAATTTTAACTGCAAAAATAACGTTATTATAACGATAAATACGCGACGTTGCCAAACTTATTCATTTTACAAATCCGCGCCACGCGCGGCGGAATTTGCGCATCAGTTGGTAAAAGCGAAATGGGTCGAAAAAAATCAACAAAGTTTACAGATATTTCAATCTTGAGGATAATAATAAGACCTCAAAATGTTTAGTTTGCGAAAAAGTTTTAAAGGTAAGTTAAGAAAGAAGTAGATAGTAAGTAGGTAGTAATGTGTAGTATTTTCTAAAAATAAAACTAATATTTTCTAAGAAAATCGGGTTATTAATATTTATTTTTTTACAATAATGCCGATTTCCTTAGAAAATATGAATGTTTTCAATTTTTTTATATAATCTTTTATGTTTCTCCGAAGAGCCCTTGCGATAGGCAGCAATAAAAAAAATATTAAAGATTGCTCATAATTTTTTAATCTAAAAAATTAAATGCTCCGCAAGTCGCAAATGGATCAAGCTGTTTGTGTGGTTTGTGGTGCCTTATTAAAGGTAAAGAGTTGAACTAACACGCCTCAGTGATGAAAGTTATCGACTTTGGTTTTGATGCTAAAGGCCAAAATTTCTAGTACTTTTTTAAATAATGCCGATTTTCTCGGAAAATATTAATTTTTTGAATGTTTTTATAAAATATTTTATGTTTTTATAAAGAAGCTCTAGCGATTAGTAAAAAAAACCACGATAGTTAAAGATTTGGTCATAAAAAATTCAATTGAAAATAGAGTTTTCAATGGCTTCTATTTTCCAAAGTCATCGATATAGCAAGCTGTTTGTGGTGTCAAATGAGAGATATGAGTTGAACTAACATGCCTAAAAGTTAGAGTGCGTAAGCTGCTCTGGTTTGTAACCTAGAGACCAAAACATGTGACGTTTCATACATTTTTTCATATTTTGACGGCTTACGATCTGCATCAAAAACAGCCCTATGTCCATCATTTGCCGTTTCGAGCCACTGTGCGGCACCGCGCGCGTGCAACGTTGCCGCCGTGTGCGCGCGAGCGGTGGTACCTGGTAGGTACTACCGCTCGCGCCCGGTTTCGAACGCAGCGGCAACGTTGCTTGGCCGCAGAAGAGGTGGTTGGTAGGTATTAGGTATATACTAATTGCACTGTGAAAATTTATCGCTACATTATTGATTGGTTTATTTTACTTTTAATCGTAGATTCACTATGATAAAAAAATGTGTTTCGGAAATTTTACCTATTCCTACTAAACATATATCTAACACCAAAGTAATAGTAAATTTCAGGACGTTATGTAACCTTTAGCCTTCTTCGATATTTGAGATATCCAACACTAGAAGAATTATTCAGATCAGTCCAGTGGTTTTGAAGCAAATTCAATACAAACAAACAAACAAACAAAAATCTAATCTTTCCCATTTATACTATTACATAGTACGTACATGTACCTATAGATTACACCCTTACGTAGCCAGAGAGAGCACTGCGTTCGATAGTTCACACGAAGAAAAAGTAAACATTACTTTGAGTAAAAGAGATAGCATAAAAACAATAATTATAACATTATTATATGAATAACAATATTTTTAATAACGTTAAATTGACAATATAACGTAACGTTATTATAACGTAACGTTATTATAACGTAACGTTATTATAACGTAACGTTATTATAACGTTATACATATTCAAAGCTTTGAATAATTTCGTTTTGTTATATCGTTTCTCTCACAAATAACGTTATCTTGCAATTCCACAGATAACGTTACTGTATTTTACCGGTATTTAAGTCCCTGGCTTATACCAACTGAAGAAACTTCATCATATCCAGACCCGATTCAAAAAGTGCTATTCTCCGATATTGGATTAATGATTCGCAAGTTTGTGCAAGAAAATAATGTCTACAGTACTAATACAAAGTATAATACGGAACCCGTGAAAGTTGATACACTCTTGGCCATTATACGAACACTTCGCAGAAAACTTTGTTATCTTTAGAGGTTTTTTCCACGTGCTACTTGAAGCGTAACTTTATCCAAGAGGATCTTTTATCAAAGAAGGTTTAACGAAGACTTGTTCTACTTTTAGAAGACTTTTAGCATCTGTTTTAGTTGAAGTTTCAAAGTACCATGAAACTTTCGGTTCAAACTACTATCGCAAAGATGTATATCGTACTTTCATATTCCGAACTACAAATCCTTTATAGGTTTAGCAAGATCAGTTGTCAAAATTCCAAAATGTTC
The DNA here is from genome assembly GCA_907269075.1 of Idaea aversata. NCBI lineage: Eukaryota > Metazoa > Arthropoda > Insecta > Lepidoptera > Geometridae > Idaea > Idaea aversata. Next base: position 2,227,860 of record OU026108.1, read on the forward strand.
TTTTATATATAATCGTACATTTAAGGATCGCAAAGATGTATATCGTACTTTCATATTCCGAACTACAAATCCTTTATAGGTTTAGCAAGATCAGTTGTCAAAATTCCAAAATGTTCTTTTATATATAATCGTACATTTAAGGATCGCAAAGATGTATATCGTACTTTCATATTCCGAACTACAAATCCTTTATAGGTTTAGCAAGATCAGTTCTTAAAATTCCAAAATGTTCTTTTATATATAATCGTACATTTCAGGATCGCAAAGATGTATATCGTACTTTCATATTCCGAACTACAAATCCTTTATAGGTTTAGCAAGATCAGTTGTTAAAATACCAAAATGTTCTTTTATATATAATCGTACATTTCAGGATTTAATAGGTCAGCGTTTGACCACTATCACACCCGCCTGATCGTAGGTGATGATGCGGTAGCACGCTTTCCTAGAAGATACCTGTTCACTCGCTATTTGATTTTGATTTAGTTATACCACAAATAATTCAGTAAATTTTACAATTATGGAAAGGCCAACTTGGTAAAGTTGTATTTTTTAATAGTTACCTTTCCCACTATGGACTAATTTCAGAATCGGTCATAATTATTTCGCTACGGAGAGGAAACTGACTCGCATTTATAGAATTAATACTCCGTTTTTGCCATAAGCGCCATAGATACACAAGCTTAAACAAATCACCGTTAATCATAAATTAGTTAAGTACTATAAAGTGGCATGGAAAAGCTTTATCGGCTTTAGGACATGTCGTGATATTCGTACGCTTATCAAAATCATGATTATATCAGCGTAAAACAGGAAAAACGGCTATAATCGTACGATAAATCAGGAAAATACACCACCTAAATTACACCCACACATTTAATGACAACATTTGGTAATGATTTAATCATTTTTCGATTGCTAAATGCTAGTTTCGACTTCATAAAACTTCACATGACTCTAATAAGTAGTAAGAATTCTCGCGCAATTTTTGCTGAAGTTTAGCTTTATGCGAAGATTAAGCGGAATCGCACGTTTTCAAGTAATTTTCAGCTTGAACGCGATCCGAGATATTCCGCCAGGAAGTCCGATAACAAACTGGTGTTTAGTTCCTGGTATGCATGTCTATTTGTTCGTGAAATGATGTGATGGTCAGCGAGACCTTGGCCTGCTGTTTATTTTACTTCTATCCAGTGTTGAAGGGATGCCATACGTTCAGAATCACTTTGTTCCCCGTTCTGGTTTATTCCATTAGTTAATTTTGGATTTACTGGTTTTGAATGGAATTAAATTGGTCAATTATATTCATTCATTGAGAAGGGAACTTAAAAAACACGTTAAAATTACAAATTAAACTTAAACTTTGAACAAAATATTAAACGAAAATTGCGCATGGTGCAAAGGAGTCAAGGATGCTTGCAGCATTGTTCCTTTACACTAGGAATGATCAGCAACGGTCGTCCACAAATCGATTCAATGGTGTATCTTCTGTAAGATTACAACTTAAATAAGCGGTGCCTTAGTACAAAAAAAGAGTGAAGAGAATGAAGGGAGAGAAGAGACTGAACAAATAGAGGAGCTCTTCAGCTCGTCGGTGCGGTAAGATGTCAACCCCATGAGTTTCTTGTCAGTTCCATCTCATTGGTGGCTGCATACCGAAAGCACACACACTAAAGTTTCTAAGAGTATGCAAGCGGGCATTTTAATATTAAGATCATATGATTTGAAGCAATAAAGTATGTTGAACTTTAGTCATTGTATTTTTTTACATACTAGCCACCGCCCCGGCTTCGCACGGCTATTATACATGTATTATACATATAAACCTTCCTCTTGAATCTCTCTATCAATAAAAAAAACCGCATCAAAATCCGTTGCGTAGTTTTAAAGATTTAAGCATACATGTGGATATAGGGACAGAGAAAGTTTTTTGTTTTATACTATGTAGTGATAGTGACGATAGGTCAGTGTTTGACCACTATCACACCTACCTGATGGTAGGGTGGTCTAAGATGTAGCACGCTTTCCTAGAAGATACCTATTCTCTCGCGACTTGAAGACCCCCAAACTGTACACGTCAGGAAAGACAGACGCAGGCAACTGCTGTAGTGTTAATGGAACGCTTTTAAAGGTCAAGTTAAAGAAAACTCTTAAATAATTTCTTGATTACACCAGCTGAAGAAAGATAACAGGTCGTAATTCGTTTCCCTAAACATCGGCATCGCGCCAGTACAAAGCCAAAGCCAGCTCCTTTTAATAAATCATAACTAACGTAACAATTTCTCAAAGAGACGTGAGTTGAAAATAAACGGATACAATTAGACAACGCGGGTCGTAAACGAGAATATAGTCGGAGTAAATAATACATTTTCTTACATACGAGTGAAATCTTGGTGTTCACGATAATAGAAGCTATTGTTTAATCTATCTATGTACGGTCGGCTGCATAATTGCAGACCCACCGTAGAGCTCCAAAACGGCCGTTATCACTACATACATAGTATAAAATAAAGTCACTTTTCGCCGTCCCTATGTCCCTATTTCCCTTTGTATGCTTAGATCTTTAAAACTACGAAGGTTTATATGTATAATACATGCATAATATAGCCGTGCGAAGCCGGAGCAGGAACTACTTAGTAAAATAATATTTTTTTGGCAAATTGTTCAGAATTTTATTATTAGGTAGGGCTGAGCAGTTGCGCAGAGAGTAATTTTGGCGTACCGTAATAAAAGATAGAGTTAAAAAAAAAATGTAAGTAATTATATTATTACTTATGAAATACATGACATTGGCTGTATGTGTAATATGTAGTAATTAGAAGACCGCGAACACCGTGAACGTCATGGAGTAGGAAAAAGGCCTTTGGACACAAAATATATAGTAACCACATGAGTAGGTATAGTAACTTAAAAAGGCCGTGATGCACTTAAAGAGCCATACCTATCTATCGATAGAGGGCACTAAGGCAAATAAATAATGCCTTCACACCAAATCTTTAAAGCGTCTCGGAAACGGGATATTGAAAGAAGCGTTCCATATTTTAACAAATATCCCGTCTCCGGGATGTTTTAGAAGTTTGGTTAGAAAGCATTATTTGTGCGCCGCAATAACCTCTTAATGATAGGTATGGGTTTCTAAATGCACCGCGCACTTTTTAAAAATCTTAAGACATCACGTTTGGTCAAATACCCCATTTCCGAGACGACAGAGATTTGGTGTAAAAGTATACTTAATTTGCCGTAATATCATCTTAGGTATATTTCTCAAAAATATCGTGCAAAAAAATACTATGTCAAGTTCCCAGTACTAAATGGCAAGACGCCTTTTTTAATTCAATGTTCGAAGTTTTTAACCTCTTTGGTTTTACGTTAACGTCAGCTGCTGTCAGCTTGAGATGACGTCTTACCAATCTAATCAAAAGCACCAAAGAGTATTGATATCAACCTCGAAGCAAATTACCCCCAAAATAACTTTCTACCCCTTTTTAACGCCGTTAGGGGATGAATTTCAATAAAATACGAAACACGTGTTCCATCAATTCTGTTAAAGAATGTTTATGCTAAAGAAGTAGATTGGACTAAGGAATCACGTTGTCCCATACAAAATTTGTCCCCCCTTTTCACCCCTTTAGGAGTAGAATTTCGGAAAATCCTTTCTTATCGGATGCCTACGTCATACAAAGAACACACCCTCCAAGTTTCAGGTCTCTACGATCAGCGGTTTAGGCTGTGCGTTGATCCGTCAGTCAGTCAGGACAAAGGATTTTATATTTCGATATTCCCACGGGATCGGGAGTTACGCGGGTGAAACCGCGCAGCGCTGCTAGTAAACTATATAGTTGCCATCAACTGAGACTGGCTAATGGTCAAAATCAATAACCTATTCATTACCAAACGAAAAAGTGTCATTTTAAACAGTTAGTCATTTTTTTATAGGTTTTTAGAGGATAATTATGTTTTAAACCTTGGTAACTGATAGGTAGGTTATAGAATTCGAACATTTAATCTAGATTCGTGCACAAACTCCGAGATGATTTGGTGTGAAGGTTGCCAAGAAGTGAAAAAATATATGCCTTATTTTGAAGAAACCGCGTAAACATAGCTATTTGTCTATAGCTATAGATATTTGTCTGTGGTCTGGTTGTTTCTATGTATTGTAAGTATATATTTACAAAAGAAAAGTATATAAGTAGTATATCCGTTGTCTAGCACCCATAACACAAGTCTAGTTACTTAGCTTGGGGCTAGATGGCGATGTGTCGAATGTCCTGCAATATATTTATTTAATTATCATCAGGTGCGATTTTTAGGCTAAAATCCAGGTGTAAAAGTAGTTTCATTTTCAACAGAACAAACGAGAAATAAATCTCGCTCGTTCAATTAACTTAACTAGAATAACCGTCATTCGAGCCTTAGAGAAGTAAACGCGAATTTCCCACAGGATCGGAACAAACGCGGGTAAAACCGTGGGACACAGCTAGTATGAACTAAATGACCCTCAAATATTGTAATTAATTATAACACTAGAAAAACAATAGGGCTAGGAATAATTAACACGTGTACGAGATACGCCGTATTATGTTTAGATTTGGTTCGTGAGTTTACGATTAATTTAAATACGGTTATAGAATTTGGCTAGTCATAGAGTAAAAGAAACCTTAAAGGGTATTTCGAACTGGATGCCCGTTAAATTAAAAAAATCTACAGATCTATGCGCAACTATCGAAGGGCATTGAAAATGTAATAAAGTAAAAAAAAACGACAACGTAAAGGCACTACCACAGCCTACGGTTTTCATCCGACCGTGGTACTTGATGGCTCAAATTAAAGCTGAATTCAACATCGAGATCCCTTTTTTCTATTTTAAAAAGATAATACACATTTTGTGAAAATTTTATAACTTGGAGATTTCTCAAAAAGTAACCAACCGATTTACAAAATTCAAAATCTATACGATACCTTAGATCTTTACGATCATTTTGACATCTCTTGCATTTAATTATATAGAAAATATAGCAATGTCGTACTTTTCTTTAATTTGGCTACAATTATTTAATTTTGATAAACATTTTCAAAGTTAAAATTAAATTTGTTGGGCTGTTAGTTCGAAATCGTCTTAACTAGACTATAATGAGTGAGTCGGATGCATCCTGATTGTTCCTGATGTGCTAAGATCGTCACGCAATTAGTGCCGGAAGAAAAACAGACCCCGAAAACGATGGGGCTGATAGATCTAGTTGCCAACAACGGAAACTGGGTAATGGCACAGAATACTAATTACAAGCGAATGGTTAAAATTAATAACCTATCAATCAATTATCAAGGGTTCTAGTGACACTTTTTGACAGTTGCCAGACGAAAGATGTCAGAAAATTTTCATAACAATAAAAAAGTTGAAACAAAGGCAAATGGTCTTATTAGTTTTTGTGAAAATCTAAATTTGCTCTTATCTTTTTAGGGTCAGACTCAGGACCTTGATTTTTATATAGCTAGGGCCTATAAACCTTTTTATACCACCTATAGCACATGATTAAACAACCTATAGACCTCAGTATCTGGTATAAGTTTTAACTTGCTAGGTTCACCCGTTTCTGAGAAAATCGGTGGTGGGTGACACAGACAGACAGACAAGAGATCTTATTAGAGTTCCTTTTTTACCGTTTGAGGTACGGAACCCTAAAAATTAGGCAAGATCATTAAACTAACTTAGGACCAAAATGCTTGGGTGTTTGCATCCTGCAAAGCAGTGGTAAAATACGAGATAGATAGATAAATTCTTTATTGTACCACATTAAAGCTTAATTGTAACATAAATTCCTGCTAAAAAAAACAATTTAAAGCTAACAATATGGCACAATGGGCGGCCTTATCGCTTAAAGCGATCACTTCCAGGCAACCTTTGGATGGACAAGAATTAAAGAAGGGGATGGGTGAGTTGTACTCGTGATAGGTATATAAAGAGTGACATGGGTGTTTTGGCAAATACCTGTGCCGAATCCAACGGGAGTCTGATGAGAGATGCCACCATTGTGCCAGTCCCAGTGACTCGGCGCAACATACACTGGCAATCTGTCCAGCTTGGGACGAACAGCGGCGTGCCCTCATTGTGGAAGTCGGGAGTGACTTGTCGTTGCCTGCTGTCGTTCGCGCAATGGTCGACAGCGACGAGTCATGGCAGGCAATGAGGGCTTTTTGCGAAGCCGTTATGTCGGCCAAGGAGGCAGCTGAGCGGGAAAGGGAGATCACCTCTTCTGATCCCGCTCGCTCCCGGCGCCCCAGGAGGAGGAGAGTCAGGAATGACAACCTTCCTCCTTAAAGTGGCTCGTTACCAGTTCAAGGGCCCGAGATGGCGGCGGCGTGTCTCGCGCCGCCTCTTGTGAGTGGGTTTTTTAAGCGAATGGGGTCTGTCGAGACCAACCGCCGCCGGGTGTATGTGGTTAAGCATGCGCAAGCGAATCCCTCTGCACTCGGCTCATGGTGGAGAGAAGGGACACCGTCAGGTTTTTAGTGGGTAAAACTCTGGCCGCCCACCATCTAGGCCAGTAGGGAGCCCCACATACCCCACTGCTCCCCCCCGGGAGTGGCGGGAAATGCATAAGGGCGCATTTTCCTGACGCAAAAAAAAAAAGGTATATAAAGAGTAGAAAATAATAAATATTAAAACCCTATAATAAATATATTATAACGAGCCTTATTTTTAAGAAACCACGTAAACAGGATAAGCCTGTTGATTTTGGCTGCCTGTCTCCATAATCGCTCTTACTGTCTTAGAGAACTCTAAAATAAAATATGAACGTTTTAGATTTAGTTTTTTAATTGGTGCTGTTTCATATGCGCCTCGCGTTTATCCATCGTAAAAATAACAAATAGATGTTCGGCTATGAGATTAGCGATTAACATTGAGTTTAGTTTTAAAAGTTCTTTAAGACCACTGTGAAGCTGTTTTCCATACAAAAAGCGGTAACGTTTTCTTTCCCCCTCATAAACGAAGTCCGATTTTAATAATTTTTGAAAATGTTCTAGATCTAATGGAAAACTAGGTTTAACCATTTTTATTTTGAAGACATATTGCCTAAGATAAAAGTTATTAGTATCTGAATATCTATTTTTTTTTTTCTGAATATCTATATTTTTGACTTAAAAACTTCATCGAGAGTTTCAATTCTTTTTAATAGACTAAACGGAATTACCAAAAAAGAAAAACGTATAAACCTAGAATAAGATGCAGTGAATTCAATTCAATGAGACCAAATTTATTTCATTTTGAGAAGGTTATAGGGGGTAAAAACGTTACGGCCCGCAACATTATTTGAAAGCAAAATGTAGGCAATTACGTTAGAACTTAAACTCACTCTATCGCACGATACGGATCATTTTTGAAAATACCTACTCGCGCCGCGTGTCGAGAGTTCACGATTCTCTTAATAAACCGTTTCGTTACCTAGGATAGGTCAGCGTTTGACCACTATCACACCTGCCTGATGGTAGGTGACGATGTGGCACGCTTTCCTTCAAGATACCTATTTTGATGAACCTTGGTATGAGGAAAATTTATTAATTTTGAATAATACGAGTATAGGCTACTTTTTATCCTGATATTCCCACCGGATATGGAGTAACGCGGGTACCTATGTTATTCCCAATGAATCGATGTATCCTCATAACAAGTTTTATCAAAATCGGTCCAGTTATTGCGGAGTCTAATATTATAAACGTGAAAGTTTGTATGTATGGATGTCTGGATGTATGGATGTTTGTTACTCTTTAACGCTAAAACTACTGAATGAATTTTAATGAAACTTTACAATAATATAGCATAAACATCAGAATAGAACATAGGCTATAATTTATAAACATATTGTGTGAATTGTCCAAAATATAACGAAAATTGTCGAAATTTTTTCACTTTGACATTTGTCACATCTGTCACTTTGACATCTGTCACTTTGACATCCGTCACTTTGACATCCGTCACTTTGACATCCGTCATTTGACATCCGTCATTTGACATCCGTCACTTGACATCCGTCACTTTGACATCCGTCACTTTGACATCCGTCACTTTGACATCCGTCACTTTGACATCCGTCACTTTGACATCCGTCACTTTGACATCCGTCACTTTGACATCTGTCACTTTGACATCTATCACTTTGACATCTGTCATTTTGACATCTTTCAAATATCACTTTGACATTTGTCAAATGTCACGGGATCAGGACTAACGCGAGTGTAACCGTGGGGCGCAGCTAGTATTAAGATAAAGACAAGTTAATCTAGAATCGCTATCTACATGGCCCTGACTAATCACCATGAAATAAAACAGAGAAATGAGTCAATGCACACAGATGTCCATTACTTTAACGTTTTAGATAATCTAATAACTAAGTACTTATTGATAACTGCTAATTCGATTTATCTCCTTATTAGCAGCGTATAAGTCCCTGTTTTGTGGGAAAATCGAGACAGAAAATAGCGAGAATCAAAAATTGGCCTATCAAAGGTAACAATTTTTTTTAGGTAGACTTACGCAAGGAAAACCACTGCACGCAACTAAACTATCTATACACAGAAAAGCAAGTTTCTTGAAGCAAAAAATAATCCTCTTTCTAGAGACGGTAGAGAATATTTCTCGTTTTCACTAATGTCCTTGAGAGTAATAAGCAGTATTCTCAATTTAAGTAAATATTGTTTTTATTAATATACTAGCGACCCGCCCCGGCTTCGCACGGCTGTATTATGCATGTATTATATCTAAAAACCTTCCCCTTTAATCACTCTATCTATTAAAAAAAAACCGCAACAAAATCCGTTGCGTAGTTTTAAAGATCTAAGCATACAAAGGGACATAGGGACGGCGAAAAGTGACTTTATTTTATACAAGCGACCCGCTCCGGCTTCGCACGGCTATATTATGCCTGTATTATACATATAAACCTTCCTCTTGAATCACTCTATCTATTAAAAAAAACCGCATCAAAATCCGTTACGTAGTTTTAAAGATCTAAGCATACAAAGGGACATAGGGACGGCGAAAAGTGACTTTATTTTATACTATGTAGTGACTAGCGACCCGCTCCGGCTTCGCACGGTTATATTATGCATGTATTATACATATAAACCTTCCTCTTGAATCACTCTATCTATTAAAAAAACCGCATCAAAATCCGTTGCGTAGTTTTAAAGATCTAAGCATACAAAGGGACATAGGGATATAGGGACGGCGAAAAGTGACTTTATTTTATACTATGTAGTGATATCGGATATTTTCGAACCTTGCTAATAAGCAGTATTCTCAATTTAAGAATATTGTTTTTATTAATATAAGAATACTTACTGCTTATCATTTTAAGATTTTTTTGCTAAAACCAAGAAATTCTCAACCGTCTATAAGAAGAGATTTTATTCTTGCTATTAATTTCATGCTTTAAGAAAATCTTCTTTTCTATAAACTAAAAAATCTACACTCATATTATAAAGAGAACAGATTTTTTTGCGGTTTATGTTTGTAACGAATAGGCTCCGAAACTATTGAACCGATTTTTATGAAACTTGGTATGAGGATTCATTGATTAATTGGGAATAATTTAGGCAACTTTTTATTCCGATATTCCCACGGGTAGTTACACGGATAAAACCGCGGAGCGCTGCTAGTATCTCTATAAAGAAGAAAAAAAAATGTTTGTTACTGATAGGCTCTGAAACTAAGAGATCGATTTTGATGAAACTTGGTATGAGGATACATTCATTCATTGGGAATAATTTAGGCTACTTTTTATCCCGATATTCCCACGGGATCGGTAGTTACGCGGGTGAAACCGCAGTACGCTGCTAGTATCTCTATAAAGAAGAAAGATTTTTGTTTGTTTGTATAAGGATAGATTAAAATTTGCACAAATATTCCGGTATTCCCACGTAATCGAGCCTTATTCGGGTGAAACCGCAGGACATTGCAAGTGTCTGAATAATGAGGAAAATGATTTAGTCCCCTAATTGTAGCTGTTATCGAAGTAAATCCAGCACAAAGAGATGTGTAGGTATAAGCAGTACCTACCTATCCAAGGTCAGGCCTTGTTAATGGTCAAACGTTTTGTTTAAAATTAACTTTTACACTATTTGAAACTAATATAATTCACTGGGCGGTATAGGCAGGATCTAGCTAATAATTTAAGAGGAAAGGGTACCAGGGGCTTTCTCCATACAAACTATTACAAACGTAGTCGACTGGTTTATTCCTGGATAATGACACTAGAGCAAATATTTTTGGTGCATAAAACTTATAACTGCCATAACCACGCCCCTATTTCTTTTTTTCAATTTTAATTTCTATGATAATTATAAAATGAAAAAAACCAAAACATAGGGGCATAGTCATGGCAGTTATAGGTTTTATGGCACAAATTTTTTTGTGCTAGTGTCATTATCCAGGGAGGAACCAGTCGACTACGTTTGTATGGAGAGAGCGCAGGTACCCTTTCACCTTAAAGGCCAGACTACCCTCGGACATTTCGTATAATATTGTAAACTAGCTGTTGCCCTCGACTTCGTACGCGTGGTAGTTTTGTTTTACGTACCAAAAGCTTCCTCTTGAATCACTCTATCTATTAAAAAAACAGCATCAAAATCTGTTGCGTAGTTTTTAAGATCTAAGCATACATAGGGACAGACAGCAGGATGGATTGTAGTGATGGTGTTAAGAATCGGGTACGCCAGTCACCAAAGAGCACACCATAAACGAGCTGCTAAACATCGAAGCTCGTCATCTTCTTCTGCATAAATGAAATAGCCAGAAACAGTGACTGTGGCCGAAATCGGACAAGGTGACATCAAAGAGTAAAGATTTTATAATCTACTAGCGACCCGCCCCGGCTTCGCACGGCTATATTATGCATGTATTATACATATAAACCTTCCTCTTGAATCACTCTATCTATAAAAAAACCGCATCAAAATCCGTTGCGTAGTTTTAAAGATTTAAGTATACATAGGGATATAGGGACAGAGAAAGCGACTTTGTTTTATACTATGTAGTGATGAAGTGATTAGTACAAAAACATAGGCTTTTATTTAAATAACAGGTTCGATTCTTGCCTTTGCTACCTGATAACTCTCCAAAGCCACTATGGTCTGAACTTCATAATTGGCACATTAATATTATAAAGCTGAAGAGTTTGTTTGTTTGTTAGTTTGAACGCGCTAATCTCAGGAATTACTGGTTCGAATTGAAAAATTATTTTTGTGTTGGATAGTCCATTTATCGATGAAGGCTATAGGCTATCATTTTTATATTCCCAAGGGATCGGGACTTACGCGGATGATACCGCGGAGCGTAGCTAGTATTATCACTTCACTATCACTACATAGTATAAAACAAAGTCGCTTTTTCTGTCCCTATGTCCCTATATCCCTATGTATGCTTAAATCTTTAAAACTACGCAACGGATTTTGATGCGGTTTTTTTAAATGGATAAAGTGATTCAAGAGGTAGGTTTATATGTATAACTAGCTGCGCCCCGCGGTTTCACCCGCGTAATAATTTTCTACGCAATTTTCTTAATATTTTCTTTCATAAGAACCTTCTCCTGACAATAACAAACAAAACAAAAAAAGAATTGGCCAAATTGGTCCAGGCGTTGTTGAGTTATGCGCTTACCAACACATTTTGCGATTCATTTTTATATTATAGATACATGCATAATATAGCCGTGCGAAGCCGGGGCGGGTCGCTAGTAATGTATATATTTAAACACCTACAAAACCAATCGAAGCTCTTACAAGGAAATAGGAGGAAAAACCAATACAGGGGTCGTGTTATCTGGCCTTCGAACGATTACGTTGTCTATCGTAGAATAATCCTTAGGTTACAAATATAGGAACAGTATAAGAAACTATGAATGCCTTGTCTACATGTGTTTCTAGGGGAAAAGTTGCTGGATAACAACTGGAAAAACTCACTCATCTATGGAAAAATGGACTAAAAAAATCTTCTAAAACAATTTGAATAAAGCACTTCCAATAATAACAATTCAACTAAAAACAATTCGACAAAAAACCATTCGACTAGAAACAATTCAACTAAAATCAATTCGACTAAAATACAATTCGACTAAAACCATTCGACTAGATACAATTCGACTAGAAACAATTCGACTAAAACAATTTGAATACCACAATTCGACAAAAAAACAATTCGACTAATAACAGTTCGACTAAAAACAATTCGACTAAAATACAATTCGACAAAAAACCATTCGACTAGAAACAATTCAACTACCATACAATTCGACTAAAAACCTTTCGACTAAAATACAATTCGACAAAAAACCATTCAACTAGAAACAATTCAACTAACATACAATTCGACTAAAAACCATTCGACTAGAAACAATTCAACTAAAATACAATTCAACAAAAAACCATTCGACTAGAAACAATTCAACTACCATACAATTCGACTAAAAACCTTTCGACTAGAAACAATTCGACTAAAATACAATTCGACAAAAAACCATTCAACTAGAAACAATTCAACTAACATACAATTCGACTAAAAACCATTCGACTAGAAACAATTCGACTAGAAACAATTCGACTAAAACAATTCGACTAAAACAATTTGAATAAAACAATTCGACTAATAACGGTTCGACTAAAACAATTTGAATAAAACAATTCGACTAATAACAGTTCGACTAAAAACTATTCGACTAAAATACAATTTACTAAAAACAATTTGACAAAAAACAGTTCGATTACAAACAATTCGACTAACAACAATTCGTCTTGTTTTAGACGAATTTTCCGCAAATCAACTTACCTTTCTAACTACAATTCTACACTATCACTATCAATCACTACTTACATAGTATAAAATAAAGTCGCTTCCCGGTGTCTGTCTGTCCCTATGTATACTTAGATGTTTAAAACTACGCAACGGATTTGATGCGGTTTTGTTTAATAGATAGAGTGATTCAAGAGGAAGGTTTTGGTATATAAAACAAAACTACCACGCTACCAAAGAAAGTATAATTAATACAGAACCTATTGAACGGTGGCATCGTGACCGTTTCAACTATTCTGTTCACAACCAATTCCTGTGGGTACACAAATTGCTAGCGCCAACATCAATTAATTAGTACGAACTAGAGAACTACATTGACAATAGATTGGCCAATATTAATGATAATAAACCAATATCATGGTGTTTCTTTGTCTTTTATGTTTTTTCTAATATGTCCTTGTCAAATTTTGCGTCTTTTTCGTCTATAACTTGTTTACTATTCCTTCATTCCGAGATTTCTTAATTGGTTCTGTTTTTTTTTTCGGTGTTTTATTGAGCAAATCTTCGCCTAAACATTTCCTAAGGCAAGAATTCTGGAATATTGCATGTTTAAGTTTTAGATTGACAGGCATGCGGGCGCCTTTAATCGCTTTAGGACAGATTCGCTTTATGACAGATTCGCTTTATGACAGATTCGCTTTACGGCAGAATCGCTTTATGACAGATTGGCGGACATAAAGTCTAACTTAGTCACAAAGCTATTGTAATATAGCATTATAACTATTAGAGTAAGATCCCGCCCACCACCAGTCATTCGTGATTTTATAAAAGCTGAGAATTACCCAGTGTTGCGGTAGGTGGGATCTTGGTATATGTATTTGTCATGTTCAGTTAGCACCCGGCCCCAGCATTTTTTACCGGCATAGCCCCAATCCCGTAGGAATATTCGGATAAAAAGTAGCCTAAATGTTGTTACATCACAATCGGTTAAATAATTTAAGCGTAAACAGCTTACAAACATACTAACACACTTGTCGCATTGTTTTGTGTGAAAATTACAAAAGAATCTAACAATGCAGTATGAACTTATAATAAATATTAAAACTGCGTCGACGTGATGGCCAATCGACGTAATTCTCGGTCGACATGCTGAGAAATCGACATGATGAGCTTAGCAACATTGCATCGATGTTCTGGGAATCGACATACTGAGAACAACTAATATTAAAACCATTCTACACAAAGTACCGATGTTATACGGCACCATTGAACAGAATAAAACGCAAACAAGTTGAACCAATTAGAACGTACGGGAGAGCCAGCTGTGTCATACAATTGATTGTTGTATGATTTACTCCTGCTAATTCATTAACAGTGTACCTATTTAGGTGTTATTACCTATTTCTTACTGTTACGTTGTAATTTTCATGTTCACACTGAACAATTTGTATATGATAATTGGAATATGAAGGGTTAAATTACCACACTCATGTTACCTACAAATAAATTTGACACTATTATTTACAGGTCTTAATCGCGTATTTTTTTTTATTCGCAAGGAGACTGGACCAGTGGCAAGCGTTGTCATCTGGCCCCTCTACATTATGGCCCAGCACTGGACCAACGAGATGGGCATGGGATGGTTGAAACGCAACTACACGATGGCCACTTTCAGTTGTGAATTGGAGATAGGCGTTAAAGCATTAGCTGCTGCGGCAAATCTATACGCCACGTACCAAGAGCACTCACTGAGGAATGTGTGTAGATGCGTACCCGCCATCACTAGTCTACTTCCTTTTGACCCCTCTACATGATGGTCCAGCATTGGACCAGCGAGACGGCCATGCGATGATGGTTGAAATGCAACTACACGATGGCCACGTGCAGCCATCGCTGGCCTACATCCTTTGATGTGCGACGGAAAAACCGACACCGTGGCCATCCAGTCGTCATCCCACGAACCATAAGCCATCGTACACCACTACGACCTCTACGTATGCTGGCCCATCATGTAGAGGGACCATCATACGGATAGTTGAGGGTAGCGCCGAAGCCATGCGATCTGGAATAACCATCTAATTCAACTTATCGCCGAAGCCGAAAACCAAAGAAGAATTTAGCAAGAAAAAAATTGTAGAAAAACTAAATTCACAGTCTCAGAAAACAAAAGAGCAAAGAAAATAGGGAAGCTAAAATAAATAAAAAACATTAGGAAAAAAGGAGACAATGGGCTTAACCACATTTTTATAAACTAAGCCATACTTGTGTTGAGGTGGCCAGACTACTACCCTCTCAGCTTAGTCAACCATGTCCAGAGGAAAGAACTTGTCAAACTTCTGAAATGTTTGGCTTAGCAACAATGCAGCGTCAATGTTCTGGCAATCCACAAACTGTTAACAATTCAATCTTACTATGAAGGTTTCATTACAATGATTTCCTTCACTGTAAGAGCAATGTATTAGCACAGTATTAGTGCATAGCCAGCCTGGATTTGAGCCAACGACGTTCAGAAGGCTAATTCTCGTAAATAACATTGTTCAAATAACATTTCAATATCATTTCGATTGCATTTCGATCTTAAATAATACCCTCAAAGTAGCTCAAAATATCCCCAAAGTTAGCTTTTTGTACAAAAAAACTGACTTTGAAGGTATCTTTTGCAATCGAAACGCAATCGGGATGATTTAAACAATATTATTTACGAGAATTGGCCTTCTGAATGAAAGTCGAGGTATCTACCACTACACTGCTCTGATGAGTAAACTTATAATTATGTATTTAGTTTGATAAATAGCCCAATTTAGAGAATTACTAAAAACAGATGACTTCACCAGGATCCCTGGGGATCCTAAACCGCTATCATAGTTATGATTATATGAAGTAGGAACAGTCAGCTCACTTATTATGACAGTTAACAAATTTGAGGTGTGTTTCAGGTTAGCTGTCGAATATACTATGTTCACGAAAAAAAATCTTCGGAGAAGAAAATAGTCATCTGAGCATAGGTCCAGTTTTTACTTTCAATCAGAAGAATAGGCATGACATGTAAGCAGACATGGACAATCAGGCACAATAGACAGATTGGTACAAAAATATAGGCAATTATTTTTATGCAAAATTAACAGATTCGCTTCTTGGTTTTTCTACCTGATAATTCTCCAAGTGACTGTGGTCTGAACTTTATAATTGCACATCGTTCATAACTGTGCATGCGCTGAGTAATCTATACATATAAAATGCTTTGTCCTGACAGACGGATCATCGCACAGCCTAAACTGCTGATCGTAGAGACCTGAAACTTGGAGGGTGTGTTCTTTGTATGACGTAGGCATCTGATAAGAAAGGATTTTCCGAAATTCTACCCCTTAAAACGGGGGGCAAAGTTTGTAAGGGACAACGTGATTCCTTGGTCCTTTTTCGACTTCTACGCGGACGAAGTCGGGGGCAAAATCTAGTTCTTTTAAAAAATAATGAATGAGGTCTAGCAGTAGGCGGGATCTTACTCTACAAAATATTGGTTCATCAGTCAATGCTCATCTTAAAGATGGGGTTGAAGTTGTACTCGTATACTGGCTGTTTTCCACAACTAAACCTCTGTAGTCGGGTCCTTTTTGTGTGAAGATGGAGTAGATTATGTCCGACACATAAACCACCATCTCACCTTAGTCGAATGTATCCAAAGAAAAATCTTGAACTTTTACATGATGTTTCATTAAAGAGTATTGCTGGTTGTAGAATAAGAAGAAAGTGGCTTTGTTACCTTCTCACGTCTAAACGGCTGAACGAATTTAGACTAACTTTGGTGCACGAGATAGATAAACACTTTATTTGTACAACACACTGATGAAAAAGCTTATTAAACACGAAATTGTACAAACAAGCGACCTTATCGCTTAAAGCTATTTCTTCCAGGCAACCTTATGATGGAGAAGGTCTGTTTAGCTTAACTGGTAGGTCGTGTGGACGTAGATGGGACAATGGAGAATGTTATAGGCTACTTTTTATCCCTGTACAGATCAGTTGGGCTAACTCTTTTCTTTTTTCTTTAGTATGTAATTTAATAATTTGTATACGGGAATAGGGGATCCTGGACTTACACAGGTGAACACGCGGAGCGCAGCTAGTATTGTATAATTTATTGGTTATTTTTAGTAAGTTATTAGGTGAGAGTTTAGGTATTTTATCTAAGTAGGTACCTAGTTGTTTTGTAATTTAGATCCTCAAAAAAACTTAATTCTAATAAGATTCTAGCTAGACTATACATTATTAATACCGTCCCGTCTCAGCAGACCCCGGTAGGTATGTAAAACATTATGCTAACCAATGTCAATGATTTTAGAAGCAAAAACTTAATCCCAACTTGGTAATATCATATGGGGCAAAGATGTTTAATTCATTGAAATACAGCTATTTACTACACCGGTAGCTATTATAATTAACGTTATATATCCTAAATGAAACAAAAATCTTGGTTTTTATGCTAAAATCGTGGAATAAACCATTTAAAATACTATTTTTACGGCCACCTTCAAATTCTTACAAACAAGTAACCATCCACGGTACAAATTAAAATGTGTTATCTTACCCTTATCGTGCACTTTCGCCAATCATATGATAACAGCACCTAATCACTGTAATGTCTATTTTAGATTATTTATCAGTTTATTGCACTAAATCGAGAAAAAACATGTAAACTTTGATTTTTAGTGACACACGAAGAAAATGAAGATCACCTTGCAGATCAAGGCGCGCCACTACTCGGTGTTGCCGTTCACAGAACTAAAATTTCCCAAAATAACTTTAAAAAATAAAACGTCATTATAAAAACATTAAACTTATTTTGGTTTATTTAACGGACTAGACTAAAATAAAGACGGACTATTATCACGAAACTGCAATACAACAAACGCAGAGACAAATATTTTTTTGTTAACCTTCTGCATCGAGTTTTATGGACGATTGTTCGCACTCTCGACAGAACTTAGTGAAAGATTTGATACGACGACGTCGACACACTTGTTGCTCGCTGCAAATTTTTTCGTGGTAGCGTATCTCAGGTTCAGATCCAGATCTACAAATCTTTATATTATCTGAAGCGATAATAAACATTATTGGTTCCTTGTCTTCAAACAACTCCAGAATATTTTTTAATTTATTTTTTATCCGTAAATCACGTTTCTTGGCTGAGCTTTTACCGACCCTAGACCTTTTGTGTGCAGATTTACTTGAATCCCGAAGTTTTGGCAAATTAGGTTCAGGTTTGTCACTATTTTTGTCACCATTGCCCATATTTCTTTGGTTCTCTCTTAAATTACATCTACTCGGTTCGTTTCCCATTTTAGATTAATTAAACATAGAATTTAAAAGGAAGGATGTTTACAACATTTATTAATTTAGCTAAAACATATTATTAGGTGTTTAGATGAATAAAACAAAATGAAATTGATTTTTTGACATTGAATAATTTATATTTTTTCTGAGTATTTTTTGCTGATTGAAATGAATTGACAGAGGTCAGATATGTCTACAAAATAGATTTTATGGCTGTAGAAGAAAATAAACTATTTTTGTTCATAAAAGCCGTATTTATAAATACTTCGACCATTTAATATAATTACCTATTTAAAACATTTTTTAATCTCGATTAGATATTTATGCGTAGATATTTTGAACAAATATTTTTAATTTTTTTTTATGTTAAGAGGGTAGGTACCTCACCCATTCACGTGACGCCCATTCACGTCAACTCCGTTCAACAGAGTCTCTTCTCCTTCAAGCTCCTCCCCATAACTCCACTTTCTACAACAAATCCTTCTCTTTTCACTCTGTCATCCTCTGGAATTCCCTGCCTCAACCCATCCGTTCTGCTAAGTCCCTACCCATTTTCAAAGCTATGGTAACTGATCACTACCTTAGTGCTGTCTAATATCCGTATTTATTCCTGTATTATTTATTTATGTATGTATTTATGTATGTATGTATTTATTTGTATGTATCTGTGTATATATATAAATATTGGTATGTATTAGTTATGAGTATATTTTGATATTTTTAAGTAATAATTATGTAAGTACTTTGTACTACTTATCACTTATTATAAGATTATGTTTGGTATATTGCTTGTGTAAATTCACAACCTACCATCAAAGCTAAATCAGTTCTTTTCCATCCAAAGGTTGCCTGGAAGAAATCGCTTTCAGCGATAAGGCCGCCCATTTGTGCAACTTATACTTTCTAGCTATTACTTTACTTTGTGTATATCGTGTTCTGTTTACTCTTGTGTTGTACAAATAAAGTTATCTATCTATCTATCTATCTATCTACCTCCAAATAATCTTACGAGACTATTCAAAGATGGACTGTCAAAATGGAAGGGCACCGCTTCCTCATTAAGATGAGGACAAACTAACCAACACTAAACTAACACATCTCGTAATACGAGATATTAATAATTAGTATCACGAGACGTGATCCACATAACTATCCGCTATTTAACAACAAAGGTACCCACCCAGTTATCCACCGAATTATAAATGTTTTCACGAAACGCTGCGATAAATATTGTGTTTCTAATGGAGGTGAGATAAGTTATTTAATAATTAATTGCATCAGGTAGGTATGGCTGGACACACTGCCACGTGTCTAAATACATATAACCGTTCGCAGCTGGGTTCGCAGGCTTCACCCTTTATTGCAGAAAATAACAAGATATTTGTTTTCCACGGTATAAGGACTCGTGAATTCCTGTGGGATAGGTATTTGCTTGGGTTAGCCCGCGGGGCATGGGAGTTCTTTTTTAAATAAGCTTCAATCAATTAAAGGAGTTTAAATTACATTTTTCCTCTGAAAATGTTATCAGCAAAGAAGAAAAATCTCCCGAGCATTATAATATAATTTAACTAACGACCCGCCCCGGCTTCGCACAGCTGTATTATGCATGTATTATATCTAAAAACCTTCCTCTTTAATAACTCTATTTATTAATAGAGTTATCGCATCAAAATCCGTTGCGTAGTTTTAAAGATCTAAGCATACATAGGGACATAGGGACGGCGAAAAGTGACTTTATTTTATACTATGTAGTGATAGTGAAGTGATGATAGTGATAGTGATATGTACCATTAAAATAGAATAATTAAATTATAATACAATAAAGTTACATATACCTTCCTATATAAATATTTTACATAATATTAGGACGTTATCAAGATTAATTTGGATTAAAAGGTAGTCATTTAAATTAATCTATAAGTGGTGTTATGGGAGGATTTGATAAAAGTTACGTGCTCGATAGTCTTCATTTTATCAGTATCGTTTATTTTTAATTTCCGTCGAAGTGACACATATTTAATTACAGGATGTTTCCAATAATTAATTCCTTTACAATATTAGTTACTAAGGGGACTAAATATAAGATGCAAGTTTATTATCATTATAAAGCTTAATAATTATGGTTTTCGTACTTGAAAAATTACGTTCTATACTCGCTTAATACAAATAACATTATATTTAGATTCCTAACTAGAAGAGATCATAATATAATGATTAAACATTAACCTAAAGGTTGTTTCAATTAAGCAATTCATTTTAATAAAACAAGAATGAACAAAGCAACACAAATGCCTATGACCAAACCACTTAAATGCAAAAAACTTACATACAAAATAGGCGCGAAAAACATAACCCTTTCCTTGCAGTCGGATAAAAAGGACATTGTGCATACTATGCGTAGAGATGTAGGTAGGTACGTAATAATAGATACCATATCATATTATTATCTGCTGTAATCATGGTAACCAGCAACTGATATACAATACAATACAGAAAATATTCATCCTGTATATAACATTAACTAAAGCAGCGATTGCGGAAAACAAATAAATATTGGTGTCCATGCACATTGACCTCGCGTTCGGTGATCTTCTATCATGGCTGCATTTGTGCTCTGTTTGGCTCTTGCGTTATTAGCTGCTGGTGGTAAGACTTGAATATCTATTTAACATCTATGAAAGTTAGCAAAGTGTGACATAATCCAGAAAAATGCTGTTAAAGCTTCCGCTACTCTGGATGCCATAAGATAAATGTAACATGATATTATGCCTGTTATTTCATTTTACGCTAGTAGGTTTGCATTTGACCTCATTTCATGATGGGAAGCGAAACTAATGAGTTTCAAATTTGGACGAAAATCACGCAATCTCACCTTAAATCCTTTTGTTCACAGGTTCAGCGGCGCCCCAAAGCCGTATATTCGGCGGTGAACACACTACCATAGAAGAATACCCGTTTATGATATCTTTAACTTATACTTACGTAGGCCCTGGTATCACAATCCAGCGATGCGCGGGAGGTCTGCTGTCTTCGTGGCATGTCCTGACTACAGCCTTCTGTTTTACGTGAGTACTAAAAAAACTATCCAATTTCTTGAGAAATTTCAATCTTTTTGTGTAAAAATTCTTCGAGAAACCTCGAAGTAAAAATTTAATAGCCCATAATTAGAAAATGTGTAAATTATAACTAGTAATTTTGAGATTTAAATTGAAAAAAAATTAATAATTATTAATTATTATAAAAACACACACTAGAAAAAACACGGATAGACAGACGGACAAGAAAGTGACCCTATAAGGGTTCCTTTTTACCTTTTGCGGTACGGAACCATAAAAATACAACAGTATTACGATTATTTATTTAATTCAACAGTTTTTGTATTTAATTTAACAAAATATATTTTGTCTGACTTTGAAAATTGACATAATATCGCCCAGCCTTATCTCGGATAAGTTAGTTAGACTCAATTTTCTTTTCCAGTGGAGCTATAAATGAGAACTTCGGTGTCCGCGCTGGTTCCACATCAAGTCTGAGTGGTGGCGTTGTGACTTCCATAGCTCAAGTTGTGAAGCACCATGAATATCAAGAAGCACCTCGTATCGCAGACTTGGCCGTTATCTTTGTGTCGCAACTGATTTTTATGAGCCCTGTCATAAACATCTTGCAAATTCCCTATCAAAACTATCCTATCAATGATGGACAAGCTACCACGGTTGTCAGTTGGGGTTTTGACTCTGTAAGTTAAAATTTACTTCAGTTACATTTTGAAGCCTCAAACTTAATAAAATATTTCTAAATGGCTGCAAACTGCGGTTTCACCCACGTAAATAATGATCCAATGAAAATATCGACATAAAAAGTAGCCCGTCTTCTCCCCAACATAATTAGGTACACGTAGTTTTTATGTAAGTTGATGGAGCAATTCAATCAGAAAGATGAAACAAACAAATTTTCACATGCCAAGATATTATTCTTAGACTAAGAGAATTTAGAAATTAAAAGGCTTTTAAAAGATCTTCCGGTGGGATTTTAACCCTCAACCTTCGCTTTACCATAACAGTGCTTTAACTAACTAAGCTACGTGGACCACAACCATCTGGTCCAAGATCTCTAATTTTTTAGGGTTCCGTACCCAAAGGGTAAAAATGGGACCTTATTACTAAGACTTCACCGTTATCTGTCTGGCACCAGACAGTATCTCATGAACCGTGATAGCTAGACAGTCAAAATTTTCACCGATGTTGCATTTCTATTGCCGCTATAACAACAAATACTAAAACAAATCCCATACAAAATAGTACTCCGACTTGTACTTGGCCGGTTTTTTTATTAATACCTTTTTACAGGACAATGTTCAACTTGAGCAATTGAAATCTATCACTCTGCACAAAATCCCAATTGATGAATGCCACGCGATCTACGACGGCGTTGACAATGTTCATATTGATGACCGTAAGTATTTGAATGATTGTTCTCTCAAATCGACAGACGCGACGACGGAGCGACACCCAACATCCACCAAAACTGTGCAAAAATTACCTTCACACAAAACAACTTGTGTGAAAAGCCAATATTTAAAAAAAAGATGCAAGATAATGAGCTGCAAAAAGTGTAAGCTTTCGTTTTTAACCGACTACAAAAAAGGAGGTTCTCAATTCGATTGTATGGCTGTTCGGACATCGTTGTTTATGAACCAATTTTGATATTTTTTGGAAGGGTATCCTCATACAAATTAACAGAATTTCCTTTTTCTTCACCCTAGAGTGACAACATAAAATTACAATTTTGAAAAATCGACTTCAAATTGAAGTCGTTTTTAAAAATAATAAAATTTTATTTTCTGTTATTTCTTATATTATTATTTCATTCCTCAGGGCTTATTATGTTGGATATTGGTGACAAATAAAATAATTAAGTATAGATTTATTTTTGGTGTGTGATCAATAATGTACATACTTACCTAATACACTCTCGTTGCACGTTTTTGATTGAAAGAGTAAGTGTATTATGAAAAAATAATTAATAAATGAGTGTATTGTTACAGAGTTAATTCTAAAAATAATTTTAAATATTTTTTTCCACAGGCGTTATTTGCGGAGGAGCAGATAATGTGGGTATGTGTGCCGGGGACTCTGGCGCACCTATGGTGATCAACAATGTAGTGGTTGGTATACATTCAGAATTCGATGCATGTGGGTCTGATGATGCTGACGTCTTCACCAGGGTCGACCAATATGCTAATTGGATTATTGAAGTGTCTACTGCACCCGGTAAAGATGGTCCTAAAATGATCGCAAGGAATGAAGTAGCATAAGCAATACCATTATTTTTTTGGGGTCGGAGTTCTCTGGGGGAAGGCAGGGAACAGTATTTGAAATATACCAGCGTTATTTTGTGAGTATTAAAAAGGAGGAAGGGTCGGAAAAATTTTTGTTCCACTGTTGTCTTCCTACCTCCACTAGCGTCCCTCGAAGGCCCGCTCGCTCGTGACTCAAAGACCCCCCAAATAAACTGTATTTGGGGGGTCTTTGAGTCACGAGCGTGCTAAATCTTAGACCGAATCGTCACTCACCATTGTGATATGGTCAAACACTGAGCTATTCATTATAAAAAAAAAGTATATGTGTATAGAAATTCACGGGGTATTAAAATAATCCTTTGATTCTTGAATATGCGAATCTAATTAACCAAATACCGTGTCCTGCCATCGACCAGTGCGCTAACAAAATGTGAATTTTCGAAAGTTAAACTGTTAAAATGTAAAAGACTGTGATTGTTGTATTTTAATTAAGTTAAATAAAAATAAATACCTACCACCACTATACCACTTATTATTTTACAATTGACCACAAAGAAGTTAATAAACAACATTTTTGGGAAATTACTATTAGCTGGCAACATTGACGAGTTCCCATGAGTTTCAATTCCATAAAACAGCGCCATCTGACTTTGGAAAGCTCAAAGTTTTAATAGTACCACGTTCCTGAAATAAGTACCTACTCTTAAAAACGATAGATGTCGCTAAAAGAAACACCATGTAATCCAATGGATTGAATTTGGATTGAAATAAATCTGAAAAGAACCTCCCTATAATTATTATTTCGTACCTTAATTATTATTATTTCTAATGTTACAATTTATGCGATTCATTTTCAAAAATATTATTTTCTATTATAATTGTAGGTAGGTAATCTACCTAATTTTTTTAGATACCTACTGAGACAGAAATAATCACAGAACAGAAAAGAAATAATCATAGGAGAATAAAAGAACATTGTTAATAATAACGCTTATTTATTATACCTATTGAATATAATTACAAAGGTAGGTACTTAATTTAGGTAATACAATAACAAACAATATTTAAACACACAATCAGTCTTAATGGCACCGCCGTTTAAACCTTTGGAATAGATACATTTGAGATTATATATCTATACATGAAATTCAATGAAATCCGGAACGTTACTTCCCATTTGGTTCGTCTCCGTTGGTCTGAGTCTGGTCTTTGATCTCCTTGCGTACAGGACCTGTCTGCGCGATGGGTACCGCACGCTCGCCCTTCACCGCGTCAGGCACCTTACGTTGCGCTGTGATCGACAACACACCGTCCGATGACAGCCGAGACTCCACTGTCTCAGGGACACAGCCCTCAGGCAGGGCATACCGACGCGTGAACTGACGTGATATGAACCCGTGCTGGTCCTTCTTCTCCTCGTGTTTCCCTTCCACCACGATGTAGCCGTCGGCTGTCTTCACGCTGATCTCTTCCGGAGCGAAGTGCTGCACGTCCAGGTTCACTTGGAACTTGTCTTTGTCCGCCTTGATGCTGGAGCCGACGTCTCTCGCGGTAGCCGCTAGCTGTCTCCACGGGCGGTAGTAGTCCCTGCTCATGAGAGGTCCGGCGACTGCTGTTAGCAGGTCATCGGGAGTGAGACCGAGACCGAACTGCTGGTCGTAGAGTCGTCGAGGGTGACGGAATCCGAAGTCATCGAGGAAATACGGTATCAGAGACATTTTTTTTTTAACTTTTATTAACTTGACAAAATAACTTGGAAGAAATCGCTTTGAGAAATCACTTCGATTGCTCGATCTAAACTCGGTTTGTTTCCAAATTCAACTGCGGGGCGCTCGAATCGGTCAGCTGTTTATATATTGCGAAGAGCGCCATCTAGTATCGCGTAGAAAATTCTAGATGCAGTTGATGACGTCACTGTGCTACTCAATTTCACATAAGGCAAATCTTGTAGCCCGCTTTGTTATCGACTTTTTACCAACTTTAAAAAATGAGGAAACTCACTATTTCTTTGAATAGTAATTGAGTTTTTTATGTTTGCGTCGATTGAGACTATATCTGACAGATGTGTTTAGGGCATTATACATGCTAATACCCCAAAAATTCACAGATGTTCATTGTACACCTATCTTTCTATGAGTTACAGTATGGTTTTTCCATAGAAAAATTTATTTAAAAAGCTGTAGGTAGGTAAATAACTGTTTTCAAAGTTCTGAACCTGTTTTCTGTTTTGTTTCTAAAACTGTTCTCAAATAATTAAAAAATAAATTAAACAAATGTGCATCAATAAATTAAACGAAGCGGGCCGCAGTTGGTACGATGTGAAGCATCAGATGTCGTTGACCCTCCACGAAGTCTCTCGAAAGGACTTTGTTGCAGTCGATAGGGGTGTGTATTCTGGAAAGTTCAGGAACATTTCGCATAATAATAATGATCAATAGATTTAAATCAAGGACAATTTAAAAGTCGTTAAACGATTTTTGTCATGAATGATGATTTATTTCGACTAATTTTGACAGATTAGTGTTCTATTAGGGTGTTTTATGATTTTTAACTGCCATGGTTATTTTCACTATTAAAGTTATATTTAAAAACAGTTTATTTTACGATGTTCATAAATAGTTCTTAAAGGGTTGTGTTTACTTTATGTAACTATGAGCTAACTAAATAAAACCAAAAATGTAGGTAATATATCGGAGTTATATGTCAATATCTAGGTACCTTATTCGCGTAGATTTTACCGTACCTAGTACTTAAGGGAAGGGCCACTATTTTTTTTTATAAAAACCTTGATATAAGTGACAAAATAAAAAGAAAATAAAGATATAAATTGTTTTTCAGATTGGCAATAAAGCAAATATTTATCTTATGACCGGTTTTTAAGAAGTTTAATTACTTTTACCGGTACCTTTTTGTATTTATTTACTTACAAAGAGAAAGTTTAATTGATTTTCCCTTTATTCGAGATTTTCTCTCTTTTATAAGTGTTAAACATGTGTAAACCTTAAAAACGTGTCAAAAAATCAACTTATTTATTTATATTATGCTGCATGGAAAGGCTTAAGTATATGTTTTTCACGCCTATCTTGTGTTTTTGTCTGTAATATTATTATTTATTTCCTCATTTAATTTAGTGTTCTTAGATAAGTGACATAAAAATATATTAAGTATAAAAAAGTATTTGGTTCTTACTATGCTACTTACATTTTGTATCTATCATTTTTGGTTATATATATTGTCTAGAATAAACACTGTCTAGACTAGCGACACTCAGTCACCTACAGGGAGGAACCACAGGGAAGATTTATTACTAAGTACCTACTTCATTACATAGTATAAAACAAAGTCGGTTTCGCTGTCTGTCCCTATGTTTTCTTAAATCTTTAAAACTATGCAACGGATTTTAATGCGGTTTTTTTATTAGATAGAGTGATTCAAGAGGAAGGTTTTAGTATATAAAACAAAACTACCACGCGTACGAAGTCGCGGGCAACAGCTAGTAATTTATAATACGACGAGACTTCATAAGATGGTACGCAACGCGGTATATAACTTAATTTTACAACTACCTACCATTCATTGTACACTATTTATGCAATAAACATCTTTTTTCTTCAATACTAATATTTTAAAGAGGGAAGATTTTTTTGTTTGTTTGTAACGAATAGGCTACGAAACTACTGGAACAATTTTGATTAAACTTGGTATAATTTGTTTGTAATTATTAGGCTTCGAAAGTACTGGACCGATTTTGATAAAACTTGGTATGAGGATAGATTGATTCATTGGGAGTAACGTACTTATTACTTATCCCAATATTATTACAGGATCGGGAGTTACACGGGTGAAACCGCGGAGTGCTGCCAGTATTCTTATAAATGTATTCCTCTATTTTCTAATTTAATATTGCAATAAAGGTACTCTCTGAATAAATCCTTGATTGCATTATTCAGATGGAAAAGGGGAATACATTTGTAGAGAGACAATAACCCGAGCATCCTCTTAGCAATTGAAACTATAACATTTTCAGTTCAAAAGACTTGATAATTTGATAATGACTCGTCTGGTCATATTACCATGACGCATGACGTCACACAATATTACCGTGACACTTTTTTGTGAATGCAGGTGTTCCATTAATCTATAGTAATATTATAAAGCTGAAGAGTTTGTTTGTTTGTTTGTTTTAACGCGCTAATCTCAGGAACTGCTGGTTCGAATTGATAAATTCTTTTTGAGTTGGATAGTCCATTTATCGAGGAAGGTTATAGGCTACTTTTTATCCCGATATTCCCACGGGATCGGGAGTTACGCGGGTGAAACCGCGGAGCGCAGCTAGTTTATTATACGTTATCACGTCAAAAGTTGACTACGTTACTCCTAATGAATCAATTTAGCCTCGTAGCAAATTTCATAGAAATTGGTTCATATTTTTGAACCTTGAAATCAATCGAAGTTAAAACGAAGTAAGTATCAAATGTTACATTGTAACTTACATTATGTACTATTGGGTCATCTCTACTCATGTGCTATTGGTAGGTATTTAGTATTTACTTTCTTTGTTGTCAAGCGAAGTTAACGCCTATTGAACAATGTTTTATCTTGTTTACACATACCAATGACACATACCGAGTGTTTTACGAGAGTTCTAGACTGTCAAGAATTTTCAATGAATATAGGTTATTTGTTTGCTCTTTCTTTTTTAATATTTATTTTCAAAAAGCATTAAATCTACACTAATATTATAAAGAGGAAAGATTTTTTGATGTTTTATGTTTTTAACGAATAGGCTCCGAAAGTACTGGACCGATTTTGATGAGACTTGTGAATAATAAAAGAGGACTAGTTCCCTAGGCCTGGACAGAAGGCAGCGTCACTTAACTGTCCCTGGATAAACTACTGAAAGATGAGCATTCTATTTATATTACTAGTGACCCGCTCCGGCTTCGCACTGCTATATTATTCATGTATTATACATATAAACCTTCCTCTTGAATCACTCTATCTATAAAAAAAAACGCATCAAAATCCTTTGCGTAGTTTTAAAGATCTAAGCATACATAGGGATATAAGGACAGAGAAAGCGACTTTGTTTTATACTATGTAGTGATGATGAAGTATAATTTCTTTGGCCTGCATTCTTTTAACCAGAGACCTGTATAAAACTAATTTAGAAATAACGACGAATCTAGTGTTGTTCATCATTACATTTAAGTGCCTAAATAGGACTCCACATTTTTATTTTTAAGTGTATTTTCCCTATAATTTGCGTGAATTTTATTATACTACCTATCAATTAAGTACCTACTTAATCTAAAATACAGAGGATTTAATTTTTTAAATATCTTTAAACGGTAGGTACTTACTTACTGCCTATTATCTATACTATGACATTACTATAAAGTTTACAAACATTGGTGAATTACGTATAATTTACTTATCCCCTAGCCAAGGCCATTGTCATTGAATGGCGGGCGCGGCTGTTCACGAAAATTCTACAATTTGCCAGACTAGACATCGTACTGTCTGGATACAAAAATCATGTATAGCTGTGTTAAACCGTGCTACGGGTGTGTGCGTGCGACGAGCGCGCGCAGCCGATTCGTGACGTCGCCCCCTAGTACTTTCCAGAAAATTCTACTCGATACTAGATGGCGCTGTTAATTTTGTATAAATACGCGCGTCGATTCGGAACCGGCATGCAATTTGAATCAAGCGATCACAGCGATCACTACTCTGCGAATTCAAGCGCTTTAAGCGAGTTCTACATTCCGTAATTTGAAGATAAAACCTTTCTACAAAATGTCTCTGCTACCTTTCGTGTTGGGATACGAGGTACCAACCCACCGACATCGTCAGCAGCACTGGCCCAACAGGCTCCTGGACCAAGACTTCGGGCTGGCTCTCACACCTGACGATCTCCTCACTGCCATCGTCGCCCCATCACTCTCTGAAGACTACTACCGCCCGTGGAGACAGCTAGCGGCTACCGCCCGAGACGTCGGCTCCAGCATCAAGGCGGACAAAGACAAATTCCAAGTGAACCTGGACGTGCAGCACTTCGCGCCGGAAGAGATCAGCGTGAAGACAGCTGACGGCTACATCGTGGTGGAAGGGAAACACGAGGAGAAGAAGGACCAGCACGGGTTCATATCCCGTCAGTTCACGCGACGGTATGCCCTGCCTGAGGGCTGTGTCCCTGAGACAGTGGAGTCTCGGCTGTCATCGGACGGTGTGTTGTCGATCACAGCGCCACGTAAGGTGCCTGACGCGGTGAAGGGCGAGCGTGCGGTACCCATCGCGCAGACAGGACCTGTACGCAAGGAGATCAAAGACCAGACTCAGGAGGAGAAGAAGTAATTCCTTACCTATCTCTAGATATCTAGTCTCCTATTTTTTTAAAATTTAAGTTGGGCTGCGCCTATTTTGAGACTGATTGAGTTTGTTTTTAGATTTTAAGTTCAATTCAATAAAAATATTTTAAACTTATTTCCTTGGTATCATTTATGTAGGTAGGCAAAGAACATAAGTAATTTAAGTAGGTATAGTAGGTAGATAGATTTAAAAAAAGATCATAGTTATACAACAAGGAGAATTGAAAAGATAGACTAGGTAATAAGCCTGTTTCGCGAGCAATGGTCTAACCTTCATTGATCTCAGGATCTAATCAATTTTATTTTCGTAGAAAAGTATAATATTTCTTTGAAATAAAAATTACGCTATCAATATCATAGAGGTAAAGATCAATACACACACATATAGTTAAGCTTTGATTATTTTATAAATTTATAGTACTTACACTATTATAAAGCTGAAGAGTTTGTTTGTTTGAACGCGCTAATCTCAGGAACTACTGGTTCGAATTAAAAAATATTTTTGTGTTGGATAGTCCATTTAGCGAGGAAGGCTATAGGCTACTTTTCATTTTGATATTCCCACGGGATCGGGACATATGCTGGTGAAACCGCGGGGCGCAGCTAGAATAAATAGCCAAACTAAATGGCTACCATATAAGTATTTACTCATGTGTATACTCAGGAGTAGGTATTTTATATACTCATGTGGTACAGGGGTACCACATGAGGTATCGTTTCGTTTCGCAACTATCCAACGTACCAATTTGCTGCAGAAATATGAGACGGTTCAACAATTTGTATACCTCGGATCAGCCATTAATATTATGGGTAGATGCGAACCTGAAATTCGGCGTCGTATTGGCATGGCAAACACTGCTCAAGAAGCTCAAGAAGGTATGGAGAGACCGGAGTATAAGGAAATGCACAAAAGTTCACATTGGGCGTACCCTTGTTTTCTCCATATTTTTATATGGGGCTGAATCTTGGACCCTAAATGCCGCGGATAAGCAAAGAGTGGATGCTTTTGAGATGTGGTGTTGCTTTTGAGATGGACCGCTTACCGCACGAAGGTCTCCATTCTGGAGGAGCTGCAGCTAGCACGTGCTCCGAGGCTCTCCACCATATGCTTACAGCGTGCGTGTGCTACAATACTTGGCCATATTGCGCGCAGGGGCTCTGACAGTCTCGAGCGCTTAATGGTGACGGGGAAGGTTGAGGACAAAAGACCACGAGGGCGAAGCCCCAAACGGTGGACCGACCAAGTACTTATCCGAACAGCTGGATATACCGCTCAGCACAGCTCTACACCGGGCGTCGGACAGAGTCCATTGGAGGAAGACAGTAAATCGACTGCACCAGCAGAGTCACGATCCTCAGCATTGAGGGAACGACGGAGGAGGAGGTGGTACAGGGGATAGGGCCACATGAGTAGATAAGTGTGTTGTGGTACAGGTACTTAGTACGAATTATTCCCTTTACGCCGCTTCTCACTACGCCGCTCTGTGCTTGTACGTAAGTTCCACCACGCCGCTCGGGCTTTTATACTAGTCCCACTACACCGCGCAAACAAAATTTAATACATTGGTTCCCAGGACGCCGCGCCTCGCCTCCAAGGTAGTCTCACCATGTCGCGCTTGCAACTGTTATGTCCCGTAATGTCGCTCCATCATATTAGGGTTGAACTCTTATAGAAAACGTATACGTATTCATTTTGTAACTTTATTAAGGTGCCGAAAATTACTAAGGTAACAAAAGCAAAGTAAGCATAATCGCTACATAGAATCACTACGTTTTATCACCTACTTGAACTCGAATACAATACAAACTTGGAAATGTAAATCTCATTGGTTTGGTTTGGCACAAAGCAAGCTTGGCATTGACATTGATTGGTTTGAATGAGTTTCAAATTCAATTTTTTATCAAAATTGTTCAAGTTTACCAAACGAACTCGATTCCATCATAAAATAAACAATTATTATAACTAAATCACAATGTTCCTGATTCCACTAGTAAGCTCCTGCCTCCGCCCGACCAGTCTCTTCATAAAACAAGCAAGAAACATTCGTCCCTCATTGAAAATAAGCAAAGAAAAGTTCGAACTTAATCTGGACGTGCGAAACTTTTGCCGGGACGAAATCAGAGTTAAAGCACGACCAGAATACGTAGTCATCGAAGGGAAACAGGAGAAAAAATCAAAAACAGGCTTCGTAGTACGACAATTCGTTAGAAAATTCAAACTCCCTAATGGTTGTACGCCTTGTAATATAAAATCAACTTTGTCCCCTGATGGAATGCTCACAATAACAGGGCAGAGAAACGTTTGCGAACAGAGTTTTCCATGTGAAACGCTAATACCGATATCCTATACAGAATCAAAGAGGGACGATGACACCATGATTCAGATGACTCCAAATGAAAGCAATAAATGCGATGATATTGGGAAAGTAAAGCCTGGTGATACGCCTAAACCTAATACCTAATAAAGTTTGTATGAAAGTTGTTCGAATAATCAAATTTCTTACATTGTTACGGCAGGCGCTATAGTATCCATAGTATCTTAGGTCCGTATTAATAAACCGACCTCAATATCGATTTCAATCTTGAGTTTGCTCTTGAGTTGTTGCGCTGATTAATAAACCTATCTTAAGACGCGATTAAAGAGCGACGTATCACTTGAGTCATACCGTATTAATATCAAACTCAGCACTCAAGTCTGATTGCGGGTCATACAAATATTACATTTTTTTAAATATGTTCACATTAAAAACAAGTTGACAGCAAAATATGACGACACTACCTACCATAGGGTAAGAACATATAATTCAAGGTAAGAACAAAGCGTTACTGTCATTCAAGATCAGTCTCAAATCTCAAGAGCGATATCAGCCTGGTTAAAACTTGAGTTTTATCTATTAATTAACGCCTAACTTAAGATAGTGACCACATCTCAAGACTCACTCGATTGATACGCACTCAAGATCGATTTATTAATACGGGCCTTAGTATCCAGTCCACTATCCCATCTCAAAAGCCCTAGTAGTTTTCTCCTGTAGTTTATCAATAGTTCTATCCAAACCAGAGGTTGTCCTTGGCTGTATTTACATATATAGTTCAGACAGGTATAATCGGTTTGGTGTCTACATCATACTTTGCTATTAAACTTGTTATTGTAAAGTGCCTCTACGTGTTGGCTTCGGTTTCACGCACGCCTTCCAAAGGTCCGGGACTCCATAGCACCCTGATATGGGACACATTTAAGTCTTAAACAAGGCTAGTGCTTTTTAACCAACTTTAAAAAAGGAGGAGGTTCTCAATTCGTCGCGTATATATATTTTTTATGTATGTTCGCCGAATACCTACTTACTTGGAAACGCCTGGACCGATTTGGAAAATTCTTTTTTAGTTTCAAAGAGGATAACTCCGGAAAATCGGAAAACCAAATTATGACTACAAGAAGAAGGACAATTTATGTGTGATAGTGATAGTGGTCAAACGCTGACTTATTTGTAAAAATAATAAAATAAATTAAAATTAAAAAACCGACTTCAAAAAAACCTGAAAACAAAAACAAAAAATTGAAAAATAATCCATTTTGGGTCACTAAAACAACAGATAATTTAAACATACTTGGAAGTCGGACTGGGTGACACCATTCCTAATCACTACATAGTATCTATACTAATATTATAAAGCTGAAGAGTTTGTTTGTTTGTTTGAACGCGCTAATCTCAGGAACTGCTGGTTCGATTTGAAAAATTCTTTTTGTGTTGGATAGTCCATTTACCGAGGAAGGTTATAGGCTACTTTTTATCCCGATATTCCCACGGGATCGGGAGTTACGCGGGTGAAACCGCGGAGCGCAGCTAGTATAAAATAAGTCACTTTTCGCCGTCCCTATGTCCCTATTTCCCTTTGTATGCTTAGATCTTTAAAACTACGCAACGGATTTTGATGCGGTTTTTTTTAATGGATAGAGTGATTCAAGAGGAAGGTTTATATGTATAACACATGCATAATATAGCCGTGCGAAGCCGGAGCGGGTCGCTAGTATTCCTATAAACCTCTCTACAATCAATCTAATCCAGTCCGACTTCCAAGTATGTTTAAGTTATCTGTTGTATAAGTGGCCCGAAAATTTTATTATTTTTATTTATTTTTACAAATGATAGGTCAGTGTTTGACCACTATCACTCTTGCAGTCTAAAATTAGTTTTCCGATTCACAAAATTACCTGTCGCTACAAATAAATACTATACTTCATACATAATACCGATACGTGTAGGCGTAAAGATAATTATAGAAACGAATCACTTTCGATTTATTTCAAGGGTAGGTATATGGAATGAATATGTAGTGCTATCTTTAGAAAGAGACAAATATAGATTGTATAAAGTGTATAACCGGTGCAGACATGGCTGTTGTTTGTTACTATCTAATTTTGAATTTAAAATTATTTTTATCATAACTACTTATACATATAATTTCCATAAACCTTTTAAATAAAACATCAAAAAATACACAAGAAAAAATAAAATTACAAATAAAAAATCCTCCGATCACCAGACACCCCGGAAAGACGCGCGCCGAGGTCCCTAAAAATGAAAGAGGCTTCTGGACGTCAAGATTAGGGTTGCCAACTTTTTTTTGTACTAATAAAGTATATTGGTCGGTATAGGTAGAAAAAATAAAGTACACTGTATGGAAATAAAGTACTTATTATTTATTTTTTATCATTGCTACTAGAAAAGGTCACAATAATCTATACTAATATTATAAAGAGGAAAGATTTTTTTGTTTGTTTGAAACGAATAGACTCCGAAATTACTGGTAGTAAATAATTTGTTGATAATAAATGAATAAAATGTAATTATAAATCAAACGAACTTACCTAGTGAAGTTTGATTCCAATTATACGAGGTTATAGATTGACAGCATTCCATTAAACTTGCAGCAAGGATATCCTAGACCGCTGGTCCACTATATTTAGAGTCGATACTCTAAGGAACAAAAAACAGCCACTACTACCCACTGTGCACACCGGCCGGCCACCCGCGCGGGCCTCTCGAGCGGCACCTCATTTATTTCAGAGAGCCGAATGGAAACACAGAATTTTTAATTTTTCTTCCATTTCTAAAATCGGGTTAATAATAATGTTTTATTGGGTGGGTGGGGGTGCAATGCTGTCAATCTATAACCTCGTATAATTGGAATCAAACTTCACTAGGTAAGTTCGTTTGATTTATAATTATACTTCGGATAATAGATTGACAGCATTCCATTAAACTTGCAGATGTTTAGAGCACTAAAGTGAAATAGGAAGGAAAATAGAAAATATTAAATTGCATCTGCTAAGGTAATTCAATGCGTTTTATTTTAGAAGAATCATAAGGTAAGGAAAGTAAAACCCTTGATGTGTAAAAACACCATTAAAATAAAATTGGTAAAATATTTAAGACCATCTTCATGGTTTGCGTACAAACAATACCTGTACACGATGATATTGACAATATGTAGAGCATTCGATTGAATTAAAATATTACACAACTTACGTGGAGCATATACCATAAAGGCATGATTTTGGTGTGGGTTATAATACCTGCAGATGGGTTCACAAACTGCCTGAAGAGCTCTGAAGTCAAGTTTAATTTCTGGTTCCTTTGGATTCGATTAGACACATCTAAAATTGTTACGATCATTGATCACGAAGTCTGTAATTAAAATTCATGGTAGAAAATGGTAAAAAGTATAGAAGTGTTAAACGAAAACCTTAGTTTTTTATTTATAAACAGGCGTATGTTTTATATTATATATATGGTTTAATTATTATAGAATTAACAATTTTTAAACTTGTATATAGATCAATTACTGACTATAAATTGTAAACATTTAAGGCAAAAGACAATGGTCAATGACAATGGTAGTACTCCCATAATATATAGTCTCGTCTGATTTTACTTATTTACGTAATTTTTGTGGCAATCAATTAATTTTAATATAACTTCTTAAATGTAAACTAAACATATAAAAGCGACAGGCCTTTTTGATATTATGACCATAATTTAAATTTTTCTAACGTCAATGTTTTTACTCTTTGTCGTGCTGTGCAGAAGTGCAGAGGCACACAGGTTATTTCTAAGAATATCTACTTTTATTCATCATTATCAAAGACATAGGTAATATTGATTTATAGAATAGAGAAATGAGTTTTGGGTTCCTTTCCCATAACGAAAAAAGTGTTGCGAAAATAATCAGCTGTGAAAACTTAAAAAGCATCTACTTCAGTAAGATACGGGTTTTCCAGATATTTCGGGTGATCAGGAATGTCAGTTTGAAAAAAATAAATAAACCACATGTAGATTATACAAATTCCATGAAACAAAAATGCAAATTTTGATAAAAAATCAAAATTGACAGTGTATGATGCGTCAAGAACATTTTTCATTTCGGTTTGAATATCGAGCGAAATATTAAACTTTTCTCAGTCAAACTCTCAGGTCATAGTAGTCTTGTCACAGTTAGCGATGTTTTCGCGGTCGAAACTATGGTCTCCGCAAGAATATATTATAATAATTTATCACGATTTACGTAAGAGTGTAATATTTAACAAAGATTGTGATTATTCATGATGTTTTGGGAATTTAATTTAGGTACACCACTAATATTTTGTCCCAAACGCGATATACGCGGGGAATGTAATATTATTTCAAACATAATTAACGCGAATACTTACATTATGCGTGGAGTATTATGATACTCAACACGCCTCTTGTAGAGTTTGTTTTGCTCCTTCATCTTTTCGTATTATTATAGGGTACATTTGACCTTTCTGTATTCTTCCAGCCAAATAGTTGGCCAATGTTATGCCTCAAACACGATATACGTGGAGGACGTGGTGTCCCAAACACGATTTTCGTGGGGACTCTCCTTATACTCCCGTAATTTTCTTAATTTTTTGTACTTCCCTTTAAACACCGTTTGTCGTGTGTTTGTTCTCCATAAAACTGAGTATATTCTATTTTAATACGATGCTCAACACGATTGCGTGAAGAATGTTTGGCCCCAAACACGATATACGCGGGGGAATGTGGTGTCCCAAACGCTTTTGCGGGGACTCACATTAAAATCGGAGAATATGATGCTCAACACGACGACGTGGAGAATGTTTGGCCCCAAACACGATATACGCGGGGGAATGTGGTGTCCCAAACGCGATATACGCGGGGTTCACATTAAAATCGGAGAATATGATGCTCAACACGACGTGAAGAATGTTTGGCCCCAAACACGATATACGTGGGGGAATGTGGTGTCCCAAACACGATTCTCGCGGGGACTCACATTTTAATCGGAGAATATGATGCTCAACACAACGGCGCGGCGTGGAGAATGTTTGGCCCCAAACACGATATACGTGGGGGAATGTGGTTTCCCAAACGCGATATACGCGGGGTTCACATTATACTCCGATAATATGGGGATCATCATCATTTCATCATCTTCCTGCCCTTATCCCAATTTATTTGGGCCGGCGCAGTATGTCTTCTTCTTCCATTCACTCCTATTAGTCGCTCAGCACGATATAGAAAATGTTTTTTCTCCAAACGATCTTCGTCCTGTTATGTCCAATGTGTCATGTTCTGCGAAACTTATTTATTCTTTATAATATTTAAGGTGGTGAAGGTTGTGTTTCAATACAATATGCATGGAAGACGTAGTGTCTCAACTCTCTATGCGTAGAGAAGTAATGCTCCAACCACGACATACGTGGAGGATGTAATGTTTCAATAATATATTCGAAGAGAAAATAATGTTCCAAACACGATACACGTAGAGATGTAGTGTCTCAAAACTGTAATATAGTTTTATGCATAATATGCGTGGAGAGTGGAGAGGTAATGTTCCAAACACCATATACGTGGGAATGTAGTGTCTCAACACTATATGAGTGGAGAAGTAATGTTCCAAACACGATATACGTGGGAATGTAGTGTCTCAACATTATATGCGTGGAGAAGTAATGTTCCAAACACGATATACATGGGAATGTAGTGTCTCAATACTATATGCTTAAAGAAGTAATGTTCCAAACACGATATTCGTGGATATGTAGTGTCTCAAATCGACACTATAGAAAGTGATTTTTCAATATTTCGAACACGATTTTGTGAGGTTGTAATATCTTAAACACGATTTTCGTAAAAATATACCTACCTCAATACGGTCCACGCAGATTATGATACTTAAACAATGTTTATTTACAAGTACCATTAGATATTCTATATTTTATTCTTAACTTGGTTAGGACTTGTAAACAATAATAAAAAATAACTAATTTGATTCATAATTATTTCAATTATGTAATTTTATACATTAAAATTCCATTTTCTATGTCTAAACAAGACGCATCTGTGTTCAGATAACTAATATAGATAGGTATTATCCATAGATATATCGTTGTAGGTACCTAGACCTGCCTATAGCATTGATCGGTAGGCTAAGTTACCAATTACTGAATCGAATGACAAATACTTATAAAATTATTTAAATCACACAAAAAATGGAGGGTAGACCTTGTGTCGTACCCCCATCGTGTCGTCAAACGATTGACAAGACAACTCGAGCGCGAGCGACAAAACAAGTCATTATTATTGTAGACCGAGAGGCAACTGCAGTGAATAGATTCTTCACTTTTATTTTTCAAGTAGGTCTGTATCTGTACTAGCAATGACAAGGCATAAATTCCATTTTATTATGACCAAAGTTCGCAACCCATTAGCATAAGTGCATATTATTATAATGCACATTTTTCTATAATGATGATAAAAAAGTACAAGTCATCATCATTCTAGGTCAATTTTCCATGAAATTCCACATAAAATAAATTAAAATTGAGGTACTTACACCAGATCAGGAATGGATTAAGATTTTCAAACATTGTAATTAAAATAAAATTATTATTTTGCGCGTAATATCTCAGTATAGTAATAATATTTACCTATTTGTAGGTAAACTGTAGGTAAGGTGTGTGTATCATTTTTGTTACACGCTCCTGCGCTAAAAAGAAACTTCAGGTATCTTTTAGGTATTTATTCTGTTCTATACTATACTTATTCTGGTACTACATACTACGATATGGTGGAGTAATTTCAACGAACAGCCTGTTGCGATATCTCGCACGTCTTGTAGGATTAATAATTATGCATTTAATTGTGTACCTACTTTGTTACTAGCTTTGAAGTTAACGTTCAGCAGGTTCTGACGCCTATTGTTAAATACTCTTAGGTTAAGTAAAAACGTTTGCTAATAAGTTTTTTATGTATCTTCGGGAGTTACCCACGAACCTTCGCAACGAAAGTATTGTATTAATTTGTGTTGAAGAAATTGGGCTTTTATTATGCACCTTTTACTTCAATGACTATAGGTCCTGACGTCACTGGTCAGCTCGTGCTAGCGTGACGTCACCACCCAAACGTTTAGAGTTGATAAAAAAGAAGTTAAGGTACATATTTAGCTCTAAATGTCTAAACTCAGTTTTGATGAGTAGAGTATTTCGTTCGTAACGTCTAGTGTGTGTCTAACACAACAACACAATATTATGCGTGGAAATCTTACAGATATTTGATAAATTGATTCCAATCGTATCCGGTTTCGATATAAAGATATTGAAAGTAATTAAAATGCACAACACAGAATGTAGGTACTTTTAAAAAATAGCAATAGTGTGTTCACTTTGTACTGGTTTGTACACGTTTATACCTGTAGTTCGGTAATAAAGTTACTTATAAACAAGATAACAAGCATTATCAAAATGGTTTTCGAATTATCGGGTTATATGTATTAGAGATTAGGTATTAGGTTATTATTTTTACCTAAAAAGTCTAAATTAATTTCATAATTTCATTTCAACTTCATGAAGGGCAAAAATGACAAGTGGCACACTAAAATGGGTATAAGGCTGTGTAGATTTATATACACAAATGTGTAGGTATCTTAAATACCTATGCAGGCTATAAATTATCAAATCACTCACCCATTTATTTGTTCCATGTTTTAATCATCGAACGCACTCGCGAACCGATGAAATAACTAAATGTACATACCACTAAGCAACGCGATATGTCGCCAGTGGAATTCAAGCGTACGTGTGGACTCCACGGCACTAAAATACTTAATGAGGTGCCGCTCGAGAGGCCCGCGCGGGTGGCCGGCCGGTGTGCACAGTGGGTAGTAGTGGCTGTTTTTTGTTCCTTAGAGTATCGACTCTAAATATAGTGGACCAGCGGTCTAGGATATCCTTGCTGCAAGTTTAATGGAATGCTGTCAATCTATTATCCGAAGTATAATACTATACTATACTTAGGTACTACTATTTTTTTTTAATATAAGTAGACTTAAACATATAAATAAACTTAAATATAGTCTGTAAAGAAAGATGCTGTAAGCTTATTTAGCTGTGACAAAAATTTGTTAAAGCTATACAATTAAATAAAAAGAAATATCCCGCCAACTTAGGTTATTTTAAATCTGTTATAGGTATCTAAAAACTACTATTTTCTTTTAAAAACATATTTTTTAGTGCCTTTCGCAATATTTAACAAATTTTTGTCAGTGCTAAACACGTTTATGTAAACTATGTGTATTATTTTATATATAGTATTTTATTATTATTTATTTTTTCACGTACTTTATTTTCCTTATAAAGTATAGAGTACATTTAACAATAAAGTATATACTTTATTATATACCTAGTACGGTTGGCAACCCTAGTCAAGATCCCAAAGTCTCATAATATCTCATTTTTACAATATTACTTTGCATCTGTAAAACACCCAGTATAAAATTCTAGTGTCGCGGTGTTAGTTGCCAAACTCCACCTTAACGGCTGAACCGATTTGTATGAATTTTTTTGTGAATATTTGTTAGGTCTGAGAATCGAACAACATCAATTTTTTTCCTTTTTTTTTGTATATGGTAAAACAACGTTTGCTGGGACAGGTTATTTAATAAATATTTCTGATTGCCTCAATGGATAAGATCAATCAGTTTATGAAAATAATAGATGCAAACGTGTGTCCACGTTGCTGTTTTCCAATCTACCTACACTAATATTGTTTGTAATGAATAGGCTCCGAAACGACTGGGTCGATTTTGATGAAACTTGGTGAGAGTATACATTGAATCCTTGGTAACTTAACTAAGTAACTTATGCTTTTTTATACCTATATTCCCACTTGAAACTGCAGGGCGCTGCTAGTCAAATATATAAATTAGGTAGGCAGGACCTTAAGTCAAGTGGTAGCGCTATGCTAGCGCACACTAACTCAATAGGTTTCTGAATTTAATAATTCTTCTAAAAGGT
The DNA here is from genome assembly GCA_907269075.1 of Idaea aversata. Lineage (NCBI taxonomy): Eukaryota > Metazoa > Arthropoda > Insecta > Lepidoptera > Geometridae > Idaea > Idaea aversata. The sequence goes on from OU026108.1 coordinate 2,268,980, forward strand.
TTTCGTTTTCTGTTTACTTTTTATTAATACCTAAATACATAGTTCTGGATACGTCATCACCGACGCACCTAGAATCTTCCCAAACCTACACTGTAAACGCTGAAATCGTGCCAAAACATGACGCAGCAAATCATATAAAAAGACGATCATTCTCACTCTTGGTTCAGTAATAAAACAAACGCGAACAAAAACTTCGAATCTCAAAAGAAAACTTCTAAAATGTCTGTGTTTTATACGGATTATAATCGCCCGAACTGGCCTCGTCGGCTTTTAGACCAGAATTTCGGTCTTACTTTAACTCCAGAGGATCTGCATGCAGCGCCAACTTCGCCCCTCATCTCTCGCTTCAAACCCTGGTGGCCAACTGAAGGCAACTCCATCAAAGTTGAAAAAGACAAGTGGCAAATCAACGTAGACGTCCAGCACTTTACCCCAGAAGAGATAACAGTGAAAACTGCTGATGGATTCATAATCGTCGAAGGAAATCACGAAGAGAAGCAAGATGAACATGGTTTTATTTCACGACACTTCACCAGGAAGTTTAACCTGCCTGAAGGTACGAATCCTGATACAGTGGAATCTCGGCTATCATCAGATGGTGTTTTGACAGTTTCGGCCCCGACAAAGGCTGCTTCGTCTGGTGAGAGAGAAGTTCCTATAACACAAACAGGACCGATCAAGAAGTAGTGGATGAATCAGGACAGAAGGAAGATAAAAGGGAATAGTTTTAATAAGTGCATAAACTGTTAACGAGACTGATTTTAATTTTATTTAAGTGTTACATCGTTTTTTAAATAGAACGATGATAAATAAAGGAGCATTTGAAAGCTAAAGTCACTTATCTATCGTTATTTCACGTTTTACAAAATAAATACAGTCTATCTATTTACTAAAGTTAAATTAGCATTATATTTTACTAAATTCGTTGATAAAAATACATTTACAATTTACTTTGTTCGATTTTACCCTTGTTATTGTAACTATCTTCAATAGCTTGTAGTGTTTTTCCGTTTGTTTCTGGCAATAACCAAAACAATACGATCGCACAAAATACACTAGCAACCAAAAACACGCCATACAAAACTTCTATTCCATACAAATTCATAATATCAGGCGTTACTTTAACGAGAATAAATAACAAAAGGTATGATAATGCTGAAGTCACGCCGGATCCTACACCTCTTACTTTAGTTGGGATTATTTCAGGGACAAAAGTCCATGCCACTGTCACTATAGCACTTACCAGACCCATATAAATATACAAAACTGAAATAGGTACCCATAAATACACCTGTAAATCCATCACAATATAAGCAATTAAAAAACTGAGAGTGCAACACACTCCGACTGTAATCGTAATCAGTGATATTTTCCTTGGTATCTTTGTACCACATATAATAAAAATAGTAGACATAAGCAGCCTGATGCTGTCTAATCCAATCATAATTGAAAACGTATCAATTTTCCCCGAAAATGTCGAATCATAAATATCATGTGCATAAAAATTGATAGCATTAACTCCGGAAAATTGAATATTTAACATGAGGAGTGCTAAGATTATTGCAGGCTTTATAAAAGTCCTTCTTAAAAATACGTCACGGAAATCTACGAAGACAGATTCTTGCTTTTCTTGTCTGTTTAAAATTGCGGATAATTCCTCTTCTGATTCCTCGTTTATTCCCCGAAACCAGCGGAAAGATTCTATCCCTTCATCTGTACGTCCTTTAGCAATTAACCACAAGGGACTTTCTTTAAGAAACAAGAAAACTACTAAACATGCTATAGCTGGTACCCCGCACAAAATGGCACTTAGCCTCCAGCTGACAAAACTACCAACTAGATGGGCAAATAAAATACCCGAGAGCAACATTAATGCTGGGAGATAAAGGAATATTGATCTGTTTCTTGGAGTTGATATTTCACCAATATAAACCAAAGTTAAAGGTCTGTTTGCTCCTGAGGCTAGTCCTGTGATGAATCTGCCAATGAGGATCAGAGTTGTGGAGTTGGCGAAGGCGATCATAAACCAGCCAACGATGTAAGGGGCACTCAGGATGATGTGCGACATCTTCCTGCCACAAACGTCCAGAATTGATCCGACGCATAGTGAGCCGATTACCATTGACAGAGTTGAGATGGATGCTGAAATTAAAACAAAATAGGGACTTAGTTTATTATTCGAAAAAAATTACTATTTATTGAAAAAAAAAAAAAAGTATTTATTTACTAGTTGCGCCCCGCGGTTTCACCCGCGTAAGTCCGATCTTTAAATTCTCACCGTTTAAACCTTCCCTGAACTACAACAAACATTTCAAAACCGAAATCATCTAAATCGGTTCAGCCGTTCTCGAGTTTTAGCGAGACTAAGGAACAGCAATTGATTTTTATATATATACTCGTAGACTCGTAGATGTAGCGGGTGATTTTAACAATTTTTTATCAAACGTAGCTGAGATTTCTCTCAGTAAAAGCTAGTCTTCAGACAAAAATAATAAATTGTTCCTCAATAAGCAAACACAGTGGTACTTTGCGGTCAGTAAATACCTATACCTACCACAATACCTATTTGTTAAATTCTAGTGTCGCGGTGTTAGTTACTATGTCCACCTAAACGGCTGAACCGATTTGTATATATTTATTTGTGTATATTCGTTAGGCCTTTGAATCGAATAAATATTTTTCCTAGACCTACTTTGAATCCCTCTCTGCGTTCAGGATTTTATAATCTACTAGCGACCCGGCTTCGCACGGTTATATTATGCATGTATTATACATATAAACCTTCCTCTTGCATCACTCTATCTATTAAAAAAACCGCATCAAAATCCGTTGCGTAGTTTTAAAGATCTAAGCATACAAAGGGAAATAGGAACATAGGGACGGCGAAAAGTGACTTTATTTTATACTATGTAGTGATAGTGATACAACGTGTTTCCTTGAAGGGTTTAGTACGAAAGGATAAAACAGGTCTGGTGCCCGGCCTTATTCTCCTCACGAACGTTCACCAAAATGGAAGATGATTTTGGTCTACATTTAAGTATTTAGTTTTTGATTAAGAGGAAAAAAAATGTGCTTGTGTCATTATCCAGGGAGGAAACAGTCGACTACGTTTGTATGGAGAGAGCGTCGGTACCCTTTCCTCTTAATGGACTTTTTGGCAGGAATAATTATGAAAGAAGGTGATGTTGTCTTTTTAGTGCCGACTTACCAACCCAAGAATCAGAGGAGCTATCATATTGAAGGTTCTCATCTTCCCTCAACTCTGGAAGCATCACCGCCGATATGCCGAAAGTTAGGCCGCTGCATAGTGCCATCAAACTAGATGTTAACGATGACAATGCCTGGTTTAAGATATAGAAAGAAAAGCATTTATTGAAACAAACACACGACAAACATAGGAAGGAAGAAATGAACATGACAATGAAAATTAATTACATTAAAAACAAAAAAGTCCTAAAGAAAAAATAACATAAAAGAGGAGTCGTGTGCTGACCCAAATGGGTCGACCTCAGCTAAAAGCTGCAGCCAAGCATGCTTAGCTGTAGCGCTGGTCTTCCAGCCAGACCCATCTAGCTAGATATACGATCTTAGGTTAAAAATCGAAATAAAAACCGGCCAAGTGCGAGTCGGACTTGCACACGATGGGTTCTGTACCATGTTGTATGAGACCCACTTTTTTTCTGATTTACATAATCTGTGTAAATTTCAACTATCTAACCTCAAAGTAGCTCAAAATACCCTCAAAGTTAGCTTTTTGTAAAAAAAAATTATCTTTTGCAATCGGAATGATATTGAAATGTAATTTTAACAATGTTATTTACGAGAATTGGCCTTCAGATGACAGACAGACGGACGGACAGTGAAGTCTTAGTAATAGGAACCCAAAAAAATTATCTATAAGTACTTATACTAGCTGCGCTCCGCGGTTTCACCCGCGTAACTCCCGATCCCGTGGGAATATCGGGATAAATTAAGATGTAAGCTATCCTATCTTTCAAGTTGGATCAAACTGCACACGGTGTGCAAATTTGATTAAAATCGGTTAAGTAGTTTAGGGGTCCATCGCGCACAAACAACGTGACACGTTTATAAAGCTGATTTCTAAAACCTAACTATATAGATTTACACTTAATTCTTATCTTAACTCAATTCTGAGCCTCTGAGCTAAACTTAATGTAGATCTATACTTAGCTTCCTTTTTTATATTTATACTTAACTTCATCTTAATTAACAAATTATGTACCTAAGTTATTCGTGTCTTTGATTATCTCGTATCTCCGAATAACCTATGCGACAAGAGTTTGTTTGTTTGATTGTTTGTTTGAACGCGCTAATCTCAGGAACTACTGGTTCGAATTGAAAAAATATTTTTGTGTTTGATAGTCCATTTATCGAGGAAGGCTATAGGCTACTTTTTATATTGGTATTCCCACGGAATCGGGAGTTATGCCGGTGAAACCGCGGAGCGCTGCTAGTATAAAATCATCATCATCATCTTCCTGCCCTTATCCCAATTTATTTGGGGTCGGCGCAGTATGTCTTTTTCTTCCATTCACTGCTATTAGTCGTATAAAATAAAATTAAAATAAATAAAGTAAGTAAAATATTATTTACAAGACTTCTTACCTGCCTGTAAACAGCTTTAGAAATGCATCCGTATCTAACTTCATTTGTATTCACATCACTCACTTTTTTAATTTTTATTTTCATAGTCCTCTGTATTATTATTTCTTTACACTAAAAATAAAATATGAAAATACTATGATAATTATTTAAAAAAGCAGGTGTTCCTTTTGTAAAAACAAGAATCATTTTAAGGTTACATTTTTATTACTTTCAGTACTGAAAACAATCGTGTTGTAAAAATAAAAATTTTCAGTAATAGCCATGAAATCGCCTTACTTGTACGGTCAGCTGCATAATTGCAGACCCACCGTAGAGCTCCAAAACGGCTGTTATGAGAATGTTTTCAACACGAGCAAGATTCTAGACACCTGCTTTAGGTGAAGTTTAAAGTCTTCTAACTCACTAATAATCAAACAATAGTACATTGTTATCCTAGGTGTGAAAGTCACTCATTACAAGTCCCGAGACGGAGTTTGGGTTCGAGGGACTTAATGAGTCTTTCACCCGAGGTAAACACTGTGCTTTTCATTACGAATAATACATAAAATTCTTCCTAACAACGAGAGTGAATGAGACTATGAGACTCCATACCACATGAGTAGGTACTCATGTGTCCATACTACTTGGGACCAAAGAGGTTATACATTATGTAGTGTTTTTTTAAGTTTCTGCTATTTGTATTCAATACTTAAATACGGCGGTACTTACCGAATAAATTTTTATTAATCAGTTAATCCAACACTGGGAAATGACGCGAAGTCCGTAGATTTAACTTACAGTTTTTGTAACACGGTTTGTCTAGAAAATGTTATTTACACAAAATACACAATCATAAATGAAAAACCAGATTAAATTTAACACAAAAACATAATAAAATAACAAAAAAGAGTACTAATTAAAACGTTTAAAATAATTTGGAAATGCTAGCATTTCCCACCAGTTTTTTTTTACTCAAGATGGTCATAGGTCGCTTTGACCATTTTCGTCTTTACATTTATTTTATTAAATAAGATATCTTGAACTAAATATACCTACTTAAATTTGATTACTGAGAAAAAAGTTACTAAGTACTAAACTCTGGCAGTATGCATGAGCCGTGCCAAGCCATAATTATTATTCTTTGGTGTAAAAAAAAACAGCAAGGAGGTTAGGTTTTTGAAGTTTCTTATGCGTAATGATACTGATACTGGCTACATGCAGATTGCACAAGCCGTGCGAAGCCATAATTTGACATGACAGCTGTCAGTGAAAGCAAAAATCCCTAGGGCTGGAAATTTTATTTTCAATACGCTTCTCAGGCACCTTCAGACCTACTTTCCGAGTATGAGTAATGAAAAAATTATTAAAATGCAGACATTCCAATAATAGTAATTTTCGCAGCCGACTGTACCTAATGATCGTGTCTTTATTTAAGTAGGTAGGTATACTTAATGTCTATAATAAATAAACAAAGTGAATAAGTTATATAACTTTAGGTAGGTACTAGGTATTTTACTTCGACCTACTCGCAGGCGAAATTCAAAGAAAAAACCGGTCAAGTGCGAGTCGGACTCGCGCACTAACGGTTCCGTACCATAGTACGGTAGTAACCGTTAGTGCGCGAGTTAGTGTGCCCAAACAACATATTGTTTGGGAGCCTTTTTTCTGTTTTTAGTATTTTTTATGGTAGTAGCACTAGAAATACATAATCTGTCAAAATTTTAACTCTCTAGCTATCACGGTTCATGAGATAAGCCTGGTGACAGACAGACAGACGGACAGACAGTGATGTCTTATTAAATGGGGTTCTGTTTTTACCCCTTTGGGCACACTAACTCGCGCACTAACGGTTCCGTACCATAGTACGGAACCGTTAGTGCGCGAGTTAGTGTGCCCAAACAACATATTGTTTGGGAGCCTTTTTTCTGTTTTTAGTATTTTTTATAGTAGTAGCACTAGAAATACATAATCTGTCAAAATTTCAACTCTCTAGCTATCACGGTTCATGAGATAAGCCTGGTGACAGACAGACAGACGGACAGACAGTGATGTCTTATTAAATGGGGTTCTGTTTTTACCCCTTTGGGTACGGAACCCTAAAATAGCCCGGAGGAAATAGAAATCGATTTTTTTGATGTGAAACATCTATAGCCGCACGTAAAACCGATTTCTGCCGTGGCGACGCACAGTGGGTCGAAACTGCAAATGATGGATATAGGGCTGTTTTTCGATGCAGTTCGTTAGAGCTCATTATAGCCGCACGTAAAATCGATTTCTGGCGTGGCGACGCATGCCGTGGCGACGGACAGTGGGTCGAAACTGCAAATGATGGACATAGGGCTGTTTTTCGATGCAGATCGTTAGAACTCACTATAGCCGCACGTAAAATCGATTTCTGGCGTGGCGACGCATGCCGTGGCGACGCACAGTGGGTCGAAACTGCAAATGATGGACATAGGGCTGTTTTTCGATGCAGATCGTTAGAGCTCACTATAGCCGCACGTAAAACCGATTTCTGGCGTGGCGACGCAGGTGTCGCCACGCTATATGATGGTATATATATACAGTCTATATGCAGTAGTGTGTACGGTGTGTACACTGTACATGCGCAATCGACTGTGCGATTCTATCACAATCTGTTCTTTTCTGCATATTACTTTTACAAAATAATGTCGATGTTTCACATCTGCCAGGCGTCCCGTGATGGCTCACATTTTTTTTGTGAAACGCGCTGTTAGTAAGGATATGTTCCTTGAAACCACCAATGAGATGAAAGCACAAGAAACTCGTGAGATTTTTTTGTGATTATGCACACAAAGGTCAAGATTATACAAATATTTGAAGGTATATTTGATTAGGAAGCAATTAAAGTCATGTCCATGGGTCTTTTCATATCTTATCTTTAAGGCAAAGATGACGTGTCATAGTAGGTAGGTACGCCTTAAAATGTATGCTTCATCACTTCACTATCACTACATGCACACGTATAAAATAAAGTCACTTTTCGCCGTCCCTATTTCCCTTTGTATGCTTAGATCTTTAAAACTAGGCAACGGATTTTGATGCGGTTTTTTTTAATAGATAGAGTGATTCAAGAGGAAGGTTTATATGTATAATACATGCATAATACAGCCGTGCGAAGCCGGGGCGGGTCGCTAGTATAAAATAAAGTCACTTTTCGCCGTCCCTATTTCCCTTTGTATGCTTAGATCTTTAAAACTAGACAACGGATTTTGATGCGGTTTTTTGAAGTTATACTTCTTTAGGCGCGTTATGAAAAAATGATGAGAGTGAAATTTTACAAAAGCGTCACACAAAATTCTCACGGGAGAAGTTGTTTAAATCTAAATTGAACTTTATTGATTGTGTTGACAATCCTTTTCCAGTCCTTTTATTGTAATTAATTATTTGCATGCAATTAAAAACTTTTTTTTTTTTTTTTTAATAATGCCAAAGAAGTATAACTTCTCACGCGCGTACATAAGTACACGCACCCATTTTTTTAATAGATAGAGTGATTCAAGAGGAAGGTTTATATGTATAATACATGCATAATATAGCCGTGCGAAGCCGGAGCGGGTCGCTAGTCAAATATAAAATTTAAAAACAAGAACTTGCAATTGTTTACTTCTTCGGCCATTATTTTCTTATAAAAATGGTCGCTAAATGGCGCTAAATGGTAATTAAAATAATAATTAGATTCGTTCAAAAATTCCTTTGTTTTGTCCATAATAACACTGACGTCACGACATTGACAGTAGAAACAAGAAAATTATCAAGTCTTACTACAAATTATAATAACAACAAGATTTTGTTTTATATACTAAAACCTTCATCTTGAATCACTATCTATTAATAAACATCGCATCAAAATCCGTTGCGTAGTTTTAAAGATCTAAGCATACACAGGGACAGACAGACAGGAAGCAACTTTGTTTTCACTATGTAGTGATACACAAATAGAAAAGAAAAACTAACAAAACCTGTAAAAAAAACCAAAAAGTGAAAAATAATCCATTTCGGGTCACTAAGACAGCAGATAACTTAAACATAAGTACTTACTTGGAAGTCTGACTGGGTTAGATTGAATGTTGAGAGGTATAAAGAAAACATGGTGTCACCCAGTCCGACTTCCAAGTAAGTACTTATGTTTAAGTTATCTGCTGTCTTAGTGACCCGAAATGGATTATTTTTCACTTTTTGGTTTTTTTTACAGGTTTTGTTAGTTTTTCTTTTCAGGTTTTTTTGAAGTCGGTTTTTTAAATTTTTATTTATTTTTTATTTAACCATTTTTAGTGCCACTGTCACTGAAAATTCTACTCCATGAGGCGAAAGCGACTGTTTCTTCAAATTGCAACCTGTACCTAATCGTAACCCATTGAAGAGTTTGGTAATAAGGTGTTTTCGGATGCCCCATTCATCCTTTTTGTGTATGGGCCACTTCTATTAGTGGAAATGGAAACCTGAGCAATTTGTTGAATCTCGCTGTGCAGATCAGTTCATCACTCCGAAGATCCTCATCAGATCTTCATTTAGGATAGGGTTTTCTATCAAAATTCATTCAAACCCAGTCCGGCGAGGCAAAAGCGAATATTTTATTCAAATTGTAACCTGTAATCGTAACCGATTGAAGAGTTTTCTGATGAGAAGGTGGTTTCAGATATTCTATTTATCGGTAACTATTAGTTTATGGGCCAATTCTACTGGTGGAAATCGAAAAATGAGCAATTTGCTGCACTCTCGAGGTGCATTTCTGTTCATCACTTCGAAGATCCTCATCAGAACTTCATTTAAGATAGGGTTCTCTATCAACATTAATTCAAACCCAGTCTCGCGACTAAATTCGACTAAATTCTTCAAATTGTAACCTGTAATCGTAACCGATTGAAGAGTTTTCTGATGCGAAGGTGGTTTCAGATATTCCATTTATCGGTAACTATTCGTTTATGGGCCAATTCTACTGATGGAAGTCGAAAAATGAGCAATTTGCTGCACTCTCGAGGTGCATTTCTGTTCATCACTTCGAAGATCCTCATCAGAACTTCATATAGGATAGGGTTCTCTATTAACATTCATTCAAACCCAGTCCGGCGACTAAATTCGACTAAAATCTTCAAATTGTAACCTGTAATCGTAACTGATTGAAGAGTTTTCTGATGAGAAGGTGGTTTCAGATATTCCATTTATCGGTAACTATTCGTTTATGGGCCAAATCTACTGGTGGAAATCGAAAACTGAGCAATTTGCTGCACTCTCGAGGTGCAATTCTGTTCATCACTCCGAAGATTCTCATCAGATCCTCACCAAATTTTTATGGGACCACCCCTGAGGTATCCCTTTTCGAACACAAAAAGAATCATCTCAATCGGTTGAGCCGTCTTCGAATGATCGCGTAACATACACACAAAAAAAAAAAAAAAAAAAAAAAAACATACAGACGAATTGAGAACCTCCTCCTTTTTTGAAGTCGGTTAAAAATATGATAAAATTCCATAAAATTCTACGTTTTTCTAGATTACAATGAAATTGACATAGTATTTAGTCTATTAATAGTACATTGTTATCCTAGGTGTGAAAGTCACTCATTACAAGTCCCGAGACGGAGTTTGGCTAATAGTTCGAGGGACTTAATGAGTCTTTCACCCGAGGTAAACACTGTGCTTTTCATTACGAATAATACATAAAATTCTTCCTAACAACGAGATTGGATGAGAGACTCCATACTACCTGATCCTCTTACAAGGTTGGGACCAAAGAGGTTATTTATACATGTAGTGTTATTCTTTGGTGCTACCTAAAGCAAGGAGGTTAGGTTTTGAAGTTCCTAATGTATAATGATACTGATACTGGCTATATGCACATTGCACAAGTCGTGCGAAGCCATAATTTGACATGACAGCTGTCAGTGAAAGCGAAAAGCCCTAGGGCTGGAAGTTTTATTTTCTACACGCTCTTCAGGCATCTTTAGACCTACTTTCGGAGTATGAGTAATGAAAAAGAATATTACAGTCAGGTGTTTTTCATTTTTTTTCATCAGCAGCTGACACCATTACAAATATAGGAACTTCAAGAACCTAACATGTGACCTAACCTCCTTGCAAACATGTAATATTTGTTCGAAGTTTTGCCCTTATTCTCTACTGAATTTTAAAACAATTCAGAATTTTGGAATTCTTCAGTTCAAATTGATATTTTTAATACGTCTGGATTGTCCCACCGCTGGGCAAGGACTCACTCATATCTTATTCTATTGAACAAAAAGCGAACGGAGAAAAGAGTGATCTTTTATGGGTTCCTTTTTTTACATTTTGAGGTACGGAACTCTAAAAACTGGAAATATTAGATGATGGTTACTTAATAGGTAAGTCAGTGGTTATAATATTTAGCTGGATTTTCGTATAGGTAGTGAAATAATATACGCTCTATACAGGGTTATTGTTAATTATACTAGCAAGCCATTGAGGGCTACTTCTGTGCACCTAAACAAACAACTTTTGTTCTACGACTTCTGGAAATATGAACACTTTTTGATAATTTTGAGGTTAGGTTACCTGGAAATCAGCTGTTCCATACACGGAGAAGTCGTTAACCTTAAAATTAAACTTATTTTTGTTTTGTCTACTGTTCTTAGTCTGATTGACTTTTGTTTTAAAAATCTGCTGTTTTTCGAATTTACATACCTAACCTCAAAAATATCATACCTATATTTTTTTAATTTCCAAAAGTCGTAGAACAAAAATTGTTTGTTTAGGTGCACAGAAGTAGCCCTTAACGGCTTTTGTCATTTGATTTTTGGGGTTCCGTACCCAAAGGGTAAAAAAGGGACCCTATTACTAAGACTTCATTTTCCGTTCGTCCGTCTGTCACCAGGCTGTATCTCATGAACCGTGATAGCTAGACAGTTGAAATTTTTACAGATTTTGTATTTCCATTGCCGCTATAACTACAAATAAGTACTAAAAATAGAAAAAAAATTAAGTGGGGCTTCCATACAACATGGTACGGAACCCTTCGTGCGCGAGTCCGAATCGCACTTGGCCGATTTTTATTTCATTTAGGTACGCCATTTTGTTTTCATACGTCATTCAAACAATTCGGATGAATTAACTCTGAATAAAAACCAAGCTTATTTCCTTATATAAATTTTACTTAGGTAGGTAAATAATTATGAATATTATTAAAGTATTTAGGTACTTACTCAAAATATTTGCTTATTATTAAGCAGAGATCTTTTTATTTTGAAAAAATGAGGATTTTCAAAGAACCAATGGAAAAATGACATTCAAAAACACCACACTTTGCAATAACCAACACACAATTGATAATAATACATATTAAAAAACAGTTTCGTTACTGAAATTCATAAATTAACATATCATTTTAGATAACAGGTCTGTAGTTTGAATTCAAATAGTTGCAATCTAAAAGTAAGTCGAATAATCCCTAGGATTCTATGTATTATTGTTTTAAGTTTTATACCAAAATCGGTCCGGTAGTTTCAGAAATTATGAAAAGAAATACTTTTTTAACTGATTATGGATCGCTTGATGAATGAACGGCGCTTTGAGATCTAATTACATTTCTAAACAACCATCATTTTTTTAACCCCCGTCGCAGAAACGACGACTCGGTGTTATAAGTTTGACGTGTCTGTCTGTGTGTGTGTCTGTCTGTATCGTAGCTGATAACGGATAAACCGATTTATATTATACTAGCGACCCGCCCCGGCTTCGCACGGCTATATTATGCATGTATTATACATATAAACCTTCCTCTTGAATCACTCTATCTATAAAAAAAAACCGCATCAAAATCCGTTGCGTAGTTTTAAAGATTTAAGCATACAAAGGGATATGACAGAGAAAGCGATTTTGTTACTATGTAGTGATAGTGATTTCTTTTGTTTGAAAGGGAATTAGTTTTTAATAATAGCCTTTTTAGGTGAGGCAAAGGGTTAATATGCCCATACAGCTTCAGAATTACACATTTCGTTGATTTTACTGGCAATTATTTTAATCCTGTAGCAAACTGGGTCTGCTATCTACCGAGGAAACTAGTTTTTGACGTGACAACGTTTTATAAATTGATTTGCCGGGTGACACTTAAACAAACTGCGTTACGCTCCGCTGACGTTATGCGCTCACAATGAGAGCGAGTGAGAGGCACGCGGGCATGGTTAGCCCGCCTAAGAGCGAGAGAGACAGACATAAAAAGTGAAAGGCACGCGTCCCTTCCACTCGAGCACAGTTGTTGTCACGTAAAACTTTCGCCCGTATACCGACTTTACAGGCAACCAGTTTTTTATTTTTTTATTTAATACTAGCTGCCGCTGCGCCCCGTGGTATCAACCGCATTTGATTTAACCTTTTCCTGAAAATGGCGAACCCGAAAATAAAATACTTATCCAATTTGGTGCAGCCGTAATCGTCGATTTTTTTTATTTATAGATTACAAACATGTAAATATATTTTCCGGAACTACTGAACTGATTTTGATGGAACTTTGACTTTGATGACACTTGGAATGAAGAAGTTAAACATTGAATCCTTGGGTTGTGAGTAATAAGAACAGTTATATGTATACCGATATTCCCATAAAATCGGAACTTATGCGGGTAATTTTATAAAGCTAAAACGTATTAGTTTGTTTGAACGCTCTAATCTCAGGAACTACTGGTTCGAACTGTGTCGAGCGTTTCAATTGTTTTTTAATAGACTAAACTGAATTACCAAAAAAGAAAAACGTATAAACCTAGAATAAGATGCAGTGAATTTAATGAGACCAAATTTATTTCATTTTGTGAAGGATAAAGGGGGTAAAAACGTTACGGCCCGCAACATTATTTGAAAGCAAAATGAAGGCAATTACGTCCGAACTTAAACTCTCTCTATCGCATGATACGGGTCATTTTTGAAAATACCTACTCGCGTATCGAAAACTCATGATCCTCTTAATGACTCCCCTAACGGACTGTCGAGAACTTTTTCACGCTCATCGTCTCCCCTGGTCTAGGGGAAACGATAAGTCCAGGGGAGGCATTAAGATTTGAAAATTCACATCTGTTTGCTTCACTTCCTCAATAGTAGAATACCGAGCGTCTTACAAAACACATTTAACTTAAGAGGAAAGGGTACCGGGGGCTTTTTCCATACAAACTATTACAAACGTAGTCGACTGTTTCCTCCCTGGATAATGACACTAGAGCAAATATTTTCGTTGCATAAAACTTACAACTGCCATGACCATGCCCCTATATTTTGTTTTTTTTTAATTTTTTAATTTTTTTAATTTTAATTTCTATGATAATTAGAAATTGAAAAAACCAAAACATAGGGGCATAGTCATGGCAGTTATAGGTTTTATGGCACAAAAATATTTGAGCTAGTGTCATTATCCAGGGAGGAAACAGTCGACTACGTTTGTATGGAGAGACCGCAGGTACCCTTTCACCTTAACATCCTTACATAATATTATTTCTAATTATTTCTTATAAAAATATACTGTGCCGTTTTTGAGAGCATGATTTTCCTTCCATAAAAGTCATTTTTTTCTTTCAGAATCAATTAATAGGGTTTAAAATAGTAAAAACTGGAAGCATAGGTTCATAAATTTCTGAAATAGGTTTTAATAATAAGCCTGCATTATGAATATCAGAAAGTAAGAAAGGAATTTCTTAAACGATTTAAGACGTAATTTTTAATCTATGGACGCATGCTTTTAGTTTTACTATTTTTAATTAATTTTATGTTTTAAGAGGAAAGGGTTCCATACAAACGTAGTCGACTGTTTTCTCCCTGGATAATGACAGTATAGCAAATATTTTTGGTTCATAAAACTTATAACTGCCATGATCATGCCCCGATTTTTTTAAATTTTTCAATCTTAATTTCTATGATAATTAGGAAATGAAAAAAAACGAAAACATAGGGGCATAGTCATGGCAGTTATAGGTTTTATGGCACAAAAATATTTGTGCTAGTGTCATTATCCAGGGAGGAACTAGTCGACTACGTTTGTGTGGAGAGAGCGAAGGTACACTTTCACCTTAATTGATATAATTAAAAAGAAAAATAAACAAGTGCGAGTCGGACTCGCGCACAAAGGGTTCCGTACTTTATTATTTCTGTTTATTTGATGTTATAGCGGCAACAGAAATACATCGTCTGTGAAAATTTCAACTGTCTAGCTATCACGGTTCATGAGCTACAGCCTGGTGACAGACAGACGACGGACAGTAGAATCTTAGTAATGGTTCCCGATTTTACCATTTGGGTACGTAATCCTAAAAATGACCACTCTGTCTAACTTCACGTCACATAATTGAATGTATTTTGAAGACGCCGCCGGGCATGTCAGTTCTTCTCTACGTTTTTCACAATCTTGTCTGTTCAATTTCTTTTATTTCATCTTTACCATACATACTATTTTCTATATCCTGCAAACTTCTACCATCCGTATTCGGTAAAATAAACGCCAAGAAAACAGCCGAAATGGAAGTTACAAACGCAAAACTAGAATACATAGCTATATCACCGAAATTTTCAATTATATTTGGTGTTACTTTAACAGAAATAAACAACAACACGAAAGAAATTAAAGAACTTATACCTGAGCCAAGCCCCCTAACACGTGTGGGGAATATTTCAGTTACAAAAGGCATTGACAGACTCGTCAAAGCACTGGCTATCACGATATATATTACTAGACAAGTAATAGCTAGCCATAACAATCCTTCTGGCTTCAAATATAGATACACAATAAAAACAATCAACACTAATGTAGTAGCGTAACAACATATCAAAAATGTTAATTTCTTTCTTACATGATTAGCTATGAAGCACATAAATCCAGTTGTTACAACTCTCAAAACATCAGTCACTAACATTAGCATATATTCATCAACCTCACCATTGAAAGTCGTTTTAAAAATATCTTGTGAATAAAACATAATAGTGTTAATACCACAAAATTGTACCGCTAAAAATAACAAGAAAATACAAAGCAAAGAATTAAAGAATGGCTTACTGAAAATTAATCTAAAATTATCCTTAATAGATGTATTATTTTCATTGTTTTTCTGTTTTTCTAACACCGAATTCAGTTCTTTTTCAGCGGCTTCACCTGGTCCTCGAAATAATCTAAAAGATTCAATACCTTCGTCGATTCTTCCTTTATTAAGAAGCCAGATAGGACTTTCTTTTAGGAACAGTAGGAGAAGTAGGCACAATACGTTTGGTATCACGAAAAGGAAGCAACTCCACCTCCAATAAAGGTTTCCAACGACATGGCTTACAGTGCTTCCAATGAATACAGCTAACGCTGGACAAACGAGAGTGATCGCTCTATATTTTGGATCAGAAACTTCACCGATGTAGACCAAGCTTAGAGGCCTAACAGCACCCGTACACATTCCAGTTATGACTCTCCCCAGCATCATGATAGCGTTGTTAGGGGCGAAACCCATCACCAACCATCCGATTGTGTAAGGGAAGATGAGGATGATCTGGCCAGTTTTCCGGCCTAGTGCGTCGCTCATGGTGCCGGAGCCGACGCAACCGAATATCATTGCCAGTGGTGCTAAAGATGCTGGAAACAAAGATACAATACTTATTAAAAAAAAGTTGTGGGCAGTTTTAGCTAGTGTTGCCGATCGATAGTCGACTATCGCTGAATAATCGATAGTATATCGATAGTTCATTAAAAACCGATAGTATCGATAGCCTATCAATAGTATCGATAGCTCAAAACGAGGCAATAAGTACTATCGATACTATAGTATTGTTGCTCGTAAATAAAAAAACTACTAAACTAAGATACTATTGATAGTTTTTTTTTTCGAGCAACAAGGATCGATACTATCGATAGTTTAATGTTGGCGAAAAACAATACTATCGATACTGTATTGTCACGTTTTGTGCTATCAAAAGTATCGATTTTATCGATACTATCGATAGGCCAATCGATACTATAGAAGCTTTTTCAATATTAGTTGTAACCTACCCAAGAGTTGTGACGAGAAAAAAAAGTCAATCTAACGTTTGGCATATTCTGCTACAAAGACTTTCGATTGGTATGGAATTTGTCTAGTAACCAAAAGTAAATTAAATTGTTAATTAATCATATTCTGGACTGATTTTTTTTAGTCATCCTATTTTTTAAAATATTTATTGACCCATTTAATCATCATCGTATCCCAAACCGGAGGAGTATAGGTTTCTTCCTCTCAGTGGGATCGCCGCGTTAATCGACCACTTCTACAAAGAGTAAGAAACATTAAGGTAGGGTTAAACACAAAAGATCCCATTGGGTCGAAGTGTTGCTGGCTATTTGTCAGCCCCCAATAGATAAGATAAGATAATCATCATCACTACATAGTATAAAACAAAGTCGCTCTCTCTGTCCCTATGTCCCTTTGTATACTTAAATCTTTAAAACTACGCAACGGATTTTGATGCGGTTTTTTTCAATAGATAGAGTGATTCAAGAGGAAGGTTTATATGTATAATACATGCATAATATAGCCGTGCGAAGCCGGGGCGGGGGCGGGTCGCTAGTAATAAATAAATTAAAGAGCAAAGTGCAACCACCTCAAGTAATAATAATAATACTTAAATACTCGAATAAAAAAAATAAAGTCTAGGCTAAAACATTTTAGTTACAACGACACGTAACTAATTTGAATATTTATATACTACAAGCAGCGCTCCGCGGTTTCACATGCGTAACTCCCGATCCCGTGGGAATATCGTAATAAAAAGTAGCCTATGTTATTCCCAATGAATCAATGTATCCTTCTACTGAGTTTCATCTAAATCGGTCCAGTAATTTCGGAGCTTATTAATTGCAAACAAAATATATTCTTAATATATATAAATCTCGTGTCACAATGTTTGTCCTCAATGGACTCCTAAACCACTTAACCGATTATAATAAAATTCGCACACCATGTGCAGTTCGATCCAACTTGAGAGATAGGATAGCTTACATCCCGATATTCCCACGGGATCGGGAGTTACGCGGGTGAAACCGCGTAGGGCAGCTAGTATCTTTATAATATTGTTGTAGACAAAGTAAAATTAATATGAGAACCAACGACAATAACCTACCTCATCAAAGTTTTAATAATATACTCAAAGAAGATCATAAATCAAAATAATGTAGGTACTTCTTTTTTAACTTCCTTATGCGCGAAAACAACCTTATTATTAGAAACAACCTTAATATTATGAATACTAAGAAAGTTTGTCTGATAATTTTATTTTATTGTTGTTTTGATTTATTTAAAAGAAGTATAAGCCGTCCCCCGCAAACTAAATTACGTTAGTTTAGCTTAGCTTGCATATTTGAGCCAGTTTAAAATGACATACGGACAGACAGACAAGAAAATGATCTTATAAGGGTTCCTTTTTTACCTTCTAAGGTAAAAAAACTTTCGTCTTTATAATATTAGGGTAGATGTTTTTTTTAAAGGACATTCCACGCATCGCCATCTAGCCCCGAGCTAAGTAACTAGACTTGTGTTATGGGTGCTAGACAACGGATATACTACTTTAATACTTTTCTTTTTATATTTATAATACATAATGAGAAACAACCAGACCACAGACAAATATCTAAGCATAAATACATGTCTGAGGCGGGAATCGAACCCGTAACCCTGTGTTTGGCAGTCCGGCATAGTGACCATTGTGTCAACTGGGTCGTCAGATGTAGATGTTCAAGTCCCCTTTTTTTAAATTGGTGCTTCCAAATACAGACTTTTTGTCTTTTTGAAATGGTTAAAATACCACTTCGGACCACATTTAATGTAAATATCCAGTCGATCAACTATGTAGTCCGTACATTACCATTTGACCTTAACATTGACTGAATAAGTTATAATGTTTATTTTCTCCGAGCACCCTACGAAGTATGAACACAAAGAGACTGATGCTCGAAGGTTTGTTGACGACCTCGGTACTAAATACCAGCTTCCTGCCCTTGCACCGGTTTACGAAACGAGATCGCCCCTTACATCGGTGGTTGATCTGTATAAATACTCTCCAGTGGTTGGTTCCAACATCAGTCGAGCTAACTAATCCAACATGTTCAAGTTTGTGGTACTTTGTGTGTTCGCCGCGGCTTTGGCTGAACCCGAACCAGGGTTATTCCTGAACGCGCCCTACGTCCAGCCGCTGGCATACTCTGCGGCTGTGTATCCTGGAGCTACGACCGTCACCAAGTCATCCAGCAGCGTCATCCACCCGTCTCCATACGCTTACGCCGCTCCGATCTACTCGCACTACATCAAGAAACGGTCTGCTGAGCCTCAACCTGAAGCGGAACCAGAACCTGAAGCGAAACCCGAGCCCCAGGTGCCTCTGAGCTACGTATCACCCTACTCTTACCCCTTCTCGTACCCTTATGTGAAGGCTGCCCCATTGATCTCTACATCCGTGTACAACACTCCCCTGGTGACCCCATACGCGAACATCCCATACGCGGGTGCGCATTTCATCAAGAAACGTTCCGCGCCTTACTTCCCTTATTCTGCGTACCCGTACTACGCCCCGTCAACATACGTCGCTAGCAGCCCAGTGATTGCAACCAGGACTCCGCTGTACCCCGCTGTAGATCTGCCAGTCGCTCAGTACACTACCGCTCATCTCATCAAGAAGAGGTCACCTCACGTGTTGCCTACTACCTACGTCGCCCCATCGTCCTACGTCGCTCCCGCTCTGCCGACGACTTCCTTCTACTCGAACATCGCCTACCCTGGATATTACAACTACAACTATAACTACCCCATCGCTGCCGCCTCTACCCACTTCATCAAGAAGCGCTCGGCTCCCCTGCTGCCCGCTGCTACCTACATCGCTCCGACTACCTACGCCGCGTCCACTCCCCTGGTGACCCCTACCTACGCTGCCAACCCCTTCTACTCCACCCCCTACTACGCTAACCCCTACCTCTTCTCAACCTACATCAAGAAGTAAAGTTCTAGTCCGTCTATGAACGATTACTACTAAGTAATGCTTACAAAATCTAAATGGAACCAACAGAAACTCACAAACCCAAAATTCTACTAACACACACTTTTTGTAAATAATCTTAGTTGGTTGTTCATGAATAAATGAAAGTTTCCATCAAATTTCTTTACTTCTTCATTTATATTTTTATTTTCATCAAAATATCCTACCTTTTATATTAATTTATTCATATTTTGCAACTTGTTGTCTTCACACGATTATAAATGCTAGATTTTAGTCTAGGAATAATTTAAGTATATTTTATGAAAGCTCGGTATAGTTTGAGGTAAATAACTCAAATGACATAACTTTTTAGGGGCCATTATTAGAATATCTATGTTGCAAAATGAATAGGACTTAAAAGATAAAGTGAAAAAAATGCCCTACTACCAAAACATCTGGATCTTAAAATGTGGTAATTTAATACATCTTCATTTCTACACTTACGAGAGGGGAGCGCTGTTTGTTCAAATTAAAAGTAATTCCAATATCACACTTAAAAAATTAACAGAACAGATGCAAAATTGCAATCAAAATAAAAACAAAATACCCCGTCCTCCAAACGTTCCCAAAGTTCCAAGTAAATCTAAATTAAGTAGGATTTATTATTTAAAAATGCTGGCTCCTATACCTCGGACAACTGTTAAGCATCGCCACGCAGCCAACCTTTTTGGGCACACTGCCTATCCCTAGGCAGTGTGCCCAAAAAGGTTGGCTTGGAATTTTTATATTTTTATTCAATGTAAATAGGTAGTTTTTTTAATAATTTAGTATTGCCCGCGACTTGGTTCGCGTAGTTTTAAAGATCTAAGCATACATAGGGACAGACAGACAGCAGGTTAGCGACTTTGTTATATACTATGTACCGATATTGCTTGTTATTTCAAAGTTAAATAAAAGTAATTATCCTTACCTATCCAGGAATCGTAAGCAGGATCATAAGGGTATCCCTCATCGAGCTTCAACTGTGGTAACAGCACAGCTGTGTACCCGAATGTCAAGCCACCAGTACCAGTGAGGAAACATGCCGCGACCGTTCCAATTATCTGAAAAGTTGTTTTTAATGATCAAAAAAACCGGCCAAGTGCGAGTCTGACTCGCGCACTAAGGATCCCATACAATGTTGTATAAGAGCCAAACTTAAATCTTATTTTTAACCGACTTCAAAAAAAGGAGGAGGGAGAACCTCGTCTGGTTTTTTTTTATGTATGTTCCTCGATTACTCGGAGACGCCTAGACCGATTTGGAAAATTCTTTTTTTATTTAAAAGGGGATAACTCACAGGTGGTCCCATAAAAATTATTAGGATTCCGTACCTCAAAAGGTAAAGAAAGGAACCCTTATAAGATCACTCTTTTGTCCGTCTGTCTGTCCGTGTGTCACCACCGAATTTCTGAGGAACGGTAAGTTTTTAAATGTAAGTTTTTTTTTCTGTTTTTAGTAGGTACTTATTTGTTGTTATAGCGGCAACAGAAATACTAATAATCTGTGAAAATTTCAACTGTCTGGCTATCACGGTTCATGATATACAGCCTGGTGACAGACAGACGGACGGACGGACAGACAGCGGAGTCCTAGTAATATGGTCCCGTTTTTACCCTTTGGATACGGAACACTAAAAAGCTATAAGACAATAATATGTATAGACAAAGGACAATCGATTGATTGATCACAGGGTAACGTAATGTCCTTGAGTTGCGAAACCTAAAAAAATCAAATTAAAGAAAAAACCGTTTTTGTCAGTTTTTTTTGTAGTGTATCCGTTGTCTAACACCCATAACACAAGTCTAGTTACTTAGCTTGGGGGCTAGATGGCGATGTGTGGAATGTCCTGCTATATTATATATATTTTTTTTATTTTTTTTTTATATGAGGTATCTGCGCAGAATAAGAGCCAACTGCCACCTTAATTAAAAACTAAATATTTCGTAAAAATAGGAAAACTGCTTAAAAACAGGAAAAACAATAATTATTGTTCTTCAGATTGACAAAAGGTGAAAATAGGTACCCAAATTAATTTTATTAATTTGTTTATTTTCTTGTTATTTTGTCACTAATTTCAAAGTTATTAGAAAACCTTTTTATTTACCGGCTCTTATTACCCGTAGGAACCTTCTCTTTTTTTTTAAAGTCGGTTAAAAAATGAAGAACTAACCTGTCTTAGAACATGAGGGGATATGTATCCAGCTTTGGCAGCAAGCTGCCCGGTCATGGTGTTTGTCATAATGATGGCTTTTGAGGCTTCAAATTGTTGTCTATAATAATAGACTATTCTTCTTTGCCATTTTGTTTCAATTAAATATTTTTAAATCTGGAAAAAATAGGAAATAATTTTTAAACTTTCATGATTTACTTATTATAAACCAGCAACCCGCCCCGGCTTCGCACGGCTATATTATGCATGTCTTATACATATAAACCTTCCTCTTGAATCACTCTATCTATTAAAAAAAACCGCATCAAAATCCGTTGCGTAGTTTTAAAGATTTAAGCATACAAAGGGAAATAGGGACAGAGAAAGCGACTTTGTTTTATACTATGTAGTGATAGTGATAGTGAAGTGATAGTGATAGTGAAGTGATAGTGATAGTGATTTGCGAATTTAACAGATCGCAATTGCGGTTGTTTCTAGGGTTCCGTACCTCGAAAGGTAAAAAAGGAACCCATAAAAGATCACTTTTTTTTTTACAAAATTTTTTTTTGATAAAAAATAACAGACAGACAATGTCTGTCATTTTTAATCCAAAAAAAAATGCCAAGTCCACTCGTTTCTGAGAAAATCGGTGGTGACACACGGACAGACAGACGGACAAGAGAGTGATCTTATAAGGGTTCCTTTTTTACCTTTTGAGGTACAGAACCCTAAAAAGGATATATTTTAAATTGAATACGATTTAAATTAAATATTTATACGTGATTTTATTTTATTAATTTTATTCACAAAAGAAAACTAACTGTAGAAAAGTCAGTTTTGATTAAAAAACTGTTTCTTTTTCACAATTTTTAAATTCCGAAACTCTCTGATAATGATCTTAGCTTGCTTTTAAACGTATAAGCACATGAGTAAATAATACAACGTATAAGTGCTAGATAATAGTCAGACTATATAATTTATCTAAAAAAAAAACTATCGAACCGCTTTAAATTCATGTCTGTCCGTCTGTTTTCCCCTTTTTTTCATTTATCTATGCATTAAAAATCTACTGAACGGATTTATATCTAACTTACGTGGGAATACAAAAATCGTGGGGCGCAGTTACGCCCCACGGTTTCACCCACGTAAGTTTCGACCCCGTGAGAATACCAAAATAAAGCAGCCTATAGCCTTCCTCGATAAATGGACTATCCAACACAAAAATATTTTTTTAATTCGAACAAGTAATTCCTGAGATAAGCGCGTTTAAACAAACTCATTCTTCAGCTTTATAATATTGGTATAGATTTTCACCAAAATCAGTCCAGTAGTTGCGGAACTTAACTTCAACTTCCATAAGTGAGAAAATAACTTCTTACTAAGGCCTTTAGACACAATTAATAGAAGATGTTAAAAGTCCATTAATGAATTCAATTCAATTCAATGTATTTATTTGCTTTTAGTTGGTTACAGAGGTCTTAATAATAGGTAAAAGCAGGGTATCACAACTAAGCCAAGTGGATATTGACATGCAAATCTTATCTTTCTTCTTAATATATATAAATCTCGTGTCACAATGTTTGTCCTCAATGGACTCCTAAACCACTTAACCGATTATAATAAAATTCGCACACCATGTGCAGTTCGATCCAACTTGAGAGATAGGATAGCTTACATCCCGATATTCCCACGGGATCGGGAGTTACGCGGGTGAAACCGCGGAGGGCAGCTAGTATTAATATAATTAAGCGTCAAAACAATAGAATACAGCCCAAAAGTCAATCTATTTACATAATTTCAAGGAGCACAATATACCTCTGTCCATGACCAATACTATCCATCACTATTCTCGGGGTCACATTCAAAAACTGCTGAATCGTGTAATATGCTTTATGGATCAAGTAGTCATGAAGTTCCCTTTTGAAGAGGAAACTATTATCTATATGTCTAATATTGTCCGGAATTTTGTTAAATATTTTACTGCCATCCCAAAAAAACCTTTAGAGTACAGGGCTGTAATGAGAGTGTCGTATTTGTTTAAATAAAAATGATTTCATTTAAACTGACGTTGTTGTTTTCCATTCGACTGTACTGAATTTATTCCTACTATATAGTCTAGTCAAATAAGAATCTGGTGTACTCAACATTAGGGCTGCTGAGATTCTGGCAATCTAATTATCTGACCTACTCAGAAACCGAACAAATAAGAAACACACCTTTTCGATTTTGACCTAAAATCTAAATTGACTTTCTTCGTTTCTGACATCTCCCGCCTAAATCATTGTAACTTATAATGCCGCGGTGAATTTTGAAGCCCATAGATATATTATGGCGAACAAATAATGCCGAACTTCTAAAGCGTCTCGGAACCGGGATATTTGTCGAAACATGGAATGCATTAAGGTTCTTTGAATACCACGTTTTCAGCAATACCAATAGTTTGGCAGCAATACCATCATCACTACATAGTATTTTGACGTGACAACGTTTTATAAATTGGTTTGCCGGGTGACACTTCAAGAAACTGCGTTACGCTCCGCTGACGTTATGCGCTCACAATGAGAGCGAGTGAGAGGCACGCGTCCCTTCCACTCGGGCATGGTTAGCCCGCCTAAGAGCGAGAGAGACAGACATAAAAAGTAAAAGGCACGCGTCCCTTCCACTCGAGCACAGTTTTTAAAACAAAGTCGCTTTCGCGCTGTCCCTATGTCCCTATATCCCTATGTATGAAATCTTTAAAACTACGCAACGGATTTTGATTCGGTTTTTTTAATAGACAGAGTAATTCAAGGGGAAGGTTTATATGTATAATACTTGCATAATATAGCCATGCGAAGCCGGGACGGGTCGCTAGTAATAATACAAATAATAATACAAACAAAAAAGAAATTCTCCTTATGATATTTTTTAGTGTAGAAAACTGCGCTTACTGGATATTCATAATTTTCTTACTGGTTCGGGACTGAGTGAGTAAAACCTCGGGACGCAGCCAGTATGTTATTATTATCATTACTAGATAAAGTTAAAATCACGTTTTAGCATTAAATGAAACATTGTAATTTGAAACATCTTATGATAAAAAAAAAATGTTTTTGTATAGTCACGCCTGGAAGAGTTACTGGTCCATGAAAGAACTAATGAAGGGCAAACTTCCACTATCCCTTTAACGGAAGCTCATGGACGTGTGTGCATTCTGCCCATCCTCACGTACGGCGCTCAAACTTGGTCTTTGACTGGTCGTCAAAGGTCCGCACTCGGAGTATGCCAGAGGGCGATGGAGCGAAGTATTCTCGGGGTTAGACTCACTGACCGAATTCGGAATACCGCAATACGTTTCAGGACCCAGGTAGCCGACTTCACCGAAAAAGCAGTCACATTAAAGTGGAACTGGCCCGGCCATGTCAGTCGCATGCCGGTTAAACTTTGGGCTAAAATAACAACCCTTTGGACCCCAACAAACGGAAAACGACAACCCGGCAGACCACGCCGAAGGTGCTGGCGCGACGACTTGGACAAATTTCTGGCAGATTGGCAATCCGTAGCACAAGATCGCGCTCAGTGGAGGGGGAGTAGAGAGGCCTTTGCCCTGCAGTGGGACACTACAGGCTCATCTATACTGAATTAGAACGGGAATCGCTACCTAATACTTTAAATTCAATAGCAGCATCAAATAGTCGAAAGCACTTGGCTTAGGCCCGTGGCTAGATTAATTACGCCGGTTTCAAAACCAAGATAAAAAAATCATAGAGAAAAATAATAATAATCACGGGTAATAAATTAGCAGCAGTAGTTTCATTATTTATAAAAAACTAGTAGCGCTCCGCGGTTTCATCCGCGTAACTGCCGATCTTATGGGAATATTGGGAAAAAAGTAGCCTATGTATCCTCATACCAATTTTCATAAAAATCGGTCCAGTAGTTTCTGATCCTATTCGTTACAAAAAACCATAAAACATTTCCTCTATAAAATATTCAGTATAAATACACTTTAACCGACTTTAAAAAAGAAGGAAGGTTTTCAATTCGTCGTGAATTTTTTTATTTGTATCTAATATTATTCTTAGCTGTTGGTTTTCCAATAAAATAAAGACTAAAAACACATAAAATATAGGAATCAAAGATACCCATGGTTGAATCATAAATCCAACCGGTTTCATATAATTTATGTCATAAAAACATACGCTGATAATATTATTGTATCAATTATGTACCTACTAACTATCAAATAGGTGCGTATTTCTTATTTGTTATTGTGAAGTAATTTTTAGTCATTGATTAAAATAACTCTTCGAGTTTTATAGGTTTAACTTATCCCCATATAATCTATAGGGATAGTGTTAAGACTATAGTTAAC
Source organism: Idaea aversata (assembly GCA_907269075.1). Taxonomy (NCBI): domain Eukaryota; kingdom Metazoa; phylum Arthropoda; class Insecta; order Lepidoptera; family Geometridae; genus Idaea; species Idaea aversata. The sequence continues at coordinate 2,295,081 of OU026108.1, forward strand.
GAATAAATCTGTGTCTAAATCTCAGGTTTAAACCTTAGATCCACATCTCGGACTATCCTTAAACCTCGTTTTGGAATATGGGGGAGTTTTAGAGGTTAAGTTTATGGTCTAAAACGAGAATAAAATACTTAGAATAAAATGTACCTATTCGAAAAAAAAACATACCTACTCAAAAATATTCATTTTTTCTGTATTTGTTGTTATATCGGTAACAGAAATACATCATCTGAGAAAATTTCAACAATCTAGCTATCATGGTTCATGAGATACAGCCTGGTGACAGACAGACAGACGGACGGACAGCGAAGTCTTAGTAATAGGGTACCGTTTTTACCCTTTGGGTACGGAACCCTAAAAACGCACAACATAATATGAAACAATAAGAAACATATTAAGTATATTACAGAATACAGGGTTATTGTTAATTATAAATAGCAAGCGGTTGACGGCTTTTTGTTCTACGACTTTTGGAAATTAGAATATTTTTTAGGTTATGATTACCTGACAATCAGCTGTTCCTTACACGGAGAGGTTTATTAACCTTAAGATTAATCTTATTTTTAGGGTTCCGTACTTCAAGAGGTAAAAAAAGGAAAAAATATAAAATCACTTTCTTATCCGTCTGTCTGTCTGTCTGTATGGCTGTCACCACCAATTTTCACAGGAACGGGTGGACCTAGTTTTAAGTTGTATATCTACTGTTCTTATGTTTTAAAAAATCAGCTAAATTTGCTAAATTAACGTAACCTCGAATATTGTTCGAATTTCCAAAAGTCATAGAACAAAAGTTGTTTGTTTGTGTGCACAGAAGTGGCCCTCAACCGCTTACTAATATGATCACCAATAACCCTGTTTATTAATTACAGAGAAAAGTACAAATACGAGCTCAGTGCAAAATGCCTTCCGCCTAGAGCTTAAATTATTACTTGGAATTTTTTTGATAAGTGTTATTTATGTATTACACCCCGTTGAGTTCTTTTCCTACATTTTTGGTGTATAATTTGAAGACGAAAAATTCCATGCTGTTTCTAAATACCTGCTGCTTTTTGTATTCAGATTTTTTGGATTTTGTTTTTTTTTTGTTGTTTTGATAAGCATATAAACGACATGTTGTTTTTTGTTATTCAGAGTTTCTATTATTCATAGGTATTAAAAACTATAGGTAAATAGGTACCTAGGTAGATAATATTATTCCGCTAGTTGGAACTTCCAAAAGTTGTTTGTTAAAATGTTTCCTATTTGCCTGTTTTCTGGTCGCCTGTTTGTACAATTTCGTAGTTAATAAGCTTTCTCGTCATTTTTGTTATTTTCAATGTTTTGTGTGTTGTTCAAATAAAGTGTTTATCTATCTATCTATCTAACTGGGCCCTCAACCGCTTGCTAACATGATTACCGATAACCCTGTATATTATGTCTAAATATAGATTTTACTAATCTATTTAAATATCAATAATCATTTTAAAGATTACTTGATGGTTCAAGTGATCTTTGTATAAAGTTTTGGTATTCTTTATTTAATCTATCTCCTTCATATTTTTATTTAAAAGCTTTAATAAAGTAACGGTTTCTAACCGACTTAAAAAAAAGGAGGTTTTCAATTTGTCGCGTATATAACTTATACTAGCTGCGCACCGCGGTTACACCCTGCGTTAGTCCCGATCCCTTGGGAATATCGGGATAAAAAGTAGCTAAGTGTTAATCCAGGTCTCTAGTTAAATACTTACCGAGTTTCAACGCAATCGGTTTAGTTGCGTGAAGGAGTAACAAACATACACACAAACACACATAGTATAGGCTACTGTGGTATAGGCACGTAGGTATATACAGGGTTATTGGAAATTATACCAGCAAGCCGTTGAGGGCTACTTACTGCACCTTAACAAACAACTTTTGTTCTACGACTTTTGGAAATTCGATTTTTTTTTCGAAAATTTTGAGGTTACGTTTACCTGAAAATCAGCTGTTCCTTACACGGAGAGGTCATTAACCTTAAAATTTTATTATTTTTTAAGTTTTATGTACTGTCAGTCCAACCATGGTCCAGCTAGAAAGGTTAATTAATTTTAAAATTACTATTTTTTTTACATTTCACTGGTTTGGTTAATAGACAAATTCCATACCAATGAAATACATAATCTTTATTCTAAGTTAACTTTAATCCATTAACCAGACCAGTGCAAATAATTACTATGATATCGATTTACCTGTTTATGCCTGCCTAACCAAGAAAAAAATATAGTCAACCTAACATTTGCATATTATCCTATGCTATAAATTTTCCTTAATCAGGATGACTTGTATTTTTATTTGGCGACAATAAGAAGTTAAATGTAGGTGTACCCTGACCTTTTTACTTAAGGATACTTAGTAAGGTGGTATTTAGTGCTAATTTTAAAGCTTCGAGATGTTGCCCTTGGCACATGCCAAGGGCAACATCCTTGGGAGGCCAATTCCTGGGCAGGCCGATTCTCGTAAATAAAATTGTTCAAATTAAGTACATTGCAATATTTGTAATTTGAACAATTCCGATTGCATTTCAATAACAAAAAATACCAATAAAGTTTTTTTTTTCAAAAAGCTGACGTTGATGGTATTTTGGGCTCATTAAAAGCTTTTATTTAACTTGTTATGTATGTATGTATGTACAAAAAAAACATACGAATCGGTTAAGCCGTTTAGGAGGAGTTTGGTAACTAACACCGCGACACGAGAATTTAATCTATACTTACTAATATTATAAATCTGAAAAGTTTGTTTGTTTGAACGCACTAATCTCAGGAACTACTGGTTCGAATTGAAAAAACTTTTTGTGTTGGTAGTTCATTTATCGAGGAAGGCTATAGACTACTTTTTATTTTGATATCCCCACGGGATCGGGACTTACGCGAGTGAAAACGCGGGGCACAGCTAGTGACTTCTAAGAAATGATGTACCTAAACACTTTGCTTACAATATTTACCCTAACCTACTCTTTCCGCAACGACGCGGACGACGCGACGACCAGGCGACGACCGACGACGACGGTCCCGTGGTCAAGCATTAGGTAGGAACCTAGGCGATAATTAACGTAGACCATTGAAAATTAAATTATCTCATGCAATAGCAATCAGTCTCGATTATTACGTGGACCATTGAAAATTAATTTATAATTAAACTAATTTAATGTATACACACTTATTTTGTTTTATGTTAAAACACTGTGATGATGGTGATCTAAAAAGAAGAAAATATTTGTTTCATTAATCAAATCCATTTCAATTTATCCTACTACGTTTTAGACGTGTCTGGATGTATGGATGTTTTTTACTCTTTAACGCAAAAACTACTGAATGGATTTTAATGAAACTTTACAATAATATAGCTGATACATCAGAATAGAACATAAGCTGTAATTTATAAAGATATTGTGTGAATTGTCCAAAATATAACGAAAAGTGTCGAAAAATTTACACTTTGGCATCTGTCAAATGTCACTTTGACATCCTCAGACCTGGATTAACGCAAAATTTAAAAAAAAACGACTTAATTTTCGTCATAACTTTTCACGGAATCGGGACTAACGCGGGTGAAACCGTGGGGCACAGCTAGTATGATATAAAAGCTTGTCGCGTTTGTTTGTTTAAAAATAATTTTTGACTATTTTTTTTTGTTTGTAATCGAAATGCAATCAAAATGATATTGCAATGTAATTTGAACCGTTTTATTTACGAGAATTGGCCTTCAGTTAACCGCATACTCGTTGCAGACGCACTCGGGCGTGGGCGGGAGGCGGACCTACAAGCAAAACGGCTCGAAGTCCAGAGTTTGAACTTCGAGCCGTTGCGCGTTGCTTACCTGCGCCCGCGCTTTGCCCGCGCCCATCCGTCTGGTTTTGGACTAAAATCTAGACTAACATTATAAAGCTGAGAGTTTGTTTGTTTGAACGCGCTAATCTCAGTACTTACTGGTTCGAATTGAAATTTTTTTTCCGTTGGATTGTCCATTTATCGAGGAAGGCTATAGGCTTCTTTTTATTTTAATATTCCCACGGAATCGGGAGTTATGCGGGTGAAACCGCGGGACGCAGCCAGGTTGATAAACAAAGAAGTTATATGCCCGAAATAAAAAGCCATAAAAAAACCGGCCAAGCGCGAGTTGGATTTGCGAACTAAGGATTCCGTACCAATATGTAATTGTATTTTGTTTTTAGTATTTGTTGTTCTAACGAGAAATACATCATCTGTTAAAAAATTTGACACACATTTTGACATTAAAATTACAGAATTCGGGGAATTTCAGTATACATAAATAAACTAACTAATTTCCAAGATACACTATTATTTGGCAGCGGGCTCTTATACAAATAATTAGCGTCATATTTCGAAAATTCTTCAAAATGGATAAGGTTTTTATAAAATCCAGGGCTTCAGGGTACAGTTTTCTATAATATGGATTAGCTAGAGGTATTTTTTTTATAATTACCTTAGAATATTTTATAATGAAATCCCATTACTGAAGAATAATAATGAACCACACGATTTAATTTTTTCACAATATTTAAAATTATTCTCTGCTTATATTTATCGTTAATTTAATTTTAATAATTTCAACAAATATTTTTCGAATTTGCACATGTTAACACTGTTGAATAATAAAATTAATACTGAGTTATAAAGTTGTGAGATGTTGTAGTCGTAGCGCGAATTTCGTCATTAATTTAAATTACTTATGTTTATGGTAAATAATATGCCTGCGGGTAATTAATAAATATAGGTATTAATATTTCATATCATTCCACATATCGCCATCTAGTCCCAAGCTAAGTAACTAGACTTGTGTTATGGGTGCTAGACAACGGATATGCTACTTATATACTTTTCTTTTGTAAGTATATACTTAGAATACATACCAACAACCAGACCACAGACAAATATCTAAGCATAAATACTTGTCTGAGGCGGAAATCTACCCGCACCCTGTGCTTGGCAGTTCGGCATGGTGACCATTGTGCCAAATGGGTCGTCGAACATTGGCGGAATCACAACGAAATGTGGGCAGAGTCAAGAAGAATTCAATTGAAATGATAACTCTGTGGTTTAATCAAAAGGTTTTCACGTCTCTCATGCGGCTGCGTGTCTTTAAAATGAAATAAGTGATTGAGATATTCATCAATAACTTCTGTGTTCTTCTTGAACCCTAGCTTCGTCCTTAGTTCTAACGGTTTACTGTACTTATATGTATAGTATTTACTTATTTTCATGGACCCTAGCTTGGCCCTAACGTCCCAATTTTTGTTTAGGCATAACAATAAAATCCAACATTTGAACTGTTGCAGTAACATAAGACAGCATAGTAACTTATTCTAATAAGTAGGTATTGGATTTACCGGTTTGTGAGACGGGACAAGTTTTACAAACTTTTAGCCAGATTCAGTCGAGATTGCGAAGGTATAGAGGCTCAAATGCCTGGGTACTTTGGTGCCCAGTGCTGTAATTTGGGCACAGATGCATTTCACATCATACATAGCACCTCGCACATCGATGTCACCACCTTGTAAAACGTAATAAGAATATATATTTGCTAAAAACACAGGTAAGTATGGTGCCTCTCCGACTAACGAAGGTAAGCAGTCAATTTGGAATATTCTTCTCTATTTCTAACGAGGCCAAAGAGTTTGACTGCACTCGCAACCAAGGGTTTTTCCTCCATCCGACACGTCTTTTGCCCGCGACTTTTTCCATCATAATAAAGGTATCAATATTAGATGTAATGTTAATAACAAAAACCACGAACTACAGATCAACAATTGTCAAGAAATAGCGCAGGACAGGGATCGACGGAAGACTCATTTCGGAGGCTAAGATCCACTTTGGGCGCTGAGCCAGCGCGGAGTAAGTAGTAAAATTAGTAGGTTATTACAAAAAAATTGATCCACATGGAAATTGAGGCTCATGCGCATGTCGAAAGACACAGCTAGATGGTCTTGGCACGGGAGACCAGCGCTGCAGCCGAGCATGCTTGGCTGCAGCTTTTAGCTGAGGTCGACCTATTTGTGTCAGCACACGACTCCTCATTTATGTTTTTTTTTTCTTTTTAATGTCACTTTTCTGTTTTTATGCCATTTTTTCTTTGTCATGTTTTTTCTTCCTTCCTGTGTTTGTTTGTGCTTAATAAATTATTTCTTTATTTCTTTCTAAAGATGCCTCATTACAAGTTCATCTATGTGCTCTGTCTTGCACGCGTCGTCATCGCAGTGCTTCGTATTTTCTTGTGCGATGTCGATGAGCGATGCATCCTTGACATAGCCGTAACCGTGCGCCAAAGATGCATCGCTGCACCGGTCTCCTGCATGAGAGAATCGTAGGCACTAAGGTCCTAGGCATAGAAGCATAAAAAAAAAAAAAAAAAAAAAAAAAAAAACGAAGCCAAAAACTATATTATCCATGTGAGTGAGCTTGCTAATATCTAACTGACCATGTCCATGTTTTTTCTTGCAATATTAGAATTTAGTTTAAAAATAGTAAAAAAACTGGTTGCCTGTAAAGTCGGTATACGGGCGAAAGTTTTACGTGACAACAACTGTGCTCGAGTGGAAGGGACGCGTGCCTTTCACTTTTTATGTCTGTCTCTCTCGCTCTTAGGCGGGCTAACCATGCCCGCGTGCCTCTCACTCGCTCTCATTGTGAGCGCATAACGTCAGCGGAGCGTAACGCAGTTTCTTGAAGTGTCACCCGGCAAACCAATTTATAAAACGTTGTCACGTCAAAAACTTGAAGCAAAACGTGTTTTAAATTTTTTTGGCCAATTGAGCTCTCAATTCATATCATGAATCCAATAAGTATATTAATGGTCCGTTTATGATTAACAAAAAGTTTTTTTTGCGCAAAATTGTCTAGTAATAAATAGCAACCTAACCTATTAAAATCATTACTTACATACATAGTATAGAACAAAGTCACTTCCCGCTGTCTGTCCCTATGTATGCTTAGATCTTTAAAACTACGCAACGGATTTTGATGCGGTTTTCAAAAGGAAGGTTTATATGCATAATATAGCCGTGCGAAGCCGGAGCGGGTCGCTAAATTACAGTTTACAGTAATCTGGCCACCATACATAACACAAGCCTAGTTACTTAGCTTGTGACTGAAGGGCGCTGTCTGCAATGCCTGCCTTGCAATATTTATTAATTTATGCCAAGTATAATATAAATAAATAAATAAATAAATAAATAAATATTGCAGGACATTCCACACGTCGCCATCTAGCCCCAAGCTAAGTAACTAGACTTGTGTTATGGGTGCTAGACAACGGATATACTACTTATATACTTTTCTTTTGTAAATATATACTTATAATACATAGAAACAACCAGACCACAGACAAATATCTAAGCATAAATACTTGTCTGTGGCGGGAATCGAACCCGCAACCCTGTGTTTGGCAGTCCGGCATGGTAACCATTGTGCCAACTGGGTCGTCCTTATGCCTTATGTCCTACAAAGGAACTTGTTCTAAAATTACCCCAAAACCTACCTTTGAGTGTTCAAGTGTAGAGTGAATATCTTCTATGCTACATCCTAGACCTCATCTTAGCTCCCCATCTAGTATTTGAGGTCGAGGTTTTAAAATAAGTCCTATCTAGGTATGTCTATGTTAGGTATTTACACCTTATGGAACTTCTGTAATAGGTTAATTAATGAATAAGGTAAACAAAAACCCCCTTATTCCAAAACGAAGTCTAAAAATTAAACTACGTTTAAATGACATTTAAACCATGGACTTAGAAAAACGTTATTATAAAACAAAGTTTACCGCTAAAACCAGGTTTTTCTGTCCTGTCAAAGTTAAACTGCCGAGCACCCTAGTTTAACTAACTTAGTACGAAGTTTCTAACCTCAAAAAATTAAATTCTGACGTTCACCTTTTCCTTGTTACTCCAATTCTCGCTCCTTTTTAGGGTACCATACCCAAAGGGTAAAAACGGGGCCCTCTTACTAAGACTTCGCTATCCGTCCGTCTTCTGTCCGTCACCAAGCTCTATCTCAAGAACCGTGATAGCTAGAGAGTTGAAATTTTCACAGATTTTAACAACATATTACGTAAACCTACTAAAAACATAAATAAGTAAATATTTTTAGTACGTACTTATGTTCAAAGAGGATATAATCACTACGTTTTCTTATGTTTTTGAGAAATTTAGGTTATTTTCATGTTTACAATTTTTTAGGTAGTATTTTTTTTTATACTTCTAAAGGGGCAGGCAAAAGGCTTAAAGGCTTAACTCGAGCCGCGTTCCGATATACGCTACATAAATTGATGTATTTAAATACAACAACGTAATCGCGAACATAGAATAACAAATACAAGTCACACTATTTCACAATAATTGAACACACAATTTATATTTTTATCACTTTAGTATTCGATTTCTTAAATAAGTTTTTAATATTTACTCACTTACCACCATTTTGTGAAAAGGAACGGTGTTTCGAACGCTGAACGAACAAAAGAATGGTTTGTTTCGAGTTTGCTATCTATTGTCTATGGTTGCGACTAAAACCATGGATCTTCTGGTCCTTGGTCTATTTACTTTTTGTAATAAGAATCAATTTTAAACCAAAACTAACACAAAAACCTAGATCTTTTAGTACAGGTTTAAACTATGGTTTTGCAGTTTTTTTGTAATAAGAGGGAAATAGTTTAAGTAATATACCTATTTCCTTAAGGAATTATAAATAAACTAGCGACCCGCTCCGGCTTTGCACGGCTATATTATGCATGTATTATACATATAAACCTTCCTCTTGAATCACTCTATCTATTAAAAAAACCGCATCAAAATCCGTTGCGTAGTTTTAAGGATCTAAGCGGTCAAAGGGAAATAGGGACAAAAAAAGCGACTTTGTTTTATACTATGTAGTGATATCTTAGTTCGCGAACGTAGGACGAGTTTTGCAGTGACGTAGGTAGTCTAGGTAGGTATTTCGTTTTATTTTTATGCTCAGCGGTCTTAAGTACATAAATACTAGGCATAATAAACACAATCCCTCTTATTACAAAAAAACTGCAAAACCATAGTTTAAACCTGTACTAAAAGATCTAGGTTTTTGTGTTAGTTTTGGTTTAAAATTGATTCTTATTACAAAAAGTAAATAGACCAAGGACCAGAAGATCCATGGTTTTAGTCGCAACCATAGACAATAGATAGCAAACTCGAAACAAACCATTCTTTTGTTCGTTCAGCGTTCGAAACACCGTTCCTTTTCACAAAATGGTGGTAAGTGAGTAAATATTAAAAACTTATTTAAGAAATCGAATACTAAAGTGATAAAAATATAAATTGTGTGTTCAATTATTGTGAAATAGTGTGACTTGTATTTGTTATTCTATGTTCGCGATTACGTTGTTGTATTTAAATACATCAATTTATGTAGCGTATATCGGAACGCGGCTCGAGTTAAGCCTTTAAGCCTTTTGCCTGCCCCTTTAGAAGTATAAAAAAAAAATACTACCTAAAAAATAGTAAACAAGAAAATAACCTAAATTTCTCAAAAACATAAGAAAACGTAGTGATTATATCCTCTTTGAACATAAGTACGTCCTAAAAATATTTACTTATTTATGTTTTTAGTAGGTTTACGTAATATGTTGTTAAAATCTGTGAAAATTTCAACTCTCTAGCTATCACGGTTCTTGAGATAGAGCTTGGTGACGGACAGAAGACGGACGGATAGCGAAGTCTTAGTAAGAGGGCCCCGTTTTTACCCTTTGGGTATGGTACCCTAAAAAGGAGCGAGAATTGGAGTAACAAGGAAAAGGTGAACGTCAGAATTTAATTTTTTGAGGTTAGAAACTTCGTACTAAGTTAGTTAAACTAGGGTGCTCGGCAGTTTAACTTTGACAGGACAGAAAAACCTGGTTTTAGCGGTAAACTTTGTTTTCTAATAACGTTTTTCTAAGTCCATGGTTTAAATGTCATTTAAACGTAGTTTAATTTTTAGACTTCGTTTTGGAATAAGGGGGAATAACTGTTAAAATCTCATCTGTCGCGAGAACGGCTGAAAATGCTCACCTACAAAAGTGCCCAACGCGCCATAAGAAGTTTTCACTTCAATAAATAATTATTGCAGGGCATCCATCATTCTCGTAATTATTATTATTAATGAAATTTCATTCCGTTTATAAAAATACCCTCAAAGTAGCTCAAAATACTCTCAGCTTTTGGTATTCTCAATATTTTTTGTAAATCGAAATGCAAATCGAATAATATCGGTCGGTCAACCCCACAGTCAACCCATTTACCGGGTCCATCCACGGATAATTTACATTTTTTATATTACCTACTGAGTTTGCTATTCTTATTTCCTACCAATAAAAAACAAAATATACATTTAAGTATTTATTTAATAGCTAGAAACTTAAAACAATCAGTCTTAAACAAGAGAGATACTGGAATGGACAAATTCTAAGCATAAATTCTGCCTAAACAAATAGGCTAATGAGGTAGGAACAAAATCTACTTTTCCGCACTATCGCCGTTCGATTGATCCTTCACTTCCTTACGGACTGGTCCCGTCTGCGTGATGGGGATCTTCCTCTCACCTTGGATAGCTGGTGGAACCACCTTCGGAGCAGTCACTGTTAGCACACCATCTGAAGACAGCCGAGATTCAACAGCCTCAGGAGTGCAGCCTTCAGGGAGCGTGTAACGTCGCTTGAACTGACGGGATATGAACCCGTGCTGGTCCTTCTTCTCCTCGTGTTTCCCTTCCACCACGATGTAGCCGTCAGCTGTCTTCACGCTGATCTCTTCCGGAGCGAAGTGCTGCACGTCCAGGTTCACTTGGAACTTGTCTTTGTCCGCCTTGATGCTGGAGCCGACGTCTCTCGCGGTAGCCGCTAGGTGGCGCCAAGGGCGGTAGTACTCCCGGGAAGCCAGCGGGCCGGCCGCAAGGCTCAGGAGGTCATCCGGAGTGATGCCCAATCCGAAGTGCTGGTCCAGGATACGGCGGGGACGCTCCATTTCGTAATCCAACAGGAATGGTAGCAGCGACATTTTTATTCTTCAAATATTCTCGATGAAAATTAACGAAATCGCAGTGAAAAGTTCGCAAAATTAGCTTCAAAGTTGCTTGATTTGGTCGCTCAGCGCGTTCAATTGTTTGAAAATTGACTGATGTCAAACCGCGGTAGCGCGAAGTTTATATACAGTGGCGCTATCTACCAGACTCTAGTGGAACTTTCGTGAACTTTCTCGAAGTCAGAAGTATTAAAGCTGCGGCCCGCATTCTCAATAGGAATAGAATAAAATAATTATTTATTGTTTTATCTGCAAGTTTGCACTATTGTTTGTATGTTAAATTATGAAAATGATGGTAGGAATACAATTTACTTAGACATTTTAGATATCTATTTAAAATCTATACACCAAAAATCTCTAAATAAAAGTAAAAATGAAATAACTTAATGAGTAAAAGCCAAACGCAAAATGCCTGTCGCTGATAGCTGAAATTGTTAATGCATGAAAAATATTTGATAAGTGTTTTAAATTTTGGAATAATTAAAAGTTGCATTTTCCTCTAATTCAGCTTAGAACCAACATAAGTTTCGAATTTAAAAAACCTACGACTTTTATTTCCCACTAGCTGCGCCCCGCGGTTTCACCCGCGTAATAATTTTCTGCGCAATTTTGTAATTTTTTTCTTTCATAAGAACCTTCTCCTGACAAAAACAAACACAACAAAAAAAGAATTGGCCAAATTGGTCCAGGCGTTGTTGAGTTATGCGCTTACCAACACATTTTGCGATTCATTTTTATATATAAGATTACTTTCAGGCGGCAGAACCGATATTGATCAAACATAGCTAAGATCACTCCTTGTAACTTATTAGTCACCTTTCAAACAAAAGAAACAAAATCGAAATCTGTTTATCCGTTCGAGAGCTACGATGCCACAGATAGAAACCACACATAGACACGTCAAACTTATAACACCCCGTCATTTTAGCGTCGGGGCCTAAAAAGTTGAAGAAGATTTCACCTACAAACTTTCCTTTGTCTTATTTAAACCTATATTTACTATGTAATTATATACTTATGGTTAAAAATATATATATAAGTTAAAATAGACAAAACCGCGAAACATTACTAGTGTTATTGTAAAAAGCGACCTACAAGCTTGAACAGTGGCGATCATGTTCAACTCAGCTATTGGACATTAGATGGCGCTGATATTAATAATTTATTAATTCGAGATGGTTCCAGAATGGTCTTTTCTATACCACAACTTATAATGTGTGACAGAGACATCTATGTTTGATATTACGTAACTAAAAAATGCAATAGATGGCGCTGTTCTTAATTATTCACAATTTATTTTAACGCCATCTAACGTATAAATTAAATTATTTGAATTCTAAAATAGATGGCGCTGATTTTTTTTAACTGGTAATAATGCAAAACCCCAACAAAAACACGTTCCGTTTATCCGAAAAAAATCAAGCATTTGCGTGGTGGATTGTGCGTGATCGGTTGTTGTTAGTCGGTTCTACTTAGTATTTTGGATTTTTATTCAATTTTCGGCGTGTTGTGTTGCGGATAAACATAATTTAGCCGCTAAATAATTGAACTCGCATGTTTTCTACTAATTTTACGGATATTATTGTGTAAGGATACAGTGCAAGCAGAATCAAAGTGGCTGTCGCAGTGTTGTGGATGTGAATTGTTGTTTTTGTGAATATCCAAGTGTGAATATGGCTGATAATAGCAAATTAACTGAGGAGGAGATCACCGACATCAGGGAGCAGTTCTCACAGGTATTTTACGTCCTAAAATCGATTAAAATCAACTGGGAAACTTAGAAATTGATCGGCGTTTTTACGGCACACTTGTCCAAACAGTACATCATGTTTTTGTTAACCACAGCGTATGTACTATGTTGATAATTTATCGCTATAAAGGCGCAAACATTATATTTACACATAAGTAATAATAATTCAAGCGGTTCAAGTCTTTATTTCTCCGACAAAATTACAATAACCCTACTCAACCCACCCTTGCCTTCAATTCCTAGTTTCACATACAAAATCTACCAAAATTCAATATTTCTGTAATAAGTAATATTCAGTAAGAACTAAGTATTCATATTTATGCCATTAGATAAGTAATCAGTATAATAATCAAGTGATAATTACCTATTTATGATAAAATACTGATAATTTTGTAATATGACTTTTCAATGGTATTTATTTAGTAGCCTAAGTAAATAAAACTACATTATAAATAATTATTGGTATCTAAATGGAGTAGGTTAATGAATCATACATACATAAAACAGTAACAAGGACTGTCTGTCTGTAAAATATCAAATAAAAAGGTCCGTTTGTCAGTAAGACCTATGATTTTTTAGATTGTTAGAGAAATCATTCCTTCTAAATTCATCAATGTAAAGATAATACAAGCTGTATTATTGTTTATTTACTCATTGAAGATCCTGTCAAGATATTTAAACTAAGTCCGTTCCAATAATTTTATTTAAGTACCTACTAGCCTTATCCAAATCTAATTCTACTCTTCATAATCATATGCATTGCTGTTTTCGTTGTAAATCTAAATTTTCCCAGTTCAGGAACTAGCTACATTGCTCCCAGGTCTTTTCTTGTGCAGGAGGTAAGGACCCATGGGCAGGAAATCCATTCTAAATTATATTTAAATGTGACACCATTCTCCACATTTCACCTTTAAATAAATCATCAATAAAATATTCACTTATCCAACAATTTTAATGTAACCTGAATTTAATGCAACCTTGTATGAAAAATACATGATATTAATTTTTATTAAAAACGTAGAATGTACAATTCTGCTGTCTTGTGATGCAAAGTGCAATACGGGCTTGCATACAAATTGAATTTATATGCTAATGTTTACTACTTTTGTATGATAGACAGAATTACTGATCGTCTAAGATTTTAATAATTTTTCACTGTTGTTAAATGAAATACTAATTCTTTGCCCTAGTTTCAAATGCCTAAACTTTGAAAATCGTAATTGAATTATTAGATTTCTATTTGAAATTACTCTCAAAATACCAGTATTTTGAGAGTAATTTCACATCAATTTAACATCAGTCCAGACTGATGTTAATGAAACTTGGTATGAGAATACTTTGAATTCTTAGGAGTATCATCAACTTTTAACAACAGAAAACTAAAATAATATATAATAATACAAGTAAGGTCAATCTCTTCCAGGCAATATAAGCAAAATGTTCCTACGGGGCAGACTAAAGTGCGTGAAACCTGGCGCTTTTATTTAACTTATTAAGGGCTTAGTTGTAGCTTTACTTAGCCCATTGCTTGTAAAAATAGCTAGTTGGTAAAATGCTCCACAATTGGATCTTTCCAATTAATTTGAATTTGGAAAAAAAATGGCCTCCCACAAGGAAACATCCTGGCTCCAATACTATTTAATATCTACACCAATGACCAACCCTAATTCTAACACAGAGCGTTTTATCTATAGATGCTGATGATCTTAACTACAGAGACTTAGGCCATTTTCATTGTCCATCAAAGAAAAAGTCCGGTATCTGCACAAACTTTATCTTAGTCACTAACTAAACACAGCTTAAAACATATGCGCATATTATACACATGCGTCATTTTACATAATCCAAGAGGTAAATATATATACAATTCGTTTACTAGGTACCTATACCAATTCACCATAACTTTAGTATTCAACTCTGGTATGCCTATATTGCCTTGACATGTTTGGCCGGAACGTTATAGAATTAACAAGTGCTTTTCTACATCCACTATTGTTAGGTAATACTTCATTAATATTTATTTTTGAATTGTTGGTTTTTCCTAGACTTCAATTTGTAGTTTTTTGTGTTTGCTCGAATTCTGCATATTGCCAATGTCAAATTGCGCTTAAAATTTACTAAACAATGAAGCTCTTAAATTGGAGTCTTACATTTTTATCTACATGTACACCAATATTATAAAGGGGAAAGATTTTTTGTTTGTTTGTTTGTAACGAATAGCCTTCGAAACTACTGGACCGATTTTGATGAAACTTGGTATGAGGATACATTGATTCATTGGGAATAACATAGGATACTTTTTATTAATTAAAAAAAACTAGCGACCCGCTCCGACTTCGCGCGGCTATATTATGCATGTATTATACATATAAACCTTCCTCTTGAATCACTCTATCTATTAAAAAAACCGCATCAAAATCCGTTGCTTAGTTTTAAAGATCTAAGCATACAAAGGGACATAGGGACGGCGAAAAGTGACTTTATTTTATACTATGTAGTGATAGTGACTAGCAACGCCTTCCGGTTTTACACGCGTAAGTCCCGATCCTTTGCGAAAATCGAAATAAAAAGCCTGTGTTACTCCCAATGAATCAATGTATACATACAAAGTTTCATTAAAAATCGATCCAGTAGTTTCAGAGCCTAAACCAACAAACAAAATCTTTCCTCTTCATAATATTAGTGTAGATTATTTGTTTTTAATTTAACCTTTATGTGCTTGCTACAGTTTTATTTTTAGCTTTCATTGTGTTGCATGTTGCGGTCCAATATAAGGAAACACAGTTAAAACAACTGTTGGTTATAGCATTACTTTCGTTGGAAATCAATAAACCTTGAATTAAATTATAGGACATTGCATACAGCGCCATCTAGCCCAAAGTTAAGGTATTATCTTAGCAGCACTTTGTCAGTACAAATGCATTCCATATTTACTTTCTGAATATTCATCTAGAACTCTAGAGCAATTATTTGCAATTATGCTTTAGATCTTTAAAACTACGCAACGGATGCTGATGCGGTTTTTTTTAATAGATAGAGTGATTAAAGAGGAAGGTTTTTAGATATAATAGATGCATAATACAGTCGTGCGAAGCCGGGGCGGGTCGCTAGTCTACTAATATAAGAAGTTTTTTTTTGTACCGAATAGGCTCCAAAACTACTGGACCGATTTTGATGAACCTTAGTTTCATAAAACTAAGGTTCGTTGTTCTCCAATCACCTTTTCCGATTACCTTTTCTCCAATCAGTCGCAGATACGGTCCGAAAGGGACATGTAGCCGCGCTGTTAGCATTATTATGGACATATTATAGCCGCGTGATTTTTATTACGCTCACGCTAGTTAAAACTATAACCGCTGTTCATCCAATTCGGACCACATCCTTCATATTGAAATGACAGAAAAGATATCAGCGACTTACTGGAACAAGTAAGATAGGCTATCGTTGCGGCAATAGTCTTCTTCTACGACATACGGGAGGAGATAGCATAGCCCTAATCTATGACAATAGGATAGCTCGTTGTTACTTTTATGATACTAAAATCTTCATGACATTAAAAATTAGTTTATCAGAGTCATTTTTAAATGACCAAACCGGTTCTTCACCATTAAAACTAAATGTATTGTGTGGGTGTGAATTTGACGCAATAGGTATATAAGCCTGGATTATAGCTATGTACCTAAAGATTTAAATTTAAAGATACGCACGTCGTGACTTGATTATCAAAATAAGTCTATCACTAGTATTAATAATTAGCTACTAGATAAAAGGTCTCAAAAAGGTTTTAGATCATCAGTAAAAATGCTATTAGCTACAGGATTAAAGGTCAGAACGCTGTCTATGATTACTACGAGTAAAACTGCCACTAGCTACCGGCAAAAAGGTCTGAAAGGTGCCAATGATCAGTAAAAATGCCATTAGCTACTGGATTAAAGGTCTAAAAGAGATTTATAATCAGTAAAAAGTCACTAACTACTGGATAAATGGTCTGAACGCTGTCTATGATTACTAAAACTGCCACTAGCTACTGGGTAAAGGGTCTGAAAGAGGTCTACGGTCACTAAAACTGCCACTAACTACTGCATAAAATGTCTATAAGATGTCTATGATCACTAAAACTCCCAATAACTACTGAATAAAAGCTCTGAAAGATAACAGTGATCAGTAAAAATGCCACTAGCTACTGGATAAAAAAAGAGGTCTGAAAAATGTCTTTGATCACAAAAACTGCCACTGGCTTGAATTTCACCATACTAAAAAACACACCGTATAAGTCGATACTAGAATAAACTATAGTTAGAACTAGGTATTCAGCGGCACTGCGCGACCTTGGTCAAGGAATGCAGTACTTGCTCATCATCGCTGAGCCTTATTTGTCTAGTAATGGGGCTCATTATCGCTTTCTGACCGAGATAGCGTTATTTTGCCTTCGAGGGCCAGGTTAAGAGTTATTGTACTTTTAATGTCGTCATACATTCACACTTACCTAAATACGAAATAAAGTCTACTTGGAAGCATATTATAAAACGAGTGAACCCTGGCCCACATAGGACGTTTTGAATTTTTTTTGCGTCCTTGAAGTCCCATTTTTTCATATTCAAAATGAAATTCGGTACTATCAGAAGCAAAACTCGTTCGTAAGAATCGTAAGAATAAAAATTATACTTATCTTTTTCTTTTATCTATAACTAGCGACCCGCCCCGGCTTCGCACGGCTAATGCATATAATATTATACAAAAAAATCCTTCTTCTTGACTCTATATATTAAAAAAACCGCATCAAAATCCGTTGCGTAGTTTTAAAGATTTAAGCATACATAGGGATATAGGGACAGAGAAAGCGACTTTGTTTTATACTATGTAGTGATGATGATATATGCTGACAGACTGATGACAGATCAACGCACAGCCTAAATTGCTGATCGTAGAGACCTGAAACTTGGAGGGTGTGTTCTTTGTATGACGTAGACCTAAACCCCTGTACCGCTTATGGGGTGAAAAAGGAGGGTAAAGTTACTATGGGACAACGTGATTCCTTGCTTGCTACGAAGTTGATATCAATACCCCTGAGTGCTTTTGATTTAAATTACATTTCACTTGACACACATAAAAAATCAATCCGATTTTAAGTCAACAAAAAATATCCATTTTCGACTTCCACGCGGACGAAGCCGCGGACAAAAGCTAGTCCTACGCCATGCTTAATTTTCAATAAAAAATATTTTCACGATTCTTTTCAATCACAGTTTTCAGCATTCTTAGGATTCCATTCCTCAAGAGAAAAAAAGAATAAACGGGACCATTTAACACCGACGGACCAGAAAACAAAGAACTCTCTTTTCGCATAATTGAAGTGTAAATTCTCTTTAAAGTATGACCAATACAGTTCAAATTAAACTGGTCGATGCAGATTTGAAATGGCAATGACCGCGAACTTTCAGATGAATGACTGCGCTGAGCCTTTTATTTGTGGCATGCTAAGTAGGTACCTCTACCTTTTGTTTTTGCATTGTTTGAACTCTTGATTTAAGGTAGGAGGTAGGAGCCAAACGCAAAATGCCTGTCGCTGATAATTATATTGGCTCATTATAGGTGGAACCATAGGTTCCCAAAGTTCAATAGTTCCAGTGGTGCGTTTCTGCAATTAAACATTTTTTTTAATAAAAAAACCGCCCAAGTGTGAGTCAGAATCGCGTTAGTTAGTCAGGATTCAAAGTAAATAAATAAATATTGCAGGACATTCCACACATCGCCATCCAGCCCCATACTAAGTAGGTAACTAGACTTGTGTTATGGGTGCTAGACAACGGATATATTACATAACAACTTTTCTTTTGTAAATATATACTTATAATACATAGAAACAACAAGACCACAGACTAATATCTAAGCGTACTTGTCTGAGGCGGGAATCGAACCCGCAATCCTGTGTTTGGCAGTTCGGCATGGTGACCACTGTTCCAACTGGGTCGTCAAAAAGTCCAGACTAACTCAGTACCTTGTTGTATAGGAGCCCCTTCATTTATTCTGTTTTTCTTAATTGTTGATTATAGCGGCAACAGAAATACATAATCTGTGATATTTTCTATCACGCTTCATGAGTTTCATCCTGGTGACAGGTTTTTACCCTTTGGCTACCGAACCCTAATTATATTCTAGATAGAGTCGCGTTTAACAAAATAAAGTTACCGATTTCTAACCGTATTTTTTTACAAAAACATTTTTTTCGAATTTGACTGGCAAG
Organism: Idaea aversata; assembly: GCA_907269075.1. NCBI lineage: Eukaryota > Metazoa > Arthropoda > Insecta > Lepidoptera > Geometridae > Idaea > Idaea aversata. Next base: position 2,314,134 of record OU026108.1, read on the forward strand.
TACTTACCTAGATCGAAATACCTTTAAGGCGTCTTAGAAAAAGCAGTAGAGCTCGAAGTCGTAGTTAATTCTGCTCCAATGCTCGAACTGAGCAACGCAAGGGAGGATAATGTGTATTATCCGCTTAGGCATTTATTATTCTTTTGTGATGCTCTATTTAAAGTTTACTACCTACTTTTTTAACGCAGTTGGGTTTTTTGTTGTTTGTTGTCAGTTGGGACAGATCTATTCTGTCATATTCTGAGTCACCTCTCGCTCCTAAGTCAATCCTTCATGCCTGAAGGCCACCATTCTTAACCCAGCGGTTTATAAGGGTGTTCCAACTTGTTCCAGTCTGTAGCAATTCTAACCTTTTCAAACCTGGACGAGCTGATTCAGTTGGTCTGACTTCTTGTAAGCTAAGTTATTAAAAAGCTGTTTCCGAAGTACCTAGGTCAGATCTCTCGGGCATATCTACACTAATATTGTAAAGCTGAAGAGTTTGTTTGTTTGAACGCGCTAATCTCGGGAGGTACTGGTTCGAATTGAAAAATTATTTCTGTGTTGGATAGTCCATTTATCGAGGAAGGCTATAGGCTACTTTTTATTCCGATATTTCCACGGGATCTGGAGGTACGCGTTTTAAACCGCGGAGCGCTGCTAGTTGGGCTATAAAGTCAGTGTATTTATATTGACAAAAGCTGTCGTGAGTGAAGGAACAAGTAATAATCTTAAAAACCATCCATCAAAATTTTGTTTTTTTTTTTAATTCGGTTCAAGATAAAAATACTCATCAAGAAATATCTAAAGCTAAAAGTACTACGAGTCTGTAACGTTGGGGAACACTAAGAAACTATTTCTAGAAATTTCACCTCTAAAGGGGTTAAAAGGCGGATACAATTTTTAGTCCGTAGTAACTATATTGTATTCTGTGTCTAAACAAACAATTTCCTAACTAAATTATTATCTAAAAACTAATATTACTATTTGTTATTAAATCGAAACTTCCAAATATAGTGTTATAGTATCTTCGAGGTGGTAAAGTCGATCGTACAAAATGTTATTGCTTATAGCTAGGGTTGTCAATACTGGTCAACATTGTTTTCTAATATTTGCTCTAAAAAATAAAAAAGTTTATGTCGTATAATGTAAGACTAACAATGAAAGATATTATATTTATTTATTAATTTTATTAAAATATAGTAAATAAATATAATATACTAGCTGCGCCCCGCGGTTTCGCCCGCGTAAGTACCTACCGATCCCGTGGGAATATCGAAATAAAAAATCTATAGCTTTCCTCTACAAATGTACTATCTATCCAACACAAAAAGTTTTTTTCAATTCGAACTAGTATTTTCTGAGATTAGCGCGTTCAAACAATATCTATAACTAATATTATAAAGACGAAAGATTTTTTGTTCTTTGGTTTGTTACGAATAATATCCGAAACTACTAGACCGATTTTGATTAAACTTAGTATGAGGATACATCGATTCATTGGGAATAACATAGGGTACTTTTTATCCCGATATTCCCACGGGATCGGGAGCTACGCGGGTGAATCCGCGGAGCGCTGTATGGTATAATCACTACATAGTATAAAATAAAGTCGCTTTCTCTGTCCCTATTTCCCTTTGTATGCTTAAATCTTTAAAACTACGCAACGGATTTTGATGCGGTTTTTTTTAATAGATAGAGTGATTCAAGAGGAAGGTTTATATGTATAATACATGCATAATATAGCCGTGCGAAGCCGGAGCGGGTCGCTAGTAAGTACTATAATTTATAGTACGTTTGGCAACCCTACGTACAACTCACACGCAGAGAAATGTTGGAACATTTATTACTGTACAAATAGCACGTGGCAATACAAACACGAAACGATAAAATATAACTAAGGATTTTTTTTATGTTAATAGTTAATAGGTACATGGAGGACATTTTGATAATAGGACGTTTTGCTACTAGGTCTTTTTATATTTTGTCATTCCAATTATAGTACGTTTTGCTTAGGTTTTGCTACTAGGTCAAGGTTTTGATCTTGTGTCGTTTTGATAGAAGTAGAGCACTGAAGAAGAGATGTTTCACGAACTCACTTCTTAGAAAGTAGGCGAAACGTAGCTCCTTGCTAACGAACAGTTCGGATTAGCTACATTCGGCAAAAATGTGTCGACTTAAGTAGTTGTGCGGTTACGTCACAAATACATTTTTTTCAATAAACGCCATTCTTCAGATGTTTCTAATCCAATCAGCCTAATCTGAATCTTATCCAAAAGTTCAATGATAAAGTCTATGAGTCATAAGAACTTAAGATTAGATAATATTTGAATTGAATCATTAGATGTACGTAGACTAGTAACGCCCGCGGTTTCACTCGCTTTTGTACCGATAGCTTAGGAAGGAATTTCCAGGATTCAATCTATCATCATACCCAGTTTCATTAAATTCGGTTCAGGACTAATTTATGAATGACTATTTGAAGTGCGAAATAAGACTCCAAAAATTGAATTTTTTTTTAAAGAAAATATCACACTGTTTTAAGATACAAATGCCACTTAAGTGACAAATGTAGTCAGTAATCAGTGAATGTATTAGTGTCTCTTTTGAAGATGTATGATGTTGATTTCCTACAAACACAATACATAATACTGCCGTGCGAAGAAGAAAAAACATAAGTAACAATTTTTGGGAAATTTAGTTATTAAGACTCCCGGAATATTTGCGCTAACTAACATAGAACCCCAGATAGACAAGCATAAGTACACCACATTTTCTTAAAAGCAGAAAACTACTTAAGTGAGCACACATGATTTTTCATGTTACTAAGTGATTTGAACGAAGTGAATTGCTCAGACTAAGAAAAAGCATAACATCCAATTGTTAACATAACCGAAACAGTGTCTGGTCGGAAGAATGAAGACATCATAATCAGTTATTTAAGAATATTTTTCATGGAAATCAGAGGACATAAGAGATATTCGTATTCAATCAATTTATCTCGAAACTTATGTATGCACTTATGCTTTTTCAATGAAAGAGGGCAGAATAGTTACTCGACATACCTTATCAGCCATTTTTAACCCTGTCTAATTTCCTAAAATTCTTTCTTAGTGTTTCCTTTACGTCCTAAAAGCAACCCTTTGCGAAGGTTGAGAGTCGTAGCTCTTATAATTCCAGAGATTCGTTGATGAATCTTTTTCTAAATATTAATAAAAATATTTACTTTAATTACCATGTCACACGTAAGGCTGTATTTAAGTTTACGGAATTAAGCCCCAGTAGTTTCATAGTTTCACAAACAAAAATAACATTAAAAACTTATATTTATAGTATAATATATAAGGCCCAGTATATTATTGTAGAGTAAAAAATATATATTCTTAGTTTAATATTTCTCTTCAAGATTTCTCCTCAAGACACGATCCGAAGCTGCGATCTTTCGATTAAGATAAAGATATATTATTAATAAAATTACCTTTTTAAAACGAATCGATCATAAAACTCCGTTAAAATCTTTAATACCATACTCTTCAAGATAATCAACATCGACTATTAATTATAAAACGCGGTATAATTAATTAATTGGAAAGAAACTGAACTAGCGTCTCGAAGAATAATGAAATTAATTACAAGATACGTAGATTTATGGCTTTAATCTCATGCTTGAAAGAATCTATAAATATAAAATTCAAAGTCCTGAGTAACCAAGGTTCGGAAATATCCGATATTTATTATAAATATTGGATATTTTTATCACTATCGCTATCGCTATCACTACATAGTATAAAACAAAGTCGCTTTCTCTGTCCCTACATCCCTTTGTATGCTTAAATCTTTAAAACTACGCAACGGATTTTGATGCGGTTTTATAAAATAGATAGAGTGATTCCAGAGGAAGGTTTTTAGATAATAATATAGTACATGCATAATACTGCCGTGCGAAGCCGGGGCGGGTTGCTAGTACTTATAATACCTAAACTTTAAACGTTAATACAAGCTAAGGAGTATGTTTTAACTCTACTTCAACTTCAACTGATATTTCAACGCACAGCCTAAATCAATTGATGGGTCGGGCTAATATTTGGCATACAGATAGCTGTTTATGACTTAGACATCCGGTAAAAAAAAAAGGTTTTTTTTTACCCTACGCGGATGAAGTCGCAATAAAATGTCGAACTTTTCCTGAGAATTACCACGGAAATGAGAACTTAAACACGGATATATTTAAAAGTTTTTAAGGTGAGCGAGATGAATTCTTTGTGAGATTCCAGCCAGACCAAACAGTCCTTATCAAGTATAAGTGACGTGAAATCCGCCATAAAAGATTATATTTGGGAACCTTTTGTAACGTCAAGATGAAAATGTATCTTTTTCACCAATGTCAGGGTCAGCGTTTGACCACTATCACACCTGCCTGACGCTTTCCTAGAATAAACCTGTCATTTGCGACTTCGAGGTACTTTAATTGATGATTACCGCACTTCAACCGCCCTGGGTAGAACGGTGTGGTATATGGGGTTCCCACTGCCCAAAAGCCAACAGAGATGTATAGAATACTAGCGACCCGCCCCGGCTTCGCACGGCTGTATTATGCATGTATTATATCTAAAAACCTTCCTCTTTAATCACTCTATCTATTAAAAAAAACCGCATCAAAATCCGTTGCGTAGTTTTAAAGATCTAAGCATACATAGGGACATAGGGACGGCGAAAAGTGACTTTATTTTATACTATGCAGTGATAGTGATACCTGTTTACTAGTGATTTGAAGACCCGCAAATTGTACACGTAAAGAAAGACAAACGCAAGAAACTAAGTCCATTCTCTTACAATACGAATAAGGAATGACGAAGCAAAACGTTTTGTACGAGTGTCTGGTATTTCCACCATGAATCGTTGCCGCATATCAGTTTGCCTCGTTGTATGACGGAAGAATGATGATGGTAAATAAGTCGTAGAATAGAAACTTCTACAATATATACGTATTTGCTTATGGCATAACAAACCCACTATGACTCATATTATTGTCGTACGATGTGGTCATTTCAAAACTACGTCATTTGAACCGGCTGTGGACACTAGGGTCCTATTTATTGTGTTGCCTTTCCTCTGCGTTTTTGGACAAAGGGTTAGTATGTTTTAGTTTTTATTAGGGTCAGACTAGGGAAAGGGTTGAATTGATCAATATAGTAGGGAATGACAAAGTATTTATGGTAAAATGAGTGAAAGTTTAATTAAAAATGGCAAGCTTTATCTTGGCTTGTTTATGATAGTGGTATAAAGTACATGAAGAAGGTACAAACAAACTTTCACATCACTACATAGTATGAAACAAAGTCGCTTTTTCTGTCCCTATTTTCCTTTGACTGCTTAAATCTTTAAAACTACGCATTTTGATGGGTTTTTTTAAATAGATAGAGTGATTCAAGAGGAAGGTTTATATGTATAATACATGCATAATATAGCCGTGCGAAGCCGGGGCGGGTCGCTATTTTTAATATTAGTAGAGATAAAAATTGCTGATTTTGCAGCAATTTTTTGCTGCAAAATCAAAAAAATTGCAAAAATTGCAAAAAAAATTGCAGGCACCAACAGCGCCCTGAGTTTCATGGAATAAAGTCGCTTCATAAATCATTTCACGCGCGCAACTCCCGACCTCATGGGAATATCGGGATAAAAAGTAGCCTATATCACTCCTAATTAATCAATGTATCATCATACCCAGTTTCATAAAAATCGGTTCAATAGTTTCGGAGCCTATTCAATGCACACAATTCAATCTTTCCTCTTTATAATATTGGTATAGGTACTGTAGATTAGGCGATTCGATGTAAGGCCAATACTATTTAAATTTAAAAATTTAAATTTAAATTAAATACTACATACTTTTTTTATTTATACTTCATACTAGCGACCCGCCCCGGCTTCACACGGCTATTATGCATGTATTATACATATAAACCTTCCTCTTGAATCACTCTATCTATTTAAAAAAACCGCATCAAAATCCGTTGCGTAGTTTTTTAAAGATCTAAGCATACATAGGGACAGACAGCGGAAAGTGACTTTGTTGCTTAAATCGGGTTAAAATACTTAAAGTCTTAAAAACTTAAATACTTAAAAACTTAAATAGAATCTTAAAGTTAAAAGCTCTTACAGCTTTTCAAATGATAGCGTGTAAAAAAAAGAAGCGATAAATAAAAACGGTACGCAAAGTGAAAACTCAACAAAAAGCACTGCAAATTAATAAAAATGACAAATGACTTTAAGCTTTAAAACGCTTCGAGGTACCAGGAGCGCATAATATTGTGAGAGGTGATTTTGTTTCTCAGAGCCTCACGCACACGAATACATGAAATACGCTAGGTCAATACTCTTGCAGTGACTCACATCTCAAAGGTGAGGGTATACGAATGATATACTCACGATTTACTACCACACAACTAAAAATACCTACTACTAAGTAAAATAGTGCCTCTAACTGCCAACAAACAAGATGTAGAATTTGTTCAGACCACATATAGGCCACAAATGACGTCAAATTAAAGGAAAAGTGCAGTTTATCCCCAGAAATATCTTAATTGCCATGTTATTATTGGAATACGTGACAAAATATGAATCTTCCGTTTCGAATGACCACATAATATCACGTCAGCGTAATAACAGTGATGTGCAACAGTTTGCTAAAACAAAATATGTCTAATAAGTATAATTAACAAATGATACTACCGAAATTGAAAGTAAAATACTTAAAGACATAGCTTAAAATTAAGCGAAGGCTGTGTTCACCCGAGTGTTGATAGTAGGTACTAGGCGTTCAGAAATAATATGCTTGTAAAATTTAAGAGCCCGTGCGTAATTTTACAAACAAATAAACGTAGCTACTTACCTACTTCTTTTAGTGCTTTTTTTCTTCAAAGGCTAATCCGTAGGTTTTCGTTCTTAAGGTGAAAGGGTACCGGGGCGCGCTGTCCATACAAACGTAGTCGACTGTTTCCTCCCTGGTTAATGACACTAGCACAATTTTTTAAGCTATTGCATAGCTTTTATCCCGGGCTTTGAGCGAGGCGACCGAATCAAGAAATTCCGTAACGAAAATAGAACCTAACACCCCCCAATACGCCTACCACATAGCTCGGCCGAGCGTTCGCTTAACGTGTATGTATGTATATGGTACGACTGTACGAAGCTCGCACGATGCCCTAGCTTTACCGCGGCAGTCCCCGAGTGCCACACGTTTATTTTTTAATTCTAATTATCATAGAAATTAAGATTTAGAAAACAAAAAAAAAACATAGGGGCATGGTCATGGCAGTTATAAGTTTTATGCAACAAAATTATTTGCTCTAGTGTCATTATCCAAGGAGAAAACAGTCGACTACATTTGTATGAAGAGAGCCCCCCGGTACCCTTTCCTCTTAAGAGGGCACGGGCATTGCTCTTTCCATCAGTAGTGAGGGGTTTCACAACCCTTCTGTTTACCTTTACGAATTCAGGCAGAGGTCAACAATCATATTTTATCGGCGTACCGTTAAAGAAATATCACACCTCGCCACTGCTCTCCATAAAATTATATTCCCTTATTTCCTTCCTGATTAAAAGCTCCAGCCAGACTCTAGAGTAAAATTTACCTAGAATTTCTGTACACAATCATACTCCCCTGTTTTCCTTTTTTCTATCAACCAATTACTAAAGGACATATTTTCTAGGGTATGTGTTCTGCAAACCTTGCTGTTTGACATAAAAATGCTTTAGAAGATAGATAACTTTATTTTTACAAAACAGAACACGACATACACAAAGTAATAGCAAGAAAGTATAAGTTGCACAAATGCTTATCGCTGAAAGCTATTTCTTCCAGGCAACTTTGGATGGAAAAGAACTGATTAAGCTTTTAAAGGTTGTGAATAGAAAAAGCATGATTCAGGAAGGAAAAAGGTTAATACATTATCTACGCTCTTAGTGCCAGTTTCCTTCAAATTAAAAATTTCAAAATTGTCCTTATCACCAACTAATACCTTAACACTCCATCCAAACCTTTTTCCGATTTACCTAAAACAGCTTCTGCAAATTAAACCTTAAGACACTGTAACAAGAGGTATTTTTCCATCGCAAGGTATAGGAATGTCCGTATTTAGAATGGCGTCATTGCGGAAACGCTGCGCGTGCGCCGCGCCGGTCAAGTTTGGCTCTCAAATAGCTTAACCGAATCATTCTGAGTGTTTGCCTTATTCGATGCACTTACCTACCTTATTTAGGTGAACAGCTAAGAATCTATTTACTACAATGTACTTGGATAAACTCAATTTTGATTTTTGGAACGGTATCCTTGTATTAATTGCGATCAATATCCTGTCTTGAGTAGTATAATTTCCTGTTGAATCTTTATGGAATAAAACCTGTATTAACATTTCTAGGTCAACGTGGCATCAATTAAAAAAATACTACAGGAATGTATAATTATCCTTGCTATTCTGTTTGTTTCAGAAAATAACTAAAACAAATTGTTATTGTATTAAAAATGTCTATATGCCCAGAAATATACTCGCAAAGATACACTCGTAAATCGACAGTGGTAGTGATTTATCGGCTGAACTTTTTTTTTACGATAGGTCAGTGTTTGACCACTATCACACCTGCTTGATGGTAGGTGAGGAAGCGGTCTAAGATGTAGCACGCTTTCCTAGAAGATACCTATTCACTCGCGACTTGAAGACCCCCAAATTGTACACGTCAGGAAAGACAGTCGCAAGCAACTGATTCCATTCCCTTGCAGTACGAATAAGGAATGACGAAGCAAAAGGCTTAGTGTGGACGTCTGGTATACTGTTAGGTTTAAAAGTATTTCATTTACAATTCAAAATCATTTATTTCAGACCAAATGTTGTTAGTACAAAAACTTACGAAAACTATGTTAGTAGGCATTAATATAATTAGAAATATAAAAAACTAGAGAAAAATGTATTAAAATTTCACGTACCGTGTAGACAAATTAATCAAGCGACCACCGCCCGAGTGGTTTTCCACGGGCGGCGGCCATCGCTCGATCAAAATGCCTAAACACAAGTCCGTGCGGATCATCTGCCACCACTCTAAGGATGCTGTTGCTACTCTCCCTTACCCTCCTGACCAATGATGCTACTTTTTTACGAAGGACAGCATCAAAGCCATCCGTTCGTGTCCGTCCAAACATTTCGGACGCACTAAAATATGGGGGGAGTCTCAACAGCATCTTAAAAATGTTATTATATTGAATACGTAGGGTCTCTAGCGATCTCTTGGCACAGCTGAACCACAGACCGCCCGTGTACAGCCCATTTACCTATCTCTAATTTCAGTAAAGCTGTCTTGGTCGAGTAAATATCGTAAATAACTTTCTTATCTCGAGAGTGTTCTATTCATTCATCCGCAACGCTTTCATCTTTACACGTGGTTTTAATCATATCGTCCAGTTGTTTGATTTTACATTACACTTTGTGGTTAGTACTGTTTTCTATCTTTTTGTATATACATATTCAACTTCAAAGGTTTTGCAAGCGGGCACTGTATTAAGTTATATGAATCTTCGTCTAACCAAAGTCAAAGTTAACTTATTTTATTTTTATTTAGAATCGCGTACATAGCAAGCGCATGGGTTCACTTTGCATAGTCCTCAAAAACCCATAACAATTTTATGGTATTGTATCAGCCTTCGATGCTATTTGTCGATCTTCATTTTGCATGTGATCGTCTTTTGTTTCCGTTTTAATCGTCTTTTGTATCCGTTTCGATCGTCTTTTGTTAGGGTTTCGTTCATTCGTGTTTTGTTTTAGATTCGCTATCGATCTTAATTTTGCATGTGATGGTTTTTTGTTTCCGTTCGGATCGATCGTCTTTTGTATCTGTTTCTTGTTGTCTTTTGTTAGAGTTTCGTTTATTCGTCTTTTGCTAGTGACGCTCGTTTCGCTAGTGTTTCGTTTTTGGTTTCGATCGTCTTTTGTTTTCGTTTTAAACCCGTTTTTTCTTTTGTGTTTTTTTAATTTGCATTTTATGCCGTTCTCTTTGTTTATGTATATATTTTTTGTTTGTTATTAATAAGATCTGATTGATACCGATTTTGATGAAACTTGGTACTGGAATTACATTGATTGAGATATCACCGTAAGGTGTTGCTAATATATAAATATAAAATTCAAAGTCCTGCCTGACTGAATATCAACACACAGCTCAAACCTGCAGTCAGATCGTGCTAATTTATTACGATGTAGGTTTCCGCTAACAAAGGGTTTCGAAAAATTCGAAATCTACTCGGACGAAGTCGCAGCTAAAAGCTAGTGTTCAGTGAGATCTTTGTCATAATGCAGACATTATTTAACCATAATCATTAACATGGTTTATTTATTACCCGCTCTCCAATGATGATCATAAAAATAAATGTGTTTGTAATTATTTTCCTAGCTTACTCATAGAGTCATACAGACCTTTTAGAGTCAATACAAGGTATTGCTTTGTCACAGTGTTAATACGTAATAATGTATGACTAAAGTTAAAAATAATATGAGTAAACAAACATAGTCTGTACAGATCTGTTCACTCACGAAGGCGCGCCCTTCCACACCTTATGAATGTTGTTGTAAACATAATCTGTATATAATTCTATCTCTGTTGTATGCTGTCTTCACACACATATTAAGACATCTTATTAGCACGTGCGACACTCTTAATATGCACACCGAGAAAATTTACCCTGGAGGGGCGCGCCTTCGTGAGTGAACAGATCTATAATACTAATATTATAAAGAAGAAACATTTTTTTGTTTTTTTTTTGTAACAAGGCTCCGAAACTACTGGATCGATTTAGATGAAACTTGGTATGAGGATACATTGATTCATTGGAAGTAACATAGGTTATTTTTATTCCGATAGTCCCAAGCGATCGGGAGTTACGCGGGTGAAATCGCAGAGCGCTGCTAGTGAAGTATATACGAAAAGGGAATTTACCGCTGATGATAGACAAAAAGGGTTCTGGTATGGGAGTAGGCACGAAACACAGGAGTGACTTAAAATGAAACTTTTAACCACTACATGATATTTTAAAGTGTACCTACCTACACTTAGGAAAATTAAAAGCTAGCTTTCTAAAATTCAACCTGACCCACGTAGCTCAGTTAGCCCCTAAATCAACTCCGTGCAGTTAGCTCAGTGACTTAGAACACCACTACGGATAGATTATAGATTCAAATCAACACAATCTGTATTATATTTATGAACAGATATTTGTTTCTGGCGTATGTACCTATATTAAGTAGTTAGTTATATATGTATTAAGCAATAGAAAAATATATAAGTATTATATCCGTTGGTTGTCTAATTGTCTAACCAGAAAGGTACCTTTCTAGTAGCTAGATGGCGCTGTGTGAAATACCTATAAAAAAGTCCTGCATATTTATATCGTTCATTCTTTCCCTATTATTATATTTGGAACTTCCCCCTAGCTTCTAGGTATCTAAGGATTATGCATGCATGTATATTTATAGTGCCACCCCCGCATAAGCTGTGCGATAACGTTTTCCCATCCTCTGCGTACTCATGATAAACTCTTGGAATACAGACTCATCTGATATGACTTCGCAGTAATTTACAAGTAGGTATTTCTATTCAAAACCGCGGAGAGCTGCTGCCCAATTCTTTAACTTAAAATGTTCTAATTCTGTGAATATAATTCCACACACTACGCGAACGAAGTCGCAAGCAACAGCTAGTATAGGTATAGGGACTTGCAAAATGGCGATCAAATAAAAGGTCATATTAATAGCTCGATACAATTATTGTAATTGATTCGTAGAAACACACTCTACATAATTGACTTAATTTCGTTCCAATTGTACAGTATGCGTCATAAGTCCACTAGCAGTCTGCTACCATAATACTATCAACAAGTATTTGACTTACGACCTTCTAATAGACGTTACACACAAACATAAATATTTAAATTAAACGTACCTACTCAGTGTGATTATTATTTTCAACAGCTTACTAAGAGAAGAGTTGTGAGAATTTCGGAACCTCGTACTCGCTCAACTTTTGCTAAGCGCCTTCCGTTTTTCTTGTCACCATATCTTTATAATTTTGTCTGCGCTAAGCTACATCTAAAACTTGACATGTCAGCAGAACTGGTGGCAAAAGCCGTAGAGAAATGGCTCCTAGACCTTGACTATGACCGAACGGAAGACATTCTTTTAACATTATAAATACATACTATAACAAATACATAATATTATTATCTCTCACTCTTTCCCATTATTCCCATTTTGGTACACTTCACATCTAACAATCCAACACGTGTAGGTAGCTATACCACAAACTCACATCTCAGGACGGGAGTATATCTGCGTACCCAGAGTCTTTAGATCCTGGGGTGACGTAAACTCCCCGTACCGATTCACATAACACGGTGAATGAATAAATGCTTCCCCTTACCGGGCGAATGGTTTCCCGAGAATGTATTATTTTATAACTACTTGTTAATTTTTTGTCAGGCTTCTGCGAGACAAGCTTGCTTAGTGCAGGAGCCGCTGTAACTTATATTTTAAAAATCTTTATTATTATTTTCTTTTTTCTTATAACAATATTACCATCTGTAACTAAATCATTGTATGTGTATCCTTGGTAAGTATAAGTTTCGTTACTGTATTACCGTTATGGCAAATAAAATTTATTTATTAATTTATTTATGTATTTAGTTGGCCGAGTGGTATATGCCGACAGCCGAAACCACCCGAAACGTGGATTCGATTTATAGGTTACGTACGTCGATGCCGTTGTACTTTTGAACGTTGATTGTACCTAATTGACGTTAGAAGATTCAAACAATTTATCATTTTATCATTTCGTTGAAAGTTATTTACATTGTTTGTTATAATTACTATAGATAAATACTGAAAATGTTAATTATTAATAAACCTTCCTCAAAAATCCCTGAGGGTTTCCAGACGTACGATAATCAAGAAAAATAAAAATCAAAATAGTGTCAATTATGTTTTTTTTTTCTTCTTTTCGTCTTGTAGTGTGATCTGTTTGTCTCCATATTTGTGAAAGAATAAAAAAATTATAGATTTTTTTTTACATTTATTCTTGTAAGTAAAGTTTTGTACTTACTGAAATCTACCGATTTTGACGGCCCTATTACGAGAAAATAGTGGTTTTACTAATCATTAGCGTAAACCTTATGAAAATCTATTCAAAAGTTTTCGAGAATATCGCGTTCAGACTGCCAGACAGAAGCGACAGGAGAACTATAGATTTACAAAAGCTGGGTACCGTCGATTACAAAGATTTCATTGGTTAAACACATTCAAAGTCAAATCTCGTATGTAAAACAGAATCGTATTGCGTCGTCACGAAATCCGTAACAATTGTATTGCAAGTTACATAAATAAGACGTGTCAGCGTTGTGCATGCAATCACGCACGCCGACTGGCGCTGTTGTTTAATTAATTCAACATCATCTGGTTGTTGCTGTTTCGGCCACATTTGCAGAAACTTTTACAACTCTATTCGTTGCGTTGGCAAACTTGGTATTTTTTCCCCACATCGCCATCTAGCCCCAAGCTAAGTAACTAGACTTGTGTTATGGGTGCTAGACAACGGATATACTACGTACTTATATAAGTACTTTTCTTTTGTAAATATCACTACATATTCTTATAAAATATAGAAACAACCAGACCACAGACAAATATCTAAGCATAAATACTTGTCTGAGGCGGGAATCGAACCCGTAACCCTGTGTTTGGCAGTCCGGCATGGTGACCATTGTGCCAACTGGGTCGTCAATTGCGATATTTGACGTGCTTTAATTTACAATTGAAGGCTTCGATTCACACAAAATTAGCAAATCTATCGTAGCTTTTATTATTGTTAAATACTCCATATTATGTCTGTATGCCTAGCATGAAGACCAAAACACGATACGATAAAGCGATATAACTACATCAACTCTCAAAATATGATAGATAAAGCCGCCATGTTGGCTTGGCGGATAACTACATCAACTCTCAAAATATGATAGATAAAGCCGCCATGTTGGCTTGGCGGCTTTATCTATCATATTTTGAGAGTTGATGTAGTTATATCGCTTTATCGTATCGTGTTTTGGTCTTCATGCTAGGCAGGCTGGAGCCAACTTAGGCGCGGGTTTCATCACGATGTTTTCCTTCACCGTAATAGCCGTACGTTAATTAGCGAACATAATTTTTTGTTATAAAAAATCTAAATAAATATTTTTTAGGGTTCCATACCTAAATGGTGGGTGAAAAGGGGGGTTTTATAAGACTCCACTGTCCGTCCGTCTGTCTGTCGGTCTACCAGGCCGTATCTCATGAACCGTGATAGCTAGACAGTTGAAATTTTCACAGATTATGTATTTCTGTTGCCGCTATAACAACAGCTACTAAAAACAGACATAATGGTACAGATTCCGACTCGCAATTAGGCGTTATTTTATTTAATTTATCTTACTTTGACCGACGTTTCGACTGTGTTTCAATAGTCATAGTCGCCGAGGAGACTCAATTTTTTTTTGTTTTTGAACACCTTGTCATCCACGAGACATCGCTTCATTTGCACAAGAGCAGAGATAACAATTTATCATACATAACCGTTTTAGTCACCTGCTCGACTTTCCACGTGATTGTGGACCGCTAGTTCCCATGCTCCGTTTCCCAAACACTATTGTACTTCTAATGTCAGCCATCTGACCTTTGACGCGTGACAGATCTTCGAGAAAATTACGTATTTTGCATATACCTACACCTTTGCAAGGAGGTTCTTGTGGTTCCTATATATGTAATGGCGTCAGATACTGATGAAGAAAATGAAAAACATCTGACTTTAAATGCTTATATCTTTTTGCCACATCTAATTAACGAACTACTATCAATTTATATATATATATATATATATATATGACGACCCAGTTGGCACAATGGTCACCATGCCGAACTGCCAAACACAGGGTTGCGGGTTCGATTCCCGCCTCAGAAATGTATTTATGCTTGGATATTTGTCTGAGGTCTGGTTGTTTCTATGTATTATAAGTATATATTTACAAAAGAAAAGTATTTATGTATTATATCCGTTGTCTAGCACCCATAACACAAGTCTAGTTACTTAGTATGGGGCTGAATGGCGTTGTGTGGAATGTCCTGCAATATTTATTAATTTAATTTCATTGTTATCTAGAACAACGGAGATTCATTTTTTTCTTTTTGTGTAAATGGTCAAATATTGCCTTGCCATTATTCTTTGTTTCAAAAGACTCGATGAAAAATGGCATAGTGGTAGTTTCGGGGATGAAGAAGGACAATAGGATACTTTTGATCCTGAAATTCCCTAGGGATCCGGACTTACGCGGGTGAAACGGAGGGGCGTAGCTAGTTAGTATCCCATAAACTTAGTATCCCGTTTTAAATAACTTCAATAGTGAAAATAACGATGGTTTAAAATCTTACCAAGACCCGTCCGTGTGCATGTTCGGAGTATTCAATATTGGATTACGAAAGTTGTCGGCGAGACCTTGTCTAGACGTGGGCCAATTTCTACAAATTGGATCATTGGATTTCCCCGAGTATATACCTATTTGTTTTCAACCGACTACGGCGAAGCCAAAAGTGTAATAAATAGCCACGTATGTGGGTTTGCGGGCTAATTTCCGCAACTATCCTCCCTTTAGTTGGTTTCCTTTTTGCTTGAGGTTCCTCTGGTTAGAGGAAGAACCAGCTCTTCCACAAAAAAAATAATGGACACTATTCGTACCCTTCGTAAAAGGAAGAACTTCGACCAAAAATTACTTGTTTGCAAGGAGGTTAGATTCTTGATGTTCTTAATGTGTAATGGCGTCAGATGCTGATGAAGAAAATGGAAAAACACGTGACTTTAAATGCTTATATCTTTTTTCCGCATCTAGTTTACGAAATACTATCGATTTCATTGTAATACAGAAAAACTTAGAATTATAATCATATTTTTTATATTTTTGAATATATGCTCAAGTATACCTTGCCGTCATGATTTTGCTACGGAGTGTAGTTTCATAAAGATTTGTGGAAGGCTTTTACATCACTAATATGGTCTTAGGTTCACAGTCCAGAAGTACGTGCGCGGCAGTCTTTTCAGCCTCCATACACGCTCTGCATCCCGTATGTATCTCGCATATCTTTGTTCATCCGTTACCGCATATCTTCAAAAGCACTTTTTACGTTCATGTATACGAATTTGAAGTCTTCGTTACCTTAAGACTCCATTCTCTGCTCTAGATTTATTAAATTATTATATTAAAGTAATGGAGCTGGTCAAAGGACGTTGTTCATTCTATGTCACTCCACTTATAAACATCCGTTGTCCTCCACATCAAACCTATGTTGAAACTACTGTTCAAAACTTGTTTACATTTAATGCTTCTTGCTTTGTTTCTATCATTATAGTCCTGTGTGGATCAAATCTCCATATCCAAATCTACTGCTTCCATAAATAGGGATTAAGGGAGTCTCCAACATCTGATTGCGGAACACCCGACCAGCCCCTATAGGACTATCCCGTGGGAATATCAAAATAACAAGTAGCCTATTGTTTTCCTCGATAAATGTACTGTCCACCACAAAAATAATTTTACAATTCGAACCTACTGGTATGAAAATTAGGAACTACTGTTTCTGAGATTATTTCCCATTATTGATATCGCCAATCGACAGATTTTTTTGTATGATGACATAAGCAAATGAAAAGTAACGTGGTCTTCCGTTAGAGAAAAATCGTCGATTGGCGATATCGCTGATATGAAAAGTAATCTTGACTAAGGGGCCTTTCCCATTTGGCTAACTTCGCTGTTTTCCCGGTGGAGTATCGAAAGTTTACAAATTCACACAGCCCCCGCAAGCTGGCTAAAAACTTTTCCTACGTGTTCTCATTTCTTATACAATGTTTAGTCGGGAAATGCGAATTTATCAACTCCCAAACAGACTATTTCTTAAAAAGCGTAGCATGCAAAATGTCGTATTTGGATAAAATACTTAATTGAATTCGTAATTTGAAATTTTTTAAGTGATTTTGTAATTTGGAAGGAAACCGCTGCCTGGTCTTAGAAACATGAATTTTTGAGGGTAATGTCCTTTGGGAAGTGCACTCAGAAAGGGTTTTCGAAATTCTTGTAGGCCACGCAAGCGGATCCGCGAGCAGAAGCTAGTATATTATAAGTAGACCGCAAGTTTATTACATTTATTTGATTTATAGTCTGTTTAACCCTTTACCATGCATGACACACGTTTATGTCGACGCATAAAGCGTACATTATAGATTGAACTTGGAACCCTTGCGGGGCTTCGTAACCGGGGCACAAGGGGGACTATCTATCTATTAGGTATGTCACGATATGACTCTGACTCATGCCTTGCCGTGCTATTCGGTGGTTATGATCCTATATTGTCTTTGGGGGGACAAAGGGTTTAGTTATCTTTGTTTTGCAATGGGGAATACCAAATTCGCTTTTTTTTCTAAACTATTTCCGAATCAGCCTGATGGTTGGCGCTGACATGTAATTCCACGGTCAAACAAACGTTTTTGTCTGCTTTTTTTTTCCCTTTTCAGGAAAAACAAAGGGTAAATTACTATAGCCCATACAGCCTCGTCATACACTTCTTCAATTGTTACTGGCCATAGATATCTCTTAATCCTGTAGCAAACTGGGTCTGCTATCTATCGCGGCATTTACTAGTTTTTAGTAAGCGCTAGCTGCACCCCGGAATTTCAGCCGCGTAAGTCCCGATCCCGCGGGATCATGTCCTTCTCCATCTTCTTAATTACCACTATGCTGATTTTCATAGGAATTAGTAGTCCAGTGGCAATGGTTTGCCCGGTAAAAAAGAACAAACAGATAAGCAAAATTTCAGACTTAAAATAATAAGATACAATTTAGAAGCCTCTTTGTAAAACGGGTTTGTGCAGTTGGTTGTTGAATAAAATTTTCAAATGTTACCTCGTATTCAAGGATTAGGTTAATAGGTATTTTACGATGAAATAGGTACCTTACCTGTAAACTACGAATTGATTGCTTTTTAATTACTTTACTGCTGGCCCGAGAACATGACGTGAAAATGTTCCGATAAAACTCCGATCAGTTTTTTTATTTTTTTTAAACTTCGCTTTAGTACAATATTTTGCCGCCAAACGCAAAATGCCTATCGCCTATAACTAAAATTGATAAGTATTACATAAAAAATATCGCTTTTATGTAAGTATACAATTATTAGGACGAAAATTCTTTGTCATTTCAACGTCACTGCAACGGAATGAACCACGTTCCTTCACTATTTAGGGTTCCATCCGTACCCAAAAGGTAAAAACGGGACAATATTACTAAGTTTCTATAAAAAGAAAGTAACAAATAATTATATTAATTTAGTCTCGTGTTGGGGAGTCAGACCACAATTAATTTGTTCAAATATACGTTTGCGATGTATGTTTGTTTTGTAATAATTAAGGCAAATAAACATTTTTTTCTAAATAAATGTTAGACAGATTGTAGCACGCGACTCATGTTGATGCTAGATGTTTTTGACAGGATAATTTCACTTTTTAACGCTGATTTACTAATCACGATAGCAGCGTCTCACTATTAATTGCTTACATTATTCACTTCTTCTACTTTTAAATCTTAAACCTTAATACCGAAACCGAACCGAAATTTAAATCTTAAACCTTACAGGAAAAGTATTTTTGTAGTACACAAATTTCGGTATGTTTTAAGCACATTAAAATAAAAAAAACTGTTTTTTTATTTTGGAGCTAACTCAAAAACTCTCAGAGCTATAACCATTTAAGTGTTTCTAACAAAACGACGAAGTCCATGGACACAATACTAGCGCCAGCGAGTTTAATAGCGCGCTCTAAATGAAGGTAGGTACCTACGTGTCACTGTGTGTATCAATACTGAGATTACCAATAATTTAGAAATTGCAGGAAGTTTTTCACATTAAGTTTTGGTTTTTTTTTATTTATTTTTTTGCGTAAATGTACTCCACTGCTGACATATATTCAGCAGAAAAAAAATGTGCACTACAAAAATACTTTTCCAAAATCGAAAGTTTATTTATTTATTTCTTCACACAAATGACTTCACCGATTTGGATGAAAATTGGCATAGTGGTAGTTTCGGGGATAGAGAAGAACATGCTGCGGTTTCATCTGCGTAACTTCCGATCCCTTGGGAATATTGGGATAAAGAGCCTATGTTATTCCCAATGAATCAATGTATCCTCATACCAAGTTTCATCTAAATCGGTCCAATAGTTTCGAAGCCTATTTGTTTGAAACAAACAATAAAATCTTTCTTCTTTTTAATCACTATATAATTTAACACAAAGTCGCTTCCCGCTGTCTGTCTGTCCCTATGTATGCTTTGAGCTTTAAAACTACGCAACGGATTTTGATGCGGTTTTTTAATAGGTAATGATTCAAGAGGACCGTTTTAGTAGGTATATAAAACAAAAGACGGGCAACAGCTAGTATTAGTATAAAAGTATAGATTGTCTGTTTGAAAACACAACATACAAACTAACAAATCTTTAGTATTCCATACGTATACTAGCCAAAACATACAGACAAAAGGTGAAGGACCTTACAATCGATGTTCATACGATTAGGAGACCAATGACCTGACACTACCATTGAACACTTTAAGGCTCCGTTGTAAATCATTGCCGTTCTAAGGGCCTTCGTCACGCCATCCGCCAAATTCCTCTAGCCTATGGGCCTAGTTGGTATGTCTAAATTAATATTAATCACTACATAGTATAAAATAAAGTCGCTTTCTCTGTCCCTATATCCCTTTGTATGCTTAAATCTTTAAAACTACGCAACGGATTTTGATGCGGTTTTTTTTAATAGATAGAGTGATTCAAGAGGAAGGTTAATATGTATAATACATGCATAATATAGCCGTGCGAAGCCGGAGCGGGTCGCTAGTAGTATATTAAACAAAGTCGCTTTCTCTGTTCCTAAATCCGTATGTATGCTTAAATCTTTTAAACTACGCAACGGATTTTGATGCGGTTTTTTTAAATAGATAGAATGATTCAAGAGGAAGGTTTAAATGTATAATACATGCATAATATAGCCGTGCGAAGCCGGAGCGGGTCGCTAGTAGCATATTAAACAAAGTCGCTTTCTCTGTTCTTAAATCCGTATGTATGCTTAAATCTTTTAAACTACGCAACAGATTTTGATGCGGTTTTTTTAAATAGATAGAATGATTCAAGAGGAAAGTTTAAATGTATAATACATGCATAATATAGCCGTGCGAAGCTGGGGCGGGTCGCTAGTTGTTAAATAATTTCATAATCCTTTCTTCTTCTCAGGGTCCCTCTCCCTAACTATGCACTAGTTGGAGAGGCACCCTGAGAAGAAGGTTGGCTAGTCAGTTCAGAATATTTCACCCGATCTCTCGCTAGGCTAAAAAGTTGTGCGGCACTCGCTATCTCTGTATCATCACCACATAGTAGTATAAATAAAACAAAGTCGCTTTCTCTGTCCCTATATCCCTATGTATGCTTAAATCTTTAAAACTACGCAACGGATTCAAGAGGAAGGTTTCTAAGTATAATACATACATAATATAGCCGTGCGAAGCCGGGGCGGGTCGCTAATATTGGATAATCCTTACTTAGCGAATGCCTTTGAGCTGACCGTTGATTCATCTATCAGCCAGTCTTGATATAGGGATAGTGGATATAAACAAATAGCGATAGCGTTATTTAGAAATATAAGGGCTTTTTGTGTGACTTTACTTTAACCACAATTACTTTTACTCTAGCGGTTGCGTTCGAGCATTTCTTCATCGTGGCTTGCGGTACGCGTCATGCGCGTGCGCAAACACAAGCCAAACCAGTTGCAGACAAAGGACTTTGTTGGACATTTCACTATAGATTATTATCGCCTTGTTAAGTTGGTATTTAATATTGATTTACTATTGTTACGTAGTATAAGAATAGGTCTGCGCTGAATAGACAAGCGTACCTACTCCATCTAATAAATGCGACGACCCAGTTTGCACAATGGTCACCATGCCGGACTGCCAAACACAGTTTTGCTGGTTCGATTCCCATCTCAGACGGTTTATGCTTAGATATTTGTCTGTAGGTCTAGTTGTTTATATGTATTATAAGTATATATATTTACAAAAAAAAAGTATATAAGTAGTATATCCTTCGTCTAGTACTCATAACACAAGTCTTGTTACTTAGCTTGGCGCTAGATGGCGATGTGTGGAATGTCCTACAATATCTATCTATTATTATTGTTACAATGGCTTAGCAGTGAAATTAAAGACACTGACATGCTCTGAATCTCATCAAAGTTCAAAGTTGCTGACTTTTACTGCCTCTAGACCGCGCCCTAAGTGTGATAGTGGAACGCTGCCCTATATCTACAACTAGCAGCGCTCCGCGGTTTCATCCGTTTCAAAATAGCCTTATGTTATTCCCAATGAATTAATGTATCCTCATACCAAATTTCATCAAAATCGGTCCAGTAGTTCCGGAGCCTGTATGTTACAAACAAACAAAAAAATTATTTCCTCTTTATAATATTAGTGTAGATAAAATTTAAACACATTTTTTTTGTATTTATGTTCCAAACTACTAGACAGATTTTGATGAAACTTGATATGATAATACAATGAAACCTTGATAATAACAAATAAGATTTATTCCGGTTGGATCCCCTGGATCTGATACCCTGGGGGATCAGTTTTATTTTAAAATATTTAAGTTTATCCCCCAGGGTATCAGATCCAGGGGATCCGACCGGAATAAATCACAAATAAACACTAATATCATTCAAAAAAATATGAATAAAAACATAATAAAAATACCTTAATAAAAACTAAACCAGGAAACGTAAAAATAGGGAAAATAAAAGAGTTATTTTTTGTGGCACAAAGGCCACAAAGTGTGGCTTTTCCATACATTTGTATGAAAAAGCCACACTCGCTCGTATTCCCGTTCGCTAAACTTCAAGGTAGTCTTTCTGTTTTTGAGCCGCGGTTTGTCAACTGTCGGTAGTTTCACCGTTCCTCAGATTATATAACAAAATGATCACAAACAAGTAAAGTACATAACAAAGCTATGTTATTCATACAATGATGTCCGTTTATGAATCATATCTTATGAACTTCTGTGAGTCACTTGTATGAGGTTAAATGGAAGGTTTGTATGGAAATTTAGTCCTTGTATCTGTTTTCCTTTAACAAAGGTTGCCTGGAAGAGATCGCTTTTCGATAAGGCCTCCCATTGTGCCACTGTATGGTATGTATCATATTAGACAGTATCGTTACCTAACCTACCATAAAACTGGTGTGATAGTGGTCAAACGCTTACCTAATATTTGTGAAAAAAGGTGACATCTAGTAGTTCTATTTATTATTATGTTTATACTGCAGTGTTGGCCTTATGAGTAAAAGATTTTTCATTACTCATACTCCGAAAGTAGGTCTAAATATGCCTGAAGAGCGTGTAGAAAATAAAATTTCCAGCCCTAGGGCTTTTCGCTTTCACTGACAGCTGTCATGTCAAATTATGGCTTCGCACGACTTGTGCAATGTGCATATAGCCAGTATCAGTATCATTATACATTAGGAACTTCAAAACCTAACCTCCTTGCTTTAGGTAGCACCAAAGAATAACACTACATGTATATAACCTCTTTGGTCCTAAACTTGTTAAAAGGATCAGGTAGTATGGAGTCTCTCATCCAATCTCGTTGTTAGGAAGAATTTTATGTATTATTCGTAATGAAAAGCACAGTGTTTACCTCGGGTGAAAGACTCATTAAGTCCCTCGAACTATTAGCGCCCTCGCTACGCTTTGGCGCCAAACTCCGTCTCGGGACTTGTAATGAGTGACTTTCACACCTAGGATAACAATGTACTATTATTTATTTGTGAATTATAACATTAAAAATTGCCATTAGCAGACTTGCCTGACATTATAGAAAATGGGTTTTATTATAACACAACTTATTTGTAAAAAACATCTATAGACTAAATTAAACACACATAAACATAAAGAACATATACTTACCATTAAAACATTAAACTGAACTGATTTTTCAGATGAAAACGAAAAACAGGGGTTTTTCCCAATATTCCCACCAGATCGGGAACTAGTACACTTCCTCTCACGTTTTACCGCAACTGACAACAGTTAAAGCAGACGTCGAACAAATGGTTCTAAATGTCTATCAAATAATAATTACATTTTTATGTTCTAACAAATTAACCTACAATTCAAGATAAAGGTGATGGGAATTAACTACAATGTATTCAACAAAGAGATGAAATCTTCATTTAAATACACCCGAAGAAGTTTAATATCTATACGGGAATAGACAACACATCTAAACATTTCCCTATAAGAAAAAGTTTGATCTCAAATCTGCGAAATATAAACACTTGCAGTGCCCCGCGGTTTTACCCGCTTATGTGCCGATGCCGTGGAAATATCGAGATAAATAGTACAAGGATTTAATGTATCCTTATACCAAGTTTTTTAAAATCGGTCCAGTAGTTTCGGAGCCTATTCGTTACAATCTAAAAAAAATCCTCTTTATATTATCGGTGTAAACTAGCAGCGTTCCGCGGTTTTTCGTCGTATCCAAATAAAAAATAGTATATGTCACTCCCAAGGATTGAATGTATCCTCATACCAAATTTCACCAAAATCGGCCCTATAGTTTCAAGACCATTACAAAAAACCTATACTTACTTATAAAATATTCTACTTCACATAGAGTAAAGCTATAATAATGTTTATTAATTACTTAAGTACCTATTATTTATTTCTTATTTTTTATTTTTAAATTATAAAATCGAACAAAGCTGAAACAAAAGACAATTAAAACTAAAACAAAATACGATCGAAGCGGACAAAAACAACGTTCGAAATTGAAACAAAAGACGATCGGAATAACCAGAGGTTTTTACTACTTCAGCTTCGCCTTGAATCTTTATTTTGATGTTGTGTCTGACTAATATGTAATTTAATATCTTTAAACCACAAAAACAAAATCTCTCTAATCGTTTAACAAGATTTAAATTAGTGGTCTTGAGGCAAAAATATAATGATGTTTTATAACTGTGAACTGTTTTTTGTATTCAACAAATTAACGAACTTACAATTGAAGATGATTTTGTTTATAATTTGAAAAAATATCTTTTATCTAATAATGTCTAAGTCTATGATTTGGAATTATTATATCTAATGGCTACGCAGAGCGTAATTTTTGGACAAGTAAAAGCTATTTCGCAAAATAATATCCAATTAATAAATCGAAATGTATGTAAAATTTCCAAGCGGACAATTTTCAAAAAACTTTATTTTCAAACTTCTCAATCACTAAGTTATTTAAATGGACATAAAATGGACATGTTTAATTCTATTTTGAACTAAAGCAAGTATGTGATGAACTGACCGTGCCTGGTAGGGGAGGCTCCGGAAAATAAACGAGTCGTGTATTATAATAAATTACCTAAAGACATATATTAACAGGTTCAGAACTTTTATAAAGCATAAATTGTGCAGTAAGGCGTACTATGATACTTCGTCTTACCTCAATGATAAGAACCCATGGACGTGAATTTAGTTGCTCCATTTCAAATAATACTTTCAAATATTTGTAATATTGACCTTTGTGAGCGTGATCACATAAAAAAACCCCATGAATTTCTTGTGCCTTCTTCTCATTGGTGAGCGCGATCCGAAGGCACACATCCTAACTTAGTTTTTAAGATGATACTATGTCAAAAAATGTATTAAGCATCCAAATGAATAAGTAAAAGAATCTTGAAAGTTTGTTTATTTAGTTTGTTCCCACATTTCGATCAAATGACGACCGATTTAGATATAATCGGCATAGTCGTAGTTCAGAGGATGAGGAAGGACATGGGATACTTTTGATCCCGGGGGATCGGGACTTACGCGGGTGAAACCACAGAGCGCAGCCTCTATCTATAGTCAACATAAGAAATAAACACGATTATTCATACTGTTTCTTCATTGAATTAAAATCAGCTGTGGACACAGCTGTAGTGTATTTATCTTACGTCAGTAGATAAACTTCAGTAATGAGTATTTTCTCAATAGTCGATAAGTTATAGTGTTTTGATAAGGTATCAGTATCATTGGCGATTGGATAAGGTATACCTACTGTCGAAATTAACTACGTTTTATATGAAGTTGGCACAATGGCCACCATGCCGGACTGCCAAACACAAGGTTGCGATTATGCAACAAGGGAGTAAAGCAATGTCTTACGTCACGGGTAGCATATTGGACCCCGAGCGTAATGAAGGATATGTGAGTGAAGCGAGGGGTTTAACTCGCCCAAGTCGAAGACATGCTTTATCCCGAAGTGCAAACTTTACTTTTCACACCATCTGTAAAATAATAAAAGCCAGACTCATTACAATGCTCGTATATTAATATTAGAAGCATACCTATTTGTTGGAAACATACGTCAAAATTATAGCCTACTAGATTTTTGTAGACCAATACAATGCTTCCTTTGTGAAGGGCATTATACTCGTGTGCTAAGAGTTTTTCATACAAAATTCAAAATTCCAAACTCTTGGGAGTTTCATACAAAATTATCTCCCTTGGGAGTTTCATACAACATTATTTATTTCCTTTTGATTGAAAGACTTTGCTTTACGTTGGGTACTAGGTCTGTAATCCGAGATGTGAGATTTAGCGTACACTCCCGGATGGCGCTAAAAGAGCAGACAAACGATACTAGGCCTTGGCTGCCAGCTTCTTACACCACCCTCTGGACAAAGTCATGGTGCCAAGTGACTCTTCATGTTGTCCAGGCGTGCCGTTCTCTTTCTAGACGAGCATGCTACATCCTCGACCTCATTATGGCTTCTCATCAGGTGACATGAGGTCAAATGCTACCCTATTTTGAGTAAAAAAAATATAGAGCTGAAGGTGAGAATAGTTAATTATATCATTGACAAAGAATTCTGAAAACTATGCGCGTATATAGACGTCTATTCGATATAAAAATATCGATAAGATAAAACTCTATTGATAAAATTCTACGAAATTATTTGACACGTTTAACAAAAAGTGGTGTTTTAATCGATAATGCTATTAGGTCTATTAATCGGATTATTGATTGTAATAAATATATAATTTGATAATTTGTTACGTGTTTCATAAAAATCGGTCCAGTTGTTTCATTACGAAAAAAAGGTGATCTGTAAAGTCGGTTCACGGACGATTATTTTACGTGATAACGTCTCATAAGAAAACGATGAAAAATAGAGATTGTTTTTTCGTTTTTTTTATTCCTATATAAGTACATATATATATATATATTTTTTCCTTTTTAAAAGTCTTCTATTCGTCAATTGTCACCATAACACAAACCCAAATAGGCGATATTATTAAGATATTGTGCAAGCAAGTTCATTTCGCTGATATTAGAGATACAAAAATGAGTGCAATTCAAATAATTGAAAGAGGCAGGCGAAAAGTGTTGTTATCATCAGGGTGGCAGTATTACAAACATGTGCTACAATGTAATAATTATACGAAACATTGGTTCTCCAGAACGCAAGGTGTTTCCAAATCCATTGGGTATTCTGCCGGGATTTCGATTCTACAAAAACTAAGTCAGGGCTCAGCTAAGCCAAACAATTCAAAGTTCTCAAATTTAAAATTGCCGTTAAATATTGATGTAACCTATTTTTTTTTTCGAAATGACGCACTACTGCACAAAATTTTAATTACCAACTTCCGTAGAATTGCATCAAACTAAAAAAAAACTAGCACATTTCATGCTTAATTACTTGAAAAGGAAACTGGCATACCGTTTTAGGCACGATTCGACCTTGGCCGCGTGTTACAAACAGACCGTATAGTCACTTTTGTTGTTATTGTTATTAGTTAGTTGTTATTGTATGCATTACGAAATATCTGTTACCAGTTAGTTCCGAAAACATAATTTTATTAAAGTGTTTCGTACCGGATGACCGACAAATTGAAAAAAAATTGTATTTCTTGTACCGATTGTTACTGACGTCATTCACTGGAATGGCCTTAACGGAAGACCAGCGCTAGTCGAAATACTAGCATATCGCTGAGTTGTGGTCCGTTTTGCAATTTTTTTTAATATTTTAGTGTAGCCGTAGCATAGAGATACAACTACCTACTTTGTAATTTCTTTTTGTTGCAAATAAATAATATTATATTCTATTCTAAAAATTTCAGAGTTCTTAGAGAGACTAAATTCTTTATTAGAATTTGAAACAATCCCAAAAATAACAGTGTAATTAACAATAATTGTCGATTCATTATTATACGACATTATAATTTGGGATAGTTGAAAACCCTAAATAAAGAATTTAATAGTTTAAAAATTGTGTTCTAGATGCGCGGATTACAAAAAAATATTACATTTCTAGAAAAAAAAAACTGGACCAATTAAATTAAATTTGGTGGGCTGCTATTCCGACATCACCTAAGATGAAAGTAGAATTACAAAATAGACTAATTTGTCGTATAATTTATGGGTATTCATTAATAAACAAGTTATTATGCGCACTCTTATCAAATTAATATCATTAACATAACTCGATGATTCACATCAATTAGCCACACGGTTTTTTTTAACTCTTGCGTAAATATTTTTTTTGCTTCCGGTGTTGTAGAAATATGTAGTCCATTAATAAGAAATATGTAGTCCATTAATTTATAGGAAATAGGTAAATAGCACGATAAAGAATTAGAATTTTAAACATTTTTTTACTAGGATTACAAGATTTTTGATCTAAAATTTCAAGATGGACCTAGAATTGCAAGCTTTTTGGCCTAGAATTGCAAGATTTATTACCTAGAATTGCGAGATTGGACCCATTTATAAAATGAAGAAACTCCGAATTACGGAATTATTGTACGAGTGACGTTAAATTTTTTCTTGGCCTTCCTTTAATAGATAATTTTAGATAGGTAGGCATATTTTTCCTTAATGCAATTTTCCGTAATCTACCAAAAGTTTTAACTATCTGAATCTACATCAACTATTCCTAGATTAAAATCTACCTTACTACCTGGTTAGTTACAGATAAGATAAACTGGGGTTTCTATTTAAACAGAAGCCATACCAGATGCCCGCCAAATCATCAAAATCGACCCACGCGTTGGGTCTCTAGAGACCCACAAAAGAACAAACATACATACATAAGTTTTTTACTCTTATCAGATTCCCACATTAATAAGCCTCCTTTGCGTTAACCAGTCGGCTAATATCGTTACATTTTGATTTCTAACTATCATATTTACGATACTAAAAATTGAATTTCACGAGCGTCCGGTCTTAATTCTCCTAAAATAATTTCCTTGAAACAATCTATCATCAGTGACAATCTGCCGATGGCCACTTCTGTATTTCAATTACCAATTGAAAGTCAATATTAGATTCAGTGTCAATCAATTCGTGTCTTTCCAAGAAATAAATAAAAAATTCAAAGTCCTAACTGACTGACTGATGTATCAACGCACAGACCAATGTATAGATCGAGCCAAACTTTTGAGATCGACATACTTTCTTCATTTCCACACTTACCTATCTTTACAGGTCCCAAGTTGGGACCTGTAAAGATAGATAAGCCCAACAATAAATAAATAATAATAAATATTGCAGGACATTCCACAAATCACCATGCCGGACTGCCAAACACAGGGTTGCGGGTTCGAATTCCGCCTCAGACAAGTATTTATGCTTAGATATTTGTCTGTGGTCTGGTTATTTCTATGTATTATATTATGTGTATATATTTACGGAAGAAAAGTATATTAGTACATACTTAGTATATTCGTTGTCTGGCAATACAAGTCTAATAACTTAGCTTGGTGCTAAATGGCGATGTGTGAAATGTCCTGCGATATTTATTTAATTTTTTTTACCAATTTTAAAGAAAGGATGAGGTTCTGAATTCGTCGCTTATATTTTTTTTAATAATTCAGATATCGGGCTCACAAGAACAGTCATTGTTTAAAAAGACTGTTTCCATATATTCGCATGTTATTTTTGCTTCAATTAACTTATCACATTAGCGTTCCAAATTCAATGCTCGTGGTGTAATAATTATATCACCCGATGAGTAATAAACTCGAGCGCATTGTGTCAACGTTTCGTTTGTTGGATAAACATCGCCGTGTCTAATTGATTGTCTTGATGGATATATCATTATTCAATACCAAATGTTATATCATTCTTTGTTTGATGGTTTTGTGTTTTTATTCTGATTTTTTTTTTATAATTATTTTATGAAACTATTTGTGGAAAATAAACATTTATGACGTGAGAGTCAGGATAGTTATTATGTTTGAGGAAATCAATATTTTTAGGGATCCGTACCTAAAGGATAAAAACGGGACCGTTACACTAAGACTGCTGTCCGTCTGTCTGTCACCAGGCTGTATCTCATGAACCGTGATAGGTAGACGGTTGAAATTTTCACAGATGTAAGTATTTATGTTTCCGCTATAACAACAAATACTAAATAGAGAAAAAATAAGTGGGTCTCCCATACAACATGTTACGGAACCCTTCGTGCGTGAGTACGACTCGCTCATGCTTAAGGTGAAAGGGTACCGACGCTCTCTCCATACAAACGTAGTCGACTGTTTCCTCCCTGGATAATGACACTAGCATAAATATTTTTGCTGCATAAAACCTATAACTGCCATGACTTTGCCCCTATGTCTTGGTTTTTTACATTTGCCAATTATCATAGAAATTAAGATTTAAAAAATAAAAAAAACATAATTTAGGTACCCTTTCCTCTTAATATCTATATTTAAGAGGAGAGGGTACCGACCGCTCTCTCCATACAAACGTAGTCGACTGTTTCCTCCCTGGATAATGACACTAGCACAGATGTTTTTGTTGTATAAAACTTATAACTGTCATGACCATGCCCCTATGTCTTATCATCACTATCACTACATTGTATAAAATAAAGTCACTTTTCGCCGTCCCTATGTCCCTATTTCCCTATGTCCCTTTGCATGCTGTAAAAAAAACCCAAGACATAAGGGCATAGTCATGGCAGTTATAGGTTTTATGCAACAAAAATATTTGTGCTAGTGTCATTTATCCAGGGAGGAAACAGTCGACTACGTTTGTATGGAGAGTGCGCCGGTACCCTTTCCTCTTAGATAAGTAGGTATGTAGGTATTTCTATAGTTTTTAACGAAGCCGTGCCGCATTTTTATTTACGTAGGTGTAAAAAAATCACAATGATATCCTTATTCGGAGCGAGCGTCCGCGATATCTGTTTGTGTATGATAATGAACCATTCAAATTCAAATGATATTATTAGTGAATGTTTCTTTAAATAAAACGATTTTGATAATGCTCGTTTCGATTGAGAGAATGTCTTTATAAGTCTTGAGAAAACGACAAATATTATTCTTAAAACTAAAATTTAAAACGTGATATTTACCATGTTTTTACGGTCCCGTACCTCAAAAGGTATAAAAAGGAACCCTCCGAGATCACTCTCTTGTCCGTCTGTCTGTCCGTGTGTCACCACCGATTTTTGTTATTATTTTGTGGATCAGTAATGATCAATGATGATGAAAATGATGATTTTGTGGATTTCGATATTTCGTTACTTTACATCATTTTCACGAGACGCTTGTAACAGCAGCATCGAGCTGCACAAAAATAAAAAATTAAAAAATCGGCCAAGTGTGAGTCGGACTTGTGCACAAAGGTTTCCGTATTATTTCCGTAAAAATTTTTTTCTGTATAATCCAGTAATCCGAACATTCCAATAATCCGGCACCCTCTGGTTTTCAATAGTGCCGGATTAGGCCGGGTTTCAACTGTCTAGATAGCACGGTTCGTGAGGTACAGCCCGACAGACAGACAGTGGAGTCTTAGTAATAGTGTTCTGTTTTTACCCTTTGGCTACGGAACTCTAAAAGATTCGAGGAAATTTAAAATTTCTTGCTATTGTAAATTAATACTAGCTGCCCCCCACCGTTCAACCCGCAAAAGAATATCCCATAGAAATATCTGACTAAAAATCCATATCGATTTCACGTAGGTATCTTGAATATATGTGTTTCTTACACCACACGACGTACCAGTTAAGCTAAACAGACCTTCTCCGTCCTAAGGTTGCCTGGAAGAAATCGCTTTAAGCGATAAGGTCGCCTGTTTGTACAATTTTGTAGTTAATAAGCTTTCTCGTCCTCTTTGTTATTTTCAATGTTTTGTAATAATAATAATTTTATTCACAAATATAGATGCTACAAATTGTCATAACAAAAATTGTTTCCCTGGATTTCATCTTATACAAAAATAGTAGATTCTTATAATGCTAAAATAAAAATAATTAGGAAATGGTTCACATGTAAACAATGTAGAAATAAAACGTGGAGTCCCTGTCACCTAAACTAGGATGACCTGTAATATAGGAGACAGTTGATTCCTCACTAAAAGATTGGTTTTTTAAATTTTGTACCCTAAATACCGTTATGACTCAAAGTGTTTTATAAGTACTTATATAGTTAATATAGTTTAATTATTCTGGGCACCAGTGATTGACAAACCTTGTGTGTTGTACAAATAAAGTGTTTATCTATCTATCTATAGCATTTAAACCGTGTTTTTTATTTGTTTCAGATCGACACAAGCGGAAACGGCTACATAGATTTGAAAGAATTAAAAGACGCTCTAGACAGCGTCGGGTACAAAATACCACAATGGAAGGTTAGGTGCATGATTGAGGAGTACTACGACAATGGAAGCAAGCACGGACGAGGCGTCAACGGCAGTATGAACGGAGACGCGAGGAAGAATGGCATCAGCCTTAATGAGTTCGAAGAGTTGTGCGCCAATTTGAAGGCACAGCAGGTTTGTTAATCACTACTTACATAGTCACTACATAGTATAAAATAAAGTCACTTTTCGCCGTCCCTATTTCCCTTTGTACGCTTAGATCTTTGAAACTACGTAACGGATTTTGATGCGATTTTTAATAGATAGAGTGGTTCAAGAGGAAGGTTTATATGTATAATACATGCATAATATAGCCGTGCGAAGCCGGGGCGGGTCGCTAGTAACATATAAAATGCTTTGTCCAGACTGACTGACGGATCAACGCACAGCCTAGGTTCTAACTTTAGTATAGCGGCATACAGAAATACATCTGTGAAAATTTAAACTGTCTAGTTATCACGGTTCATGAGATACAGCCTGGTAAAAGACAGACGGAAGGACAGTGGAGTCTTAGTAAAAGGGTCCCGTTTTTACCCTTTGGGTATGGAACCCTAAAAACCGCAGCATGGCCCAGGCTACCGAATAGTTAGGACTGCTTTTAGTAAAAAATCTAAGTTTTTTTAATTTAATGCAATTCTTAAATTAAGAATACTGCTAATTATTTTTAAGAACATTCCTAAAAACAACAAACTTTTCCCTAGCGTCTTTTGGTAGAGGATTATTTCTTGCTTGAAGAAACCTTTTTTCTGTGTTATCGAACCCTTGCCCTATGAAAAAGAAAGGCGGACCAAAACCTAACCACAAACAGTGCCTTTATTCGCTAAGGTTCAAGTCGTCGGGCGCGCGTGATTAGGACGAGATTTCCATACAAAAACTGCCCCCTCTCCGCCCCTAATCATGCGCGCCCAATGACTTGAACCTTAGTGAATATAGGCCCAGTTTGTTTAACAAAGTAAACATGCACAAATCAAACCATTTAACCTCAATAACATTTATTTATTACTTTATTGACTGTCCATTAGAATCTATCGTAAACACAGTTAAACATCGTTACGCTCTGTGGTTACATTTGATTACCGGTTCAAATCCATTGACTCCTTTCTCTCTATCATTTTTATTAAGGAATTATCTTAAATGTTGCGTTTTATTTGTTTAGTTGATTTAGGGGCGTCTTGTTTTATTGTTTTGATTTTTTTAGTGCTTTGTGATTTATTTAAACTATAGTTACGCCCTGTGTTTTTGCCTGCGTTAGTGTTTTTCAGAATCAGAATCTTTATTTGCTAAAAACACAGGTATAAATATTAGAGGAAATAATAGGAAATAATATTAAATTAATTAATAAAAAAATAAAAATTAATTTAAAAAAAAATAAAAAAAATTATATAATAATATTAGCAGGTATATTTTTTTAAGTTATATTGTGATTTCCTACAAACAAATACAAAATACCTACAAACTTTAACAACCCTCTTTACACCATTAGTCGTCGAATTTCTCAAAAAAAATTCACGGAAATCCAGAGATTTCCAGAGTACTAAAATTTTTATTATTTGGTACAAATGAAAAAAAAAATACTAAAATAGTTAGAATAATCCTCATAATAGCTCCTTCTGTCTCTCGATTCGGAAATAGTTTAGGATATTTTTTCCATACCCAAGTAGTACCTTACTGATGTTGAAACCTTCATTTTTCCAGGTGTCCAGCACATTCAAACAAGCAGTCAGTAAAAAGGAGAATCTGGAACATTTGGGTGGAATGAGTGAAGCCTCCAGTGATGGTAAGTACCAGCATATCAATTTTAAAACCAACTAGCAGCGTTTTAAAACCAATCACCGGCATAAATCCGGATATTCATCGGATGAAAAGTAGACTAGAAGCCTATATCCCTCAATGTATCAATGTTTGTAACAAATAGGCTCTGTAACAATATTCATCATCATCATGTCAGCCCATACACGTCCACTGCTGGACATAGGCCTCCCCCATACGACGCCACAAACAGCGGTCCTGAGCCGCCTCCATCCACCGACTACCCGCGACCGCCACAATGTCGTCGGTCCACCGGGCAGCTGGTCTCCCAACACTCCGTTTCGCGTTGCATCGTGGCCGCCACTCGAGAACCTTTACTCCCCAGCGGTTGTCAGTTCTGCGAGCTATATGACCTGCCCATTGCCACTTCAGCTTACCAATCCTGAGAGCTATGTCAGTGACTTTGGTTCTTCTACGGATTTCCGTATTTCGGATTCTATCACGTAGAGAAACTCCGAGCATAGCTCTCTCCATAGCCCGCTGAGCGACTCTGAGCTTATGAACGAGGCCTATAGTCAGCGACCACGTCTCGGATCCGTATGTCATCACTGGTAACACACATTGGTTGAAAACTTTGGTCTTGAGGCTCTGTGGTATTTGTGACGAGAAGATATTGCGAAGCTTCCCGAACGCTGCCCAACCGAGTTGGATTCGTCGGCTGACCTCTTTATCGAAGTTGGATTTACCTAGTTGAACCATTTGGCCTAGGTAGACATAGTGATCAACAACTTCGATAACATCGTCTCCAATGTGAACAGGTATGGGTACAACGTGGGCGTTCGACATGATCTTTGTCTTACCCATGTTCATTTTAAGACCCACCTGTCCGGAGACGGTGTTGCGGTCTCTCAGCATCCTGCTGAGGTCCTCCAGCGATTCTGCCATGATGACTATATCGTCGGCAAACCGAAGATGAGTGATGTAATCGCCATTGATATTGATGCCATATCCGTCCCAGTCCAAGAGCTTAAATATATCCTCCAATGCAGAGGTGAACAGTTTCGGAGAGATAACATCTCCCTGTCTCAGCCCTTTTTGCAATAGGATCGGATTTGTGCTCTGGTTCTGAAGCCGGATAGACATAGTGGCGTTGCTATACAAACACTTCAGCACTTGGATATACCGATAGTCAATTTGGCACCGCTGGAGGGACTGCAGCACTGCCCAGGTTTCGACTGAATCAAAGGCTTTCTCGTAGTCCACAAACGCAAGACATAACGGCCGATTATACTCCTCTGTCTTCTGTATAATCTACCGGAGCGTATGAATGTGGTCTACGGTACTAAAGCCTTTTCGGAACCCGGCTTGTTCGGGAGGCTGGAAGTCGTCAAACCTTCGAGAAAGACGGTTGGTGATAACTCTCGAAAACAGCTTATAGACGTGGCTCAACAGTGAGATGGGTAACAATATTACTCCCAATGAATCAATGTAAATCTTCCTACTAAGTTTTATCTAAATTGGTTCTGTAGTTTCAGAACAAACAACTTTTGTTCTACGACTTTTGGAAATTCGAACATTTTTTTGAAAATTTTGAGGTTAGATTATTAACCTTAATATTTTACTTATTTTTTAAGTTTTATCTACTGTTTTTAGTCTGAATGACCTTTGTTTTAAAAAATCTGCTGTTTTTCGATTTTACATAACCTCTCATATTTGTTTTCGAATTTCCAAAAGTCGTAGAACAAAGGTTGTTTGTTACGGTGCACAGAAGTAGCCCTCAACGGCTTGCTAGTATAATTACCAATAACCCTGTATAAGTACCCGTAGACTAGCTTTTACCCGCGACGTCGTTCGCGTAGAAGTTGTTCCAAATCCTACGCCATAACAGCTATCTGCCAAATAGCTCGATACGTCCATTGGTTTAAGCTGTGCGTTGATTCAGTTAATCTATACCTATTCATAACGCATGAACGCGCTAATCTCTAAAATTTTTTGTGAAAAAAATATTTTTGTGTTGGATAGTCCATTTATCGAGGAAGGCTATATTATAGGCTACTTTTCATTTTGATATTCCCACGGGATCGGGACCTACGCGGGTGAAAACGCGGATCGCAGCTAGTATATTAATAAATATTAAATGGGGAAGGTTAGGTTAAAGTAAAATATCGCTCTAACATACGAAAGTATATTTTTTTTCATCATCATCATCATGTCAGCCCATACACGTCCACTGCTGGACATAGGCCTCCCCCATACGACGCCACAAACAGCGGTCCTGGGCCGCCTCCATCCACCGACTACCCGCGACCGCCACAATGTCGTCGGTCCACCGGGCAGCTGGTCTCCCAACACTCCGTTTCGCGTTGCATCGTGGCCGCCACTCGAGAACCTTTACTCCCCAGCGGTTTTTTTTATAGATTCATATTTTTTTTATAGATTACATATTATAAAAACCACTATTGTATAGATGTACTTACTCATCTATTTTTAAGTTTTTTTATCAGTGCAATAAAAAAAAATCATTGGCCTAGTTTGTAGTCACGACCGTTCACAGTAAGTGCTACATCGCTGCAAGGCCGCATTATCTAGAAGCAGTCGATTTGAAGTGGTTTTTCCCTGTCAAATGAGTATTTTGCGCGAAGTTATCGCGGACTATGTTTTACCTACTTGTAAACATTGACGACTATCTTATTGTAATTTATTTTAATGCACTGACTTAAGGTGGCTCTTATTTATTATTATTTAGTTTTTTTATCTGCTAGGGAAGTGTTATGTATTTCGTGCAGAACTGTATAATATTCTTAAAATAAAATTCATTCATATCGTCCAATCTAAACCACTGGATCGATTTTCTTCAACAAATAATGGTAATGTTGCTCATCTTTTAGAGTTTTCGTTTAGCTCTAAAACTTCTAAGAATACTACCAGAGATAGTAATTGAGACGAACGGCTTAACGGCCTTCCGAAGCACGGAGGCGTTTTACTTTTTAACGGACTTCAAAAAAGGAGGTTCTCAATTCGTCGCGTATATTTTTTTTTATGTATGTTCGCCGATTACTCGAAAACGCCTGGACCGATTTTGAAAATTCTTTTTTTGTATGAAAGGGCCACTTTGTTAATCGGGTCCCCCTCAAAGTAATGATCACGCCAGGCGTTGATTAACCCTTACGACCTTTAACAACCAGCGCAGCTAGACTATGAGTTCTATTTTATGTAACAAAAATAATAATTTCTGAAAAATTATAGAATTCTAACCTGTGATCCCAACAAAATCAAACAAAGCTGTGCTATTAATAATAATAATTAAGCTTGGTGTCCTGTATGTGACTTAGTAGTTAGAGTACCATGGTACTACAGGAGCTGCAGAATCTGCAGATTGTAACCCTAAAAAGACAATTTTTAGAAAAATATTCCGTTTCTTATTTTTCTTTTTAAATTTTCAGGAACAACCCACTCAGTCCGGCTAGAAGAACAGATGGCTTTCTCAGGCTGGATCAACAGTAACCTGGAACATGATCCGGATTTACAGCGTCTACTGCCGATAGACCACGAGGGGAAGCAGTTGTACGAGAAGCTGAAAGATGGTCTTATATTGTGGTAAGTCAATAGACCAGTAGAAGAACAGGTGGCGTTCTCATGCTGGATCAACAGTAACCTGGAACAGAATCCGGATTTACAGTGTCTGCTGCCGATAGACCACGAGGGGAAGCAGTTGTACGAGAAGCTGAAAGATGGTCTTATATTGTGGTGAGTTAGTAGATCAGTAGAAGAACAGGTGGCGTTCTCCAGCTGGATCAATAGTAACCTCCAGATTACTCACGATCCGGATTTACAGCGTCTACTGCCGATAGACCACGAGGGGAAGCAGTTGTACGAGAAGCTGAAAGCCGGTCTTTTGATCAGTGAGCTATTAGACCAGTAAAGGAACAATGGCGTTCGCCGAATTCTTTTTCTTATCATTTCAGGAGGACCAACAAATTAATTATTATCTAACCAATAGCAGCATCATTGGCATCGTAAAGGTCGTCCAATGTGCTGAAGTTAAGGCACTGTAGACCTTGAAGAAAGGTGTTCCATCGACCGTGTTAGTTCCCCACAGACCATGGCGATGTGCGACTCACATTTTGTCAGTAACAACTTCCTTAGGTCTGGAGTTGGTTAAGCAACTTCCACTACTCCAGATCAAGACCTAGAAGAACCTCCAGATGATGATGATTAAAAAGTATCTTTCTCCTACAGTAAAGTGATAAACCACTCCTGCCCCGATACGATAGACGAGCGCGCAATAAACAAGAAAAACCTCACGTTGTACACGAAGCATGAAAACCTCACGTTGGCTCTGGTCTCCTCGCAGGCTATTGGATGCAACATTGTCAATATTGACGCTCATGACTTGGCTAAAGGTAATTATTATTATATAAAACAATTTCAATAGTGATATGGGACAAACTAAGATTTTTTTGTAATGTGGGACAAAACTTTAGGAGAAACGAGGAATAAATAAGAATTATTGACAGAAGAAGAATAACTCCTGTAAATGGAAATGTCATATACATTTGAAACTTATATTTATTTGCTCAACTCAAACGCATTTAAATCTATGTCCTATCTCTTTTATTTCACGACATTGAATGAAATAGCTCATCGAACCGAGAGCCTATAGACCACTTTTACCATATCTAAAATGCAGAGAGCTAAGACTAAGCTAAGACTGAGCTAAGCTAAGATAAAAAAAAAATTGAGTAAGGTACTTTAATTTCAGCTATCAATCCACAAGCTGAAATTAAAGTACACTTTTACCTTACTAAAATATTTTATCGATCACTACCAACATCTCTCATAGCTTTATTTATTGATAATATTTACAGGCAAACCCCACTTGGTGCTCGGTCTCCTCTGGCAGATCATCAGGATCGGTCTCTTCAATCAAATAACACTTGAACATTGTCCAGGACTTACTGAGCTGCTTAACGACCAGGTACGTCAAAATTGTGGAAATTTGTCTTGTGAGTGACAAAATTGAAAAACCTGTATCATAGACGAATAATACTCACTCACTGACTGTTACTCATTAACAAAAAATATTTTACGGTCATTACTTCGATGGGTGGCCAATTATTAGTGTGGCTAAAATGTGTTTTCGTGAGCCCCTCCGTGCTTCGGAAGGCACGTTAAGCCGTTGGTCCCGGTTGCTACCTCTAGTAGCAGTCGTTAGGTCAAGTTAGAGGCCTTAAGCCTGAAGGCCTCTAACTTGACCTAACGACTCACCTATTGTTAGAGTTTGCAGATTGCCTTAAGGCTTAAGGCAATCTGAAAACTCTAACAATAGGTGAGCCACACCACTATACGAGAAGAAGAAGAAGATTAACAAAAAAACATTCGGTAATAAAAACCCCCTCATTTCTTGATAACGCAACTGCTATTCATACAGTCAATGCCAGTATGATCCTCATTGGTCACTTTGTCTTTATCTCCAGGAACGCATCGAGGACCTTCTAGCGCTATCCCCCGAAGCCATCCTCCTCCGCTGGGTGAACCACCAGCTGGAACGTGCTGGAGTCA
The DNA here is from genome assembly GCA_907269075.1 of Idaea aversata. NCBI lineage: Eukaryota > Metazoa > Arthropoda > Insecta > Lepidoptera > Geometridae > Idaea > Idaea aversata. The sequence goes on from OU026108.1 coordinate 2,353,254, forward strand.
CCCGCCGCTGCACCAACTTCCAACAGGACGTCTCCGATTCTGAGATATACACTTACCTGTTGAAGCAGATAGCGCCTGAAGATGCTGGTGTTACGCTCAATGCGCTTAACGTAAGTTTAACTGGGTTTTGTCTGCAACTTCGGTTACGTTGGGTTTGTATTTTCCAATATTGTTTCTTAGTGGAATTTCAGCCCGATCCGTTCATTGATTTGAGCTGTGCTTTGACTTATCAGTCAGTCAGTCATGACATTGAATCTTATATTTATAGTTTGTAAAAGATTAACAGAAAAAAAAAACATCCAAATGGGACAATAAATATGAAGCAATCAATAAACAAAGAATTTGTGTCCTATCATACTTAAAAATAAATTAGAAATGAGAACCTCTTCCTTTTTTAACAGGTTTAAAATAAAGGATTAACAGGGTTAATTGTTTGATTTAATCATCTAAGTATTTCATTTTAGTTTATTTCGTATTTTTAAATTATAAATTATTATAATTATAATAATAAAAAATAAGATTTAATTATTTTGAAATAAAACATTAAGGCCCAGAATACAAATTATTCAAAGGTAAAAAGGAAAGAAATACATTTTTATTTTATTTTTTTATAACTAATAGGCTGCAAAACTGTTGACCCATTTTGATGAAATTGAGGATGATACATTGATTGAAATTGATTCTTTAGGTTTGCTTAAAGATATTCCCACGACATCGGAACTTACGTAATTGAAACCACAGAGTACTGCTTCCGTAGTACAAAAGCAAGAATCATAATCAAGAAAACTTTAAATATCCAGGAGAACGACCTACACAAACGAGCTGAGATAATGCTGCAACAAGCTGCCAAGCTGAGATGCCGAGCGTTCGTGAGCCCCGCAGACGTTGTATCCGGGGTGTATAAGCTGAACTTGGCGTTCGTTGCCAACCTGTTCAACCAGCATCCGGCGTTACAACGTGCGCCAGACGCTGAGGAGTACCATCAGTTGGACGAGACTAGGGAAGAGAAGAGTGAGTATTGAACAGGCTTTAAGGGGGGTCCATACGGGTTGCCGTATACCTACCTACGTATTTAGTAGTCTGTGTAGCTGGACCTAGCTACACAGACTACTAAATAGTTACTACTGGCACCGGTCGCCTTCGTTGGTGAACATTGTTGATTGTTACGAATGTGTTTTGTTTTTCTCAAAAGTGCTGAGATGGAATTGTAGGTGAGATCTTTACCGAGATCATTTTGGTGTGATTTTGAGCCAAACATTTCGTATAGTCGTATAGCTATCCTAAAATTAAGAATTAAAACTAGTCTAGCTTTGAAATGACAAGGAACTTTCGCCTCAAAATTACCGCAAAATATCGGTAAAGAGATACCTACAATTCCATCTCAGCACTTTTAAGAAAAAACAAAACCCTTTCTTTACAAAAAACAATGTTAGTTGTAAGCAACGGGTATTTCTGGCGCGTTGCGTTTGGCTGCATATAGCCTTAACGAATTATCTAGCAGGGTGGCGAGCTTGTCGGTCTTTTATCGGATACATTTCGGGGAGTGTGCAACAGAACTACGCAACCCAATTTAACCAACTTCATTCTTTCGTCGTACAACCAAGGCTAACTTAAATGTGGCACTGTATCATGGTGGAAATACCAGACGTCCGCAATAAGCGTTTTACTTCGTTATTCCTTATTCGCAAGGGAATGAAATCGGTTGGTTGCGTCTGTCTTTCCTGACGTGTACAATTTGGGGGTCTTTAAGTCGCGAGTGAATAGGTATCTTCTAGGGAAACGTGTTACAGGCAGGGGGCCTACCGCGGTAAGTGCGTCGGCTTCAAACCAACGCGTCGGTTTACGCCGACCCGCGCCCCACACTGGGCGAAATTTTGAGCCTGTCTTTCATAGGAGTTTTGAAAAATTAAGTGGTTTTTGTCATGTGTTTTAAGTATGCAGGATTGTTGAGGACATCAAAACATTTAAAAATAAGTTATTCTGTTTTTTTTATTTCTAAAAAACACTACAAAATATGACTTTGTTTTTTTTTTAAATAATAACACCATAATCACATATTTTTTAAAGGTTTTGATGTCCTCGACAATCCTGCATACTTAAAACACACGAAAACACTACTTAATTATTCAAAATTTCTATGAAAAGCATGCTCAAATTTTGCCCATTGTGAGACGCGGTTCGGGATATCGACGTCGGCTTGAAGCCGACGCACTTACCGCGGTAGGGCTGCTGGTGTGGTAGTGGTCAAATGATGACCTATCATATGTAAAAAAGAGGGGAGAGAAAAAAGTTGATAATAAAATAGCCCACTGAAAAAGGATAGGAAATTATGCTGCTACCGTTCTGTTGTGTTTAAGAGGTAAGGGTACCGGGTGCTCTTTCCATACAAATGTAGTCGACTGTTTTCTCCCTGGATAATGACACTAGAGCAAAGATTTTTGTTGCATAAAACTTATAACTGCAATGACCATGCCCTATGTTTTGTTTTTTATTTTTACTATGATAATTATAGGCAGTTATAGGTTTTATTTAAGCAACAAAAATATTTGTGCTAGAGTTATAATGTAGGGAGGAAACAGTCGACTACGTTTGTATGGGGAGAGCGCCGGTACCCTTTCACCTTAATCAGTTGGAACCATTGACAGGTTTTAAAGAAATTAATAAATAAGACAGTGTTTTTTGGTTGTTAAAATCTTTTCTAATGCATTTTATCTCTTTTCCAGCATACCGTAACTGGATGAACTCAATGGGCGTGGCTCCCCACGTCAACTGGCTCTACTCCGACCTCACAGACGGACTTGTCATCTTTCAACTATATGATATTATCAAGCCGGGCATCGTTAATTGGAAGAAGGTATGTATTACTGCGCGGTAGGTCGCGGATTCGATTCCCGCTTTCGAACAGATGTTTTTCCATGTACAAAAAAACCGGTCAAGTGCGAGTTGGACTCGCGCACGGAGGGTTCCGTACCATTTTATTTTGTTTTTAGTATTTGTCAACAAAAATACATCATCTGTAAAAATTCAACTGTCTAGCTATCACGGTTCATGAGATACAGCCTGGTGACAGACAGACAGAGGGACGGACACTAGTCTTAGTAATAGGGCCCCGTTTTTACTCGTTGAGTACGGAACCCTAAAAGTCGAAAGTTTTAGATGGAATTGTACTAAGCTGGTTTCTTTCCCTGATGGTGTCCTGACTCTTGATCAGCATTGCAACCTCAATGTATCTATACTAATATTATAAAGCTGAAGAGTTTGTTTGTTTGTTTAAACGCGCTAATTTCAAGAACTACTGGTTCGAATAGAAAAAATCGTTTTGTGTTGGAAAGTCCGTTTATCGAGGAATGCTTTAGGGTACTTTTCATTTTGATATTTCAAATACTCATTTATTGGTAATGTCATTACAGGTCAAATAAACAAAAATCATACATTACTTACCATTATGTAAGTTAAGGCGAGTTTGAAAAATCCAATAACAAGAAAATAAAAACTAGTAAATACTTATACTTACATTAAATTCAAAACTAATACATGTACTACAATTTTTCATTAATATTTCCACGGGATATCGGGGCTTACGCGGGTGAAATCGCGGGGCGCAGCTAGTGTATTAACATATGATGTATCCCCCAGGTGCACCGTCAATTTTCAAAGCTCCGCAAGTTCATGGAACGTCTAGAGAACTGCAACTACGCTGTGGAACTGGGCAGACAGCTCGGGTTCTCTCTCGTCGGTATCGCCGGCGCTGACATCAACGAGGGAAATGCTACGCTTACACTCGGTAAGTCCGAGCAAACTATGGTTCACCTCTTGAGCTGCACCTCCAATCCTAACAGCTGTACATTGGCTGACCTGATGTCAGCTAATAACAACGCCAAAGACCTGGCAGCTCACTGGAGTGGGCGGATCTGACCCTGCCTCATCAATACCCCCCTTTAATTTGTGCTATCGATACGAAGATGAAGACTCGGTAAGTACTCAACTATTAGGTCCCAAGGTGGAGCAAGGCTGTTTTCTAATGGAGACCGAGAGGAATAGAAGTGTGGGTAGACCACCAGCCAAGTGGTCTGACGATATAAGTCATCCAGGGGCAACGTGGTCCAGGTAGACCGGATAAAGGAAGGTATAAAAAATATAATAATAAATAAATATTGCAGGACATTCCACACATCGCCATCTAGCCCCAAGCTAAGTAACTAGACTTGTGTTATGGGTGATATAGACAACGGATATACTACTTATAAATATATACTTACATAGAAACAACCAGACCACAGACAAATATCTAAGCATAAATACTTGTTTGAGACGGGAGTCGAACCCGCAACCCTGTGTTTGGCGGTCCGGCATGGTGACCATTGTGCCAATTGGGTCGTCAGTCGTATGGATAGACGTTGGAGAGGCATAGTTTCGACAGTGGAGTGGACACATACTGCAGATGAAGAAGAGTATACAGACAGGGTTATTGGTCATATTAGCAAGCGGTTAATTTTGCACTTCTGTGCACCTAAATATACAACTTTTGTTCTACGAATTCTAAAAAAACCAATTTTTTTTGAAAATTTTATGTTATGTAAATTCGTAAATCAGCTGATTTTTAAAACAAAGGTCATTCAGTCTTAAAACATTAAGACAACTTTTGTTCTACGACTTCTGCAATTTTTTTTTAACTTTGTGGTTATGTGAATTCGTATATCAGCAGATTTTTTTAACAGGTCATTCAGTCTTAGAACAGTAGATAAAATTAAAAAAACATACGGATAATCTTAAGGGTAATGACCTCCCTGTGTAAGAAACATCTAATTATCACCAATATTTTATTCCTAAACGTAACATCAAAATGAGAAAAAAAATGTTCTAGTTTCCAAAAGTCGTAGAACAAAAATTGTTTGTTTAGGTGCTTGGAAGTGGTTCTCAACCACTTACTAATTATTTACTAATAACTATGTATAAGCTCGACTTTGTGTATCCTCAAAATATTCATTTTACTACTTGATTTTTTAAACATTATAACTTTTTTTTCTTCATATTCTAGCGTTAATTTGGCAACTGATGCGAGCGTATACCCTCTCCGTACTGACCCGACTGGCCAACACTGGCAACCCGATCATTGAGAAGGAGATCGTACAGTGGGTGAACAACAAGCTGCAGAGCGCTGGGAAATCATCGTCTATTAGAAGCTTCCAGGTAATTTAGTACACGATAATTGTTTGTCTTTTTTGTAGATGGCGCCACCGTTATTTTTACCGTGTTTTTATCTTCTATTTTGTGTAACGTAACGTAGTCGCCTGTTTCCTCCCTGGATAATGACACTAGAGCATAAGAATACACTATAAGAAGTACCACTTGCATGTTTAGGGTAGCCATTAAAGACCAATTTATGGTTTTGGTCTGCATCCCTTGCTAGGTTAAAAATAACCTGTAATAAGGATATGCAGAGCCCTATCCCCTCATTGGTGATTTAATTTATCCTAAAGTTAAATGAAAATAAATATAGGTACAATTTATATAATAATACTTACTATAGATTTGAAGATAAATATGATTAAAATAAAAACATTCCAACAATAGTAATTTTTGAATTCTACGGTGGGTCTGCAATGTTGACTTCGACCGTACGCTATGTTGTATGGGCGGTGGTCGTCTATATCTTTTGTCTATGAGACAAGTATATTATCTATTATCCGATCCCCCTAATACATTGCTTTGTTTGGGCTGTATAAATGGTCCTATAATATTATACCATATTCCAGGATGAAGTGCTGGCCGACGGTAAGGTGGTGATCGACCTGATAGACGCCATCAAGCCTGGCTCCATCAACTACGACCTGGTGCTGTCCGGTGGGACTGAGGAGGTTTGTTATTATTATATTTATGACGAGCGACCCGCTCCGGCTTCGCACGGCTATATTATGCATGTATTATACATATAAACCTTCCTCTTGAATCACTCTTATCTATTAAAAAAAACCGCATCAAAATCCGTTGCGTAGTTTTAAAGATTTAAGTATACATAGGGATATAGGGACAGAAAAAGCGACTTTGTTTTATACAATGTAGTGATAGTGATCAATCAAATGCGGTACGACCTCCAGACTAGATGGACGGACGACTTAATTAAAGTCGGGGGAAGTCGTTGGACGCAGAAAGCATACGACCGATCGCTCTGGAAGTGTTTCGGGAAGGTCAATGTTTAGCAGTTAACTTCCTGGGGCTGATATAATGATGTCTTTCTTATAAACTTTTTACAATCATCTTATTTTTTTTTTGGAAAAGCGTTTTTTTTCGAATTTTCGCACGAAAACAGTCGATGATGTCACTAGCTCATCTTTAAAAGCTTCCTTCATGAAGGTTTTGTATTTTTTTGCGGTAAAGTGTACCTTCTGCACTACAGGTCTGGCCTGTGACGTCTGATTTTTTTTATATGATTTTTAAAGACTGTTATTTTAATCTTTAAGGTGAAAGGGTACCTGCGGTCTCTCCATACAAACGTAGTCGACTGTTTCCTCCCTGGATAATGACACTAGCACAAATATTTTTGTGCCATTAAACCTATAACTGCCATGACTATGCCCCTATGTTTTGGTTTTTTTCATTTTCTAATTATCAAAGAAATTAAAATTAAAAAAATTAAAAAATAATAAAAAACAAAAAATAGGGGCATGGTCATGGCAGTTATAAGTTTTAAGCACCAAAAATATTTGCTCAAGTGTCATTATCCAGGGAGAAAACAGTCGACTACGTTTGTAATAGTTTGTATGGAAAACGCCCCCGGTACCCTTTCCTCTTAAAAGATCATTTCATGAAGTTTTTTTTTTTCGGGAATGTACTGCAGGTTTCTTTGCTTGTTTTGTATATGTATGTTACGCGATCATTTAAAGACGGCTCGACCGATTGAGATGATTATTTTTGTGTTCGAAAGGGGATACCTCAAGGACGGTCTCATAAAAATTTGGTGAACATCTTATGAGGATCATCGGAGTGATGAACTGAATTGCACCTCAAACGTGCAGCAAATTGCTCAGTTTTCAAGATCTGTCAATTTTTTGACCTTTTTTTTATTATTAGTTAAAGATATACATGTTCCATCTCCAGGATAACCTAGCGAACGCTAAATACGCGATATCAATGGCCCGCCGTTGCGGCGCACGCGTCTACGCACTACCAGAAGACATAACAGAGAGGAAGCCCAAGATGATCATGACAGTCTTCGCCTGCCTCATGGCTCTAGACTACATACCTGCCATGGACGCGCCTGTTAAACAGTAAGTCTCGTGTAGCTTAGCGGATCATTAGTTTAACTATATGTCTTGTTTTACTAAACATGGATTCATAAGACCGGTGTAGCCACAAAAGGTCTTCCTATATACCTTCACTCGCGTCTCTCAAAGGCCCTTGCTGGTTTGGGGGGGTCTTTAAGGTGAAAGGGTACCTGCGCTCTGTCCATACAAACGTAGTCGACTGTTTCCTCCCTGGATAATGACACAAACACAAATATTTTTGTTGCATAAAACCTATAACTGCCATGACCATGCCCCTATGTCTTGGTTTTTTATTTTCTAATTATCATAGAAATTAAGATTTAAAAAATAAAAAACAAAACAGGGGCATGGTCATGGCAGTTATAAGATTTATGCAACAAAAATATTTGTTCTAGTGTCATTATACAGGGAAGAAACAATCGAATACGTTTGTATGGAGAGAGTGCAGGTACCCTTTCACCTCAAGGTCTTCTAGAGGCGGGAGCTCCATCTTAGAATCGCCACTTACCATCGGGTGAGATAGTGGTCAAACACTAAACTATTATACAGGCCTATTGGTAAATATATAAGAAAACGGTTGAGGGTTATTGTTTGCGCCTTAACAATCAACTTTTCTTGTACTTCTTTTGGATATTCGAACATTTTTTTAATGTTGAGGCTATGATAATTCGTATATCAGCAGGTTTTTATTAAAGCAATTAGCTGTCCCGGCAAACGTAGTTTTGCCATTTAAAAAAAAAAATAGATGTTCGAATCTCATACCTAACGAATATACACATAAACTTTCATGAATATACACAAAAAAATTCATACAAATCCAAAGTATAGGTGGGCATAGGTAACTAACACCGCGTCACGACAATTTTATTTATTAGGAAAGTTTATTTAGACTTAGAACAGTAGATAAAACTTTAAAAAATATGTATAATATGGTTCATGACCTCTCCGTGTAAGTAACAGCTGATTTTCCAATTTCCAAAAGTCGTAGATCAAAAGTTGTTTGTTAAGGTGCAGACAATACCCCTCAACTGTTTTCTTAATTACCAATAGCCCTGTATGAAAAGCTTAGAGTGTGATTAGTTATTCAATATCATAAGTAGCTTACAAGACATTGATCAACTAATGATTCGCTACGTACTATAAACGGATATGTAAAGATTAATTAAGCATTAGCAACATATAAGCGTCTACGCCTGATGCACATTATCTTGTATTTTAAGGCCATTTTCTATGACGATTTCATAAAACCAAGCCTCTATTAAAGAGCTGTTATAGTTAAGGAGCTTATATGATTTAAATTGACTGGTGTTGGTACCGTTTCCTTGGCATTAAATATCATTGTTGGTAGAGCCTCAATTTGTTGTGATGATTTTGACTCCTATGGTATGATTGGTGTGGAATAGCTACAGATTGTGATCAATGGAAGAAAGGTAGAGAGGCCTAAAATAATAGTGGCCCAATTCGCCTGGTTATGGTTTTTGAATTTCTTCAAAGTTGGACCCATACAAGTAGGACAAATTTTCGAATATATTTCTGGATCTTGAATATTTTCATGGGTTAAACTTAACGAGATATGTCTAATATTATCTACTAATGTATCAAAGTGACAGACTGTTTCCGGTCAGTTAAACCCGAAATTTTACGCCCGAATATTGAAAGGCTACTGATATTAAGTGGCGAATCAATTGACATTTAACTGTCATATTTCAATAGGATAGGAGCGTCTTATATATTAAGGACTCCTAAACGTTTGAAAATTCGGGGATTAGTGTACTAACAACAATGATACTTATTGCCAAGCAAACGATACCATCTCCAGTCAAATCATACAAGGAGCTCCCTAACTATTGCTGTCAGCGTGTGAGTCAAATTTTCCTTGTAATTATTGCTTCTTATGCCTAACAAATTCGTTGGGAACTTGTAATGACTTTATGGAGGTAAATTTTTAATTATTAGGTTTAAATCATGTGATTTTTTTATAATTTCTAACTTTTTAATCATCATATTTTGGGTTTTTTAATAAATATTTGTCTCCATTTAGTATGTACGGTCGAAGGCAGAATTGTAGACCCACCGTAGAGTTCTAAAATTACTATTGTTTGTATGTTTTTATTCTTATAATATTTATCTAATAAATTCATGAGTTGAAAGACTTTAAGGCTGCTTATGCTGCCAAACGCAACGCGTCACAAATACCCGTCGCCCACAACTAATATTGTTGTTTGTTACGAATGTGTTTTGTTTTTCTCAAAAGTGCTGAGATGGAATTGTAGGTGAAATTTTTACCGATATTTTGGGGTAATTTTGAGGCGAAAATTCTTTGTCATTTCAAAGCTAGACTTGTTTTAATTCTTAATTTTAGGATAGCTTTAAAACTATAGAAAATATTTGTCTCAAAATCACACCAAAATGTCGGTAACAATCTCACTTACAATTCTATCTCAGCACTTTTGAGAAAAACAAAACACATTCGTAACAATCAACAATTTTCACCAACGAAGGCGACCGGTGCCAGTAGTACAGTACAATCTCACTAATCCGGCACTATTAAAAACCGGAGGGTGCCGGATTATTGGAAAGTTCGGATTACTGGATTATACTGAAAAAATCACCAATCTCCATTTTATTATTCAAATCTAGTGTCTTGTGTTTGCGTTTATTTGTCATTTTTAACTATAAACTATTCTCACTTGAAAAAAACAAATACGTTAGCACGTGCACGTGATAAGTTTTGAGGTTAGACTGCTAGTCGACGACGCAGCGACCAAGCGCACAGGTATAGAGGGGTGAGGGAGGCGTGGGCGGAGGGTGCCGGATTATTGGACGTGCCGATCTATCGAAGTGCCGGATTAGTGAGATTGTACTGTAACTATTTAGCAGGCTGTGTACCAAGGTCGTTGGTGTATGGACTTAAACTTTAATTCGAGCAAGACCTTAGAACTTTGCTTGAGTTGAAAACATTCTAATCATTGCAGTTTTGGAGCTCTACGGTGGGTCTGCAATTCTGACTTCGACCTTACAATTATGCAACATAAGTGCAGGTAGACCTACCATAGAGCTCCTAAACTTCTATTTATTAAAATTTTCTAAGGTTCTGTTCTAGTTGAAGTTTAAAGTCCTCAACTCATTAAGAGGAAAGGGTACCCGGCTCTCTCTCCATACAAACGTAGTCGACTGTTTCCTCCCTGGATAATGACACTATAGCAAATATTTTGTTGCATAAAACCTATAACTGCCATGACTATGTCACGATTTATTTTCTAATTATCATAGAAATTAAGTTTTAATAAATAAAAATAAAACAAAACATAGGGGCATTGTCATGACAGGTATAGGTTTTATGCAACAAAAATATTTGCTCTAGTGTCATTATCCAGGGACGAAACAGTCGACTACGTTTGTATGGAGAGAGCGTCGGTACCCTTTCCTCTTAATTAATTTGACAGTAATTATTAGAGTGAAAACATTTAAATAATAGTAATTTTAGTACTCTACGGTGGGTCTGCTGCGGTGGGTGGTTCTGTTGCTTACTGTATAAGTGTAATTTTGGAAAATTATTATTAAAAAAAAATGGTTTTGGGGGTTTTCTCTCTGAAGGCCAACTCTTGTAAATAAAACTTATCTAATTACATTGCAAAATCATTTCGATTAAGAAAAGTATTTTTGAGAATACCAAAATCTGACTTTGAGGTTATTTTGAGCTACTTTGAGGGTATTTTGAGCTACTTTGAGGGTATTTTGAGCTACTTTGAGCGTAGTTGAGCTACTTTGAGGGTATTTTGAGCCACTTTGAGCGTAGTTTGAGCTACTTTGAGGGTATTTTGAGCTACTTTGAGGGTAGTTTTAGCTACTTTGAGGGTATTTTGAGCTACTTTGAAAATATTTAGAGCAACTTTGAGGGTATTTTGAGCTACTTTGAGGGTAGTTTTAGCTACTTTGAGGTTATTTTGAGCTACTTTGAAAATATTTAGAGCAACTTTAAGAGTATTTTGAGCTACTTAGAGAGTATGTTGAGCTACTTTGAGGGTAGTTTGAGCTACTTTGAAAATATTTAGAGCAACTTTGAGGGTATTTTGAGCTACTTTGAGGATATTTAGAGCAATTTTGAGGGTATTTTGAGCTACTTTGAGGGTATTTTTTGTGATCGAAATGCAATAGGAATGATATTGCTGTTATTCGAACATTTTTTTTTTACGAGAATTGGGCTTCTGAAAGTAAAATGTGTCATGGATGAGGCGGGTATTGTATAACTCTTTTGTATTATTAAAATCGGTTTAGTATTTACTTAAATAAGGTTTTTACTTCGATATAAACGAATTTGATATTAACGAAATTTAGCATTTTTTAAAAGGGCCTAATTTATAATATTTAGGCTTAGAAATTAAAATCATGAAAATAATATGACAATGAATAAAAAATTACCAACAGTATTTTACTATCAACATTAAAATATGTAAAACTGTTTTGTTTTTTTATATATTGATTAAAGTTTCAGAGAATTTTGAGATTGAAAAATAAAACCCACCTAATTAAATGTACAATAAAAAAAAGCATTTTGAAAAAAAAAAAGACAAATTCATTCCCATTTTTTATTCTCTCTGACATTCCCTTAGGTTCTTTATATTTTAATAATCTATATCTTTTTGTGTTATTCATGTTTGTCTGTCTGTCTGTCTTTGTATTTTAATAATTAATGGGTTATTAAATAAAAACATGGTTTCAGAACTAAGTATAATTTAATTTTATGATACAACTAAGTATTTTTTTCTTTGTGAAATCATATTTTTATTAACATGTACGTACGTGTCCATATATCTTTTATATTTATATATAATTATATTAATCGTTCTTATATAATATTTTTAGTATAATAATGTTTATAAATATCTTGTAAGCTTTAGGTAACTTATTCAATATTATTCAATGCGCGTCGGTTTTGATGTTTAACCAATTTTATTCAATGACTGGCCTAAAATATATAAAAAATAAGTTTAATTGATTCAATTTTGCATTTTTATAACTTACAATTAAAAACAATATAGATTGGCTTAATGTTAAAGGTCATTTCACTAATCAGTAAAAAAATAGTAGACGTTTTTCTTGTAAAAAATAATTGATAAAAGTAACTCAGTTTTTTTCTTATGAAAACTCTACCCGACTGCACGTCGCAAAGGAGGGTAATGCGTTTAACACTTAGTACTTATGAATGTCTAGTATTAAAAAGTGTCAAGTTTTTATACATTTTTTACAACGAAATTCATTGAATAGTTTAGAAAATAAAGTAGATAAAGTACCAAACATAAGCTAAAGAGATAATTTCACCTAGTTCTTAGGTAGAACTGTTAAGATGGCTCTTTATGGTCCCCATTAAGGGGGCTTTTAAGTAATAAAGATGGGATAACCCGACTCTTGAATTTATAGATAGGTTCTACTTCAATTTCTAATTGAATTCACATCTAATAAAAAAGGTTGACCTTTTTTTCAATAAAAGGTACAAAATACACAGTACTTAAATACGTCAATTGAAGAAGAAAAACGCCTTTTTTGACATGTAATTAAAAATCTTTTTTATAATGCTTTGGCTTCCAATATGTATATTAAATCTATTATGTATATTATAAACTGGGAAAATGCTTATTGGTGTACTCTCTAAGCACGAATCTTAAGAGATTCTATATTGCACATTTTCCAGCAATATTTCGGAAATGCGGGATAGTTCGAGAAACTATCTCGAGCTATATCGCAAGTCGCGCTATTTCGCCACAAGTATTTCTATATACGTTTCTAATTACGATAGGTTTGAGCTATCGCCATTTTTATAGCTACATCAGGAATTATAACCCGACTAAGTTAAATTGTGACTTCTAGGGGGCGTATTAATTTGATTACATACCACATAATTATCCATACAAAAAGAAATCGTTCTTTTACCTTTTTTTTTCGTTGTCTTTTTTTGTGTAAACATTTCATAAAAATTAGACTTGTATTTTTTAAATAAGTTAAAGTTTGACTATTTCGATTTAAAGAGACTTGTTAGCCTAGAATCTAAACTAGTCAAGCGATTGACATCAATAACATAACATTTTGTTGCAATTTAATGACCCCTCTACATGATGGACCATCGCATGGCCATCTCGCTGGTACAGTGTGGACTGTACCAGCGAGATGGCCATGCGATGGTTAAAACGCAACTACATGATGGCCACGTTCAGCCATCGTTACCCACTTCCTTTGATGTGAAAAACCGACACCGTGGCCATCCAGTCGCCATCCCACGAACCATAAGCCATCATACACCACTACGCCTTCTACATGCTTGTCCATATTAGTGGGCCAGCATGATGGCCCATCATGTAGAGGGGCCATTACTCTTTGCGCGTACGCGTATCTCATTTTCGGAACAAAAAAGGAGGGATAAAAACAAATATGCTCCGTAACCAAAATTCAATAAAAAAATGTGATTGGTATCCTCTTAAAATGTCAAATTAACTTTGTCGCGTTATACCATTTCTTCACTCTGACTAGAATGAAGTGACGTGATAAAATGGCGCTAGGTCGATCCTATTTCACATGTGTAGCATATTTTGTATATTTATAATATTGGAATTTGTGTGGGTATCTGCAATAATGCTAAGGTACGTCCGTGTGATGTTTAAACGCCATTTTGTATCGAAAATTGTAAACTCATTTAATAATATAAGAATCTAATTATAAAATACATTCCTTTTGATATTTTGCATTCCCTAATTCGGCATTTATCGGTAGATATTTTTATTAAGATGGTCCTAAACGGCTCTCGACAAAAGCTACGTCAAATTTAATTAAAAACTTAATATTTCTCAACAAAAAAACACATAAAAACTTAAAAGAAAACACCGATATTCGTGAATTTTAATAAGCTACAGTAAAAACACAAAATATTGCTGTATTTTTTACCAAAAAAATATGCGAGAAAAATTAAGCTTCTAGCTTTTGTGTCTAGAACGGCGAAGGAGCGTCTTAATTATGTATATTTTCAAATATTTTTTAAGTTTCTATTAATTATTTTTTAGATATTTTTTATTAGATTTTAATTAATATTCCTAAGGGATACAACGATTTATTTTACAAATATATTTTTTAAATTTTTAACTGTTTTTTGTTAGATATTTTAGCTAGTTTCTGATATAATTTTTAGATGAAAGCTATAATCAATTTTAACGTATTAATTAATTGATTAATTAACCCTTAGATATAGATAGGTATGTATACCTAATTAGCTTACTTAAATACGACAATGTAAGCGAATAAATAAAAAAATCGGAATTGGTAAAAAAATATGTTTTATTCGTACATCCTAATATTTATTTTAAAAGGGGTAGTTTATTTTTTGTGTTGATGTTACATTTCCATTTCTAACGCGTTAATTTTTTAAGAAAAACTGTTTTTTTTTTTTTTTTGGATTTTAAATTTTGTTTTTTTGGGTTTATAATAAGCATGGGCCTGATTCTAAGATATCTTAAATACTAAAGCTTTCATCCACACAATATCTGTCTCAAATACAGTGTGTCACAAAAACCCTGTACTTACTTCCAGATGAGGAGTGCCGTGTGTGATTTTATTTTTATAACTGGCTGATTGACTCGTTTAAAAAAATTATCCATGTGGAATTGTTCGCATGTAGTGAAAATTCCTCAAGCTCGAAATATTTTCCCAATCTCAAAACATTTTTTTTCTTATTTTTCCATTCTTTTTTGTTTTACAAAGTTCAGGGGCACCTAAGAACAGGGTCTTCTTTACGCACTGTATAAATTCTTTTTTCTCTCAGAATCGGGTCATATGGGTTTACAATATATAAGGATCCAATTCTGATAGAGATAATGTAAGATAATATTTCATAGTAAATAAAATATTCAATATTCAAACATGGCGGCTTCCTCCTGGTCAAACTTGATAGGTTTGTCCAACTGGCAAACAATAATTACCTTGTGGTCAAACTACTCGAAGACGATCGTAAAAAAAACAATCGAAAAAAACATAAGACAACAAAAACACAAGACAACCGGAAACAAACAAACGATCGAAAATAATGAAAAAAAAGTGTGGCACTTGGGGGCTGCCGCGGTAAAGCTATTGCATCGTGCGAGCTTCGTACAGTCGTACCATATACATACATACACGTTAAGCGAACACTCGGCCGAGCTACATGGTAGGCGGAGTGGGGGGTGTTAGGTTTTATTTTCGTTACGGAATTTCTTGATTCGGTCGCCGCGCTCAAAGCCCGCGATAAAAGCTATGCAATAGTTAACAACGTGATTTATTCCTACTTTGATCGTCTTTAGTTTGACCACAAAGAATTTTTTTTCAGTTGAATAAACCAGTTAGACTATAAAGTTAGACCAGTAGGAAAAAGCCCAAAACATTACCTCATAGATATCTTGTCTCAGAATCGGGTCCCAATTATGTTCATAATATAGTTATGGGTGTTTTTTTATGTTCTGTGTGGGTTGTCGGTGGCTTTGTGAATAATGCGATATTGGTGTGGGTAAGTCAATATTTATATAATATATAAACAGACAGACAGACAGACGGACAAGAAAGTGATCTTATAAGGGTTCCATTTTTACCTTTTGCACAACCAAACAAAGTTATAAAGAAAAAAACAAACCTTTTCTTGCAGTCGGGTAACTAGCTGCAACTCGAGATTTTACACGTGCTAGTTAGTGCTTTTTAAAAGTTGTATTAATTTCCTATAAACATAGAATACATAAAAGTTACTATAAACTACAAATTTTTACAGCCCTTTGGGTGTATCCAACAATTTCCAAGGAAATACAAAATGAAAAAAGTGGGACAAGCATTTTTTTTTTTCAAATTATATCCCATTATTTCAATTACGGTAAAAAACGCAGTTGTGTTATTTGAAAATATGTTTCCACTTTTATATCTATGACGGCCTGATAAATAAAATTCTAAAGAGATATTAAAAAAAAGGTCTACCTCTGTTCCAACGAGTTAACAGCCATGCGGGAGTACAGGAAAACTAGCGGTTATTTTGTCGCTACCGCCAGCAATGGAAATATTAGGACACACCATCCCCTTTTACCCTTTTGGAGGTCGCATTTCCAATCGCCTACACCCTTCCCTTTCCTCCATACTCCCCAACACAATCCCTCCCCCTCCTCTTTAACTTCCTGACGTCCTAGGATATAAAAAAATACACTCAAGCACTAAGGGCGATTTGCAAGAACTGTTACGACTATTTGAATCTATATTTAGTAGAACAAAAACTTCGATTTTAGCATGAAATGTTCGTCTAAAATCTAGGTTTAATAAAATTGAGATTTTTCAATTTTTCAGCAAGCATTTTAAAAATATTTATTTCTTTTCTAGACCTCAAGTTTCACCCGTCAAAGTAGCGACCCCTGAAGAAATGGCCATCTTTGAGTCTTTAAACCCACCAGTTAACATAATTGATACTGATTTAAACGTAGAAACTGAGGTCCTAGATGGATCCCAGGACCTTGACAGTTCCCAGGACCTAGGGTCACACGACTCGGGACTAGGGTCTCCATTGGAAAAGCCGGCTTTGCCGCCAAAACCGGAAATTTTGAGGACTGCTTCTGTCACTGTTGACGAGTGAATACGTACCTAGATAATCGACTTCAAAAAAATATTAATACCCTTTGTAAAGTCCCGATCCCGTGGGGAGTATCGGGATAAAAAGTAGCTTATATGATAATACGGAATTCTATGTATCTACGTATTAAGTTTCATCGCAATCGGTTTAGTAGTTTTTTGCTTGAAGGAGTAAGAAGTATACAAACATAACACAAAAAAAATGTTTAGTGGGGAAATGAAGTCGGTATTTATCAGTCAATTTTATCAAAATTATGCATTTATTTTAATCAGAATAATTTAACCAAATTGTTAAAAGTCAATTTTTAATTCCAAATAGGTTACTTATTCAAAACGTGGTAAAGGAGATTCTACACGGGGTCAATTGCTATAGCAAGTTTGTATTTACTTATACCCCGCGCAGCGACTGATGAGCTCTGACGGAAAGTAGAAGGGGTATGCGCAGAACTCAATTTTCATATAAATTTCGAGTTCTGCGCATACCCCTTCCACTTACTCCAGCGCTCATCATTCGTTGCGTGGGGTATACCCTATTTTCTATTTATTTTTATTTATGATCTTTATAGTGTTTTTTTTCTTTTTAAGGGAACATAATTTGTTTGTATTAAATGTTCTCTATATTTTGCCATAAGTTTTAAAGGTGGCCGCGCAATTATAATGGCCGACTGTTCACTGTGCCAGAATGTTACAAGCCCTTAATTCGTGATTGTACCATGTTTAGTATACTAATTTTACTATTGGCCTCGTGTAAACGCTCCTTTAAACTAGATTTAGTTCATATTTTAAACATGTAAATGTACCTTAGAGAGAACTTTTTTATTTTTTAACCTTTTATGTTCGTAATTTGAAATATAAAGTTTACGAGGTGTATGAATAATTAATAATTATATGTTTTTTATAAATTATTTTAATATAATTTGTGTTTTTTATTTCTGACTGTTTCCTCCCTGGATAATGACACTAGCACCAATATTTTTGTGCCATAAAACCTATAACTACCATGTCTATGCCCCTATGTTTTGGTTTTTATTTTATTTATTATTTATTTATTTTTATTTAGTTATTTTCTAGAAATTAAGATTAAAAAATAAAAAAAAAAAAACAGAAAATAGGGGCATAGTCATGACAGTTATGTTTTATGCAACAAAAATAAAATATTAGCTCTAGTGTCATTATCCAGGGATGAAACAGTCGACTACGTTTGTATGGAGAGAGCGCCGGTACCCTTTCTCCTTACTCCTTAATATAGAAAAATAATAGTTTCGCGAGTTTCTACGAACTTTTAAGTATGCCAATGAATCGCAAAAAAACCCAAGAGATTCTAGGTCTTTGCAAAAACTAAACACTAGGCTAGGTAACCTTATGGGATATAAAAGAAAACAAATTAGAATTAAAATTGTGATGATTTATTTTATTACAATCCATAGCCGGCAACTTAATAATTATTACACAATGTTCCGTCTACACGATCCAACATACTGTCCGTGTAAACCCACATTAACTGTGGGAAGCATCGCCTACGTTCATGCAAAATTCAATTTCAAAATAAAACTGGACAAAATACAAAATGGATGGTTATATATTTTATGTTTTATTTACAAATATACACGATTTAAAATAAAATTTGTACAAATTTAACTAATATTATAAAGAAAGAAGCTTATGTTTGTTTGTTCTGACTCTTAAAAAAAGGAGGAGGTTCTCATGATGCTCTGAAACTACTGCACCGATTTTGAAGAAACTTAAGAGAATCATGAGTTTTCGACACGCGGCGCGAGTAGGTATTTTCAAAAATGACCCGTTTCGTGCGATAGAGAGAGTTTAAGTTCGGACGTAATTGCCTTCATTTTGCTTTCAAATGTTGCGGGCCGTAACGTTTAACCCTTTATCCTTCACAAAATGAAATAAATTTGGTCTCATTTAATTCACTGCAACTTATTCTAGGTTTATACTTTTTTCTTTTTTGGTAATCCAGTTTAGTCTATTAAAAAACAATTGAAACGCTCGATGAAGTTTTTAAGTCAAAAATATAAATATTCAGATACTAATAACTTTTATCTTAGGCAATATTTCTTTAAAATAAAAACGGTTAAACCTAGTTTTCCATTAGATTTAGAACATTTTCAAAAATTATAAAAATCGGACTTCGTTTATGGGGGGGGAAAACGTTACCGCTTTTTATATGGAAATTTACAGCCTCACACTGGCCTTGAGTGAATTAAGAAGTAACACAAAATCGGTCTTTACATCTAGATAATTTATACAGCCCCAGAAACTTTAATGCTATTCTCTGTAGTCCCTAGGACATGTGTTAGATGTCCCCTCAGCTTAGTCGACCGTGTTCAGAAGAAAGAACTTGTCAATACATCTGGGGCCTTATTCTGCTATTTTGCATGGATTTACCACATTGTCATTATATTGAGACTCTATTGATATTATATCGAGATTGTGACTTTATTTGGTATTCTGCTAAAGTTTTAATAACATCGCAATAGAATCGCTACGGAGTCTCAATGGAATGGTAATAGATACGTCGCTGGTATTGCCTAGCAATATGATATATGTTGCTAAGCGATATACCGCATCGAGGTTCCATTGAGCCACGATTTTAGAGCAGAATACCAAAGTGAGTCAGTGGTGCGTCAGTGGTGTTTCGATAGAATAGTTAACATTAGGAGAATACCAATTTGACATGTAATGTCATATTTTTGACATTAAATTTCTATTACGATTCTATCGACACTCTATTGAAACACAATTGTGTTAGCAGACTTAGGCCCCTGGAGTCAACTAAGCCCAAGGGAGTAACATGGGCTACTTTGTTTCCCGATATTCTGAGACGGGCCTGACGTGGGTGAAACCGCGGAGCACAACTAGTAATGTATAAGTTTGTGATAACAGGCGACTATAAATAAAAACTACTTTCCTTTAATATTAACGACATGATGTAAGACAGAAATCTTAAATAAATTATACTTATACAAACATTTAAGAGGAAGGCGCTCTCTCCATACAAACTGTTTTCTCCCTGGATAATGACACTAGCACAAATATTTTTGTTGCATAAAACCTATAACTGCCATGACTATGCCCCTATGTCTTGGTTTTGTTCATTTTCTAATTATCATAGAAGTTAAGAGTTAGAAAATGAAACACAAAACATATAAGCATGGTCATGGCAGTTATAAGTTTTATGCTAAAAACATTTGCTCTAGTGTCATTATTCAGGAAGAAAACAGTCGACTACGTTTGCATGGAAAGAGCGCCGGTACCCTTTCCTCTCAAGGGTAAAATTAAATAAACAAAGCTTATAAATAAATAATAAACAAAATTAAACTGATAAAGTTATTTAAAAAGGGATTTTTTACCATGTTTTTTATTATATTTCGATGCCATTACAATTCACATATTAACGATACTTTTTTGGTACTAAAATTAGCCTAGCAAATGACACAGCAGGATAAAAAAAATCGCGAGCATTCGTAATTTATGAGTAATTTAACATCGAAATATTTTTTAACCCAATAAATAGATATGTATATATAATTTTAAATAGTTACATTTCTGTCTGTCATCCGTCGTCTCCTAAGATTCTAGTTTTAGATAATTTGGAATGTTTATTTTTCAGATATTTAAACAAATATACATAGCAGAATGGCTTTCAATACTGAAAAAATGTAGTTCTCGAAATGGTCATATTTCTTTTGGTAATAAGTTGTTAAAAGAAAGCAAAAGGGAATGCGTACAGCAAATCTAGGTTTTATATAGTAAAAATATATTTGCCTCTTCCATTTCCTAAAGAATTAATTTTAGGTTTTAAGGTGAAAGGGTACCTGCGCTCGCTCCATACAAACGTAGTCGACTGTTCCCTCCCTGGATAATAACACTAGCACAAATATTTTTGTGCCATAAAACCTATAACTGCCATGACTATGCCCCTATGTTATGGTTTTTTTCAGTTTCTAATTATCATAGAAATTAAGATTAAAAAAGTAAAAAAAAAAATATAGGGGCATGGTCATGGCAGTTAAAAGTTTTATGCACCAAAAATATTTGCTCTAGAAAACAGTCGACTACGTTTAAAATAGTTTGTATGGAGAGAGCCCCCCGTACCCTTTCCTCTTAAGATACATTTAGATAGATACAAATTTTCATCAAAATCAATCGAGCCGTTTAACCTTTTCAAACATCAATTGGAATTTTATTTCAGTTAAATAAAACCATTCTCTATGCATTAACGAAAACATAGAAAAAAAGAAATGTTTCACTAATAGAAACATAATTTAAAAAATTAGAGAATAAATAGTGACAATTCTTAATAAAAAAATCTACCTATCACGTTTTTTTAATTTCAATAAAAAGTTCGTATTACAAAATAATGTCTAAGTTTTTTTAGGTCCTCGCAGACTAAAACAGAAAACTTTTATTATTAAGTATCTAAATATACTTAATTGCGTTATTTTTATTTACGTTTCTACTATGTTACAATAGTCATGGTCGCAAGGAGACACGACAAATAAAAATAAATAAGTTCGCTATTAAAATCCAGGATAAAATTACTAATTACTTTCAACAATATAATTAAAAGTGTTTTGTAAAGTCTGAGAGAACTCTAAATAAAAACTACCGAAGCATTATCGATCTTAAACAAATATTTACAAAATGTGCATTAAAACAACATCACTATCCATTTAATTTTCTAATAGGATTGACATAGCGCCATGTTGTGACGTCACGTAATCTAAACGTTTTCTCTCTTTAAGTAATGGCTACGCGCGACTCGTGTATAAAGCCCGGGGTAACATACCGCATACTTATGGATACAAAAAGAAATAGCTATTTTCTCTTAATCGTATTTGTTGGATTTCAGTGTTTATTTTTTTTTATGTTCAATCGATGAACACCTGCATTCACAAAAAGTGTGACGTCATTCGTCATGTTATTGACAAGCAACCATAGCAACGTTATTGACAAGGAGGTAACCATAGCAACGTATTATCGTTGCTATGGTTACCATCAATGTTTTCATATGACGTTATCACGTAAACCATTTTTACAGACAACCATTTTTTAAATAGTTTTTTCTAGACATGGGGCGGGTACCCGGTTTCGATACGGTACCCGGCGGATCCGGCACTTTTTTTAGGATCCGGCCGGGTACCGGGTAATGGTGCCGGGTATCCGGCTCTGCCGGGTAATTTGATAGACCAAAAATAATGAAACATATTACACTTTTTAAATTATTTATTATGCTGAACACAAACGGTAATCATTATAATTATGTTTTGCTCACTAATCTATCAGGAAGAACTAAAAAAACTAAATATATATTTTATTTTAATATTGGTAATTTAAGATGGGTAAGTTGTGATGTAAAAACGCCAATTTTTCTGCGCGGTTAGCATTTAGGCGACTGCGTTTCTTGTCATAAATTAGCCCTGCTTCTGAGAACAGGCGTTTGCTGTATACAGAACTAGATGGTGTGCATAGATATTTCGCCGATACGTACCCGCCGGGTACCCACGAGTACCCGGCGCAGAATGTGTCGGGTACCCGTTCAGCGAGTACCCGGCAAAACCACTACCCGCCCCATGTCTAGTTTTTTCTATGGTTAGGTCTCACAGAATGGCGCTAGATCGAACCTATTAGCAAATTAATAAGATCGTACGCGGACCTAACCCCTTTCCCCTCAACACAAAAACTCCGACACCGTAATTAAAAAAAAACCTCACTAAAATTCGAGTTTTTCTCAACTTTATATCACATTGAATTTTCAAACTAATTTATTTATATGTCACAGAATTTTATTTAGTAAAACTACTTAGCTGATCATTAGTTAATTGATGCTTTGAAAGTTTTTTAAAGAAAATATTTTACAGCGCCATCTAACCTCAAACTAAGGAACTAGGCTTGTGTTATAGTGACCAGATCACGGAAAAAATATAATACTTTTATATTGCAAATACATAGAGAAACTTGGACTTAAAAATATATTAGCAAATCACACAACTATATTTTGTTCTGAGAATCGAACTCGCAACCGAAATCTTCTGGATCTAAAGCGCCAGAGAATTCGTCATTAATTAACTAATGGTCTGCTAAGGAGCGTTTTTTATTGTAGCGGTTGAAGAACTTATTATAAAATATGTTATTAATATACATACAAAAAAGCTATCTCTGTATGTATAATATTTATTGCCATTTTATACAGTCTGAATATAATTAATCTAATTAATAATTATACTCATTGAAATCTCTTTCTGTTTTTAGAGTTCCGAAGATAATGATAGGAACCGTCTAGGATCACTTCGTTGTCCGTCTGTCTGTCATTTAATTCCAGTCACAAAAATTTGTACAAACAAAAATTTACCTATTAATCCTTTAAAAGCAGCCAATTGAGTAATTAACCACATAACGACTTGCACTCGTATCTGTCATAGAAAAAAAAATAAACAAAATTAAAACAAAAAAAAACACAAAAAGAAATTAGTAAAAAATACCCATAACGTAAAATAATGAAAATTTAATCAATAGACAAAGAACTAAAGCAAGTGTTGCGCGCATCTGTCGTTCTAGGGTTATTGGTAACTAGCATCACTCAGCGGTTTCACCCGCGTAACTCCCGATCCCGTGGGGATACCGGGATAAAAAGCCTATGTTACTCCCAATGAACCAGTGTATCCTCACACCAAGTTTCATCAAAATCGGTCCAGTACTTTCGGAGTATATTCAATGCAAACAAACAATCAAATCTTTTTCGTTTTATCGGGAGTTACGCCGGTGAATCCGCGGGGCGCTCCTAGTAACCAATATGTATATTTTTACATACAATATATCGGTTTATTTAAAAAGTATAAAACGCATTAAGGCTATTTATGCAGCCAAACGCAACGCGCCAGAAATACCCGTCCGCGTCGCTTGCAACTAACATTCGTCACAATTAAATCCCGAGATGGAATTGTTGGTAAAATCTTTACCGATATTTTGGGGTATATTGAGACGAAAATTCTTTGCCATTTCAAAGCTAGACTAGTTTTTATTCTTAATTTTACGATAACTTTAATACTATGGGGAATTTTTGGCTCAAAATCACACCAAAATGTCGGTAAAAATCTCACCTACAATTCCATCTCAGCACTTTTGAGAAAAACAAAATACATTCGTAACAATCAACAATTTTCACCAATGAAGGCGACCGGTGCCGGTAGTAACTATTTAGTAGGCTGTGTGTGTACCAAGGTAGTTGGCGTATGGACCCCCCTTAAATTAACATTTAGTAACTATATTTTTAATAATATATCTGTACCTAATATTATACATATGAGCAAATAAATACACATAATATACAAACTATCAAACATTGCTTAATGTTACACCTGGAAAATTATTTCGTTAGATTTTTAAAACTTTGGCTTGAAGACAAATTAAAACCATTAAAAACTTTAATATATTTAATTGCCACACTCATTTTTAGGGTTCCCAAAGGGTTAAAACGGGATCCTATTATTAAGACTTTACAGTCCGTCTGTCTGTCTTTCACCAGGCTGTATCTCATGAACCGTGATAGCTAGACAGTTGAAAATTTCATAGAGAATGTATTTCTGGTTCCTCGCCGCTATAACAAAAAATACTAAAAACAGATAAAAAAACTGAGCGGGGTCCCATAAAATATAGTACGGAACCCTTCGTGCACAAGTCCGACTCGCACTTGGCCGCTTTTTTTATTAAACCGCGGAAGTAACCAAAGTTAGGTAGTTTTCACACGATAGTTCGATTTAAATTTAACAAGATTTTTATTTGTCTTCAAAAAGAACTAAATATTACACTATGTTATGAATAAAGCAATCTATTTATTAGATTTTAAAACATAATTCGATAGATTTCTTTTATTAGATTAGTTTGAGACGGTTAGATATTTACTATACTCAGCCCGATATATGAGTCTATACATATACAGGGTGATTTTTTATATGGGTCTTCAAGGCTATATCTTAAAATATAAGAGATAGCGAAAAATGCTGAAGTAGCGTGCCCAAAGTAAACTACAAATTTAAGAGCTATTTCCTTTGATTTGCCATACTATGTTTGTTTTCAGGAATTGATCTCTATCAGCAACATTATCGATTAGATATTATAGTATAGTGATATTTTTCAATTTTTGGTTAGAGTAATGTTTTTCTAAAAATCTAATGATGCAGTTTTAGTTTTTGTCAAAATTTGGCACGCAGCTCCTCTCAGCATTTTTCACTATCTCTTATAGTTAAGGATATAGCCCTAAAGGCCCATAAAAATCATCATGTATAGTAGAAACATATTATGTAATGCGGAATTGCATGTGGCCAAGGGCCGGTCAAAGTTTACAATGAAATTCATTTGCAATCTAAAAAAAACTACGTACGAACGTAAAAAATAAGTAAGATTTTTTAGTTTTTGACGTGACAACGTCTTATAAATTGGTTTGCCGGGTGACACTTCAAGAAACTGCGTTACGCTCCGCTCACGTTATGCGCTCACAATGAGAGCGAGTGAGAGGCACGCGGGCATGGTTAGCCCGCCTAAGAGCGAGAGAGACAGACTTAAAAAGTGAAAGGCACGCGTCCCTTCCACTCGAGCACAGTTGTTGTCACGTAAAACTTTCGCCCGTATACCGACTTTACAGGCAACCAGTTTTTTTTTTTTTTACATTACTCTTTTTAGCAACACCATCTTTATTGATGATTTTTTTTTAATTATTCGCGGGAATAACATAATGATCGAAAGTAGGAGCCACATTTGCTCCTTGTAGGTAACAAGTTCAACGCGTATGGCCTATGGCGCGGCGTATCAACATATAGCGAGCTGAGTATAAAATGAATGAAGTCAAAGATTTCCTATACTTTGTATAAAATTATTGAAAATTCGTTAACATCGCAGTAATGAGAAGTGAAAGACCGTCTATTATTTTTCCGAATTCTTTTCTTAGCCCGAAACTAGTTTCGAAGGAACTCTTATTATTTTTATGTAATGTTTATTATATTGATGGACGGAATCTAACTATTTACTATAATTAAAGAAAAATGTATAAAGAAACAACTACACGATCAGTGTACACAAACTTTTTTGACGTGATAACATCTTTTAATTTGGTGAACACCTCTAAAAAAAAGTGTGACGTCATGCGTCATGTTCCGGGAACGCGTCATGTTTCCGGAACGCGTTATGTTATTGACACGGTAACCATACCAACGTAGTATCATTGCTTTGCCATTTACAAAAAAAATATAAAGGAAAAAAATATATATATCAAGGAAAAAAATAAATAAAGGGAAAAAAAAAACACTAGAATGTTGTTCGATTCTCAGACCTAACAAATATACCCAAAAAAATCTTTCAAATCGGTTTCGTCGTTTAGGTGGAGTTAAGCAACTAACACCGTTGCTATGGTTACCATCAATGTTTTCATATGACGTTATCAAGTAAAATTATCTTCCGTAAACCGACTTTACAGACAAACCTTTCTTTCAGAATTTTGCTACTCTGGTATTATTTTGCTTTTCATAGAGTTTAGGAAACCAGTGACGTCATACAAGTAAATACCTCCAAACTCCGTATATACAGGGTTATTGGTAATTATTTTAGAAAACGGTTGAGGATTACTTCTGTGCACCTTAACAATCAACTTTTGTTCTACAACTTTTAACTTTCGAACATTTTGAATGTTTACCGGAAAATCAGCTGTTCCTAACACAGCGAGGTCATTAACCTTAAGATTATACATATTTTTTAGATTTATCGACTGTTCTTAGTCTGACCCTTATTTTAAAAAAATCTGCCGATTTTCGAATGATCATAAACTCAACATTTGCGAGGAGAGGTCATAAGTATACAATTTTTTAAGTTTAATCGACTGTTCTAAGTCTGAATTACCTTTAAAAAAATGGCTAATTTTCAAATTTACATGACCTTAAAATTTTCCAATAAATACTTATTCAAATTTCCAAAAGTCGTAGAAAAAAAGTTGATTGTTAAGCTGCACAGAAGTAGCCCTAGCTTTCTTACATAAATACCTTCATATATATAACAAACAAGAGTTGTCCCACATTACCTGTCATGATGTTTGTCCAGTACATACTCCTTGAGCCGCCTGAGTAGATGTTCCGATAGTTGTGTTACTTCCGGCCACTGTTTAAGGACCATTACGCCGAGCATCACTGCTAAGCTTGTCGTTAGGACTCGGACTCTGGAAATAATCCATTAATTATCAGTTTTTACCCTAATGTAAGAGAAAATTTTCCGAAATTCTACCCCTTAGGTGTTGAAAAACGAGGGAGGGTGGGGAATTTGTATGGGACAACGTGATTTCTTGGTGCAAGCTACTATACTACGCGGACGCAGTCGCAGGCAAAAGCTAGTATACATATAAAATGGTTTGTCCTGACTGACTGACGGATCAACGCACAGCCTAAACCGCTGATCGTAGAGACCTGAAATTTGGAGGGTGTATTCTTTGTATGACGTAGGCATCCGATAAGAAAGGATTTTCCAAAATTCTACCCCTAAGGGGGTGAAAAAGGGGGACAAAGTTTGTATGGGACTACGTGATTCCTTGGTCCAATCTACTAATCTTACGCGGACGAAGTCGCAGGTAAGAACTAGTCTGGTATTAATTTCAACTTACTAGGTCCATCCGTTCCTGAGAAGGTGATGACACACGGACAGACAGACAAGAGAGTGATTTTATGAGGATTTCATTTTTACCTCTTAGAGATACATAATCCTAAAATTAACTTACTATCTATACCAATACCAAAGAGGCAAGATTTCATTGAATTGAATATACTCCGAAACTACTGGACCGATTTTGATGAAACTTAGTATGAGGATACATTGATTCATTGGGACTGGCATAGGCTATTTTTATACCGATATTCCTACGGGATCGGGTGTTACGCAGGTAAAACCGCGGTGCGCTGCGAGTGTATAGAGGTTACATTTTTAAAATGAGCTTTCAGGGTCATTTATAAATACAGAATTCAAGTATAATAGAACTAGCTTTTGCCCGCGACGTTTGTTCGCATAGAAGTTGAATTTGCCAAAATCCTTTCTTAGCGAATGCCTGCGTTATAATAGCTATCTTAAGAGAATCATGAGTTTTCGATACGCGGCGCGAGTAGGTATTTTCAAAAATGAACCGTATCGTGCGATAGAGAGAGTTTAAGTTCGGACGTAATTGCCTTCATTTTGCTTTCAAATAATGTTGCGGGCCGTAACGTTTTTACCCCCTTTATCCTTCACAAAATGAAATAAATTTGGTCTCATTTAATTCACTGCATCTTATTCTAAGGTTTATACGTTTTTCTTTTTTAGTAATTCAGTTTAGTCTATTAAAAAACAATTGAAACACTCGATGAAGTTTTTAAGCCAAAAATATAAATATTCAGATACTAATAACTTTTATCTTAGGCAATATTTCTTTAAAATAAAAACGGTTAAACCTAGTTTTCCATTAGATCTAGAACATTTTCAAAAATTATCAAAATCGGACTTCGTGTATGGGGGGAAAAAACGTTACCGCTTTTTGTATGGAAATTTACAGCCTCACACTGGCCTTAAGTCCAATTCTCGTTTGTATTTCGATTCCAATAGATCCCTCAAAGTCTTTTTTTTCCAACAGGACTTGTAATTTTATGTTTGGATACGCCACATACTATCATAATTTATTAATAGAAATTCTCATTTAAACTTAGCGCCAATCAGGCTTACTCCTTAATAATGTTGGTAGCATTAGTTAGACCAAAAGACTAATCGTTGGCATATATTTTTATCCTACCCTCTACCTATAATCCTACTTTGTCTCACTTATCGCGAGACACAAGCTGGCATCGCACGCCATCTTGGACATCGGCCCTTGAGATAGCAACTCGTGTGTCTCGTGGTAGTCCCCGGCTGGAGTTTCTGTGTATCTCCATCGGTTCCGCGCCCTGGGTATCGCACCCCAGGTGCCCACGAGGGTTCTGATAGCCCTCGCTGGATTTGGGTCTCAAATAGACCAACTACCGCGCCGCGCTGTTACCGGTATACGAAGCAGACACGTGCTGACATTGTGAATCCTGTTCTGGAGCTTACCATCTGAGCTTAGAAGAGAATAGCAGAAGACAGGTTAGTGCGACATTCGTTTCAGTTTCCCTCCTCTCACGTCTCGTATGTTAACGGTTACTTTACTAGCTTTTGCTCGCGACTTCGTCCTCGTATAAGACAAAAATGTTTCTAAAAGGATTTATTTGGTATTTTATACGTAACACATCTTCCATCAATTCTGTCAAAGAATACATTTAAAGTAGGTTAGACCAAGGAATCACGTTGTCCCATACAAACTTTGCCCACCTTTTGCACCCCCTGAGGGGTAGAATTTGGGAAAAATCTTTTCTAATCGGATACTTACGTCATACAAAGAACACAACCTACAAGTTTCAGGTCTATACGATCAACGGTTTAGGCTGTACGTTGATCCGTCAGTCAGTCAGGACTAAGCATTTTTTTATGTATAGACAACTAGCTGCGCCCCGCGGTTTCACCCACGGAGGTCCCGATCCCGTGGGAATATCGGAATAAAAAGTAGCATATGTGTTAATCCAGATTTCCAACTATCAACATACAGAGTTTCATCGCAATCGGTCCAGTAGTTTTTGCGTGAAGGAGTAACAAACAAACATACACACACAAACTTTCACATTTATTGCGAGAACCACCAGCTTTAACAAAAAGTAGACTTATATATAAAAAACGGAAAGCCAATTATAGGTTCCCGCGCGTTTAAACATTACATCACTACATTGTATAAAAAAAGTCACTTTTTGCAGTCCCTATGTCCCTTTGTATGCTTAGATTTTTAAAACTACGCAACGGATTAACATGCGGTTTTTTTTAATAGATAGAGTGATTCAAGAGGAAGCTTTATATGTATAATACATGCATAATATAGCCCTGTGAAGCCGGAGCGGGTCGCTAGTTTATAATATAAAAGGATAGAAGATAACTATACTCTATGTGTAAATCTTAGATCAGAAATGTAAACAATGGTGTTACTAGAGTAAAAAATACATCAAGCTTTGGTAGTTTTTTTAGGGTAGTAGAAATTTGGTAAGAAAACAACTATGACCTCAATTTCTAAAAAATATTATTGCAAATAAAATTATTAAGAAATATGATTGTTTATTCAGCATAATTTTTTTTTTTTTTAAGTTATTACAATATTCAAATTTAAATGGTAGTTTTTTTTACACACTGGCAACAATTACAGCGGCTCAACCTTTACGAAATGGCGTTTCTGACAATATTTGACATTTCTTTGTTTACATTTCTGATCTAAGATTTACACATACAGTATAGATAGATAGATGATCTAACCTGGTCCTAAGGAAGGGCATGGCGACACCAGCGATAGTAGCGACCAGTAGTAGAGCCAGCTGTAGCAACGTGATGGCCACGTTGAGCAGCTTGACGAGCAGCAGCCGCGGAGGCAGAGACCCCGCCCCGCCCACCTCGCCAGCACCGCCGGCACCACCACCGCCCGCTCCACCACCCGCCATCCATTGTTCTAGTTTAATTATCTGAGGATATATAAATACACTATTAAGGCTGCTTATGCTGCCAAACGCAACGCGCCAGAAATACCCGTCGCTTACAACGAATATTGTTAATTGTAACGAATGTGTTTTGTTTTTCTCATAAGTGCTGAGATGGAATTGTAGGTGAAACTTTTACCGATATTTTGGGGTAATTTCGAGGCGAAAATTCTTTGTCATTTCAAAGCTAGACTTGTTTTAATTCTTAATTTTAGGATAGCTTCAAAACTATAGGAAATGTTTGGCTCAAAATCACAGCAAAATGTCGGTAAAAATCTCACCTACAATTCCATCTCAGCACTTTTGAGAAAAACAAAACACACTCGTAACAATCAACAATTTTCACCAACGAAGGCGACCGGTGCCGGTAGTAACTATTTAGTAGGCTAAGGTCGTTGGCGTATGGACCCCCCTTAAGGTGAAAGGGTACCTACGCTTTTTCCATACAAACGTAGTCGACTGTTTCCTCCCTGGATAATGACACTAGCACCAATATTATTGTGCCATAAAACCTATAACTGCCATTACTATGCCCCTATTTTTAGGTTTTTTTCATTTTCTAATTATCATAGAAATTAAGAATTTAGAAATAAAACAAAAAATAGGGGCATGGTCATGGCAGTTATAAGTTTTATGCAACAAAAATATTTGATGTGTCATTATCCAGGGAGGCAACAGTCGACTACGTTTGTAATAGTTTGTTTGAAAAGAGCCCCCGGTACCCTTTCCTCGTAAGGTGGGTCCATACGCCAACGACCTTGCAGGTTACTAAATAGTTACTTCCGGCACCGGTCGCCTGAAAATTGTTGATTGTTACGAATGTGTTTTATTTTTCTCAAAAGTGCTGAGATAGAATTGTAGGTGAAATTATTACCGATATTTTGGGGTAATTTGAGACTAGATACTATTGCATACAACTTAAACAGAAAAAATGTAAAGGGAATTTTCCAAACGATTATTTTTTCGTCGTACTTACTTTAGTCTGACAAAGATCTAACGCTTCATGTATATCACGTATCCGTTCCTCACTTTGATATTGTACTTTTTCTTCAACGTCCGTTAACGCCTGCTTAAGGTTCTCTACCTGAAATACAATAATATTATCTTAGTATTTTACACAAAAATAGTTCCACTAAAAAATAATTAATATCATTTAGTCAAAAACCTCCATGAGTTTCTTATGCCTTCTTCTCATTGGTGGGCGCGTTCCGAAGGCACACATCCTAACTTAATTTTTAAGATCTGACCAAATTGTATAATTCCAAATAAATAAACAATATTGGGTTTTGAGTTTATATTACAGCCTGTATTGTGGCAATTTCTTTAAACAAACTAAATTCACCTCAAAATGTGTATTTTATTTAGTGTACGCAAGGTTTAAAATTGATTTCCATCGAGCAAATTTCTAATCGTGCTTCGGTTTTCATAAATTAATGGAGTGTGTGATTTTTTTTCTGGTTAATCTAAGCGGTTTTGGATGTATATCCTATCCTATTAATAGTATAAATATGAAAGTTATTGTGTGTTTAATATTCCTTCAACTAAAATATTGAACCGATTGTAATGAAACTCGGTATGTAGATAGATAGAGATTTTTTTATATATTAACTAGCGACCCGCCCCGGCTTCGCACGGCCATATTATGCATGTATTATACATATAAACCTTCCTCTTGAATCACTCTATCTATTAAAAAAAAACCCATCAAAATCCGTTGCGTAGTTTTAAAGATCTAAGCATACAAAGGGAAATAGGGACAGAAAAAGCGACTTTGTTTTATACTATGTAGTGATTTGCAACAAAAACAAAGATTACAATTGTTGCAAAACGGACCCCAAATCAGCACAACAGTTACAATACTTGCATAATATAGTCGTGCGAAGCCGGAGCGGGTCGCTAGTAAATAATATTCTATTATTTAAATTCAGTCTTGTTTGTTACTTACCTCATTTTGATGCAGTTCCGTGAGATCATTGATCTGCTCCTCTAACCGCTCAGTCTTGAAACGTTCCTCTTGAAGCGCCGCTGATAGAAACGACACCTCTTGGGATAGATTCTACAAAAACAAAATTATTATTATCCGTCCCATATCACGAGGCCGGTAGGATGACCCAGGTATTGCTGGATACATATTTACCTTGAGTGCGTCAATTTTCTCCGATAACCGTTCATAGTCTTCTCTACGTTCTCTCAATTCGTTCAATATTGGTTTTATTGTAAATGTTGATTCTGATATATTGTTCGCGCCGGTCTGTGTTGGGTAACTGAAATAAATAATGTCTGTTACTACTTTGTACAATTAGGGCGGAAATATCCATTTTTAACACCCACAAAAAGAAAGTCTTTACTCTTTTTAATACTAGTGAAAATATAAAATTGTGTGTTAGTATGTTTGTTACCTCATCAAACAAAAACTACTGAATCTATTACGATGAAACTAGTAATGTATATATAGCTGGAGTCCTAAAATAACACATAGGCTACCCAACAATTCTACGGGATCGGAACTTCCGCGAGTAAAACAGTGTAGTTAGTATTTTTAAAGTAGATAAATTAATAAAACGAATGACGTAGGGCACGTGAACTAATCAAAACTGCACAATAAAAAAGATTTGACGCTCTCTGCGGTGCGGTGAGCGAACACCCGTCTACGACGCAGAAGGTTGCAAGTTCCATTACTGTCGCATCGAATTAATATTTCTACATGTATAATAAATACTGTTTACAAAAGAAGTATAAAAGTATTATATCCGTTATCTGGTGACCATAACACAAGCCTAGTTACTTGGCTTGGTGCTAGCTGGCGCTGTATGCAATGTCCTGAAAATAAAATTAAGTTATACAAACTTACGGTGCTCCTTCACTAGTGACAGAAGAACTTGGCGAGGCATCAGGCGAGTATTTAGGCGCGGGACTGGTCGCAGCCCGCGGTAGCGTCGATCCCCGAGGCGCGGCTGCTTCCCCAGCCTCAGACGCTCTCGAACCTTCAGACGACGCGTTCGCTGCCACGTTGTAGAACAACTCAATACACATTTATAACAAGGAGGTTAAGGACAGTCGCACTTTACTAACACTTCTACCTTCCAAGTACGGTGGGATCGCATACTCAATTTGTTCCAAAGTAAATTAATGACCTTATGTTTTTTTTATTTTAATATATTGTTGTGGGGAAAAATATAAATAATAATGGCAAAACTTCGAGCAGAAATTACTTGTTTGCAAGGAGGTTAGGTTCATGTAGTTCCTATATGTGTAATGGCGTCAGGTGTTGATGAAGAAACTGAAAAACACGTGACTTTAAATGCTAAAAATGTTATCAATTTCATTGTGATCTACAAAAAACGGAGATTTTTATCATATATTTTTGTATTTGTGTATATGTTTAAGTATTGCCTTGCCATCATTATTTATATTATTAAAGTGCGACTGGCCTAATAATGGGGCTCATTTTCATAACTATTTATAAACAACGGGTCGAAAAATAAGCTTTCTGCGCTGGGGCAACAAAGTTTCATCAGTTCATGTGGTAAATTAAAAACACTATCTATTTAGGAAGCTTAAATTAGATTTTTATTTAGCGATTTTGTCACAGCTTTCTTTTTATTTCTACATACATATTTATATGTACTTTTACATACAATTTATTAATTAAAAAGTTCTTCAATAATCACACATCATTTTATATCTTGCAAATATGCTTTAGAGAAAGGAAAGTTCGATTAGATTTAGGCAAGCGTTCAGCTCAAAATAGAATATTAGTTTATTACTGTTATAATAAAAGCTAGCAAGCCTTAAAACAAAGTTAATAGAAACGAAAAATCTTAGAAAAACTATGTTATTAACAATGACTTTTAATCGTGATTTTTTAAGCAAAGCTTGAATTTCATATTGCAAAAGTCTTATGCATAGACAACCTATCAAGTTGAAAAATAAACTACAAAATAGAAAGTATTTATTTCTTTTTAGACTTTTTAGGGTTCGCTTTCACTAGAAAGCTGTAATTTGGCATAAATATACAAATGAATTACGCCGGCAAAATAGTAAAATATTTAAAAAAAAAAAAATTATTAAAATACCTCTGAAAGTGGGGATGATTATTTTTTCTCGCCAAACCCTTGGTGTGTTTGATCCTTGTTTGTCTATATTTATAATCATTTGCTAAAGTATCAGTTTATTACCGTATTATACAAGAAAAGTAACTACACTGTTAATTTTCGCTGTATTTTTCTATCAAGTAAATAACGAGTTGGCTTCTTGATGGATTTTCATAAAGTATTTTAAAGTTGCAAATGTTTACTATAAACTCTTATAATCATTAAAAAAAGATTTATTGAAATAAAATAAGTTTTCCTTCATTAATAAGAATTATCGCACGGAAACAGTCGATGAACCTAACTCATCTTTGAAGGCTCAATCCGTGAAGGTTGTGTATTTCTTGTCCGTTAAAATGTACTGCAGGTAACCGTCGCGTGTCTTATAATCAAATGATCAAATAATCAAAAATATAATAAACACGATCTTACTAATCACCTGAATCATCTTACTTGTGACCTAGACAAATAATATTATTTAATCTACATATTTCTGCATAAATATTTACCTCTCAGTTCCGCGTGTGGTGGGGCTAGCGTGCAAGAACGAGAGAGCATAATAAGCGAACAATATCACATTACATATATTTGACAAATACAGGTCTTAAAGCTGAAAGCATTTCTTAAGAGACAGTGCCTTTTATTTCTATTATATTTAATAGTACAGTATTTTAATTGATTCCCTTGGTTTAATGGTTGACTTACATAAAAACATTGACTAATAACTACATATTAACTGCTTACGTTACTATCGTGAACAAAATAAACATCACACAGAAATACCTTAATTTCTAAATATTGTATGGATTTCGGTCTGAATAATAAACATTTATTTATTTATTTAAATTGCGCTACCGCTATTTTTTCCCTTGTACTTTACAA
The DNA here is from genome assembly GCA_907269075.1 of Idaea aversata. Classification (NCBI taxonomy): domain Eukaryota; kingdom Metazoa; phylum Arthropoda; class Insecta; order Lepidoptera; family Geometridae; genus Idaea; species Idaea aversata. The sequence goes on from OU026108.1 coordinate 2,388,714, forward strand.
GTTTAATCTTATTTTTTTGGAGCACAAGTAAAGTTCTGCTCTTGTTAAAAAAAATGTGAGTTATTAATTTTAAAACTATGTTCTATGGGCGTTGTTTGTCTATATCTAGTAATTATTAGTCAATGGTGAAACAAAGTTCAGTAGTTTCTAATATTAGTGCGTATAGACACACAGACAAGTTCAGTAGCTTTTAGCGTACCTCAAAAGGCAAAAAAAGAAACCCTTAAGAGATCACTTTCTTGTTCGTCTGTCAGTCCGTGTTTAAAACTATAAAACCAATTTTGTTTTATAAAACTAAGATTAATTATAAGAAAATATAAATGACAGTTGAACACAGCGCAATCAAGCCCCAAACTTAGCAACTAGGCTGGTGTTATGGTGGCCAGATAACGGTTTAAATACCTATATACTTTTTGAACAAATATTTAGTTCTATTACGGGAATACGCAACGTTCTACGTTGCAGGCGAGTGAACGCCTACTGCGTCACAGAGGTCAAAAAAGCGTGTAATTGAATAGGTCCCTTGATTAAAATTGGGAGGGGTTCATAGGCCTAAAACTTCATAAAAAATCCCCCCCTTCCGAAAGACTATACTCAATTACGCGCAACCACTAATTCATTAGTTTTAAAAATAAAATCTATTTACTATGTGCTAGTTAAAATATCTAGTGTGAAAAAACAAACAGTGTGAAATTTCATTATGTATAAAGTTTAGGTATGATGTAGAGTAGGTAGGAATATTTACAGACTAGCTGCACCCCGAGGTTTCACCTGCGTAAGTTCCAAACCTATAACATCAAGGCTATCTATATGCTTTACAATCGATTATGTGTTTTTAGGGTTCCGTACTTCAAAAGGAAAATAAAAAGGATATAAGATCATTCTCTTGTCCGTCTGTCTGTCCGTGTGTCACCACCACGTGTGATGTGAACGTAGTTTTTAAGTAAAAACTCGATCAAGAAAAACTTTATGCATCTATACCAATATTAAGAGGAAAGATTTCTATGTTTGTAACGAATAGGCTCCGAAACTACTGGACCAATTTTGGTGAAACTTGGTATGAGGATACATTGATTCATTAGGAGTAACTTAAACTATTTTCTATTCCGATATTCCCACGGGATCGGGACTTACGCAGGTAAAACCGTAAGGCACTGATAGTTAATAATTAGATGACATATACTTTACTTTACCTTTTTAAAACCAACAAAAACCCACACATAAAAGAAAGAAAAACATTACTTCTCTTCTTCTTCCTACATTTCTTGCAAATATTGAATAACATTTCAGTTTTTCACAACAAAAATGACATATTTATAAGTTATCACAAATATTTGTTAACGCGTTCACTGTTCACAATAGTCACAACAATACTGATATCATAAGAGTGATTTCTGCTCGGTAGCACTTTGTCAACACTGTTAAGGTAAAAGGGTACCGGCGCTCTCTCCATACAAACTAGTCGACTGCTTTCTCCCTGGATAATGACACTAGGACAAATATTTTTGTTGCATAAAACCTATAACTGCCATGACTATGTCCCTATGTCTTGATTTTTTTCATTTTCTAATTATCATAGAAATTAAGATAAAAAAAAAATAACAAAACATAGGGGCATGGTCATGGCAGTTATAAGTTTTATCCAACAAAAATATTAGCTCTAGTGTCATTATCCAGTCGACTACGTGTGTTTGGAGAGAGCATTCGGTACCCTTTCCTCTTAAGAGTGTACCATACCGTGTTCTTATACAAAAACAAATGGCACTTTTCACGTATTAATATTTGCGATTTTGTTATTTAATTTTTTATGTTATTTATTTATTAACTAAAGCCTTATTTATTTCTTTATTTAATTTTATTTTAAAAGAGTAGAATAGTTTTTTTTATTTTATAATTAAACTGCACACTAGAAATGTTTACAACTTCTAAACACAACAAAAAGGAATTTCACGAACAGATTATACGGATTTTTATTGATCAAAAACTCTGTTAAAATGTGTAGTTTTATTAAATCGTAGAACTAACACTAAAAAAATTGAAAGAAATCTATTGTGTTTTGTGTTGAAGTATTATCTATGGATATCAATACTAATATAAAAAGGAAAGATTTTGATTGTTTGTTTGAATAGGCTCGGAAACTACTAAACAGATTTTGATATAACTTAGTATGAGGATATATTGATTCGATTCCCGCCTCAGACAAGTATTTGTTTAGATATTTGTCTGTGGTCTGGTTGTTTCTATGTATTACAAAAGAAAAGTATATAAGTAGTATATCCGTTCAGTGGCGTAGCTAGCATGGGTGGCACCCGGGGCGAATATTGTGTCACCCCAAAACTCCTCATGAAAGTTACTTGGAAATTACAAGTTTACCAATCTTCGAAGCTTTTCTTACTATTTTACGAGTAAATTTAGAAAAATATGACTCTCGGTAAAAATTTAAACTAAGGTCTAATCCTACAGTAAAAAAATAAAAATGCACTATGGTAAGGTACTTTTTACTTGTAATTAACAAAAAAAATACTTCTTTTTTTAAATGTCTGGTTCTGTTGCCACCTGGTTGCCATTTTTCACCAATGTTACCATCGTAGGATAGTAAAGTTTGTACTTTCGTGAAACGGGGCCCGGGTGTCACCCCTAAGCGGGTGACACCCGGGGCGGCCCCCCCCCCCCCGCCGCCCCCCCCCCTAGCTACGCCACTGTATCCGTTGTCTAGCACCCATAACACAAGTGTAGTTACTTAGCTTGGGGCTAGATGGCGATGTGTGGAATGTCCTGCAATATTTATTTATTCACTAAAAGTATCATATGCTACTTTTTATCCCGATATTCCCACGGGATCGGTCGTTACGCGGGTGAAACCGCGGAGTACTGGTAGTAGATAAAAACGTAGTGTTTCACTCAAGTGTCTGTTATAATGATAACAAAATGAATCACTTCACTCTAAGATAGTATACGGATATAAGATGTTACATAACTCTGTATGTTTATAGAAATAATGACTCAGGTCACGTGTGAATTAATTGATAAAATTAGCCGATTTAGGGTTCCGCACCCAAAGGGTTAAAACGGGAGTCTATTACTGTAGAGTTAGTAATAATAAATATTGCAGGACATTCCACACATCGCCATCCAGCCCCAAGCTAAGTAACTAGACTTGTGTTATGGGTGCTAGACAACGGATATACTACTTAATATACTTTTCTTTTGTTAATATATACTTATTATACATAGGAAAAACCAGACCACAGACAAATATCTAAGCATAAATACTTGTCTGAGGCGGGAATCAAACCCGCGACCCTGTGTTTGGCAGTCCGGCATGGTTACCATTGTGCCAACTGGGTCGTAGAGTTGTAGAATTAGCTATTGCTGTTGCGTTATCTCTGTCTATCTGTCTGTCCGTCTGTCTGTCACCAGGCTGTATCTCAAGAACCGTGATAGCCTAGACAGTTGAAATTGTCACAGATTATGTATTTCTGTTGTTGCTATAACAACAAATACTATATACAGAAAAAAAGGTACCCATACAACATGGTACGGAACCCTTCGTGTGCAAGTCCGACTCGCGCTTGGCCGGTTTTTTCTTAGCTATTGTGTTAATCTAGGTAATTTTTAAATTGACTTGTTTAAACTGACCTCGCTTATTTGATTTTTACTGTATTATGCCTGAATAAAGAATTATTTTTATTTACGAGTATTAAAGACTAGCACGCTTATTGCTTCTTCGCTTCGACTTCGCTGTCCGTCCGTCCGTCTGTCTGTTTTTATTATGTTATGTACGTTTTGTGCTGTTGCATATACTTAATTTTCTTTCTTTCTTTTTTTATACTCCACGGTTTCCAATGGGGGAAAATTCAAAGAAGAAATAACTTGGAAATAACATATCCCTATATTCCCACAAGATCGGGACTTACAGGATAATATTACATTGAATATTTTGCATTTATACGCAATGCTTTTTTCTCTAGCAACTAAAATGACTATGACAAGTACATATATCAATACTAGACTTATTTATAGTCACTGATGTATATCTTATTTTGACCTTGTTTGAAACTACGTAATGTCTGATGTTAGTAGGTTTTACATAATGCTTGTTAATATGTACCTAACATAGCAAATGCAATATTTTCTACTGACATTGAATAATTCTTTATCACTACATCTATACTAATATTATAAAGCTGAAGAGTTTGTTTGTTTGAACGCGCTAATCTCAGGAACTGCTGGTTCGAATTGAATTTTTTTTTTTGTGTTGGATAGTCCATTTATCGAGGAAGGTTATAGGCTACTTTTTATCCCGATATTCCCACGGGATCGGGAGTTACGCGGGTAGTAGTATAAAATAAAGTCACTTTTCGCCGTCCTTAGGTCCCTATGTCCCTATGTACGCTTAGATCTTTAAAACTACGCAACGGATTTTGATTCGGTTTTTTAATAGATAGAGTGATTAAATAGGAAGGTTTTTAGATATAATACATTCATAATACAGTCGTGCGAAGCCGGGGCGGGTCGCTAGTATTGGTATGATTTTGATATGGTTTGAGTATTTTGCAATTAATTAGATATATCGGGAAGCCTATGTTATTCCTAATAAATAAATAAATATTGCAGGACATTCCACACATCGCCATCTAGCCCCAAGCTAAGTAACTAGACTTGTGTTATGGGTGCTGGACAACGGATATACTACTTATATACTTTTTTTTTTGTAAATATATACTTAAAATACATAGAAACAACCAGACCACAGACAAATATCTAAGCAGAAATACATGTCTGAGGCGGGAATCGAACCCGCGACCCTGTGTTTGACAGTCCGGCATGGTGACCATTGTGCCAACTGGGTCGTCAATGAATCAATGTATCCTCATACCAAGTTTCATTTTCGGAGCCTATTTATTACAAACAAACAAAAAATCTTTCCTCTTTATAATATTAGAGTTGATGTGTTTTAGGGTGAATTTTAACCAAATTTAACAATGTTTTTAAATTATTATTTTTGTTAATATAACCCAGTTAGATATCAAAATGTGAAGATATTTTGTAATTCGTGTCTTTAAAACATTTTCTAACTACTGAAAGCGTAGAATACCTCTATAGTGACGAGCGGATTTCGGCGTTCGAAGCAGTGCTTATAAAATACACAACCCTCCCTTTTATCTTCCCTATAGTCAGGTAAAAATGTATTTTTTTTGATAAAGAAATACCGAAATGAATTTCTTAAAATATCATAAATCTATCGAGAAAAAATAATGTCAAAGTCAATTTTTTTTATTCATTTGGATGCTTATTACATTTGTACACATATCACATAGAAACGTCTTAAAAACTAAGTTAGGATGTGTGCCTTCGGAACGCGCCCACCAATGACAAGAAGACACAAGAAACTTATGGGTTACCTCACGCAAAAGGGACCTAACTAGAGAGGTCTGATTGCGGAAAACAGCCCGTATACAAGTACAACTTATGGGTTTTTTCATGGGATCACGCTCACAAAGGTCAATATTACAAATATTTGAAAGCATTATTTGAAATGGAGCAACTAAAGTCACGTCCATGGGTTCTTATCATTAAGGTAAGACGAAGTATCATACTGCACAATTTATGCTTTATGTTTAAAAACTATCACACCTTCCTGACGGTAGGTGTTGATGCGGCCTTAGATGTAGCACGCATTCCTAAAAGATACCTATTCACTCGCGACTTCAAGACCCCTAACCTAGCAAAAATGTTTATGAAAAATGGGTGGAGATTTTGTATGATAATAGGTAGAAATAATTAAGAATAAATCTACATGTATATGGGAATGACTAGAGGTTAGTATAGCGTATGTTTGAAGAAAAAAAAATGGCTGGAACACACAAAATGTACACTTCAAGAAACTATCAAGTTTTTGGTTTAATTTAAAACCTACAAAGGACCACTACATATAAAATACAAACTCCTGACAACTAATATATTAACGCATAGCTCAAACCAACAGACGGGTCAGGCTAAAATTTGGCATACATATAGCTTTTATAACGTAGGCATCCACTAAGAAATAATTTTAGAACTTTAACTCTTACGCGGGCAAAAAAGCAAGCAATTATTTGTCTGTTATACGTATCACGGGGCTATGGAGCCCCGGACCTTTGGAAGGCGTGCTTGGAGCCGAAGCCAACGCGTAGAGGCCCTTTACAATAACAAGTATAATAAGAAAACAATGAGGGGAATTATTATTATTATAATGTCCTTTGAATCGTAAGTTTGATTTTTGAAAGACACTTGTCTGTCGCACATTAGGAGCATTTTGTCACATAATATCCTAAAATGTCACGTTTTAAAAGACGGGGCTCGAAACGGATATATTGTTTTAACTTTATGACTCAATTAGCGACCCACCCCGGCTTCGTAGTGATTAGCGGGTTTGCACGGCTATATTATGCATGTATTATACATATAAACCTTCTTCTTAAATCACTATATCGATTAAAAGATCGCATCAAAATCCGTTGCGTAGTTTTAAAGATCAAAGCATACATAGGGATAGGCAGCAGGAAGTGACTTTGTTTTATTCTATGTAGTGATATGGTATTTTTTAAGGTTTTCGAGATTTAAACTCATAATGAAACTAATTTAATATAATCACGTTTATTTAGCTTTTTGTTTCGAGAACTTTGCAGATCTCATGGTCACAAACAGACTGAGGTGACAATTATTGCAATTATCTTCGTTCACCGTGGTACCATTAGAAAGTAGGTGTGAGTATTTTTTATTTGCCGTTGAACCATTAATAGTAATATGGAATCGAAATATCTCCATAAAATGAAAATAAACAGACTGACAAGAAAGTGATCTGAAAAGGGTTCCTTTTTTACGTATTGAGGTACGGGGAACACTAAAAACATGGTAAATATCTCATACTAGCGACCCGCCCCGGCTTCGCACGGATATATTATGCATGTATTATACTTATAAACCTTCCTCTTGAATCACTCTATCTATTAAAAAAAACACATCAAAATCCGTTGCGTAGTTTTAAAGATCTAAGCATACAAAGGGACATAGGGACGGCGAAAAGTGACTTTATTTTATACTATGTAGTAATGATAATCACACGTGACATTTTAGGACATCAAGTGACAGATTATTTTTTTATCAGATTTTATCAGATTTATTCGGGACTGACTGGAGCAAGATTATCGTTATTAATTTCAGCTCCAATATCAAGGTCTTTCTAATGTGGTCTGTCTTGTCAGGTAAAACTTTTATCTTCTATCCTAAAAGACGCGGGTTTGAATTCCGCCGGAACAAATTTTTGAACACTTTTGAAGTTTTACACTAAGTGTGCCCCAGCCCTAATAGAATATTTAACAAGAGTTAGATAGCTAGGTTTATGAGATGAAAGTTAGTAACAATTTCTAAGTTTTTTTGAAGAAGAAATACTCACAAGCACCCGTGTTTTCTGTCAGAAAAAATACATATATTGAGTTATATATATCTTAAATATATGATGTGTTGAATTGTATATAACATGTTTTGATATAATGTAGATTTGAGTTTTAATACATAATGTATTGCCCTATAATTGCATATTGAACATCTATTTGAACTGACTAGAAAAATAAAAACTGCGCTATTTTGCGCGGAAGCTATTTCAAACATTCTCTTGAAGTAAACCACTGAAACTTAAAAAGTTTCCAAAAAATATTATATCCGATGGGATTTGAAACCTACAAGAGCTTTATAGTAGCGGTGTTTATTACAAATGAGTTACTACGTCCCACCGAGTCAAAATTACGTCTTGGTCAACGTTAACTAAAGTTGAATTGAACAACAAAAAATAAATACGTTTATGACTTTAATCATGATTTATCAACTGTCAAAGTGTTAATCTGATGAAATAATATTAACCTTGTTATTAGAATACTATTTAATTAATAACTGTTAAGATAAGTCCATACAAACTATTATAAACGTAGTCGACTGTTTTCCTGGATAATGACACTAGAGCAAATATTTTTGTTGCATAAAACTTATAACTGCCATGACCATGCACCTATTTTTTTTTTAAATCTTTATTTCTATAATAATTAGAAAATGAACAACAAAAAATAGGGGCATAGTCATGGCAGTTATAGGTTTTATGGCACAAATTATTTGTGCTAGTGTCATTATCCATCGAGGAAACAGTCGACTACGTTTGTATAGAGAGAGCGCAGGTACCCTTTCACCTTAAATGTATTTAGGTAACCATGTTTAAAAACAATCTCACGCAAGACGCCCTCAGTGTTGTTTTCACTTCAAAAATATCTTTTAGTCAGAAGTGTTGTTTTTATTTTTCTAGTCAAGTGCAAAAAGCACCGATTCCCACTACCTTTAAAAGATCGGTTTAATACCGGTATACAAAGATTGCAAAGCTAGTGCAACCAAAATAGAATTGCCCAGCAGTGGGACATTAATTAGCTATATATACAGAATGATCCATAGTTTTTGATTTTGATTTTTTTTGTTCGTGTTTTTCGGTTTAAAGTCAGTCTTATCAGTTTAGTCGGGTAAAAAGGCGTTTTCAGTCTGGGGATAGTGGCATCAGGGCAAAAGAACAGACAACCTGAGCCCCTATCGCGCTAAGTGCGTCGGCTTCAAGCCGACGACGTCGAAATCACAACCCGCGCCTCATAATGGGTGGAATTTTAAGCCTGCCTTTCATAGGATTTTTTTAAAATTAAGTTGTTTTTTTTTTTGTGTTTTAAGTATGCAGAATTGTCGAGGACATCAAAACATTAAAAAATAAGTAATTCTGGTTATGTTATTAAAAAAAGTAATATTTTGTGGTGTTTTTTTTAATAACATCACCAGAATTCAATCCTGCATACTTAAAACACATGAAATAAACAACTTAATTTTTCAAAATTCCTATGAAAGGAAGGCTTAAAATTCCGCCCATTGTTGGCGCGGGTCGGCATAAGCCGACGCACTTAGTGCGGTAGGGCCACGAGATTTTGTTACATGGCATTTGTTGTTTCTATTAATGACCTCTATAGATTAAAATTGGTTTAAAAAGAGGCCGCGCACCTTAAAACATTTGAGGCGACTAATATGCCAGTCTCCATACTTATAATATGTCACCCCTTTCTTTAGATCAAGGATAGAAAACCGCGATCGAAAAGGGAGCGGAAAGGCGTCTAAGTACGTTAAAGGTAAAACCCGTTTCGGTTTCGTTCGAAAAACTGGTATTGAACGGTAACTTGGGCGGATAACGGTTATTATTTAAGTTCGAATTTCGTTCTTGATCGGTATTCAGAGCCGCAAGCTCTAACCGGTAAAAAAATACCGGGTAGATAACCGAATTTTAACTTCTAAAATCAAATGAACGCGTCAAAAACTCATTACCATGGATAATTCTGTATAAAAAATCTTACACAATACACAAAATACACGAACTAAGTACGTATATAGTAAATGTATACAGACCGGCCAAATGTGCGATGTTGTCTGCGGAGCCGAAGCGGTTTGAGCGCGAGAATAAGTGCGCGAACTCTCGCGGGGCCGCCATCACGCTCCCGCCTAGACCTGTGATACCGTCCCGTATGTTGCCACCTACGTTCCTAATAATAATAGAATAGAATAATATAATTTATTCGAACAAACACACTACATAGTATACTTATACATAAAATTAAATAAATAAAAATACAAATGTTTGTCTGTATGTTTACAGACGATAATTTTAACGTGATAACTAATTTTTTTTTGTTAATTCCTTTATATTAATTTTTCTTTTTTTTACCCTTTATTTTATACTAGCGACCCGCCCCGGCTTTATTATGCATGTATTATACATATAAACCTTCCTCTTGAATCACTCTATCTATTAAAAAAAACCGCATCAAAATCCGTTGCGTAGTTTAAAGATTTAGGCGTACAAAGGGAAATAGGGACAGATAAAGCGACTTTGTTTTATACTATGTAGTGATATTTTTCTCTTTTTCACTGGTCACCATAACATAAGCCTAGATGAGCGAAATTATTATTAATTACTCTGTTTCCTAACGGGAACGAGGTCTATAGGTGTGATTATATTGTTATAAGTCTTAAGAGTTTTTAAACGACTAGTGGCATCGCCGATCCCACCACCGCCTATAAAAGCGAGCGCTTTAGTTGAGACCGGGTTCATTCTCTGCTTGATCGTCAGTTGGTATGATGTTTGGGTTCGACGCTGCATACAGTAAGACTATTCCTCATTATGTCATAGGGTTCTCCTGTATTCTAAGGGTAACAACGTTCACTAAATAATAAAAGGTGAAATGTGGTTCAGTTCACCATCCACGTCAGTGGTTTATGTTGGAACCGTTTTATATTGTCAACCCTTCATTTATATTCCTAACTACCTAATACTTCCATACTTAACTAGGTACCTAGATATTTAGTAGGTGTTGTTTCTATTCCTAAAAAGGCCTAAAAACTCCTGGATTTACAATAATATTTTATATTTGATTTACATTAATATTTTACATTTCGATCGAGTTGCGCCGACCATGGTCGCGGAAAGACATCAGTTCAATAGTTATTGCATGGTATTTTCTATCATTAAACATTTTTTATAGTTCAGTGGATTTTTGTTGTAAATATGCCAAATTTAACAGACTTAGGAAAAAAAGGATGAGGTGTCAATTCGTCGAATATATTCTCTTGCAATAAACTATTTATTAACGCATATTTACGTAGACACAGATAAAAAAAGTTTCATACTTATAATAGTAGAGTAATAAAATTTAACTCACTTTAAACCCTGTCCCATATCCCTTAAAACTTCTCTAGGTGGTCGATGCGCCTGCCCACTCGTACCGTGTTGCTAGAACATAAAAACAATTTGAAAATAAAATTTTAAAGAAAATAGTACTATGGTATGTCTAGATAAATACTTGTAATAAAGGAAGAGAGGACAAAAAGTATGTACTTGGAAAGTAAATAAAAAAAACCAGTCTAGGCGATGCGATTTAGAAGAGAAATGTACAGTATGGGTCATAATTAAATGACCATTTTGCTACAATAATACTTTCAACAAGTATCGGAGTTACGACCTAATTCTAATAGACGTTACACACAAAAATAAATATGTACTTGAATTGAAATGATTATTATTTTCAACATTTTAGCTATGTCTTTAGTTGTGTGAGTGGTATAAGCCGCCACCCGCTACACCAACCGACGTGGGTTCGATCCACAGGTTACGTTGGTATAATGTTCAAATAGTGCTGCACAGGATTGTAAATGTTACGGTGGGCAGAGACTTTTG